>OY728137.1:550478217-551103217 GCA_963277665.1 Viscum album
CTTTTTGGGGGGTTTAATGGTTTTTTGAGTTTTTAGTGGTTTTTAGTGTTTATATGGGTTTTAGAGCATTTTATGGGTTTTTGAAGTTATTATGGTCTTCATGGGATTTTTACGATTTTTGGGTTTTTTATGTTTTCCTGGATTTGTAGGGGTTTTTTAGGAATTTTATGTTTTTTTTGTTTTTAAGGTTTTTAGGGATTTTGAGTGTTTTTAAGGTTTTCAGGGATTTTTAGGGTTTTTTAGGGGCTTTATTTTCTTTTTGGGTATTTTGGGTATTTTAGTTTTTTTGGGTTTTCAAGGTTTTTAGAGTTTTTAACGTTTCTAGGGGGTTTAAGGGGTTTTAGAGTTTTTAGTATCTTCTTAGTGTTTTTAGGGGTTTTTGGGTTTTTAGGGGATCTTATGGTTTTGAGTGGTTTTTTATGATTTTCAGGGTTTTTTTACGTTTTCTTGAATTTTAGGGGTATTTTAGGTTTTTATGGTTTTATAGTTTTTAGGGATTTTGATGGTTTTTATGGGTTTTTAGGTTTTTTTATCGTTTTTAGTGAAAGGAATGTGTGAGGCCAGACTATCCCTGGTCCCCCCAAAATATATAAAGAGAAAACAACTGACACAAAACAAGGGGAGGGGAAGGGCCAAACAGCCCGCACCCAAAAACCCCAACACACCCCAAAAACCCAAACCTCAAAAGAGCCCAAAAACACAAAACAAAAACATAAAACAAGAAAAATTCAGTCAACATAGATGCCAAAGTCATAAGTCAGGCCCACACCGTAAGGTTTATCATTCGCACCAAGTCCAGCATTCATGTCAGCAAAGAAAAAGTTTGAATCCACCCCTGTGTCCATAGAATCCCATCCCGACTCAGAGTTCTCCTCCATTATGAGCATAGACAAGTACTTCTCTCTGACCCTCTCCTGCTCTGCATTTCACGGAGGCTGCTCCCGCTTGTTAAATTTTAATTTCATCTTAGCTGCCCTTGAGGTGGCCCGAGTCGCCATGGGTCTTGGTAAAGAAGAGTAATCCCTCATCTTCCTCCTTTTGGGGGGGAAGAGATGAATCCATCCGCATTAGCTGCCTTATCGTATAGAAATCCATCACTGGATGCACTTGAGTCCCCTTTTTCACTATCCCTACTCCCTTTCCTAGGAGATGCTCTATCACCTTTTTGATGCTTTTCTCTTTTCTCCCTAAACCGGGCCATAACAGCATTTTTTTTTACTACGGTCATCCTCAGAAAAAATCTCCCTTAATCTTTTAGCCTCATATTTGAGGGAGAACCTTGTCCGATCGACTGTCACCATGTCATGGAGAACCACACAGTGCTCTTCAGCAGATGGGACACCGTAAACTACCATCGCCTTCTTCGAATTTGGGGCCAACCCTCCTTCACCAGTTTTGGACTCCGGTAGAGGGACTCCAGTGAAATTCTCCACACGATCGTCACCAACCTATTCACCAAGGGATACTAGCATGAACCTCATGTCAGCCCTCCCTGATTCACCACTCCTAGTGGACAGTTCCAAGGGGTCATCTATGCTCCAACCAAGGCGTCCCTCACCGAGATTAATGGTATGATCCCCTACCAAAATCATCTCCTTCCCAAGCATAATTATCTCCTGCCCAGTCCCAACTATCACTTCCTACCCAGTCACCTCCCCCTGTTCAGGCTCTCCCCCCTGTACAACATCATCACCAACTAGCTCAACTGAGGACAAATCCTCAAAACTATTAATCAAATAAAAATCATTCTTATCTGGCAACAGGCTGTTGTTGGATTTCCCACTTCCCTTCCTCCAATCCATAGCAGCTCCACCCAGGGGTTGCATCAGGGGCCCTCCTATTTCCCTTGTCTAGCCCTATCTCCCTGCTCACTGACCTTCTCCTGCTCTTTCCCCCTCCTTGACAGCTCACCACTTCCAACTTTCTCACTAATGCAATTTATATTCCTCCCTTCATCCGTGCGCACCGCCTCAGTTTCAGCACCTCCCGATCCACAAAAAATCCCAGCCAAATTCATACTGATGTCGCCTGAATCCACCACTACTACCTAAAAATCACTCCCAACTATCAAATTTTTCTTGATCCGATCAAGGACCGTAGCGACCGTTGGATGATTGGACAATGACTTGATCACTCCCCTAGCCTTCTCCACTTCCACCAATTTTCGTCTGCTCTCACCAGACCCTATCTGAGCCAGATTCAGCAGCAACTGTAGCAACAATAGTTCTAATGAGTTGGATCGAGCCAATCTGAGAGCCTTGGCCTCTAGAGACTACAGACTCCGGGTGAGTCGAGGTCGACCCATCTAGACACTTATCGTTTTTAGGGGTTTTCATGGTTTTTAGGGTATTTTGGGGTTTTATGGTTTTTTTGAGTTTTTAAGGTTTTATATTTTTTTATATTTTTTTAATATTTTTAGGGTTTTAATGGTTTTTAGAGTTTTTAGTGGTTTGTATGGATTTTATGGTTTTTAGGGTTTTCAAGGTTTTTAAATATTTTTTTTGGTTTTAATGGGTATTTTCTTGTTTTTAGGGATTTTTACATTTTCATGGATCTTTAAGGGTTCTTTAAGATTTTATGGTTATTAGGGTTTTTAGGGGTTTTAGGGATTTTTAGGGGTTTTAGAGGTTTTTAAGATATTTTTGTAGTTTTTAGGGTTTTTAGAGGTTTTTAGGGGTTCTACGGTCTTTTGGGGGTTTTAGGGATTTTTGATTTTTTTAGTATTTTTAAGGTTTTTTGAGATTTTAATGTTTTGGGGTGTTTTAAGGGGTTTTAGAATTTTTAGTGGGTTTATAGGGGTTTTAGGGTTTTTAAGGTTTTATGGGGTTTTATGTTTTTAGGGGTTTTTTGTGGTTTTTAGTGGGTTTTAGTGGTTTTTACATTTCTATAGATTTTTAGGGGTTTTATTGGAATTTTTATAGTTTTAGGATTTTTTATGGTTTTTAGGGATTTTGAGTGTTTTTAGGGGTTTTAAGGTTTTTTGGTTTTTTCAAGGTTTTTAGATTATTTTTGGGTTTTTAGGGGTTTTATGATAATTATAGGGGTTTAAAGGGTTTTTAGAGTTTTTTAATGTTTTTATGGGTTTCAAGGGATTTTTGAGTTCATAGTGGATTTTTAAGGGTTTTATGGTTTTTAAAGGTTTTGGGGGTTTTCATGGTTTCTAGGGTTTTTAGCGTTTTTAGGGGTTTTTACATTTTCTTGCATTTGTAGGGTTTTTAGGATTTTCATGGCTGGGGGTAGGGTTTTTAAGGATTTATAAGGGTTTTAGGGGTTTTATCATTTTTACGATCTTTTGGGTTTTTTAGTTTTATAGGGTATTTAAGTTTTTTTAGATTTTTTTTACATTTTAGGGGTTTTAAGGGTTTTTAGAGTTTTTAGTGGTTTTCAGTTTTTTATATGCTTTTGGGGTTCTTATGGTTTTTAGGGGTTTTATGGTTTTCAGTGGTTTTATGATTTTTTACCATTCCATGGATTTTTTTGGGGTTTTTAATGTTTTATATGTTTTTTACTGTTTTTCAAGTTTTTAGGGTCTTTTGGGGTTTTAGTGTTTTTTTAGTTTTTTAGGGATTTTAAGGTTTTTTAGAGTTTTTTAAAAAAATTAGGGGTCTTAAGGGTTTTTAGAGGTTTTAGTGGTATATAGGGTTTTATGGGATTTTAGGGTTTCTTATGGTCTTAGGGTTTTTATGGTTTTCAAGGGTTTTTATGGTTTTTATGTTTTCATGGATTTTTAGGGAGTTTTTAGGTTTTTTATGGTTTTTTGGTTTTTAGGGATTTTGAGGTGTTTGGGGGGGGCATTATGGGTTTTTTTATGGTTTTTAGGGGTTTCCAGAGTTTTTAGAGTCCTTTTGGGGTTCAGGTTTTTTTTAGTTTTTTAGGGTTTTTAATGTTTTTCGTGTTTTTAACCTTTTTATTGGTTTTAAGGGGTTTTAGATTTTTTAGTGATTTTAAGGTGTTTATGGGTATTTTGGATTTTTTATAGTTTTTAGGGTTTTTATGGTTTGTAGGGGGTTTTCAAATTTTTTTGGATTTTTTACGTTTTCTAATATTTTTAGGGTGTTTTTTCAGATTTTTATCATTTTTAGGGTTTGTTGGGATTGTAGGTAATTTGAGGGGTTTTAGGGGTTTTCAGGGTTTTTCTGATTTTTTTGAGGTTTTGTTTTTTTTTTTTGAGTTTTTAGGGCTTGAAGGTTTTTTAGCGTTTTTAAAGATTTTAGGATTTTAAGGATTTTTTGAGTTCTTAGTGGTTTTTTGGGTTTTTATGTATTTTTATGGGTTTTTATTGTTTTAAAGGGTTTTAGGGGTCTTTAGGGTTTTCAGGGGTTTTTAGGGTATTTAGCATTTTCTACATTTTTATGGGTTTTTAGGGGTTT
The DNA here is from genome assembly GCA_963277665.1 of Viscum album. Classification (NCBI taxonomy): domain Eukaryota; kingdom Viridiplantae; phylum Streptophyta; class Magnoliopsida; order Santalales; family Viscaceae; genus Viscum; species Viscum album. Next base: position 550,482,588 of record OY728137.1, read on the forward strand.
TTTTAGGATTTTATGGTTTTTAGTATTTCTGAGGGGTTTTAAAGAATTTGAGGGTTTTTAGGGCATTCCAGGGGTTTTAGGATTTTTAGGTGTTTTTAGGGTTTTTATGGGTTTTTAATGTTTTTATTGTTTTTTAAGTTTTTAGAGTTTTTGGTCAGTTTTAATGATTTTTATGAGTTTTTAGGGTTTTTTAATGTTTTTAAGGATTTTATGGTTTTCATGGTTTATTACATTTTGATGGATTTTTATGGGTTTTTAGAATTTTTATGTTTTTTAGTGTTTTTTTGGTTCTTAGGGATTTTGATGGTTTTTTGGGTTTTTCAGGGGTTCTTAGGGTTTTAGGATTTTTCCAGGTTTTAAGGGTGTTTTTTAAATTTTAGGGTGTTTTTTGAGTTTTTCAGGTTTTTAAGGTTTTTTGGAGTTTTATAACATTTTTATCGTTTTTAAGTGTTTTAGAGTTTTTAGTGGTCTTCAACAATTTTTATGGGATTTTAGGTTTTTGTAAGGTTTTTAAGGGTTTTTATGGTTTTCAGGGGTTTTTTGGGGTTTTTAGGGATTTTTACATTATCATTGAATTTTAAGTGTTTTTTAGGATTTTTATGTATTTTAATGTTTTTAGGGATTTAGAGGGTTTTTAGGGGGTTTTAGGAGTTTAAAATGTTTTTAGGGATTTGGGGGTTTTAAGGATTTTAGGGTCTTTTGGTGTTTTAAGATTTTTTTTTCGTTTTTTTTTGGGTTTTATGGTTTTTTATAGTTTTTAATGTTTTTAGGGGTTTAAGGGTTTTTATAATTTTATTGGGATTTCAGATTTTTTATGGTTTTTAATGTTTTTCAAGGATTTTAGGGTTCTCTAGATTGTTTTGGGATTTTCAGGTTTTCTTGGATTTTTTAGAGGGATTTTAAAATTTTTATTGTTTTTAGGGGGGTTTAGGGTTTTTAGTAGTTTTAGGGGTTGTAGGATTTTTAGGGGTTTTGGGGTGTTTTGGGGTTTTGGGGGTTTTTTTTAGTTTTTTAGGGTTTTTAAGGTTTTTTAGAGTTTTTTAGTATTTTTATGGGTTTCTTGGTTTTTAGAGTTTTTAGTGGGTTTTAGGGGTTTTAGGGAAAGGAAGGTGCGAGGCCAGGCTATTCCTGGTCCCCCAAATATATTAAAAAGAGAAAACTAAAATAAACAAGGGAGAGGTGGGGCCAAACGACTCACACCCAAAACCCCAACACCCCCACAAAATAAAAGTCCAAAAAGCCCAAGAAGCAAAAGGAGAGATAGCTACGGAGAAAAATCACCATCCCCATCAGCACCATAGCCTAAGGACACATTCGAGTCCACCGACTCCCATTTAGAAGATTCATATTGCTTGAAAAAGGCTTCACAATACTTCCTGAGTTTCATATCTGGCTTTTCTTTGGTAGCCCGATCTTCCCTACCATGTGCACATATGTTACCTTTGTTGGCCTTAGAAGAGGCCCTAGTAGTTGTTGGCCTTGGAAGGGAGGAGTAGTCCCTCCTAACCCGCCGTTTCACTGGAGGGTCACTCATCATCTTGGCCTTCCTGTGAGCAGTGACAGCAGGTGCAACCATGTCACCTTTCTTGCTACATTCAGGATCAGACCGCAACCTTCTTTTCTGATTACCGCCAGAGGATTCAGAGAGTCCCATCTTCTCCTACACCCCCTTCATCCTATTCAAGTTGGCATACATAAGGTCATCAAAGTCCCCCAGGATTTCTCCTAGCCGTATGTGTTCGTCATTCTTATCCCCAATAAATATCATCAGCTACAGGTTTGGCTTATGAAAGATATCATATATATGCTTCTCAAGCAGGATTTCCGAACAATCCAACATAATCGGGTGAGACAATTCAACACAGGGAGGAAACCTCTCAAACAGAACAAGAGCCAAGTTCTTGTCAGGCTGCTCGATGCTCTTCTTATTAACATGAGGACTGCCAAGTTGCAACATGGGCTGCGGGGCATCACTTAGACCAAGTCTAGGCATAGTAGAGACCAGCAACGCTTGCTCCAAAGAGGGCATAATGGGTAAGAGGGGTTCCACACCCAAGGCCCATAAAACATCATTGTGGGAAGGCAGGTTTGTCTCCTGGAGGACATCAGCAGCCACCGCCTCCTGCAGTCCCAGTCCTCCCTGAAATGGAGGGCTTAGAAAAGGCACCCTCTCCGTGCCATGACAAGCTGGCCTTAATTCCAAGATCAAGCCCCTAGCAGGATTAGACAGCAAGACCACGACCCCAACTCCACCATAAGTGTCATCCCTCACTTCAGAAGAGGCATCACTCCCCAGTCCCAAATCACCCTTCATACACGTAAAGATGTCCCTGACCAAAATTTGATCATCCGCACCCAGCCAGGGGGATGATCCCCCTTCCTCCATCTTCCCACCCCTCTGAGTATCCAGTAGAGAATCCTGATTGGCGTCATTCTTCACCTCCAGGTCCCCTGTTGAGCTTACTATTAAGGAGATGGCCTCGTTTCTAAACCTAGCGACCACGCCATCACTACGTCTGCAATCCCTTTTCATATGACCAAGAGTAAAGTACGAGGCGCAGTAATTCTCCCACAATTTGAAAACCACCAGCTGCTTCCATCGAAGCTCTTCACCAATTTTAATCTAGACGAAGTCGACTGGTTCCTTTGAGACATCAATTTCAACACAAACCCTCGGGGAAATTGGATGAAAAAGGGCCCTGGTTCAACTATCCACATACAGAAACTACCCGACCAAATTTCCTAGTCCAGGATAAGTTAGAATCGAGCGACATCACATCTGCGAGGAGCTATTGACCAGGGCCGGATAAGGTTTTCCTCCGATGATAACTGAATCAAAATGTGGCTAGAGTCAACCAAACCAACAATGGCGTGGTCTCTGAGATCCCAATACTCGAACACAAACCTGTCAAAAACATCAACCAGGGGACACTAGTTCTAGAACATAGATACCAGGGTTAGGCTATGGAGGGCAGAGGCCTTGTTGAACTCCACAATCAACAGAGGAAGCTTTGGTATCCCTTCGTGCAAGCCCGACACCTTAGGGCAGAGATCAATCCATGGGAAATCAGGAAGTGAATCAGGATCCGAGAAAGGTGAGAATATGTATTTAACTGGGGGCTTTGGTGGCCCCTCCCCCAAAGAGGGAGGATTCTAGGATGCAGCCATGTCGTCGTCTTCAAGCTAGCAATGAAGCGACAGGAGCGCCATGGCGGTAGCGAAGCGGATAGGCCATATCTTTCTTCTCTCTTCTTTCTTTAATTTGTTTTGGGGTTTTTGCATTTTTTCTTAGTGGTTTTAGGGGTTTTATGGTTTTTAAGGTATTTCTGTCTTTTTAGGATTTTTAGGGGTTTATCAGTGTTTTTATGGTTTCATATTTCTTCATGGTTTTTTAGAATTTTTTTGAATTTTTTTATGGTTTTTAGTTTTTTATGGTTCTAAAGGGTTTTGAGGGTTTTTAGAGGTTTTTTTAGTTTTTAATCTTTTTTGGGTTTCAGGGTCTTTTTAGGTTTTTAGTGTTTTTTTTATATTTTTAGGGTTTTAAAGGTTTTAGAGGTTTTACTAGGCTTTTAGGTTTTTTATTGGTTTTTAGGGCATTTAAGGTTTTTAGGGTTTTTTTAGGGTTTTTAGGGGTTTTTAGGGTTTTTAGAGCCTTTTTGGTTTTTAAGTGTTTTTTTAGTTTTGTTGGGTTTTTAAAGTTTTTTAGAGTTTTTATCATTTTTAAGGGTTTATAAAATTTTCATGTATTTTTTGGTTTTTTTAAGAATTTGATGGTTTTTAGGCGTTTTTAAGGGTTTTGGGGATTTTGAGGCTTTTAAAGATTTTTTAGGGGTTTTCAGGGTTTTTCAGGTTTTCAGGGTTTTTTGGGTCTTTTGGGTTTTTTAGTTTTTAGGGGTTTAGAGGGTTTTTAGAGTTTTTTAACGTTTTAAGGGGTTTGAAGGGATTTTAGAGTTTTTAGTAATTTTTAGGGTTTTATGGGTTTGTAAGGTTTTAGGGATTTTATGGTTTTTAGCGGGTTTTGAAAGTTTTTAGGGTTTTTTATGTTTTCATGGATTTTAGGGGGTTTCTAGGATTTTTATGGGGTTTTTGGGTTTTTGGGGTTTTTAGGGATTCTAAGGGGTTTTAGGGTTGTTAGGGTCTTTTTGGTCTTTTTTTATTTTTAAATTTATATGTTTTTTATAGTTTTCAACGTTTTTAGGGGATTAATGGTTTTTTATAGTTTTTAGTGGATTTTTTGGATTTTTTTTGGAGTTTATTGATTTTTTATGTTTTTAAGGGTTTTGTGGTTTTCCTGGGTTTTTTATGGGTCTAGTTATTTTCACGTTTTCATGGATTTTTAGGGTTTTTAGGATTTGTATTGTTTTTAGGTTTTTTAGGTATTTTGAGGGTTTTTAGGGATTTTCACAGATTTTAATGTCTTTTTTATGGTTTTTTACGTTATAATAGAATTTTAGGGTTTTTTAGGGGTTTTAGGGTTTTTTTAATCTTTTTCAAGGATTTTGAGAGGTTCTAAGGGTTTTCAAGGGGTTTTAGAGTTTTAGGGTTGCTAGGGTCTTTTGGTCATTTAGGGTTTTTTTGAGTTTTTTAGTGGTTTTAATGTTTTTTAGAGTTTTTTAATTTTTTTAGGGACCATAAAATTTTATAGAGTTTTTAGTGGGTGTTTAGTATTTTTAAGGGTTTATGAGTTTTTAGGTTTTTCTAGGGGTTTTCATGGTTTTTAGGGATTTTTACGTTTTCTTGGATTTTTTGGATTTTCAGGGTCTTTAGGGTCTTTTGGGTTGTAGAGTTTTTTTAAAGTATTTTAGGGTTTTTTATAGTTTTTTGGGGTTTTAATGGGTTTTATGGGTTTAAGGGTTTTAAAAGTTTTTAGTGGTTTTTAGGGGTTTTATGGGTTTTTAGGGTTTTTAATGTTTTTAGGGGTTTTAGGGGTTTTTAGGATTTTAGGGTTTTTAACATTTTCAGGGATTTTTTGGGGTTTTAGGGTTTTTTGGATTTTCTGGGATCTTGGGGGGGTTAGGGATTTTTAGGGGGGTTTAGGATTTTTTTTCTTTTTTATGTTTTTAAGGTTTTTTAGCATTTTTAATGTTTTTGGTGGTTTCATGGGTTTTTAGAGTTTTTCATGGTTTTTAGGGTTTTTAGGGTTTTTTTAGTTGTTTATGGGTTTCAGTGCTTTAAGCGGTTTTTTAGTGTTTTAGGTACTTTTACATTTTAATGGATTTTTTGGGATTTTTTTGGTTTTCATGGTTTTAGTTTTTCCAGTGTTTTTAAAGATTTTGAGGGTTTTAAAGGTTTTTCATGGGTTTTTAGGGCTTCTAGGGGTTTTCAGTTTTTTTAGTGTCTTTTGGGGTTTTAGGGTTTTTGATTTTTTAGGGGTTTTAATGGTTTTTTTGAGGTTTTTTTAACATTTTTCGGGTTTTAAATGTTTTTATATTTTTTAGTGTTTTTTTTGGATTTTTAGGGGTTTTATGGTTTTTAGGGGTTTTCAGGGATTTTGGGGTTTTTTACATTTTCATATTTTTTTGGGTTTTTATGGTTTTTTTGGGTTTTTTGGGTTTTTTGGGATTTTGAGAGGTTTTAGGGTTTTTAGTGGTTTCTAGGTTTTTCCGAGGTTTTTAGGGTTTTTATTTTTTTTATTTTTAATGGTTTTATTGGATTTTTACATTTTTTGGGGGTATTTTATAGTTTTCGGGTGTTATACAAGGATTTTAGAGTTTTTTAAGATTTCATGGACTTTTAGGGATTTTTAAAGATTTTCATGGTTTTTAGGGTTTTTTAGGGTTTTATGGATTTCGATGGTTTTTAGGGTTTTTACGGATTTTTAGGGTATTTTTGGGTTTTTGGTTTTTTGGTTTTTTTTTTGAGTTTTTTAGGGGTTCTAAAGGGGTTTTTTAGTTTTTTAACATTTTGGGGGTTCTAGCAGATTTTAATGTTTTTTTTGGGTTTTTTGGGATTTTATGGTTTTTTGGGGAATTTTTAATGTTTTTAGGGGTTTTATGGTTTTCATGGGGTTTTTAGTGTTTTTAGGGTTCTTATGTTTCCATGGATTTATATGGGTTTTTAGGTTTTTTATGGTTTTTGTGATTTTTAGGGTTTTTCGGTGGTTTTAGTATTCAGGGTTTTTATAATCCTTTTTGTTTTTTGGGTTTTTTTAGTTTTTTTGGGGTTTTATGGTTTTCTTTAGTTTTTTAAACATTTTTAGTGGTTTTAGGGATTTTCAAGGGTTTCAACATTTTTTGGTTTTTAGTAGTTTTTTGAGTTTTTTTAGGTATTTTAAGGTTTGTTAAAGTATTTTAAAGTTTTTTGGGTTTTCAATGTTTTTAGTGTTATGGGTTATTAAGGTTTTTAGTGGTTTATGGTTTTCATGGATTTTACGATTTTTTACGTTTTCATGGATTTTTATGGGTTTTTAGGATTTTTATTGTTTTTAGGGATTTTTAGGGGTTTTGGGGTTTTTAGAGGTTTTAGGGGTTTTATGATTTTTAAGGGATTTTAAGGGTCATTTTGGGTTTTAATGTTTTTTTCTTTAGTTTTTAAATGGATTAATGGTTTTTTAGATTTTTTTAACATTTTTGGGGGTTTAAATTTTACTTAGATTTTTTAGTGGTTTCTAGGTTTTTATGGGGTTTTATGGTTTTTTAATGCTTTTAAGGGTTTTTATGATTTTCAAGGGGGTTTTCAGGGTTTTTAGGGTTTTTTACATTTTCATTGATTTTTAAGGGTTTTTAGGATTTTTATGGTTTATAGAGTTTTTTGGAATTTTGAGGTTTGTGGGGTTTTTTTGTTTTTAGGGGATTTTAGGGTTTTTAGGCCTTTGGGGATTTAGGGGTTTTTTTTGAGTTTTTAGAGGTTTAAATTTTTTATAGTTTTTTAACGGTTTTAAGGGTTTTAAGGCTTTTTAGAGTTTTTAGTAGTTTTTAGGGTTTTTATGGGTTTTTAAAGGTTTTAGGGGTTTTATGGGTTTGAATTTTTTGTAGGGTTTCTAGGTTTTTTAATGTTTTCTTAGATTTTTATGGGTTTTTAATATTTTTGTGGTTTTTATGGTTTTTTGAGATTTTGAGGGTTTATGGGGAGGTTTCACGGGGTTTTCAAGTTTTTAGGATCTTTTTTAGGGTTTTTTTGAGTTTTTTAGGGTTTTTAATGGTTTTATAGTTTTTAATGTTTTTATGGGGTTTAAGGGGTTTTCGTGTTTTTGGACGGTTTTTACAGTCTTAATGGGATTTTAGGGTTTTTAATGTTTTAAAATGTTTTTATGGATTTCAGTTGTTTTTCAGGGTTTATAGGGGTTTTTACATTTTCATGGATTATTAGGAGATTTTAGGATTTTTATACTTTTAATATTTTTATGGTTTTTAGTAATTTTTAGGGTTTTAGTATTTTTGAAGTATTTGAAGGGGTTTTAGGTTTTTTCAAGGTTTTTATGTTTTGTTGGGTTTTAAGAGTTTTTTGAGCTTCCTTAGGGTTTTTGAGGTTTTTGAGTTTTTTTAAAAAAATTAGGCATTTTAAGCATTTTTGGGTTTTATGGGTTTTTATGGTTTTTAAAGGTCTTTAAGGGTTTTATTATTTTCGGGGGGTTTTTAGGGTTTTTAGGGTTTTTGATGTTTTAATGGATTTTTAGTGGATTTTAGGATTTTTAAGGTTTTCGGGTTTTTGGGGAATTTGAAGGGTTTTAAGGGGTTTTAGAGTTTCTATGTTCTTTTTGTGTGTTTAGTTTTTTTTCGAGTTTTTAGGGTTTTTAGATATTTTTAAATTTTTTAGGGGTTTAAGGGTTTTAGTTTTTTGTGTGGATTTTTAGGATTTTTAGGGTTTTTTGAGAGTTTTTATGGTTTTTACGGTTTTATAGGTTTTTAGGGGTTTTAGGGTTTTCAGGGGGTTTTCAGGGTTTTTAGTGTTTTTTTGGTTTTCATGGATTTTTAGGGGTATTTTAGGATTTTTATGGTTTTTAGGGATTTTGAGGGTTTCTAGTGTTTTTCAAGGGGTTTAGGGTTTTCAATGTTTTTATGGGTTTTGTGTCTTTTTGTGTTTTGGGGGGATTTTTTTAGTTTTTTAGGGTTTTTAATTTTTTTGAGAGTAATTAAACATTTTTTGGGGTATAAATGGGTTCTAGAGTTTTTTGATCTTTTTTATGGTTTTTGGAGTTTGTTTTATGTTTTAATGGGTTTTATGGTTTTAGGGGGGTTTTCAAGGTTTTTAGGGTTTTTTATGTTTTCATGGATTTTTAGGGGTTTTTGGAATTTTTATAAATTTTAGGTTTTTTAGGGATTTTCATTCCTTTTAGGGTTTTCCTTGGGTTTTTAGGGTTTTTAGGGTTTTTCTTGGTTTTGGACTTCTTTTAGGTTTTTAGGTTTTTTTTTAGTTTTTAGGGTTTTTAATGTTCTTTAGTGTTATTAGGGTTTGAAGGGGTTTTCAAACTTTTTATTTCTTTAAAGGTTTTTAGTGTTTTTAAGGATTTTAATGGTTTTAATGGGTTTTAGGGGTTTTTAGGATTTTTAGGGTTTCTTATGTTTTCAAGGAACTTTAGGGGCTTTTTAGGATTTTTTATGATGTTTAGGGGTTTTAGGGATTTTGTGCGTTTTTTGGGTTTTAAGGGGTTATTTGGGTTTTTAAGGTTTTTAGGGTCTTTTTGGGGTTTTCTGTATTTTTTAGGGATTTTAAGATTTTTTAGCATTTTTAACGTTTTTACAGGTTTTTAGAGTATTTAGTGGTTTTTAGGGTTTTTATGGGTTTTTAGGGTTTTTAACAATTTTTAGGGGCTTTTATCATTTTCATGTCTTTTTCCTTGTTTTGGGGGTTTTTTACATTTTCATGGATTATTAGGGGGGTTTTTGGATTTTATGACTTTTATGGTTTTTAGGGTTTTTAGAGACTTTAAGGGTTTTTAGTGTACTTCATGTCTTCTTAGGGGTTTACAGGTTTTTAAGGTTCTTTTGTGTTTTTATGTTTGTTTGAGTTTTTAGGGTTGTTGATGTTTTTTAGAGTTTTTAAGATTTTTATCGGTTTTAAGGGTTTTTGAGTTTTTAATGTTTTTAGGGTTTTTATGGGATTTTTAATGTTTTTACTAGTTTTATGGTTTTCACGGGTTTTTTTAGGGTTTTAGGGTTTTTATGTTTTCATGGATTTTTAGGGGGTTTTTAGAAATTTTATGGATTGTTAGGGTTTTAGGGATTTTGAGGGGTTTTCATGGGTTTTTAGGGTTTTCAAAGTTTTTTGGGTCTTTTGGGGTTTTTTGGGTTTTTTAATCTTTTTAAGGGTTTTTATGGTTTTGAGGGGTTTTTTCTGGTTTTTTTGGGGTTTTTATGTTTTCAAGGATTTTTCAGGTTTTTTTAGGATTTGTATGATTTTCGGGTTTTAAGGGATTTTGAAGGGTTTTATGGTTTTTTAGGTGTTTTTAGGGATTTTAGTGTTTTTAGGGTGTTAGGGTATTTTTTAGGATTTTTATGGTTTTATGTGTTTTCAAGATTTTAGGGGGTTTTATGGATTTCAGATATTTTTCAAGTTTTTGAGGGTTTTTTATGTTTTCATGGATTTTTAGGGGGGTTTTAGGAATTTTTTGTTTTTTATGGTGTTTAGGGATTTTGAGTGTTTTTGGGTTTTTCAGGGGTTTTAGGGGGTTTGGGGATTTTCAGAATTTTAGGGTCTTTTGGGTTTTTAGGGTTTTTTTGAGTTTTTAGAGTTTTTTTGAGTTTTTAGAGTTTTTTAAGTTTTTTAGAGTTTTTTAAAAATTTTAGAGGATTTAAAGGTTTTAGATTTTTTAGTGGTTTTTAGGGTTTTTATGGGGTTTTAGGGATTTTTAATGTTTAAAGTGGAGTTTATTGTTTTTAGATATCTTTTTAGTGTTTTATGGTTTTTTACGTTTTCATGGTTTTTTAGAGGGTTTTTAGGATTTTTATGGTTTTTAGGGTTATTATGGTTTTAGGGATTTTGTGTGTTTTTAAAGTTTTTATGTGTTTTTTTGGGTTTTTTAAGTGTTTTAGGGGTTTAAAGGTTTTTTGAAGTTCGTTATCATTTTTAATGATTTTAAGGGTTTTTATTTTGTTTAGTGGGTTTTTAGTGGTTTAATGGGATTTGGTCATTTAGGGGTTTTAAGGTTTTCATGGATTTTTTGGGTGTTTAGGGTTTTTGAAATTTTCATTTTTTTGAAAGGCAAATAGAACATGTAAATATAAATAAAAGATGAATTACAAGCATATCACCCCATGGTGAGGCAAACCAACCCCAAGAAGAGTTCAACGTCAAGAAAGCCAAAAGAAAAGCAAGCACAAGCAAGCCAAGATTAACCCATAGGTGGCTGGCATGGCCAAAGCAGGAACACTAAATCCATCGGGACAACCGAGCCCAGCACACAACCAAGCAAAGAGAAACTCGCAGTAAAGGAAACATCAATAGCTCCACGGAAGATGAGTACAAGCCTCCGTGATCCCAGGCCAAAGCACCAACAAAACCCCCCCAAGCGCCCAACTAAGAAGGAGATCCCTAGCAGGAACCACATCCTGGAGGAGCGACGCATGGAGTAAGCGGCTTGCAACGCCCACAAGAAGCTCCCATGCAAGCACACACACCACCCCCACCCAATCACACACGCACACACGTACACTCACACTGCCACCACAACCCACACCACTGCCGCACACACACACTCACACAACCACCCACTATAGAAACACACACCCACCCACTACCAACACACACACAATAGCAACCCACACACACACCTATCCCCCACCAAAGTCCGAAGCAGACAAAACCATCCAAACAATCATGCCATGCTTAGTATCACCAGCCCCAGGAACTTGAAAATGCAAAGCCCCTACACCCTACCAAAGACCATTCTAGCCAACAACAAAACCCTAAAGAAGCACCTAGACAGCCCCCAAAATAGACCATTAGAAGCCCAAAATAGTAGAGGCGCCACCCAAGAATCCTCACACACAGCCTGCAAACATCCCCAAGCCAAACACCCATCTAACTTCGAACAACACATCCCCTTCCCACCTGAAAACTACCACCCAATAGCCCAAAACAGGAAGCCCGCACAACTAACCAGCAAGGTGCAAACCACCCAGACGACCCAACTGCTACCAGCCAACCGAGTCTAAAGGAACAAGAAACTCCCACCTCCACTAGGTACCCACCACCAACACAGGGAATGGCCAACGACATCATCCTCCCATCAGAAAGGAGCTGGGAAAGTTCCAGCTTTGAACCATCTTTTGGTTGGCCTAAGTAAATGGGAACTTCTTGTAGGAAATAAGCCTATACTGAATAATCTATTCAAACTTGATCCAAAGAATGCACCCACCAAGAAGAGAGGAACCATGTAGTCTAGTATTACGCTTCTTCTAGATAATATAATCTAGAGAGACCAGGCCCAACCTACCCAAAATAGCTAGCAAGGATTCACTAGCGAAGGCATAGGAAGACCAATTAGTAACATTAGAGAAGGTAGAGGCACTACACTCAACATTTAGAAGAGATAAAAAAAGTAATCCATAACCTTAGGGATAGAGAGAAATTGAAGAAAATATGGTCCAGAGATTCATCATCCTTCTCACAAAGGTGACAATGATTAGAGAAAGCAATCCTGAGGCACTGCAGCCTGTCTTGAGTCATAAGACAGTTAAGAACCGCTAACCACAAAATAAAATAGTACCTAACAGATGATGGTCGCATCAACACCAATGAAGGCCAAGGAACAGCAGCAAAATTTGGTCTAATAACCTCCCAAACAACCTGTATAGAAAAAGAGGTCTACCTATTCCAAAGAAGCTCATGACACCCACCTCCAGGCTCAAACAACATCAATATTTCCTAATGAATATCCCTTAGATCAGTAAAAACGTCCAGTGGAGGATTCCAACTTCTTTTAGGGATAATATCAGAAACTTTGGCTAAGAAAGGAAATCCAGCATCATAAATAATTCGGTCATCCATAGAGGATAAAATTAGACCCCTAGGCAACCAAGAGTCAAACCGCAGGGAGATGTTCAAGCCATTACCAACCAAAAAAGAAGAAATGGTCTCTCAATAGATCATGTAGACCTAGAAGCTTCATCCATGTCCAAGAATAATTCCATGGAACCTTTGCAACTGAAAAATGAGAACGCCCCAACAGAAAGATACGTGACCAATCAACCCAAATCGAAGAGAATGAAGGATTGCAGAGGTCCCAAACATGTCTAGCCATGGATGCGATATTCCAGTCTGCAACTTTTTAAATTCCAAGACATCTCTTCTATTTAGTTCTAGCAAACATATCCTAGGAAACCTTAGCACTATAGATTGCAAGGGAATGCCCCTTCCAAAGAAATATTTGAAATTTAGCTTTAATGGAATTGAAAACCTTCTTGGGAAAAATGAAGTGGCTACACCAATAGGCATGCATGCTGAATAAAATAGAACAAACAAGCTATAACCAACCAGAAAAGGAGAGGAAATTATTAGTCCAAACCTTGATCCTCCTAATGATTTTCTCCAAAAAAAGGTGCAATCCGCCACTCCAAGTTTGGTAGTAATAAGAGGTACCCCAAATAAAAAATCGGTGATGAACTCCCACTAATACCCATAGTAACAATAATACTCTCACAAACCTCCACAGTGATGTCGTCTGAAAACATTAGGGATTTTGAAAGGTTAATAGAAAACCCAGATAAGGAAGAAAAGATGTCCAACGCCTGCTTCAATACTAAAACAGAGTCCAGATTCTTTTAAAATTTTAATTTTTTTTAGAGATTTTTTAGTATTTTTATGGTTTTTATGGTTTTTAGGGATTTTGGGGGGTTTTTATAGGTTTTGGAGGGTTTTAGGTTTTTGAGGATTTTTCATGGTTTTTAGGCCTTTTTGGGGATTTAGGGCTTTTTGAGTTTTTAGGGTTTTTAGTATTTTTAACATTTTTAGGGTTCAAAGGGTTTTAGAGTTATTGTGGTTTTTATGGTTTTAAGGGGTTTTTCACAGCTTTTAGGATTTTTTACTTTTTCATGTATTTTTATGTTTTTTTGGAGAATTTTATTGTTTTCAGGGTTTTAGGGTTTTTTGGGATGATGAAGGTTTTAGGGTTTTTAGGGGGTTTTTATGGTTTTTAGGGACTTTTGGGTTTTTTGGGTTTTTCTTGAGTTTTTTAGGATTTTTTGAGTTTTTAGTGGTTTTTTTGAGGTTTTATGGGTTTTTAGGGATTTTTTAAGGTTTTTATGGTTTTCAGGGGGTTTTCAGTGTTTTTAGGGTTTTTAATGTTTTTATGGATTTTTAGGGGGTTTACAAATTTTTATGGTTTTTATGGTTTTTATGTTTTTATGGTTTTTCAGGCGTTATAAGGGATTTTAGTGTATTTCAGGGTTTTTAGAGTCTTTTTTGGTTTAATATTTATTTTTTGAGTTTTTTTTAAAATAAGGTTTTTTAGAGTTTTTTAACATTTTTAGGGGTTTTGAGGGATTTTAGCGCTATTAATGGGTTTTAGGTTTTTTATTGGTCTTTAGAGTTTTTTAAGATTTTTTAGGGTTTTTTTATTTTCAGTGGGTTTTCAGTGTTTTTAGGATTGTTTACATTTTCATGGATATTTAGCGGTTTTTTTGGATTTTTATTGTTTTTATGATTTTTAGGGTTTTTAGGGATCTTGAAGGTTTCTAGGGGTTTTTAGGGGGTTTATGGTTTTTAGGGTTTTCAGGTTTTTTAAGGTCTTTTTGGGTTTTATAGTTTTTTTGAGTTTTATAATATTTTTAGGGGTTTTGAGGGATTTATGAGTTTTTAGTGGTTTTTAGGATTTTATGGTTTTTTTAGGGTGTTTTAAAATTTTAAAGAGTTATTTAGGGAATTTACATTTTAATGTATTTTTAGGGGTTTTATTGGATTGTTTTTAGGTTTTAGGGATTTTTGAGTTTTTAGTGGTTTTTATTATTTTTAAGGGTTTTTAGGGTTTTTAAGGATTTTAGGGGTTTTTGTGGTTTTTATGTGGCTTTCAGTGTTTTTATGGTTTTTATGTTTACATGAATTTTTATATGTTCTTTATGATGTTTATGGTTTTAGGGATTTTCATGGTATTTTTGAGTTTTTAGGGATTTTAGGTTTTTAGGGTCTTTTAGTGGGTTTTATCATTTTTATGCGTTTTTAGGGTTTTTTAAGGTTTTTAATGGATTATATTGTTTTCCAAGGGTTTCATGAATTTTAAGATTTCTTTTTGTTTTTATGGATATTTAGGGGTGGTTTAGAATTTTATGGGTTTGGGGGTTTTTTAGGTATTTTAGGGATTTAGAATGTTTCTAGGGTTTTTCATGGGGTTTTAGGCTTTTGTAGGGTTTTAGGGTCTTTTTGTGTTTTTGGGGTCTTTTGAGTTTTTTAGGGTTATAATGTTTTTTTTATTTAACATTTTTAGGGGTTTTAAATATTTTTAGTGATTTTTAGGATTTTTATGGGTTTTTAGTGTTTTCTAAGGTATTTAGGGGTTTTTATGATTTTCAAGGGTGTTTTAGCTTTTTTTGGGGGGTTTACATTTTCATAGATTTTTAGGCTTTTTTTTGGATGGTTATGGTTTTTAGGGTTTTTTAGAGTTTTATGGAATTGGAGGGTTTTTAAGGGTTTTTAGAGTTTTTTAACGTTTTCAAGGGTTTTAATGGTTTTTTGAGTTTTTAGTGGGTTTTAGGGGGTTTATAGAATTTCTGGTTTTTTTTAAGGTTTTTAGGGGATTTTTTGGTTTTAGGGGTTTTTCGGTGTATTTATGGTTTTTTACGTTTTCATGGATTTTTAGCAGTTTTTTAGGATTTTTATGGTTTTTTGGGGTTTTTATGGATTTTAGGGATTTTTAATGGTTTTATTATTTTTAGGGGAGTTTAGGGTTTTTAGGATTTTTTATTATTTTTAGGGTCTTTTAGGGTATTTATGATTTTTTATGTTTTTAGGGGTTTAATGGTTTTTTAGAGTTTTTTAACAGTTTTTGGGGTTTTAAGGGTTTTTAGAGTTTTTTGTTGGCTTTTAGGCTTCTTTATGGTTTTAGAGGGTTTTATGGTTTTTATAGGGGTTTTAGTTCTTTTATGTTTTCATGGATTTTTAGGGGTGTTTTATAATTTTTATGGTTTTATGGGTTTTTAGGGTTTTTAGGGATTTTGTGAGCTTTTATAGTTTTCAAGGGTTTTAGGGTTTTTAGGGTTTTGTAGGGTTTTAGGGTCATTTGGTGTTTTTATAGTTTTTTGGATTTTTTGTACGGTTTTTAAGGTTTTTTAGAGTTTTTTGACATTTTAGGTGTTTAAATTGTTTTTACAGTTTTTAGTTGGTTTTTAGGTTTTTTGGGTTTTTTTTGGGTTTTTAAGGTTTTTAAAGGTTTTTAGAGGTTTTTATGGTTTTTAGGATTTTTAGGATTTTTGGGTTTTTTATGTTTTCCTAGAATTATAGGGTTTTTTGAATTTTTATGGTTTTTATTTTTTTAGGGTTTTTATGCATTTTTAGGGTATTTAGTATTTTTCGGTGGGTTTTAGGGTTTTAAGGGGTTTTCAAGGTCTTTAGGTTCTTTTGGGTTTTTGGGTTTTTTTATGTTTTTAGGGTGTTTTGGTTTTTTAGAGTTTTTGAATGTTTTTAGGGGCTTTATGTAGTTTTAAGAGTTTTAGTTTTTTAGGGTTTTTATTGGGTTTTAAAGGTTTTTATGGTTTTGTGCAGTTTTTCATGGTTTTTATGATTTTTTATGATTTCATGGATATTTAGGGGGTTTTTTGATTTGTAGGGATTTTAGGGTTTTTAGGTTTTTTCATGGTTTTTCATGGGTTTTGGGGGTTTTTGGGTATTGGGGGGTTTTAGGGCTATTTTTTGTTTTTAGGGGTTTTTTGATTTTTTGGAGTTTTTAGAGTTTTTCAAAGATAAGGGTTTTTAGAGTTTAAGGTTTTTAGGGGCTTAAAGTTTTTTTATATTTTTAGTGGTTTTATGAATTTTTAAGTTTTTTTAATGTTTTTTATGTTTTTTATGTTTTAAGGTATTTTTTAGGGATTTTAGGGGTTTTTACGTTTTCATGGATTTTTTGGGGATTTTTTGGATTTTTAGGGGTTTTAAGGGGTTTTAGGGATTTTCATGGTTTTCAGGGTTTTTTTGGGTTTTTTGGGATTTTAAGGTTTTTATGGAATTTTTGGGGGTTTATGTGTTTTTTTAGTTGTTTTTTGATTTTTAAGGGTTTTTATAGGTTTTTAAGGTTTTTAGGGGGTTTAAGGGCTTTTAGAGTTTTTGCTGGTTTTTAGGGTTTTATGGGTTTTAGGGATTTAAAGTTGTTTTTTGATTTTTATGATTTTTTGGGTTTTTATTTTTGTATGTTTTCTTGGATATATTTATAGCTTTTAGGGATTTTGAGGAATTTACAAGGGGTTTTCAGGGTTTTTAGGGTCTTTTTGGGTTTGGGTTTTTTTTTGAGTTTTTAAGGTTTTAAGAGATTTTTAATGTTTTTAGGGGTTTAAAGGGTTTTAGAGTTTTTAGTATTTTTAATGTTTTTTAAGGTGTTTAGGGGTTTTTCAGGATTTTTTACATTTTCATGGATTTTTAATTATTTTTTATGATTCTTATGGTTTTTATGGGTTTTAGGGATTTTGAGGGGTCTTATGGTTTTTAGGGATTTTTAGCATTTTTAGGGTTTTCAGGGACTTTTTGTGTTTATAGGGTTTTGTTATTTTATTAGGATTTTTAGATTTTTTTCAACATTTGTTAGGACTTTTAAGGGATTTTAGATTTGTTAGTGGTTTTTATGGTTTTTATGTGTTTCTAGGGTTTTTTAAGATTTTTGGGGGATTTTATGGTTTTAGAGGTTTTTCAGGGTTTTTAGCGTTTTTATGTTTTCATTGTTTTTTGGATGTTTTTAGGATTTGTATGGTTTCTAGGGATTTTTAGGGATTTAAAAGGGTTTTTTGGGGATTTTAGTGTTTTTAAGGGTTTTCTATTATTTTTAGGGTCTTTTGTGGTTTTAGGGTTTTCTTGACTTTTTTAGGGTTTCTAAGTTGTTTTAGAGTTTTTTAACATTTTTAGAGGGTTTAAGAGTTTTTAGAAATTATATTGGTTTTAGAGTTTTTTGGGTTTTTTGGGTTTTTTAGGTTTTTAGGTTTTTTTATGGTTTTCAACAATTTTTCAGGGTTTTTAGTAATTTTACGTTTTCATGGATTTTTTGGGATTTTAGGATTTTTATAGTTTTTAGATTTTTTGGGTATTTTAATTATTTTGATGGTTTTAAGATTTTTTGGGGGTTTTAATGTTTTTTAGGGGTTTAGTGTCTTTTTAGTATTGATGATTTATTTTATTTTTTCAGGGTTTTAAGGTTTTTTAGTGTTTTTAACGTTTTTAGAGGTTTTATGAGTTTTTAGTTCTATTAGTATTTTTTAATGTTTTTAGGGGTTTTATTGTTTTTAGGGTGTTTTCTGGGTTTTTTTATGTTTTCATAAATTTTTATGGGTTTTTAAAAATTATATTGTTTTAGTTTTTTTCGGTTTTTAGGGATTTTGAGGGTTTTTAGGGGTTTTCAGGGGTTTTAGGGTTTGTAGGGTTTTCAGGGTTTTTCAAGTCTTTATGGTTTTAGGTTTTTTTAGTTTATTAGGGTTTAAAGGGTTTTTTGAGTTTTTACCATTTTTAGGGGGTTTTAGGGTATTTAGAGTTTTTAGTGGGTTTAGGGTCTTTATGGGTTTTTATGTTTTTTAAGGTTTTTAGGGGTTTTTATGGTTTTTAGGGGTTTTCAGGGTTTTTAGAGTTTTCTAAATTTTTATGGATATTTAGGGGGGTTTTATGATTTTATTTTTTATGGTCTTTTATGGTTGTTAGAGATTTTGAGGTTCTTATGGGTTTTCATGAGTTTTAGGGTTTTATGGGTTTTAAGGGGTTTTAGGGTATTTATGGGTTTTTAAGGTTTTTTATAGTTTTTTACATTTTTAGGGGTTTTAGGGTTTTAGAATTTTTAGTGTCCTTTTAGGGTATTTAGGGGTTTTAGGGTTTCTTAAGGTTTTTAGGGGTTTTTCAATATTTTTAGGGTTTTCACATTTTCATGGATTTTTTTACAGTTTTTTGGATTTTTATGGATTATACGGTTTTTAGGATTTTGAGGGTTTTTAGGTTTTTTTGGTTTTTTTAGTGTCTTTTGGTGTTTTGGGGGTTTTTTTGATATTTTTTATTTTTTTCAAGGTTTTTCGGAGTCTTTTATTGTTTTTAGGGTTTTTTTGTGTTCTTGGAATTTTTAGTTGTTTTTTGGGGTTTTATGTGTTTTTAGGGTTTTAAAAGGTTTTAGGGGGTTTTATGGTTTTTAGCGGTTTCTCATGGTTTTTAGGATTTTTACATTTTCATAGATTTTTAGGGGATTTTAGGATTTTTATGGATTTTAGGGGTTTTAGGGATTTTTAGTGTCCTTTGGTTTTAAGGGTTCTTTTTTGAGTTTTTTTTGGATTTTATGGTTTTTTAGAGTTTTCTAACATTTTTTAGGGTATTGAGGGTTTTTATAGTTTTTAGTGGTTTTTAGGGTTTTTATAGATTTTAAGGGTCTTTAACGTTTTTATGGGTTTTTATGGTTTTCAAGGGGGTTTCAGGATTTTTAGGGTTTCTTACATTACCATTGAATTTTAGGGTTTTTTAGGATTTTTATGGTTTTTTGGGACTTTGAGGGGGTTTTGGGAGTTTTTTAGGTTTTTAGGGTCTTTTGGGTTTTCAGGATTTTTTTTAGTTTTTTAGAGGTTTTCAGGTTTTTAGAGACTTTAATGTTTTTTTTTGACTTTTAAAGGTTTTTATAGTTTTTTTTGTTTTTAGGGGGTTTTATGGTTTTTTTAAGTTTTTTAGAGTTTTTATATCCTCAGGAATTTTTAGGGGTTTTCTATGATTTTCATGGTTTTTAGTATTTTTTTGGGTTTTCTCTAGTTTTGTGGGGTTTTAGGGTTTTTAGGGGTTTTTAGGATCTTTACGGTTTTTCCGGGGTTTTAAGGTCTTTTGGGGTTTCAGGGTTTTTTTTACGTTTTTTATGGTTTTTAAGTTTTTTTTAGAGTTTTTTAATGTTTTTAGGGGTTTAAATGGGTTTTTAGAGTTTTCAGTGTTTCTAGTGTTTTTATGGGTTTTTAAGGTTTTTTAAGGTTTTTTGGGTTTTTTTATTTTCAGGGGTTCTATATGATTTTTAGCTTCTTTTACATTTTCTTGGATTTTTAGTGGTTTTTTAGGATTTTTATGATTTTTAGTGGTTTTAGGGACTTTTAGGGTTTTTAATGCTTTTATTGGATTTTAGGGTATTTTAGGGTTTTTTGGGAGTTTTGAGGTTTTTAGTGTTTTTTTATTATATTTGGGTTTTTAAATTTTTTTTAAATTTTTAACGTTTTTTGGGGCCTTTAAGTGTTTTTAGAGTTTTTAGTGGGGTTTTTAGAGTTTTTTATGGGATTTTAGGGTTTTTTGGTTTTTTATGTTTTTATGGTTTGTAGGGTTTTTTACACTTTTGGGGATTTTTAGGGGTCTTTAGGATTTTCATGGTCATTAAGGGTTCTACGACTTTAGGTATTTTGAGTTTTTTTGGGTCCTTCAAGGGTTTTTTAGGAGTTTTATGGTTTTCAGGGGTTTTAGAGAATTTTTGGGTTTTAGGGTATTTTTTTATTTTTTAAGGGTTTCAAGGTTTTTTATAGTTTTTAACATTTTTAGGGGTTTTAATGGTTTCTAGTGTTTTTAGTGGTTTTTAGGGTTTTTATGGATTTTTGAGATTTTTAAAAGTTTTTGAAGGTTTTTATGGATTTTTCAAGGTTTTTAGAGTTTTTATGTTTTCATAAATCTTGAGGGGTATTTTAGGATATTTATTGGTTTTACGGTTTTTTTAGGTATTTTGGAGACTTTGGGGGATTTTTGGGTTTTTCAAGGGGATTTGGGTTTTTAGGGTTTTTTAGTGTTTTTATGGTCCTTTTGGGTTTTTAGGGTTTTTTGATTTTTTATAATTTTTTTAACATTTTTAGGGGTTTTAGTGTTTTTTAGAGTTTTTGGTGGTTTTTAGGTTTTTTATGGGGTTTAGGGTTTTTTTATCTTTTCATGGATTTTAGGGGGTTTTTAGGATCTTTATGGTTTTTTGTATTTTTTTGGGTATTTTGAGAATTTGAGGGTTTTAGGGTTTTGAGGGGGTTTTAGGGTTTTTATGGTTTTTCAGGGTTTTAGGGTCTTTTGGGGGATTTAGGGTTTTTTAGGGTTTTTATAGTTTTTAAGGTTTTTAATGTTTTTTTAACATATTTAGGGGTTTTAAGAGTTTTTAGTGTTTTTAGGGGTTTTATGGTATTTTAAGGTTTTTATGGGGTTTTATTTTTTAAGGGGTTTTCAATGTTTTAGGTTTTTTTACGTTTTCATAGATTTTAAGTGTTTTTTGGATTTTTATGGGTTTTAGGGTTTCTTAGGGTTACTAGGGATTTTGAGTGGTTTTAGGGGTTTTTAGGGATTTTTTTGTTTTTGGGGTGTTTTGGGTTTTTAGGAGTTTTTTTTTTGAGTTTTTTAGGGTTTTAAAGGTTTTTTAGTCTTTTTTCACATTTTTAGGGATTTAAAGGGTTTTTAGATTTTTTAGTGGTTTTTTTTGTTTTTAGTGTTTTTAAGGTTTTTAGGTTTTTATGTTTTTTGATGGATTTTTATGGTTTTTTATAGATTTTAACATTTTCATGGATTTTTTAGGATTTTAATTTCTTTTACGGGTTTTTAGGAATTTTAAGGGGTTTTAGTATTTTTTAGGGTTTTAGAGTCTTTTGGGTTTTTGGGTTATTTTTAGTTTTTCAGGATTTTTATGGTTTTTAAGAGTTTTGTAACTTTTTTATTGGTTTTAAGGGTTTTTAATGTTTTTTGTAGTTTTTTATGGTTTTTATGGGGTTTTAAAGTCTTTTACGTTTTTTGGTGGTTTTATGGTTTTTATGGGTTTTATCTATGTTTTTAGGTCTTTTTTATATTTTCATGGATTTTTAGTTATTTTAGAAATATTATGGTTTTTTGGGTTTTTTGGGGGTGTTATGGATTTTGAGGGGTTTTAGGGATTTTCAGGGCGTTTTCTGGTTTTTCAAGGTTTTTTCTGGGTTTTTAGATCTTTTTGGGTTTTGTGTGTATGTTTTGAGATTTTATGGTGTTAATGTTTTTTAGTGTTTTTTTAATGTTTTAGGGGTTTAAAGGGTTTTTAGAGTTTTTAGTGGGTTTTTTATTATTTTTATAGGTTTTTTAGGTTTTAGGGGTTTTATGGATTTTAGGAATTTTTAGAGTTTTTTACGTTTTCATCGATTTTTAATGGTTTCTAGGATTTTTGTGGTTTTCAGGGGTTTTTATGGTTTTTAAGGATTTCAAGGGTTTTTAGGGTTTTCAAGGGTTTTTATGGTTTTTAGGTGTTTTGGGTCCTTTTTGTGATTTAAGGATTTTTGGGAAATATTATAGGATTTTTTAGGGTTTTATAATTTTTTAACGTTTTTAATAGTTTTAAGGGTTTTTAGATTTTTTTTTTGAATTTTGTGGGGTTTTATGGTTTTTAGAGTTTTTAATGTTTTTAGGGGTTTTTTTGGTTTTCAGGGTTTTAGGGTCTTTTATGTTTTCATGGATTTGTATTATTTTTTAGGTTTTTTTAGGTTTTAGGGGATTTTAGAGTATTTAGGCATTTTGACGGTTTTTAGGGTTTTTTAATGCCTTTTAGGGTTTTTAGGGATTTTCAGGGGTTTTAGGGTCTTTTTGGATTTTAGGATTTTTTTGAGCTTTTTTTAAGGTTTTTTTTATAGTTTTTTAACCTTTTTAGGGGTTTTAATGGTTTTTATAGTTTTTAGCAGTTTTTATGGTTTTTTAGGATTTTTCAAGGTTTTAGGGGTTTCTATGGTTTTCATTGATTTTTTTAGGGTTTTTTGGGTATTTTACATTTTGGTGGATTTTTAGGTGTACTTTAGGATTTTTATGGTTTTTGGTTTTTTAGGGTTTGGGGGATTTTGAAGGTTTTGGGGGGTTTTAATAGATTTTTATGGTTTTTAGGGTTATTCACAGTTTTTAATGTCTTTTGGAGTTTTCTGGGTTTTTTTTTTTGAGTTTTTAGGGGTGTTTAAGGTTTTTAGGGTTTTTAGCATTTTTATGGGTTTGAAGGGGTTTTAGAGTTTTTAGTAGTTAGTTAGGGGTTTTAGTGTTTTATAAGGTTCTTAGGCATTTTTATGGTTTTAGGGGTTTTAGTGTTTTTTATGTTTTCGTGTATTTTTTTGGGGGTTTTAGGATTTTTATGGTTTTTGGGAGGGTTTAGGAATTTTGAGGGGTTTTAGTGTTTTTCAGGGTTTTTAGGGTTTTGAGAGGTTTTTAGTGTCTTTGTGGGTTTTAGTGTTTTTTTTTTGAGTTTTTAGGGTTTTTAACAAGTTTTGTTGTTTAAGGGTTTTTCATAGTTTTTAGAGTTTAATGTGTTTTCAGGGTTTTATGGGGTTTTAGAGTTTTTAATGGTTCTTAGGGTTTTTTTATTGTTTTTAGGTTTTTTCCTGGGTTTTAGGATTTTTTACATTTTCATGGATTTTTAGTGGTTTTTTAGGATTTTTATGGATTTTACGGTTTTTAGTTTTTTTTAGATTTTTTGGGTTTTTGGTTTTTTCATGTGATTTTAGGGTTTTAAGGGTTGTTGGGTGCTTTTAGAGTTTTTTAGCGATTTAAGGTTGTTTAGATTCTTTTTATCATTTTTAGAGGTTTAAAGGGTTTTCAAAGTTTTAAGTGGATTTTTAATGGTTTTATGGGTTTTTACGGTCGTTTAAGGATTTTAGGAGTTGTTATGGTTTTTAGGGGTTTTCAGGGTTTTTCGGGTTTTTTTCATTTTCTTGTTTTTTTAGGTGTTTTTACGAGTTTTAGGGTTTTTAGTTTTTTTAGGGGTTTTCGGGTTTTTGATGGTTTTTAGAGATTTGTAGGGGTTTTAAGGGTATTTTAGGGTTTTTGGGGTTTTTGGGTTTTTAGGGGTTCTTTTGATTTTTTAAGGTTTTTTATAATTTTTTAACGTTTTTAGGGGTTTATAGGGTTTTTAGAGTATTTAGTTGTTGTTTTGGTTTTTTTTAGGTTTTTATTGTTTTTTATAGTTTTTGGGAGTTTTTATGGTTTTCTGGGGGTTTTCAGGGTTTTTACGTTTTTTATGTTTTCATGTATTTTTAAGGGTTTTTAAGATTTTTCTGGTATTTAGTGTTTTTAAGAGTGTTTGGGATTTTTATGGTTTTTAGTGTTTTTCGGGTCTTTTGGGGTTTTTATGATTTTTTGAGTTTTTAGGGGTTTGCAGGTTTTTTAATGTTTTTAGGGGTTTAAATGGTTTTGAGAATTTTTTTGTGGGTTTTATGGGTTTTATGAGTTTTTTAAAGGTTTTTAGAGGTTTTATCATTTTTTGGGGTTTTCATGGTTTTCAGGGTTTTTCAGGTTTTTTATGTTTTCAGGGATTTTTAGGGGGTTTTTTAGGATTTTTAGAGCTTTTATGTTGTTTCATGGGTTTTAGGGTCTTTCAGGGTTTTTAGGTTCTCTTTAGGTTTTTAGATTTATTTTTGAGTTTTTTAATGTTTAGTGATTTTAAGGGTTTTTAGAGTTTTAGGCGGGTTTTTTATGGTTTTTATTGGTATTTCAGGTTTTTAAAGGTTTTAAACAATTTTTATGGTTTTCATTCATTTTCAAGATTTTTGGAATTTTTTTACATTTTTATTGGTTTTTGGGTTTTTTGGATTTTTGTGGTTTTTAGGGTTTTTAGGGATTTAGGATTTTTTCTAGTTTTTAAGGTTCTTTTTGGTTTTTAGGGTTTTTTTGTGTATTTATATTTTGTAGAGTTTTTTTAATGTTTTTAAGGGTTTTAAGGTTTTTTTTGAGTTTTTAGTAGTTTTTTTGCCTTTTATGGGTTTTTAGGGTCTTTTAAGGTTTTTAGAGGTATATATGGTTTTCATGGGCTTTTAGGGTTTTTTATGTTTTCAAGGATTTTTAGTCACTTTTTATGTGTAATAAGGGTTTTTAGAGTTTTTTGTGGTTTTTAGGGGTTTTAGGGGTTTTTATGGTTTTTAGGGGGTTTTCAAGGTTATTACGGATTTTTACATTTTTATGGATTTTTTGGGGTTTTATCATTTTTATTGTTTTTAGTGTTTTTTAGGGTTCTTAGGGATTGTGGGGGTTTTTAGGGGGGTGTTTAGGGTCTTTTTGGGTTTTTTGGGTTTGAGTGTCTTTTTGGGCTTTTATGGGTTTTTTTAGCTTCTTAGGGGTTTTAAGATTTTTTAGAGATTTTAAATATTTCGGGATTTTAAGAGTTTTTTGAATTTTTAGTGGTTTTAGGGTTTTTTTTGTTTTAAGGGTTTTTTAATGTTATTAGGGGTTTTATGATTTTTAGGTGATTTTATGAGATTTTAGTGTTTTTTACATTTTCCTGGTTTTTAAAATGGTTTTAAGATTTGTATGGTTTTTAGGATTTTTTAGGATTTTTAATGTTTTTTTGTGTTTTTAGTGGTTTTTAGGTTTTTAGGGGTTTTCGGGGTATTTAGGGTCTTTTGGGTTTTTACAGTATTTTTTAGTTTTTATGGGTTTTAAGGTTGTAGAGTTTTTTAACGTTTTAGGGGGTTTAAGGGTTTTTAGTGATTTTATTGATTTTTTATAGTTTTTATGAGTTTTTGGGGCTTTTATGTTTTTAGGGGTTTTATGGTTTTCAAGGGTTTTTCTGGGTTTTAGGGTTTTTTACATTTTTAGGACTTTTAGTGGTTTTTTAGGATTTTTTTGGTTTTTAGGGTTCTTAGGGATTTTGAGGGTTTTCAGGGGTTTTTAGAGTTTTAAGGGTCTTCTATGGCCTTTAGGGTTTTTTTTAGTTTTAAGGGGTTTTATAGTTTTTTAACGTTTTTTGGGGGTTTAGGGGTTTTAGAGTTCTTGTTGGGTTTTTAGCATTTTATGGAGTTTTTTATAGTTTTCTATGGTTTTTATGGTTTAGAGGGGTTTTTTTAGGGTTTTTCAGGTTTCTATGTTTTCTTGGATTTTAGGTGTTTTTTATGATTTTTGTGGGTTTTAGGGATTTTTTGGTTTTTAGAGATTTTTAGGGTTTTAGGGGGTTTTATGGTTTTTAGGTTTTTTTCAGGGTTTTAGGGTCTTTTGGGTTTTGAGGGGTTTTTTTTGAGTTTCATTGGGTTATAAGGATTTTTAGAGTTTTTAGTGGTTTTTAGCGTTTTTATGCATTTTTAGGGTTTTTTAAGTTTTCTAGGGGTTTTATGGTTTTCTGGGGGTTGTTTGGATTTTTTTATATTTTAATGATTTTTTTGGGTATTTATAGGATTTTATAGTTTTTAGGGGTTTTATGGATTTTTAGGGTATTTCAGGGGTTTTAGGATTTTTTTTAGAGTTTTAGGGTCTTTTTGTGTTTTTAGGTTTTTTTATTTTTTAGGGTTTTGAGATTTTTAGAGTTTTTTTAATGTTTTTAGGGGTTTTAAGGGTTTTTGCGTTTTTAGTGGGTTTTTAGGATTTGTATGGGTTATAGTGTTTTTAAATATTTTTAGGGGTTTTTATGGTTTTCATGGTTTTATCAGGGTTTTTAGGGTTTTTAATGTTTTCATGGATTTTTTGGTGTTTTTTAGGATTTTTATAGTTTTTTTGGTTTTTTATGGTTTGTAATGATTTTGAGAGTTTTTAGGGGTTTTCAGGGGTTTTAGGGTGTTTTGGGATTTTATGATTTTTTGATTTTTTGGGGTTTTTAAGGTTTTTTTGGAGTTTTTAATTTTTTGGGGGTTTTAAGGGTTTTTATATTTTTAGTAGTTTTTAAGGTTTTTATGGGTTTTTGAGTTTTTAATTGTTTTAGGGGTTTTTATGGTTTTCATGTGTTTTTTAGGGTTTTTTATGTTTTAATGGATTTTTAGGGGGGTTTTAAGATTTTTATGTCATTTAGAGTTATTTAGGGTTTTTAGCGATTTTGAGGGGTTTTATGGGTTTTCATTGGGTTTTAGGGTTTCTGGGTTTTAGGTTTTTTCATAGTTTTTATGGTGTTATGGGTTTTTAGGGTTTTCTGTGTTTTTAGGGGTTTTATGGTTTTTTATAGTTTTTTTAAAAAAATAGAGGTATTACGGGTTTTTAGAGTTTTTAGTGCGTTTTAGGGTCTTTATGGATTTTTTGGGATTTTTATGGATTTTAGGGAGTTTTAAGGTTTTTTTGGACTTTTTAGGGTTTTTAAGGATTTTTAGGGTTCTTAGGGGTTTTCAGCAATTTTTAGGATTTTTTGGGGTTTTCAGGGTTTTAGGGTCTTTTTGGGGTTTTAGTATATTTTGATATTTTAGGGTTTTTAAGGTTTTTTATAGGTCTTTAATGTGTTTAGGAGTTTAAAAGGTTTTTAAAAAATTTAGTGGTTTTTTAGGGTCTTTATGTGTTTTTAGGGTTTTTAAGGTTTAAGGTTTTATGGTTTTCAGGGCTTTTAGGTTTTTTTACGCTTCCATTTATTTTTAGGGGTTTTAGGTTTCTTATGGTATTTTTGGGTTTTTAGTGATTTTGAGGGGTTTTAGGGTTTTTTTTCATGGGGTTTTAGTGTTTTTTGGGGTTTTCACGGTCTTTTTGGGGTTTTATTTTTTTTTGTTTTTTACGGGTTTTTAAGGTTTTTAGAGTTTGTTAACATGTTTAGGGGTTTTATAGGATTTTTAGGGTTTTTAGGGTTTTTTAGGGTTTTAACGGATTTAGATCATTTTTATGTTTTTTAGGGTTTTGGGGTTTTTAGGGTCTTTTTGGGTTATTTTGGGTTTTTTTTGAATTTTGTATTGTTTTAAGGATTTTTAGAGTTTTTTAATGTTTTCTAGGTTTTAAGGGGTTTGAGAGTTTATAGTGGGGTTTTAGGGTTTTATGGGTTTTTTTTATTTTTAAGGTTTTAGGGGGTTTTATGGTTTTAAGTTGTTTTTAGTGTTTTTTACATTTTTATTGATTTTTTTAGGATTTTATGGTTTTTAGGGATTTTGAGGGGTTTTAGTGGTTTTAGGGGGTTTTCAGGGGTTTTAGGGTCTTTTGGGCGGTTTTAGGGGTTACTTTTTCAGTTTTTAGTGGTTTTATGGGGTTTTAGAGTTTTTTTTAACATTTTTAGGGGTTTAAATGTTTTTTAGAGTTTTTTGTGGTTTTTAAAGGTTTTATGGGTTTTTAGGTTTATTAATGTTTTTAGGGTTTTTTTGGTTTTCAGGGGGTTTTATGGTTTTTTGGGTTTTTTATGTTTTCATGGATTTTAGGGGTTTTTAGGACTTTTCTGTTTTTTAGTATTTTTATGTTTTATAGGGATTTTGAGGGGTTTTAGGGTTTTTTGGGGGGATGTAGGGGTTTAAGGGTTTTTAGATTTTTTTGGGGTTTTTTGGGTTTTTTGGTTTCAGTTGTTATCTTGGATTTTTAGGGGTTTTTTAGTATTTTTATGGTTTCTAGGTTTTTTAATGATTTTTAAGGGTTTTAGGGGGTTTTAAAGGTCTTTTAGGGTTTTTTGGGGTCTTTTTTGGTTTTTAGGGTTTTTTTGGAGTATTTAGGGTTTTTAAGGTTTTTAGTGTTTTTAACGGTTTTAGGGGTTTGAAAGGTTTTCAGAGTTTTTAGTGGGTTTTTAGCGATTTTTAAAGTTTTTAGGGATTTTGAGGGGATTTAGATGTTTTTTAGTGGTTATTTGGGTTTTTTATAGTTTTTTAGGGTATTTTGGGGTTTTAGGGGGTTTTGTTGAGTTTTTTAGGGTTTTTAAGGGTCAGTAATTTTTTTATTTTTTTAGGGAATTTTAGGGTTTTAGGGTTTTTTATTTTTAGGGGTTTTTATGGATTCCTAGTGTTTTCTATGTTTTTTGAGTTTTTTAAATTTTCAATGTTTTTAAAAGTTTTTTTAGGATTTTTATGGGTTTTAGGATTTTTTCGGGTTTTTAGGGATTTTTCCGGTTTTAGGGGTTTTTCAGGGGTTTTCATGGTTTTTAGGGTCTTTTGAAGTTTTAGTGCATTTTTTAATTTTTGTTGGGTTTTTAATGTTTTTAGGGGTTTAAAGTTTTTTAATTATTTCATTAGTTGTTTAGGGTTTTTATGGTTTGTTAAGGTTTTTAGGGGTTTTTATTGTTTTTAGGGGTTTTTTAGGGTTTTTTCGGTTATTATGTTTTCATGAATTTTAGGGGGTTTTAGGATTTCAATGGTTTTTTCATTTTTTAGGATTCTTAGGGATTTGAGGGTTTTTAATTTTTTTAGTGGTGTTAAGTGTTTTTAATGAATTTATTAGTTTTTTAGGGTTTTTATGGTTTGTTATGGTTTTTAGGGGTTCTTATTGTTTTTTGTGGTTTTTTTTTGGGTTTTTTGGGTTTTTATGTTTTCATGGATTTTAGGGGGTTTTAGGAATTCTGTAGTTTTTTTCTATTTTTTTAGGTTTCTTATGGATTTTTAGGGTTATTAGGGGTTTTCAAGTTTTTTAAGGATTTAGCGGTTTTAAGGGTTTTTATGGTCTTTTTAGGCTTTTTAGGGTTTTTTGTGTTTTTGGGGTTTTGAGGTTTTTTAGAGTTTTTAGTGTTTGTAGAGGTATTAAGGGTTTTTAGAGTTTTTAGTGGTTTTAGGGTCTTTATAGATATTTAGGGTTTTTTTATGATTCATAAGGTTTTTATGGTTTTTAGGGTTCTACCTTTCTTGGATTTTTAAGGATTTTTTTGGTGTTTTTGGATTTTTAGTATTTTTAATGATTTTAATGAATTTGTGGGTTTAAAGGGTTTTTAGGGTTTTATGGTTTTTAATGGATTTTAGTGATTTTGAGGGTTTAAGTGGTTTTTAGAGGTTTTTAGGTTTTTTTGTTGTTTAGGGTCTTTTGCGTTTAGGGATTGTTTTGAGATTTTTATGGTTTTTAATGTTTTTAGAGTTTTTATGTTTTTAGGGGGTTTAAGGGTTTTTAATATTTTTGTTGGGTTTTTCGGTTTTTTATGGGTTTTAGAGTTTTTCAAGGTTTTTATGAGTTTTTATTGTTTTCAATGGGTTTTTTGGGCTTTCTATGTTTTCATCATTTTTAGGGGTTTTTTTGGTTTTTATGGTTTTTTGGGTTTTTTAGGATTTTGAGGGTTTTAGGGTTTTCAAGGATTTTCATGGGGTTTTACGGGTTTTTAAGGTTTTTAGGGGTTTCAATGGTTTTTTGGGTTTTTATGGTTTTTTATGGTTTTTAGGGTGTTTTGGGTTTTTAGGGTGTTTTGGGTTTTTAGGGATTTTTTTACTTTTGCGGGGGTTTAAAGGTTTTTTTAGAGTTTTTAATGGTTTTTGGAATTTTAAGGGGTTTTATTGTTTTTTATGGGGTTTTAAGGTTTTTATGGGTTTTTAGGGTCATTTCAGGTTTTTAGGGGTTTTATGGCTTTCAGGGTTATTTTCAGGGTTTTAGGGTTTTTACGTTTTCATCGACTTTCAGGGTTTTTTAGGGTTTTTAGGGATTTTGAAGGTTTTTAGGATTTTTTATGGGGGTTTAGGATTTTTAGGGAATTGTAGGGTTTTAAGTTATTTTTGGGTTTTTAGGGTTTTTTGAGATTTTTAGTGTTTTTAATATTTTTTAGAGTTTTTAACGTTTTTAGTGGTTCAAAGTATTTTTAGAGTTTTTATTGGTTTTTAGGGGTTTTATGGGGTTTTAGGTTTTTTGAGGTTTTTATGGGTTTTTATGGTTTTCAGGGGTTTTATTTTTTTTCTATGTTTTAATATATTTCTTTGGGGGTTTGGATTTTAATGGTATTTTTGGTTTTTAGGGTTTTTTAGTATTTTTAAATATTTTTAGGGGTTTAAAAGTATTTAGTGGTTTTTTCGGGTTTTTAGGAATTTTTAATGTTTTTTATGGTTGTATGGTTTTCAGGTGGTATTCATGGTTTTTAGGGGTTTTTTACGTTTTCATTGATTTTTTGGGGTCTTTTTTGGATTTTTATGTTTTTTACTGATTTTTAGATTTTTAAGGATTTTTAGGGTTTTTCAGGGGTTTTAGGGGTTTTCAGGGTTTTAAGGTCTTTTTGGGTTTTTAGGGATTTTTTGAGTTTTTTCTGGATTTTAAGGTTTTTTATAGTTTTTTAACATTTTAATGGTTTAAAAGGTTTTTATATTTTTTTGTGGTTTTTATGGTTTTTATGGGGTTTTATATTTTTTTATGATTTTAAGGGGTTTTATGGTTTTTAGGGCTTTTAAGGGGTTTTAGGACTTTTTACATTTTCATGGATTTTTAGAGGTTTTTAGGATTTTATGGTTTTAAGCCATCTTTAGGTTTTTAGGGATGTTGAGGATTTTTAGCAGTTGTTTGGGGGTTTTAGAGGGTTTTTAGTGTCTTTTGGGGTTTTACGATTTTTTTGTATTTGTATGTTTTTTAAGTGTTTTTAGTGTTTTTTATCATTTTTTGGGGTTTAAAGGGGTTTTAGAGTTTGTAGTGGGTTTTAGCATTTTTATTGGTTTTTAAGGATTTTTAAGGTCTTTGTGGGTTTTATGGTTTTTAGGGGTTTTTGTTTTTATAGATTTTTGGAGGTTTTTTAAGAATTTTATGGGTTTTATGATTTTTTTAGGGTTTTCATGGGTTTTTAGACTTTTTCTGGGTTTATAGAATTTTTTTGAGTTTTTTAGGGGTTTAATGGGTTTTTATAATTTTTAATGTTTTAGGGGTTTTTAGGGTTTTTCTATTTTTTAGTGTTT
The DNA here is from genome assembly GCA_963277665.1 of Viscum album. Lineage (NCBI taxonomy): Eukaryota > Viridiplantae > Streptophyta > Magnoliopsida > Santalales > Viscaceae > Viscum > Viscum album. Next base: position 550,513,109 of record OY728137.1, read on the forward strand.
TTTCAGGGATTTGTTTTAGGTTTTTTATTGTTTTTAGGGGTTATTTATGGTTTTGAAGGGTTTTTCAGGGAGTTCAGGGTTTTTCATATTTTCATGGATTTTTAGGATTTTTAAACGTTTTAGGGTTTTTAAGGGTATTTAGGAATTTTAACGGTTTTTAGGGTTTTTATGGTCTTTTATGTTTTTAGTGTTTTTTTAGTTTTTTAGGGGATTAAATGTTTCTTTGAATTTTTAATGTTTTTAGCAGTTTTCAAGGTTTCAAGAGTTTTTATTGGGTTTTTAGGGTTTTTAAGGGTTTTATGGTTTTTAGTGGGTTTTCAGGGTTTTTTGTATTTTTTAAGTTTTCCTGAATTTTTTAGGATTTTTAGATTTTTTATTCTTTAGTGCTTTTTGGGTTTTTAAGGTTTTGGGGGTTTCTAGGGTTTGTAGGGTTTTTAGGCTAAATTTGGGTTTTTAGGGTTTTTTTCGATTTTTATGAGTATTAAAGTTCTTTAAAGTTTTTTTTAACATTTTATAGGTTTTAAGGGTTTTTAAATATTTTAGTGGGTTTCTAGGGTTTTTAGTGTTTTTATGATTTTTAGGTGTTTTTATGGTTTTCAAGGGTTTTTCATTTTTTTTAGGGTCATTCACATTTTCATGGATTTTTAAGGGTTTTTTATGGTATTTATTTTTTTAGGTTTTTAGGGATTTTGAGGGTTTAAGGGGGTTTTCAAGGGTTTTTAGGGGTTTTTAGGGTCTTTTTTGTGTTTTTAAGATTTATTTTTTATTTTTAAGGGTTTTAAATGTTTTTTAGAGTTTTTAAATCTTTTTTTGAGATTTAAGGGTTTTAGAGTTTTTAGTGGTTTTTAGGGTTCTTATGGGTTTTTGGGGTTTTTTAGTTTTTATCATGTTTTGTAGGGTTTTTAATATTTTTAGGTTTTTAAGGGTTTTTATATTTTTTAGTGGTTTTAGGGTTTTTATGGGTATTTAGGTTTTAAAGGTATTTAGGGGATTTATGGTTTTCCTTGGTGTTGATTGTTTTTAGGGTTTTTTACATTTTTCATGGATTTTAAGGGGGGTTTTGGATTTTTATGTTTTTAGGGGTTTTTAAGGTTTTTAGGCAAAGAAGGCTCATGTCCAGGCTATTCCTGGCCCCCCCAAAATTTATAAAACAAAAAGACACAGACACTGTAGAAAAGGGAGGGGAGGGGTCGATCGACCCACACCCAAAAGCCCCTTACAACCCACGCCAAAAAAGAAAAACAAAGAGAGAAAAAGACTCAAAAACAGACACAATAGCAGCAGCATCACTTCACATCCAGCCAGTACCAGCATCCAGCAGCACCACATCCAGTCATCACAGCTACAAAGCAGCAGCAGCACAACCAAACCAACCAGCCCCAGCAACTAGTAGTACCAAAACCGACAACACAGCCAATCAAAACTAGCAGCATCAAGCCCCAGCACAACCGCAGCCAATCCCAACCACTATCACTTCCCAACAACCAGCAAGCACCTGACAAATCCCAACAAAGTAGACTCACCGCCAATAACAGCACATCACCAGTGCCACAAACACCAGCCTCCACAGCAGCCAGTACCTCCACGCCATCCAGATCCCTAAACAGCATCATAGAACCAAAGACAACAAACAAATAACACCAGCATTTTCCAGCACACCCTTTTTTAGAGCCACCGCCAGCCAAAGCAAGAACCCAAACTTCATCACGTCTCAACCATACAGCAGCCAACAATCCATTAATTCGCACCCAACAGCAAAACCAGTGGCAAATAACCCGCAGCCCAGCGAAGGACCAAACCATAGCATAACCCATCAACCGCAAGCAATACCACCTTAAGAAGCAGAACTCAAGTCTTGCAGCAAGCACATGAATCAACAGCAACAATAAAGCACAACCAGACCAAGCATCATCACCACAGCGGCTACCAGGAACATGCAAAGCACTTCCAAAATCCAACATACATACCAACATGCAGCAAAAATCCATGAGATCGACAGAAGTAAGAAAAAAATGAACCTTGCCTCCCCGATCCAGCGTCACTGTTAGATCTACAGCTCCTGAAGGCCTAAAAGCAGACTCCATGTCTGCCTTGCCCGCACCCCACCGCTGAATCTTCATCACAGCCATGTTCCAAGCAAATAAGACCACTTTCTTCAAACATAAGAACATCGCCAGTTCAGACCAAAGCTGAGAACAGAATTGAAGCGCCAAAAGGGACATGCAGCAGAACATAAAGTCAACGGAAACCCATCAGAAGCTCAGATCTGGATCGAAGGAAGAAACCCTCAGCATCATCACCCAATCCACCGGGGAAACATCAGCGCTGCCACCACGGAGCAACAAAAACAGCGTCTGGTGAAGAAAACGATCCAGATCTACCAGATCCAGACCAAAACCTTGCGAAATCCCAACCAAGCCTCGGTCGCCAGTCCCTGTTGCAGCCCTCCAGAACCCCCCACCTTCATGTATCCTCCTCTTCTTCCACCATCGATCCGCATCACGAAGCAAGTGATCATCGAATCCGAAGAGAAGGATTCCGAGGGGAATCCTCAGAAATCGTCGCATTGAGCAGGAAAGACCAGGTGAGAGCGGCGCCATCTCCTTATGGTTTATCTTTAAGGTTTTTAGGTATTTTGAGGGTTTTGGTGTTTTTAGGGGTTTTAATAGATTTGAGGGGTTTTTATAATTTTTAGGGGTTTTTCGGGTTTTTTGGGATTTTTTCTCTTCTATTGATTTCTATGGGTTTTTAGAATTTCTATGATTTTTAGTGTTTTTAGAGTTTTTAGGTTTTTAAGGGTTTATAGGGTTTTCAGGGTTTTTAAGATTTTCAGGGTTTTTAGGGTTTTTATGGTCTTTTTAGATTTTCAGTGTTTTTTTAATTTTTAGGTTTTTTAGTATTTTTTATAATTTTTTAACATTTTTAGGTTTTTAAGGGTTTTTCGAGATTTAAATGGGTTTATGTGGTTTTAGGGGTTTTTATGGTTTTTCATGGGTTTATGGTTTTTTACGCTGTCATGGATTTTTAAAGGTTTTTAACATTTTTATGGTTTTTAGGGTTTCATAGGGTTTTTAGTTATTTTTAGCGTTTTTAGGGTTTTCTTAGGTTTTTAGGGTTTTTAGGGTCTTTGTGTGTTATTATGGTTTTTTAGTATTTTAGGGGAAGGAAGATGCGAGGGTCGGGCTATTCGCAGCCGCCCCAAATTTATTAGAAAGATAAAAAGAGATGCAGTAGACAAGGGAGAGGAGGGGTCAAACGACCCACACCCAAAAAACCCCTTACAACCCAAGATGCAAAAGACCCCAAAAAAAGAAAAATCAAAAGCGAAAAAAGAAGAAACACACAAAGTCATGAAACCACCACCATCATCCAACATCAACAAGCATCCAGCAACTCACAGCTAACCAATGACCAGTATTCAAACTCAAACAACATCTCACAACACATATATCAACTCACATCACCACTTTTCCAGGCATATTAACCACCAGCAGCATAGAACCACCATCACTAAAATCATAAACAACAGCCTTACCACATCTTATCCAAAGAACCATGATCCAAAGCCTCATTTTCAAACAACCAGTACCTCTTTCAAACACCAAGCATCTCCCAGCACCCCGCTTCAGTTCTAGAAAACAGCCATACTAATTCCAAACCTCACAGCCATAACAATCTTCCAGCACCCACCACCTCCAGTTCTTATTTAGAGAGGTAGCCAACAACCAGTAGCACAGCATCCAGCAGTCATCACTTCCAAGCCAAACAGCATCCAACAGCCAGCAACTTGCACCCACCAGCACCCAAGCAAAGGACAAAACAGGGATAGCTGCGCCTGCATCCAGCATACCACAACAGACAGTTCTCGAACCAAGCCACAGTATCTAGTGCCCCAACCTCAAGAACCAACACCAGTAGCGGTTTTCATCCAATCCATCCACAGGCACAAAGCATCAAAACTTGTAAAGTAGAGAAATCAATACAGAAAATCCTCCAAAGAATTCATTGACCACCAAAAGGACCAGATCACAGAAAAATTGATGAAAACTTGTAGTAGCATGAGGCGACCGGAAATCCGAAGAACCATCTCGAGCAAGAAGCCATACCAGAGTGAAAACCTACAACGTAGACACCAGCAAAGATCTAGAGACACTGAACCACACCAACGCGACAAGATCCGCACCCGGAGAAGCCAGAACAGCCAACTCATCCAGCCATGAAAACTAGATTCTGATCCACCTTGCTGCCACCGCAACCATGCCGCTCCACGCACAAGCACCTACCACTGGCAGGAAGACTCATGAGGATAGAAAAACCAATCTAGATCCGCCAAGACATGACCCCAGCTGATGTCGTCTTGACCCGCACAAGCACCACCAAAACTGGACACACTCGAACACGACCGCACATCAGGGCCGTAAGGAGAATGCCGGTCTTGGGGAACCATGCTTTAGTATTTTATGGATTTTAATTGTTTTTTGAGTTTTTTAATGTTTTTTGGTTTTTTAAGGGGTTTACATTTTTTATTAGGTATTTATGGATTTTATGGGTTTATAGGGTTTTGAAATGTTTTTAGGGGTTTTATCGTTTTCATGAGTTTATCAGGGTTTTTAGGGGGTTTTTTACGTTTTCATGGATTTTTAGGGTTTTTTTATATTTTTTATTTTTTTTAGGATTTTTAGGGATTCAAGGGGTTTTAGGGTTTTTAGGTGGTTTTAGGGTTTTTAGGGTTTTTAGGGTCTTTTGGGATTTTAGGTTTTTTTAGGTTTTATAAGTTTTTTTAGAGTTTTTTTAATATTTTTATCATTTTAAAGGGTTTTTAGAGTTTTCATTTGGTTTTTTAGGCTTTATGGGTTTAAAGAGATATTTACATTTTTAGGGGTTTTATGGCTCTCTTGGGTTTTTGTAGGTTTTTTTGTGGTTTTTAGGTATTCATGGATTTTTCAGGGGTTTTTATTATTTTTAAGGACTTTTGGGTTTTTATTGTTTTTTAGGGTTTTTTGGATTTTCCATGGGTTTTTTGGGGTTTTCAGGATTTTAGGGTCTTTTGGGGTTTTAAGTGTTTTTGTAAGTTTTTAGGGGTTTTAAGTTTTTTGGAGTGTTATAACAGTTTTAGTGATTTTAAGGATTTTTTGAGTTTTTAGTGGGATTTAAGGGGTTTTAAGGGGTTTTAGTGCTTTTTATTGTTTTTAGGGGTTTTATGCTTTTCAGGGTTTTTTTAGGGTTTTAATATTTTTTACGTTTTCATGGATTTTTGGGGTTTGTTTTGGATTTTTAGGGTTTTTAGGTTTTTTCTGGGTTTTTAGGGTCTTTGGGGGGTTTTAGGGTTTTTTGAGTTTTTATGGTTTTTAATGTTTTTTGGGGGGTTTTTGACATTTTAAAGGGGGTTTGAGGGTTTTTTGAGTTTTTAGTGGTTTTTAGGGTTTCTATAGGTTTTTCGAGTTTTTTAAGGTCTTGAGGGGTTTTATGGTTTTCAGTTGTTTTCAAGAGTTTTGGGGTAAATTAAGTTTTCAGGGATTTTTAGGAAGGGTTTAAGATTTTTATGAGAGTTTTTAGGTATTTTGTGGGTTTTTTGGTTTCTTTAGAGCTTTTAGGGGTTTTCGGGTTTTTAGGGTCTTTTTGGTTTTTATGGGTTTTTTTAGATTTCTAGGGTTTTTACGGTTTTTAGAGTTTTGTAAAGTTTTTAAGGGTTTTCAGGGTTCTTAGAGATTTTAGTTGTTTTTAGGGTTTTTATGGGTTTTTTATGTTTTTTAAATCTTTTAGGGGTTCTATGGATTTCAAGGGTTTTTAGGGTTTTAGGATTTTACGGTGTTTTATGTTTTCATGGATTTTTAGCAGTATTTTATGATGTTTATGATTTTTAGGGTTTTTTGGATTTCTAGTGATTTTGAACGGTTTAGGGTTTTATAGTTTTTCAGGGTTTTTCAGGTCTTTTGGTTTTAGGCTTTCATTAGTTTGTTAGGGTTTTAAGGGGTTTTAGATTTTTTTAACATTTTTGGGGGTTTTAATGTTTTTAGATTTTTAGTTGTTTTTAGGGTTTTATGGGGTTTTAGGGATTTTTAGGGGTTTTAGGAGTTTTATGGTCTTCATAGGGTTTATAGTATTTTTTACGTTTTTATGGATTTTTGGGGGTTTTTATGATTTTTATGGTTTTTACGTTTTTTAGTGATTTTGAGGGTTTTTTGGGATTTTTTGTGGGGTTTTTAGGGGTTTTAGGGTCTTTCTTGGCTTGTATGGTCTTTTCGAGTCATTTGTGTTGTTTTAGTTTTTAGTGTTTTAAAGGTTATTTATAGTTTTTTGGCATTTTTATGGGTTTAAAGGGTTTTAGAGTTTATTTCTTTTTAGGGATTTATAGGTTTTTAGGGTTTTTATGTTTTTTAGGGTTTTCTAATATTTTTAGTGATTTTATGGTTTTGAGGAGTTTTTCCTAGTTTTTAGGGATTTAATGTTTTCATGGTTTTTATGGGTTTTTTAGGATTTTTGTGATTTTTAGGATTTTTTAGTATTTTTATAGATTATGAGGGTTTTTAGGTTTTATCTAGGGCTTTCAAGGTTGTTAGGGTCCTTTTAGGTTTTTAGGGTTTTTTTTATTTTTTAGAGTTTTTAAGGTGTTTTTGATTTTTTAAGGTTTTAGGGGTTTAATGGTTTTTTAGATTTTTATGTGGGTTTTTAGGTTTTTTATGGGTTTTGAAGTTTAATAGAGATTTTTATGGTTTTCACGGGATTTTCATGGTTTTTAGAGTTTTTTACATTTTCATGGAATTTTAGGGGGTTTAGGATTTCTATGGTGTTTATGGTTTTTATGGTTTTTTAGGGTTTTAGGGTTATTTCAGCGGTTTTTAGGGTTTTGGGGGGTTTTAGGGTTTTTATGGTCTTTTGTGTTTTTAGGGTTTTTTTGAGTACTTGAGGGTTTCTAAGGTTTTTACAAATTTTTAACATTGTGGGGGTTTTAAGGGTTTTTATAGTTCCATGGGGGTTTGGGGGGTTTTGTTGTTTGTTAAGGATTTTAGGAGTTTTTATGGTTTTCAGGGGGTTTTTAGGATTTTAAGGGTTATTTAGGATTTTAAGGGTTTTTTACTATTTCGTGGATTTTTAGGGGGTTTTAGGATTTTTCTAGTTTTTGTGTTTTTTAGGGTTTTAGGGATTTTGAGGTTGGGGGGTTTGGGTTTTTCGTGTTTTTTTGAGTTTTTCAGTTTTTTTACGGTATTTTAGTATTTTTAATGTTTTTAGGGGTTTTAATGCTTTTTAGAGTTTTTAGTGATTTTTTAGAGTTTTTATGGTCTTTTAGGATTTTTTAAGGTTTTTAGGGGTTGTATGGTTTTTAGGGGGTTTTTATTGGTTTTAGTGTTTTTTTTTCATTTTCATGGTTTTAACAATTTTTTGGAATTTTAATTTTTTTAGCGTTTTAGGGGTTTTAGGGTTATTATGTTTTTTCGTGTTTTTTTGGTTTTTAGGGTCATTTTGGGTTTTGGGTTTTTTTGGAGTTTTTAAGGTTTTTTAGAGCTTATGAACATTTTTAGGGGTTTAAAAGGTTTTTAGTCTGTTTTATGGTTTTTATGGGTCTTAGGGATTTTTAAAATTTTTAGGGGTTTTTATTGTTTTCAGTGGGTTTTCAGGGTATTTACTGTTTTTATGTTTTCATGGTTTTTTAGGGGCTTTTATGATTTTTATGAATTTTTTTAGGGTTTTTAGGGATTTGGAGAGTTTTTAGAGTTTTTTAGAGTTTTTTAGGGGTTTTATGTTTATTTTTAGTTTTCTAGGGTTTTATTTTTTTTATAATTTTCTAACATTTTGAGGGGTTTTACGGTTCTTTAGATTTTTTAATTGTTTTTAGGGTTCTTGTGGGTTTTTAGGATTTTTTATGGTTTGGGGGGGGTTGCATGGTTTTCAGTGATTTTTAGGGTTTTTTAATTTTACATGGATTTTTCAGGGATTTATTTATTAGTTTTAGGGGTTTTTGATATTTTGAGGTTTGTTAGGGGATTTTATGGTTTGTAGTGTCTTTTTTTATTTTTAGGGCTTTTAAGTTTTTCATAGTTTTTTTACGTTTTTAGGTGTTTTAAGAGTTTTTAGTGGTTTTTTTGTTTTTATGGGTTTATGTTTTCTACGGTTTTAGGGGTTTTTATGGTTTTCAGAGGTTTTCAGGTTTTTTATGTGTTCCTACATTTTTAAGCGTTTTTACGGGTTTTAGTGGTTTTTTAGGTTTTTAGGGATTTTGAAGGGGTTTATGGTTTTTAGGGACTTTTGGATTATTAGTGTTTTTTTAGTTTTTTAAGGTTTTATAGAGTTTTTTTAATGTTTAAGGTTTTATTGGTTTTTCGTTTTTTATGGGTTTTAGTGTTTTTTATGGATTTTAAGAATTTTATGGTTTTCAGGGAGTTTTCATATTTTTTAGGGTATTTTTACTTTTTCATGGATTTTTAGGTGTTTTAAAAAAAATATGCTTTTTAGGGTTTCTTAGGGTTTTAGCAATTTTGAGGGGTTTTTAGGGTTTTTAGGGTTTTATGGTTGTTTAGGTATTTTGGGCTTTTTTAGTAATTTTATGGTATGTTTTGGGTTTTTTGGGTTTTTATATTTTTTTAACATTTTTAGCTGTTTGAAGGGTTTTGAGAGTTTTTAGTGGGTTTTAGTGGTTTTAGGGTTTTTTTTATGGTTTTCAGTTGTTTTTATGGGTTTTTTTCCAGTTTTTTATGCTTTCATATATTTTTAGGGTTTTTTTTTAGGATTTTATGGTTTTTAGGGTTTTTTTTGGTTTTTATAAATTTTGTGGATTTTTAGGGGTTTTTTAGAATTTTGGGGGATTTCAGGGTTTTTTAGTTTTTTAGGGATTTTAAGGTTTCATAGAGATTTTTACGGATTTTAGGGGTTTTAAGGGATTTTAGAGTTTTTAGTGGGTTTTTAGAGTTTTTGGGTTTTGTAGGGTTTTTTAATGTTATTTGAGATTCTATGGTTTTCAAGGCTTTTTCGAGGTGTTTTATGGTTTTTTACATTCTCATAGATTTTTAGGGGATTTTTAGGATTTTTATGGTTTAAGGTTTATTTAGGGTTTTTCGGGATTTTGAGGGTTTTTAATGTCTGAATGGCCTGAAGGCCTTATTTTATATTTTATTATGTATAATCCCCCCTTTTAGGGGTTTAAGGGGAACCCGTACATGACCTGTATGTCCAAGGCACAAGGTCCGACTATCCTGCAATACATGACCAGAAGGCCTAGAGGCATACCCTGCCCAATACATGACCCGTAGGCCCGACCCCCTTGAACTGCCCCTCCCCAGCTTCTATGTCATTGACCACCTGGCTCCCCACCTTGCATTGCTGATCGGCTAGCATTTCCCCATACAAAGTTTCACGGTGCCTGGTCCTGATGGCGTCTTTCATACCCTCTCATTCTTCCAATACGGTTATCTCTACTTCTAATGGTTGATACTCTTGTTGCTCTGATCCTCTTCTAGTGCATGTTCTGTGTGAACTGGGATACTCCATGGTCTCTATGGCCCGAAGGCCTTTGATGACCCAAAGGCCCTTGAGACCCGTAAGCCCAAATCGGTGGCCCGAATGTCCAAATTGGGTATGGTTTTTTTATTTTTTAGGGGTTTTATGATTTTTAGCGTTTTTAATGTTTTTAGACTTTTTAGTGTTTTTAGGGTTTTTATGGGTTTTTTCTATTTTTTAAGGTTTCTTGAATTTTATGGTTTTTCAGTGTTTTCAATGTTTTTAGGGTTTTTTATGTTTTTATTGATTTTTTTAGTTTTTTTGGATTTTGATGGGTTTTAGGGTTTTCAGGGTTTTTATGGTTTTTAGGGGTTTTCATGGTTTTTAGAGTCTTTTTGGATTTGGGGAGGAGGGGGTTGAATTTTTAGGGTTTTTAAATTTTTTAGAGTTTTTAAATATTTTTAAGGGTTTTAGAATTTTTAGAGTTTTTCGTTGTTTTTTAGCATTTTTATGGTTTTTTGGGGGGGTTTTATGTTTTTAGGGGTTTTATGGCTTTTAGGGGGTTTTCAAGTTTTTAAGGTTTTTTACGTTTTCTTAGATTTTAAGGATTTTTAAATATTTTTAGGGGTTTTAGTTTTTTGGGGTTTTAAAGGTTTTTTCATGGTTTTTAGGGTTTTAAAGGTGTTTCATGGTTTTTAGGGTCTTTTGGGCTTTTATGTTTTATTTTTAGTTTTTAGAGGTTTTTTAGAGTTTTAATGGATTTTTAGGTGTTTTTACTGTTTTTAGAGGTTTTAGGGTGTTACTGGGTATTTCAAGGTTTCTTTTTGGTTTTTACATTTTCATGGATTTTTAGTGGTGTTTTAGTAATTTTATTGTTTTCAGCATTTTTAGGGTTTTTTTGGGATTTTGGGGTTTTCATGGGTTTTCAGAGGTTTTTAGTGGTTTTGGGTTTTTAGGGACTTTTTGGGTTTTAGGGTTTTTTGAATTTTTAGGGGTTTAAAGATTTTTTAGAGTTTTTTACATTTTTAGGGGTTTTAGAGTTGTAGTTGGTTTTTAGGGTTTTTATGGGTTTTTATAAATTTTTAAGGTTTTTAGGTGTTTTTATGGTTCTCAGAATTTTTTCAGGGTTTTCAGGTTTTCTGAAATTTTTATGGATTTTTAGAGGTTTTTTTAGCAATTTTATTGATTTCAGGGTTATTAGGGTTATTAGGTATTTTGAAGGTTTTCAGAGTTTTTATTGGTTTTTAGGGATTTTATGGGTTTTTAGGGTTTATTAAGTTTTTTAGGGGTTTTTATGGTTTTCAAGGGTTTTCAGTGTTTTTTGAGTTGTTTACATTTTCACAGTTTTTTATGATTTTTATGTCTTTTAGGAGTTTTTGGGGGTTTTAGTGATTTTTCTATTTTTAGGGTTGTTTCATGTGTCTTCATGGTTTTTAGGGTCTTTTGGAGTTTTTTGGGGGTTTTTTGAGTTTTTGGGGGGTTTAACGGTTTTTTTGATTTTTTAATTTTTTTTTCGAGTTTTAAGTGTTTTTAAAGTTTTTAGTAGTTTTTAAGGGATTTTATGGTTTTTTAGGATATTTAGCGGTATTTATGGTTTTTAGGGGTTTTTTTAGGTTTTTTGGGGATTTTTATGTTTTCATGGATTTTATGGGCTTTAGGATTTTTATGATTTTTAGATTCTTTTCGTGTTTTTAGGAATTTTTAGGAATTTTAAGGTTTTCATAGGTTTTAATGATTTAGGGGATTTCAGGGTTTTAGGGTCTTTTGGGTGTTTAGGGTTTTTTTTTCTGTTTTTAGGTTTTTAGAGTTTTTTATAGTTTTTTAGAATTTTAGGATTTATTAAGGATTTTTAGAGTCTTTAGGGGTTTTAGGGTATTTATGGGACTTTTGGATTTTTTTGGTTCTTAGGGGTTTTTATGGTTTTTAGGGGGTTTTCAAGGTTTTTAGGGTTTTTTACATTTCATCGATCATTAGGGGTTTTTTAGTGTTTTTATGTTTTTATGTTTTTTACGGTTTTTAATGATTTTGTGGGTTTAAGAGGTTTTTAGGGGTTTTAGGGTCTTTACGGTTTTAAAGTTTTTTACTTATTTTTTGGATTTAATTGTTTTTAGGGGTTTTTAGGGATTTTCAAGGTTGTAGGGTCTTTTGGGTTTTTATGGTTTTTTTGATTTTTTTTAAAGTGTTTTTAGAGCTTTTAATGTGTTTAGGGTTTAGGGGTTTTTAGTGTTTTTAGTGGGTTTTTAGGGTTTTTATGGGTTTTATAGTTTTTGATGGTTTTTAGGGGGTTTTAAGGTTTTCAATGTGTTTTTTGGGTTTTTTGGGTTTTTTTAATGTTTTCATGAATTTTTAGGGGGTTTTATGGTAGGATTTTTAGGGATTTTGAGGATTTTTAGAGTTTTCAATGGGTTTCAAGGGTTTTTAGGGATTTTTAGGGTTTTCAAGGGTTTTTAGGGGTTTTGACGTTTTTCAGGGTTTTTATGGTGTTTTGGGTTTTTAGAGATTTTTTTTTACTTTTTTGGGCAAAGAATATGCGAGGGTCGGGCTATTCCCGGCCCCCACAAATTTATTAGAAAGAAAAAAGAGACACAGGAGACAAGGGAGGGGAGGGGTCAAACGACCCACACCCAAAAACCCATTACAACCCAAGACGCAAAAGTCCCCAAAAAAAGAAAAATCAAAATAAAAACAGAAAAAACACACTAAGCCAAGCACCACCACCATCATCCAGCATCAACCAGCATCCAACAACTCACAGCTAACCGACGACCAGCACTCAAACTCAACGAGCAGTCAACATCCAGCAGCAGCACGATCATAAACCACAGCTTCAGCAACTCCCAGCTCAATAGAAACCAACATCCAACAATGATAAATTCCATCATCCAACGCATTCCAACATCCAACATCACCACATCCAGTCATCACAGCAACACAGAAGCAACATCACATCCAAACCAACCAGCCCCAACAGCCAACAACACCAAAACCGACATCGCAACCAATCACGACTAGCAGCAAAAAACCATAGCACGAGCACCACAAACAGATGCGACCATCATCACCTCCCAGCAAACAATGAACAATAACTCCATTCACACTATTTACAGCAACACGCTTGTCCTCCCCATGAGGATCCACACCTCCATGCCAACCAGATCCAATCAACTTGCAGCTCAAAAAGCAACAACAAGCACATCCTAACCCATCATCAGACAGGGAGTCACAGCTCAGCAACCAGCAGTCATTGTCTATGGACCAAACAACCTTCAACATTCCACGCCTCATAGCGTATCAAACCGCATACCACCAGCAAATGAACAAAAATCTCCAAACCCAACTCAGCAAGCCCAAAAACCAGAATCCTTTCATAACCGAAATCACAATCAAGGAGGTGGAGAACATGGAATGACAAAAGGTCCAACCGAAGCAAGCATCAATGAAATGGAGTGAAGACGAAGCCGAGAGACTACATTGAGCACGTACCTGCAGCTGCTTCGCGGACCAACAAAAGGATCGAACCAGGGGAAAGAACAAACCACCTTCTGCAACGCGAGATCGAAAAGGGCCCGACCAACGCTGCCAAACCAGATCATTGCACCATCCGTAGAAATGAATCACCTTCTGGGAAGAACCTAAACGCCGAAGCATCCAGCACTGTCGTTGAGACCCTTGACCACGTTGACCCGCCTCCAGAGACCCTAGATCTGAAAAAATGACCCCGATCTGTGGCTTCTGAAAGATGATGACCCAAACAAGATCAAGTCGATCTGAAGGCATCGCAACCACCATAGCTGTCGGAGGTCGGACATTCCAGAAATGGAGCAGAGCCACGTCAAAGTCCGAAACCCACAACCAGGAAGCTCGGGGGAGACGAATCTGTCAAGGCACGAAAGCCACCACCATCTTGAGGCTGAAGATCACATCCAGGGCATGCCATCGCTGAGAGTTGGGGAAAAGTAGGGATCCAGCGCTGAAGATCCGATCTGTATCCAGGAGAAAACTCTAAAAACCTTCAAAATAAACCCTAAAAACCCATAAAATCCCTAAAGGGTTTTTAGAGTTTTTCATTTGGTTTTTGAGCCTTTATTGGATTTAAGAGATATTTACATTTTTAGGTATTTTATGGCTCTCAAGGGTTTTTGTAGGTCATTTGGGGTTTTTAGTTATTCATGGATTTTTTAGGGGTTTTTATTATTTTTAAGGACTTTTGGGTTTTTACTGTTTTTTAGGGTTTTTTGGATTTTCCATGGGTTTTTTGGGGTTTTCAGGCTTTTAGGGTCTTTTGGAGTTTTTAGTGTTTTTTTAAGTTTTTAGGGGTTTTAAGTTTTTTGGAGTGTTATAACAGTTTTAGTGATTTTAAGGATCTTTTGAGTTTTTAGTGGGTTTTAAGGGTTTTTAAGGGGTTTTAGGGCTTTTTATTGTTTTTAGGGGGTTTTATGGTTTTCAGGGTTTTTTTAGGGTTTTAAGATTTTTTACATTTTCATGGATTTTTGGGGTTTGTTTTGGATTTTTAGGCTTTTTCGGGTTTTTCAGGGATTTTAGGGTCTTTGGGGGTTTTAGGGTTTTTTTTATTTTTTATGGGTTTTAATGTTTTTGGGGGGTTTTTGACATTTTAAAGGGGGTTTGAGGGTTTTTTGAGTTTTTAGTCATTTTTAGGGTTTCTATAGGTTTTTCGAGTTTTTAAGGTCTTGAGGGGTTTTATGGTTTTCATTTGTTTTCAATATTTTTAGGGTAAATTAAGTTTTCAGGGATTTTTAGGAAGGGTTTAAGATTTTTATGAGAGCTTTTAGGTATTTTGTGGGTTTTTGGGTTTCTTTAGAGCTTTTACGGGTTTTCTTGGTTTTTAGGGTCTTTTTGGTTTTTATGGGTTTTTTTAGATTTCTAGGGTTTTTACGATTTTTAGATTTTTGTAAAGTTTTTAAGGGTTTTTAGGGTTCTTAGAGCTTTTAGTTGTTTTTAGGGTTTTTATGGGTTTTTTGAGTTTTTTAAATCTTTTAGGGGTTTTATGGATTTCAGGGGTTTTTAGGGTTTTACGGTTTTACGGTGTTTTATGTTTTCATGGATTTTTAGTAGTATTTTAGGATGTTTATGGTTTTTAGGGTTTTTTGGATTTCTCGTTATTTTGAATGTTTTATGGTTTTATGGTTTTTTAGGGTTTTTCAAGTCTGTTGGTTTTAGGTATTCATTAGTTTGTTAGGGTTTTAAGGGGTTTTAGTTTTTTTTAACGTTTTGGGGGGTTTTAAAGTTTTTTAGATTTTTTAGCTGTTTTTAGGGTTTTATGGGGTTTTAGGGATTTTTATGGGTTTTAGGAGGTTTATAGTCTCCATAGGGTTTTTAGTGTTTTTTATGTTTTCATGGATTTTTAGGGGTTTTTTATGATTTTTATGGTTTTTTCGTTTTTTATTGATTTTGAGGGTTTTTTGGGAATTTTTATGGAGTTTTAGGGGTTTTAGGGTCTTTCTAGGCTTGTATGGTCTTTTCGGGTCATTTTTGTTTTTTTTTTTACTTTTTAGGGTTTTAAGTTTTATTTATAGTTTTTTGGCATTTTTATGGGTTTAAAGGGTTTTAGATTTTTTTTTCTTTTTAGGGATTTATAGTTTTTTAGGGTTTTTAAGTTTTTTAGGGTTTTCTAAGATTTTTAGTGATTTTATGGTTTTGAGGAGTTTTTCATTGTTTTTAGGGATTTAATGTTTTCATGGTTTTTATGGGGTTTTTAGTATTTTTGTGATTTTTAGGATTTTTAGTATTTTTATAGATTATGAGGGGTTTTAGGTTTTATTTAGAGTTTTCAAGGTTGTTAGGGTCCTTTTAGGTTTTTAGGGGTTTTTTTATTTTTTAGAGTTTTTAAGGTGTTTTTGATTTTTTAAGGTTTTAGGGGTTTAATGGTTTTTTAGATTTTAATGTGGGTTTTTAGGTTTTTTATGGGTTTTGAATTTTTTTAGATATTTTTTCGGTTTTCACAGGATTTTCAAGGTTTTTAGAGTTTTTTACATTTTCATGGATTTTTAGGGGGGTTTAGGATTTCTATGGTGTTTATGGTTTTTATGGTTTTTTAGGGTTTTAGGGTTATTTCAGTGGTTTTTAGGGTTTTGGGGGGTTTTAGGGTTTTTATGGTCTTTTGTGTTTTTAGGGTTTTTTTGAGTACTTGATGGTTTTTAAGGTTTTTACAAATTTTTATCATTGTTGGGGGTTTTAAGGGTTTTTATAGTTCCAAGAGGGTTTGGGGGGTTTTGTTGTTTTTAAGGATTTTAGGAGTTTTTATGGTTTTCAGGGGGTTTTTAGGATTTTAAGGGTTATTTAGGATTTTAAGTCTTTTTTACTATTTCATGGATTTTTAGGGGGTTTTAGGATTTTTCTGGTTTTTGTGTTTTTTAGGATTTTAGGGATTTTGAGGTTGGGGGGTTTGGGTTTTTCGTGTTTTTTGAGTTTTTCAGGTTTTTTACGTTTTTTTAGTATTTTTAATGTTTTTACGGGTTTTAATGCTTTTTAGAGTTTTTAGTGATTTTTTAGAGTTTTTATGGTCTTTTAGTCTTTTTTAAGGTTTTTAGGGGTTGTATGGTTTTTAGGGGGTTTTTATGGGTTTTAGTGTTTTTTTTCATTTTCATGGTTTTAACAATTTTTTGGTATTTTAATTTTTTTAGTGTTTTAGGGGTTTTAGGGTTATTATGTTTTTTCGGGTTTTTTCGGTTTTTAGGGTCATTTTGGGTTTTGGGTTTTTTAGGGTTTTTAAGGTTTTTTAGAGTTTATGAACATTTTTAGGGGTTTAAAAGGTTTTTATTCTGTTTTATGGTTTTTATGGGTCTTAGGGATTTTTAAAATTTTTAGGGGTTTTTATTGTTTTCCGTGGTTTTTCAGGGAATTTACTGTTTTTATGTTTTCATGGATTTTTAGGGGCTTTTTATGATTTTTATGGTCTTTTTTTTAGGGTTTTTAGGGATTTGGAGAGTTTTTAGAGTTTTTTAGGGGTTTTAGGTTTATTATTAGTTTTCTAGGGTTTTTATGGTTTTTTATAGTTTTCTAACATTTTGAGGGGTTTTACGGTTCTTTAGAGTTTTTAATTGCATGATTTTCAGTGATTTTTAGGGTTTTATAAGTTTAAATGGATTTCTTGGGGATTTTTTTATTAGTTTTAGGGGTTTTAGATATTTTGAGGATTGTTAGGGGATTTTATGGTTTTTAGTGTCTTTTTTTATTTTTAGGGTTTTTAATTTTTTTATAGTTTTTTTACATTTTTAGGTGTTTTAAGAGTTTTTAGTGGTTTTTTTGGTTTTTATGGGTTTATGTTTTGTAAGGTTTTAGGGGTTTTTATGGTTTTCAGAGGTTTTCAGGGTTCTTATGTGTTCCTACATTTTTAGGTGTTTTTATGATTTTTAGTGGTTTTTTAGGTTTTTAGGGATTTTGAAGGGGTTTATGGGTTTTAGGGACTTTTGGATTATTAGTGTTTTTTAGTTTTTTAAGGATTTATAGAGTTTTTTTAATGTTTAAGGTTTTATTGGTTTTTTTATGGGTTTTAGTGTTTTTTATGGTTTTTAAGCATTTTATGGTTTTTAGGGAGTTTTCATATTATTTAGGGTATTTTTACGTTTTCATGGATTTTTAGGGGTTTTAAAAAAATTTATGCTTTTTAGGGTTTATTAGGGTTTTAGCAATTTTGAGGGTTTTAGGGTTTTTATGGTTTTAGGGTTGTTTAGGTATTTTGGGATTTTTTAGGAATTTTAGGGTATGTTTTGGGTTTTTTGGGTTTTTATATTTTTTTAACATTTTTAGGTGTTTGAAGGGTTTTGAGAGTTTTTAGTGGGTTTTAGTGGGTTTAGGGTTTTTTTATGGTTTTCAGTGGTTTTTATGGGTTTTTTTCTAGTTTTTTATGATTTCATGGATTTTTAGGGTTTTTTAGGATTTTTTGGTTTTTAGGGTTTTTTTAGGTTTTTATAAATTTGTGGATTTTTATGGGTTTTTAGGAATTTTTGGGGATTTCAAGGTTTTTTTAGTTTTTTAGGGATTTTTAGGTTTTATAGAGATTTTTAAGGTTTTTAGGGGTTTAATGGGATTTTAGAGTTTTTAGTGGGTTTTTAGAGTTTTTGGGTTTTGTAGGGTTTTTTAATGTTATTTGAGGTTTTATGGTTTTCAAGGCTTTTTCGAGGTGTTTTATGGTTTTTTACATTCTCATTGATTTTTAGGGGATTTTTAGGTTTTTTATGGTTTAAGGGTTATTTAGGGTTTTTCGGGATTTTGAGGGTTTTTAAAATCTGAATGGCCCGAAGGCCTTATATTTTATTTTATTATGGATAATCCCCCCTTTTAAGGGTTTAAGGGGAACCCTTACATGACCCGTAGGTCCAAGGTACAATGTCCGACTATCCCGCAATACACGACCTGAAGGCCCAAAGGCATACCATGCCCAATACATGACTCGTAGGCTCAGCCCTCTTGAACTGTCCCTCCCCAGCTTCTGCGTCATTGACCACCTAGCTCCCCACCTTGCATTGCTGATCAGCTAGCATTACCCCATACAAAGATGCACGGTGCCTGGTCCCGATGGCGCCTGCCATACCCTCTCATTCTTCCAATATGGTTAGCTCAACTTCTAATGGCTTCTACTCTTGTTGCTTTGATCCTCTTCTAGGGCATGTTCTGTGTGAACTGGGATACTTCATGGTCTACATGGCCCGAAGGCCTTTGATGACCCAAAGGCCCTTGAGACCCGTAGGCCCAAACCGGTGGCCCGAATGTCCAAATTGGGTATGGGTTATTTTATTTTTTAGGGGTTTTTTTTTTAGAGTTTTTTAATGTTTTTAGAGTTTTTAGTGTTTTTAGGGTTTTTATGGGTTTTTTCTATTTTTTAAGGTTTCTGGATTTTTATGGTTTTTTGGGGTTTTCAATGTTTTTAGGGTTTTTTATGTTTTCATTGATTTTTTGGATTTTGATGGGTTTAGGGTTTTCTGGGTTTTTATGGTTTTTGGAGGTTTTCATGGTTTTTGGAGTCTTTTTGGATTTGGGGAGGAGGGGGTTGAATTTTTAGGGTTTTTAAAATTTTTAGAGTTTTTTAAAAATTTTAGGGAATTTAAGCATTTTTAGAGTTTTTAGTTGCTTTTTAGCATTTTTATGGTTTTTGGGGGGTTTTATGTTTTTTAGGGGTTTTATGGATTTTAGTGGGTTTTCATGTTTTTAAGGTTTTTTTACGTTTTCTTGGATTTTAAGGATTTTTAAAGATTTTTAGGGGTTTTAGTTTTTTTACGGTTCTAAAGGTTTTTTCATGGTTTTTAGGGTTTTAAAGGTGTTTCATGGTTTTTAGGGTCTTTTGGGATTTTATGTTTTTTTAGTTTTTAGAGGTTTTGTAGAGTTTTAATGGATTTTTAGGTGTTTTTAATGTTTTTAGAGATTTTAGGGTTTTACTGGGTATTTCAAGGTTTTTTTTGGTTTTTACATTTTCATGGCATTTTAGTGGTGTTTTAGTAATTTTATTGTTTTCAGGGGTTTTAGGGTTTTTTTGGGATTTGGGGTTTTCATGGTTTTTCAGAGGTTTTTAGTGGTTTTGGGTTTTTAGGGCCTTTTGGGGTTTTAGGGTTTTTTGAATTTTTAGGTGTTTAAAGGTTTTTTAGAGTTTTTTACATTTTTAGGGGTTTTAGAGTTGTAGTTGGTTTTTAGGGTTTTTATGGGTTTTTAGAAATTTGTAAGGTTTTTAGGTGTTTTATGGTTCTCAAAAAATTTTCAAGGTTTTCAGGTTTTCTGAAATTTTCATGGATTTTTATAGGTTTTTTAGCAATTTTATTGTTTTCAGGGTTTTTAGGGTTATTAGGTATTTTGAAGGTTTTTAGAGTTTTTATTGGGTTTTAGGGGTTTTATGGGTTTTTAGGGTTTATCAAGGTTTTTAGGGTCTTTTTGGGGTTTTAGGGGTTTTTTGAGTTTTTTATGGTTTTTAAGGTTTTTTATAGTTTTTTAACGGTTTACCGGTTTAAAATATTTTTAGAGTTTTTAGTGGTTTTTAGGGTTTTTATGGGTTTTTATAGTTTTTAAGGGTTTTAGGGGGTTTTATGGTTTTTAAGGTTTTTAAGGGTTTTTAGGCTTCTTTACGTTTTCATGGATTTTTAGAGGTTTTTAGGAATTTATAATTTTTAGTGTTTTTTATATTTTTAGGGATTTTTAGGATTTTTAGGAGGTTTTAGGGATTTCTTTTGAATATTTATGATTTTTAATTGTTTTTATATATTTTTAACATTTTTAGTGTTTTTAAGGATTTTTAGAGTTTTTAGGGGGTTTTAAGTTTTCTATGTGGTTTTAATGTTTTTTAAGGTTTTGGGGGGTTATATAGTTTTCATGGGTTTTAGTTTTTTTATGTTTTCATATATTTTTAGATGTTTTTAGGATTTTAATGGGTATTAGGGTTTTTTAGTACTTTTAGGAATTTTGATGGTTTTTAGGGTTTTTCATGGGTTTTTAGGTTTTTTAGCATTTTTTTTAGGTTTGTTGGATTTTTTTTGAGTTTTTAGGGGTTTTAATTTTTTTTATAGTTTTTAACATTTTTAGGGGTTTTAAGGGTTTTTAGATTTTTTAGTGGTTTTTCAGTGTTTTTAGGGTTTTATGTTTTTATGGTTTTTAGAGGTTTTTATGGTTTCTAGGGGTTTTTAGCGTTTTTAGGGTTTTTTAATTTTTCATGGTTTTTTAGTCATTTTTATGGTTTCTAGGGGTTTTTAGCATTTTTAGGGTTTTTTACTTTTTTATGATTTTTTAGTCATTTTTAGGATTTTTAATGTTTTTATTGTTTTTAGGGTTTTTAAGAATTTTGAGGGTCTTTAGGGTTTTTTAGGGGTATTTAGGGTTTTTACGGGTTTTTAAGGTTTTTATGGTCTTTTAGGATTTTAGTTTTTTTTTTATTTATTTTTTTGGGGTTTAAAGGTTTTTTAGAATTTTTTAAAGTTTTTAGCTATTTTAAGGGTTTTTAGAGTTTTTTTTGTGATTTTAATTTTTTAGGGGGGCGGGGTTTGGTTTTTAATGTATTTGAGGTTTTTATGGTTTTAAGTGTGCTTTTAGGGACTTTTTTGGATTTTTTATGTTTTTATGAATTTTTAGGGATTTTTTTGATTTTTTAATTTTTAGGGATTTTTTGGGTTTTGGGGGTTTTGGGGGTTTGCAGGGTTTTTAGGCTATATTTGGGTTTTTAGGGTTTTTTGATTTTTTTGGGTTTAAGGGTATTTAGAGTTTTTTAATGCTTTATATGTTTCTAGGGGTTTCAAATATTTTTGTGGTTTTCTATGGATTTTATGGGTTTTTAGTGTTTTTATGGTTTTTAGGTGTTTTAATTATTTTCAAGGTTTATTTTATTTTTTAGGGTTGTTTACATTTTCATGGATTTTTTTTGGGTTTTTATGGTTTTTATGTTTTTTAGGGTTTCTAGGGATTTTGAGGGTTTTAGGGGGTTTTCAGTGGTTTTTAGGGTTTTTAGGGACTTTTGGGTTTTTAGTTTTTTTATATTTTTAGGGGTTTAAAGGTTTTTAGAGTTTTATAATGTTCTTAGGAAATTTAAGGGTTTTAGAGTTTTTAGGTTCTTAGAGTTTTTTAGGATTTTTTTTAGTTTTTTTCATGTTTTTAGGGTTTTTAATGCTTTTATATTTTTTATTGTCATAAGAGATTAAGGGTTTTTAGAGTTTTTAGTGGTTTTTAGGGGTTTTATAGGTTTTTATGGTTTAAAAGGTTTTTAGGCGGTTTTATAGTTTTCTATGGTTTTTTATTTTTTTAGGGATTTTTACATTTTCATCAATTTTTATGGGTTTTTTTCGTTTTTCATGTTTTTTAAGGTTTTTTAGGGGTTTTAGGATTTTGAGGCTTTTTGTGTTTTTCAGGGGTTTTAAGGGATTTTAGAGGTTTTAGGTGTTTTATGGTTTTAACAGGTTTTTCAGGTTTTCTAGGATTTTTTTTCATTTTTATGGATTTTTATGTGGTTTTAGGATTTCTATTATTTTGAGAGTTTTTAGGGTTTTTTGGTTTTTTGGGTTTTTTTGGGTTTTTTAGTTTTTTTAATGGGGTTTTGGGTTTTTCAGGGTTTTTAGGGTTTTCAATGTTTTCTGTGTTTTTAGGGTGTTTTTGGGTTTTTAGTGTTTTTATATTTTTAGGGTTTTTGTGATTGTTTACAGTTTTATAACATGTTTAGGTGTTTTAAGGGAGTTTGGAGTTTTAAATGGGTTTTTAGGCGTTTAATAGGGTTTTAGGGGTTTTTAGGGTTTTTAGGGTGTTTATGGGTGTTTATGTAATAATGGATTTTTAGAGGTTTTTTAGAATTTTTATGGTTTTTAGGGTTTCATTGGGTTTTTAGATAGGTTTAGGGGTTTTTGGGATTTTCATAGGTTTTAGGGTTTTTAGGGTCTTTTGGGTTTTTGATGTTTTTTTTTGTATTTTAGGGTTTTAAGGGTTTTTTATTTTTCTTTAGTGTTTTTAGGGTTTTAAAGGGGTTATAGAGTTTTTAGTAGGTATTTAGAGTTTTTATAGGTTTTTAGGGTTTTTTAAGGTTTTATGGGTTTTATGGTTTTCAGTGGTTTATTAGGGTTTTTAGGGTTTTTTATGTTTTCATGGATTTTTAGGGTTCTATGGGATTTTTAGATGTCTTTTGGGTTTTTAGGGTCTTTTTCAGTTTTTAGGGGCTTTTTTGAGTTTTTTAGGGTTTATAAGATTTTCTAGAGTTTTTTAGTATTTTTAGGGTTTTAAAGGGGTTTTAAAGTTTTTCATGTGGTTTTAAGGGCTTTATGGGTTTTTTAGTTTTTATGATTTTTATGGATTTTATGGTTCTCAGGTGTTTTTATAGGTTTTTTGGGTTTTTATATTTTCATAGATTTTTATGGTTTTTTAGGATTTTTAAGGTATTTAGGGGTTTTAGGGTTTTTATTATTTTTGAGGGTTGTAGGGTTTTTCATGGGTTTTTTAGGCTTTTTAGGATTTTTAGGGTCTTTTGGGTTTTTATGTGGGTTTTTTTAGGATTTTTGGGTTTTTAAGGTCATTGATGTTTTTTTATCATTTTTAGTTATTTAAAGGTTTTTTTTAGTTTTTCGTGGCTTTTATGGGTTTTTTATTGTTTTTAGGGGTTTACGGTTTTTAGGGTTTTTTCATGGTTTTTAGGGTTTTTTACGTTTTCATGTCTTTTTGGGGGGGGTTTAGGATTTTTATGGTTTCCAGGTTTTTTTCAGGGTTTTTAGGGTCTTTTAGGTTTTTAGGGTTTTTTTAGTTTTTTATGTGTTTTAAGGTTTTTTGGGGTTTTTTTGACCTTTTTAGGATTTTGATGGTTGTAAAGTTTTTAGTAGTTTTTAGGGATTCTATGGGTTTTTCGTGTTTTTTAAGGTCTTGAGTGGTTTTTTGGTTTTCAATTATTTTCAAGTTTTTTAAGGTAAATTATGTTTTCATGGTTTTTCAGAATATTTATGGAGTTTAGAGTTTTTAGTGATTTTGTGGTTTGTTGGGTTTCTAAGGAGCTTTTAAGGGTTTTTAGGGGTTTTATGGTCTTTCTGGTTTTTTAGGGTTTTTTTAGATTTCCAGGGTTTTTATGTTTTTAGAGTTTTTTAACATATTTAAGGGTTCTTATAGTTTTTAGTTGTTTTTAGGGTTTTTATGTTATTTTAGAGTCTTAAGGTTTTATGGGTTTTCATGGATTTTAGGATGTTTTTAGGATTTTAGGGTTTTCTATGTTTTCCTGGACTTTTAGCGGCGTTTTAGGATTTTTATAGTTTTTAGGATTTTTTAGGGGTTTAGTGATTTTGAGGGGATTTAGGGTTTTTAGGGTCTTTTCATTTTTAATGTTTCTTTAGTTTGTTAGGATTTTTAAGGGTTTTTAGAATTTTTTAACATTTTTTGTTGTTTTAAGAGTTTTTAGAGTTTTTAGTGGTTTTGGGTTTTATGTGTTTTTAGGGATTTTTAAAGTTTTTAGAGGTTTTAGAGGTTTTTATGATCTTCAGAGGGTTTTTATATTTTCAAGGATATTTATGGGTTTTTTATGATTTTAACGATTTTTAGAGATTGTGAGGTTTTTTGGGTTTTTTGTGGGGTTTTAGGGTTTTTAGGGTCTTTCTGAGTTTTTATGGTCTTTTTGGGACTTTTGTGTTTTTTTTTTGATTTTTTAGGATTTTAATGTTTTTTAGAGTTCTTTGACATTTTTAGGGGTTTTAAGAGTTTTTATAATTTTTATTGTTTTTAGGGTTTTATGGGTTTTGGGGTTTTTTTAAGGTTTTTAGGGATTTTATGGTTTTGAGGGGGTTTTCATAGTTTTTAGGGTTTTTACATTTTCATGGGTTTTATGTGTTTTTTAAGATTTTTATTGATTTTGAGGATTTTTTGGTTTTTTCTAGGGTTTTAAGTTTTTTTGGGCAAGGAAGGCTCGAGACCAGGCTATTCCTGACACCCCCCCAAAGTTTATTAATGAAAAGAAAGACACTGCAGACAAGGGAGGGGTGGGGTCAATCAACCCACACCCAAAATCCCTTAACAAACACACACCCAAAAACCGTAAAAAAGAAAAGAAAACCCAAAAGAAGCACCAAGCTTCCATCAGCAACCCACCCCTTCACATGATCTACTAGCCTTCATCATCCTCATAGTTCATACCAGGGGGGTCTCCCTCGGCACCATAAACGGAGTCCGCATCAGAGACTACTGATTCCCATTCTGAAGAGTCATATTGCTTCAAAAAATTGGCATAATACTCCCTTAACTTCACCTGCTCCACATTCAGCTATTTCTTGGCAGCCCTTTCACCTCTTCCAGAGGCATTTTCCTTAGCCTTGCAGGATGCTCTTGTGGACACATTCCTTGTCAAGGAAGAGTAGTCCTTCCTCGGATTCCTCCTTTTTGGATCAACATGGATCCCAACATGCTTGTTTTCCTTCCTAGTGGCCTCCTCAAGAATGGCCCTCTCCTTAAGGACCATAGTCATGTTGTGATCCTTCCTACTATTATCCTCTTGGACTTGGTTGGGAATGAAGGAGGATTCCTGGTTAAGTGTATAGACTGCTTGAACCCCACAAGGACCTGGGCAGTCCACCATTGTCAAAGTCATCTCATGAGCAATTAGCAGGGTTTCCCTTCCAAGGACCTGGGTGATCCGGGATGAAGGGGGCCTCCTGGTTCAGGGAAAAATCAGTAAGAACAGGTTCATCAGAATCCATACAAAGAGGGGACACCACACCAGCCAAGGCCAGCTACAAATGCCCCACTTCCAATGGAGGCTTCATCCCATGCTTTTCCCTTTTCCCCTGCTCGCTAGAATCATTCAAGGGGCCAATAATGTCTAGAATTGACTCAGCATTTAGAACAACATCCTGCTTCTCACTTAGCATCTGTACAGCAAGCCTTACACTCTCAACATTAGCAACCGGAGCCCCTTTCCCCTCCTCTCCATGAAAATTTCTTACCTTTCCCTTATCCATATCAAAAACATCACAGTTGTGCCCAGGAGCCTTTAATTCCCTTATCTTCTGCTCATCAAAACCACCCGAGTGCCTAGTGCTGTCCAACAGTGGCTCAACTTCACTAGCCTGCTGGGCCACACCCCCGCCAACCCTCTCAGCAACAACAGCCTACACCCCTCTCTCCTGAACCTCAGACTTCTCACTCCCAGCATCAACAAGTGGATACCCTTGCACCTCCTCCACATGCTCCAGCCCTTCAAAGTGATTGAAGGTTGGGATGGCCTCCCTGCTATCATATGAGTTTGATTTCCCACCATTAGCAACCTCCCTGCATAAGGAATTCCCAGCATCCAAGAGCTTCAGGTCACTCCTTAAACGCTTGAAGATGTTTTCCACCTTGGGTTGGCACTCAATAATCACTTTACCTCCATCAACTACAGATCTATTTCTCCCCCGCACAACCGGAGGTCCCTCCTGCACAAACATCTGACCCAAAGATTCAGAACCACTCCCAGAAGCAGGCGCCACCCCCTCATCAGCATTCCTTTTAAGCTTGATTGAAACATCCGCTACAACCTTCGCCAAAATCATCTCCACCCGAGCCTGACCTTCTTCACCAGGCTCATTCTAAACTTGAGGATCGTTGTGAACAACCTCCCGCACCTCGCCCTGAATCTGTGTCTCTTCACCAGATACCTCCTGAGATCGGTCCAAAACATAACAAATACCTCCGCTATTCCTACATTCCTGAGCACTATGACCCAGAAGCTAGCAAGATGAGCAGAAATTAGTCCACGACTCAAAGATCACAGGTTGTTTCCACCGAATCTCCTCACCAACAGAAATCCAAACAAAGTCAATCGGTCCTTTAGAGGCGTCAATCTCCACAAATTCCCTTGGGGAAATCGGGTGACAAAGATCCTTTTTTCGGCTATAAATTCATAAGAACCTTCCTACAAGATTTCCCAACATAGAAATAATGGAGAAATTTTGAAAAGGAAGGGGAAGCTCTGGAAATCTAACCCATGTTTCCACCAGTGGTGAATCACGTTTTAAGTATCAATCGAAGCTCCATCGGGAGAGGGAAAATCAGGCACCGCTGCATCTTCTTGGGGCCACTGACCAGGAATGAACCATATCCTCTTTTTAAACAAAGCGAATCAAAATGTGACTACTATCAAGAAGACCTACCGTAGCGCGATCCTGGAGGTCCCATTGTTCAAACAAAAATCTATCGAAAACATCCACCAGAGGTCGCTAGTTTAAGAAATTAGCAACAAAGGTCAGCCTATGCAGGGCAGAGGCCTCGTTGAATTCCTCAATCGATAACCGAAGCTGTGGAAATCCTTAATGTAAGTCAGACACCTTAGGGAATATCTCAATCCGCAGAAAAGGAGGAGGAAGGTCAGGGATTGAGAAAGGGACAAAAGGACGCTCATCATCAAGAACCAGTGGAGGCCCCTCCCCCTTGGAGGGGGGAGGGAGAGGTGCAAGAGCAGTCGTCGTCTTCATGGATTCCGCAGAAGGTCTCCATCGCAAGAGATCCGAGCCTCCATCCAAGTCAACATTATGGGTTTTTTCAGTTTTATGTTTTTTTGGGGTTTTCAAGGTAGTTAGGGTACTTTTAGGTTTTTAGGGTTTTTATGTTTTTTAGAGTTTTTAGATGTTTTTTAAGTTATTAGTGGTTTAATGGGTTTTTAGAGTTTTATGTTGGTTTTTAGTTTTTTTTTGGGTTTTTAGGGTTTTATGGTCTGTAGGGGTTTCATTGTTTTCAGGGGTTTTTAAGGGTTTTTAGGGATTTTTACATTTTCAGGGATTTTTAGGGGTTCTTATGATTTTGATGGTTTTTAGGGTTTTTAGGGGCTTTAGGGTTTTTTCTGTGGTTTTAGGGATTTTAGGGTTTTTAGTGTTTTATGTTATTTTTGGGATTTTTTGAGTACTTGAGGATTTTTAAGGTTCTTAGAATTTTTTAACATTGTTAGGGTTTTTAAGGGTTTTTATAGTTTTTTGGTATTTTTTAGGGTTTTTATGGGTTTTTAAGGATTTTAGGAGTTTTTATGGTTTTTAGGGGTTTTTTAGGATTTTTTACAATTTCATGGATTTTTAGAGTGTTTTAGGATTTTTATGGTCTTTAGGGGTTTTGGGTTTTAGATATTTTGATGGGTTTGGGGGGGTTTTAGGTTTTTTTAGTGTTTTTTTTAGTTTTTTAGGTTTTTTATGGTATTTTGGTGTTTTTAATGTTTTTAGGGGTTTTAATGGTTTTTAGAGCTTTTAGTGATTTTTAGGGGTTTTTTGGTCTTTTGGGTTTATTATGGTTGGTGTTGTATGGTTTCTAGGGGGGTTTTAGGGTTTTATTTTGTTTTCATTGATTTTTAGGGGGTTTTCTAGATTTTTACGGTCTTTTGGGGTTTTTAGGTTTTTTAGGGATTTTTATGTTTTTTAGGGGGGTTTTAGGGGTTTTAGGTTTTTTTTGGGGGGGTTTCAGGGTTTTTAGGGTCATTTTTGGTTTTTGGGTTTTTTTGGAGTTTTTAAGGTATTTTTGGAATTTTTTAGCATTTTTTGGGATTTAAAGGGTTTTTAGTTAGTTTTAGGGTTTCTATGGGTATTAGGTTTTTTTTTAATTTTTTAGGGGTTTTATGGTTTTCAATAATTTTTACGGTATTTATGGTTTTTACATTTTCATTTATTTTTAGGTGTTTTTTAGGATTTTTATGGTTTTTTGGGTTTTTAGGGATTTTGAGGGGTTTTATGGTTTTTCAGGGTTTTTTGGTTTATTTTTAATTTCTAGGTATTTTACAGTTTTTTATAGTTTTTTAACATTTAGGGGTTTTATAGGATTTAAATGTTTTTTATGGGATTTAGGTTTCTTATGGGTTTTTAGAATTTTTTATGGTTTTGTGGGGTTTTCATGGTTTTCAATTGTTTTAGGGGTTTTTACTTTTTCATGTATTTTTTGGGGTTTTTCAATATTTTTATTGGTTTTAGGGTTTTTAGAGATTCTTAGGTTTGTTAGAAGTTTTCAAGGGTTTTTAGTGGTTTTCATGGGTTTTATGGTCATTTTGGTTTTTTAGTGTTTTTTTTCAATTTTTAGGGTTTTTAAGTTTTTTTAGTCTTTTAAGATTTTTAGGTGTTTTTAGTGTTTTAGTTGTTTTTTTGGTTTTTATGGGATTTTATGTTTTTTAAGGTTTTATGGGTTTATATGGTTTTAGGGGTTTTAGGGTTCTTAAGGGTTTTTACATTTTCATGCATTTTTAGGGGGGTTTAGGTTTTTTATGGTTTTTATGGTTTTTAGGGGTTTTATGGATTTTGAGGTGTTTTAGAGTTTTTCTGAAGTTTTTTGGGTTTTAGGGGTTTTAGGGTCTTTTGGGTCTTTAGGGTTTTGTTAGATTTTTAAGTATTTCTTGTGTTTTTTAATGTTTAATGGGTTTAGAGTTTTTAGTGTTCTTTTGTTTTTATGGGTTTTAGTTTTTTTTAGGTTTTTAAGTGAATTTATTGTTTTCAAGGGGTTTTCATATTCTTTAGGTTATTTTTATGTTTTCATAGATTTCTAGGGGTTTTTTTTAATATATTTATGGTTTTTAGGATTTTTTAGGTTTATTTATGGTTTTAGGGATTTTGAGGGATTTTGGGGTTTTTCAGGGGGTTTATGGATTTTGGGATTTTTAAGACATTTTAGGATCTTTTGGTGTTTTAGGGTTTTTTTGAGTTTTTTAGAGTTTTTAGGGGTTTTATATTTTTTTAACATTTTTAGGGGTTTGAAGGGATTTTAGATTTTTTAGTGGGTTTTAGGGGGTTTATGGGGTTTTAGGGTTTTTTATGGTTTTTTGGGTTTTTTGGGGATTTTAATTTTTCATGGATTTTTAGGGTTTTTTTTAGGATTTTATGGTTTTTAGGGTTTTTTGTGTTATTAGAAACTTTTAGGGGTTTTGGGGGGTTTTTAGTGGTTTTTTAGATTTTTGGAATTTTCAAGGTTTTAAGGTCATTTTGGGTTTTTAGGGGTTTTTTTGAGTTTTTTAGGGCTATTAAGGTTTTATAGATATTTTTACGGTTTTTAGGGTTTTAAGGGTTTTTATAGTTTTTAGTTGGTTTTTAGTGTTTTATGGGGTTTTAGGGTTTTTATGGTTTTTTGAGGTTTTTATGGTTTTTAAGGTTTTTTCAGGGGTTTTATGGTTTTTATGCTTTCATGGATTTTTACAGGATTTTTAGGGTTTTTGTGGTTTTAGGATTCTTTTTTGCGTTTTTATGGATTTTGAGGGTTTTTAATGGTTTCCATGGTTTTTTATGTTTTTAGGTTTTTTTTTGAGTTTTTCATGGTCCTTTTTGTTTTTATGGGTTTTTAGGGTTTTTTATTGTTTTTAAGGATTTTTATGGTTTTCAGGGGTTTTTCAGGGGTTTTTGGTTTTTTTACATTTTCATGGATTTTTGGGGGTTTTTTTAGTATTTTTATGGATTTCAGTTCTTTTTTGGGGTTTTAGAGATTTTGTGGGATTTAAAGGGTTTTTAGGGGTTTTAGGGTTTTTTCGGGTTTTTAGGGTCTTTTTGGGGTTTTGGAGTTTTTTTATGTTTTTGGGGGTTTTAAGGTTTTTAGAGTTTTTTTAAAATTTTAGAGTTTTTAGTTCTTTTTTGGGTTTTATGGGTTTTTACTATTTTTAAGGTTTTTAGGGTTTTTAGGGTTTTTTAGGTTTTCATTGATTTTTATGTTTTTTATGTATTTTGAGGGGTTTTCAGGGTTTTTATGGTTTTTTGGGGATTTTCAGGGTTTGTAGGGTCTTTTTGAATTTTAGGGGGGGTTGAGTTTTTAGGGTTTTTAAAAAAATTTAGAGTTTTTAAATTTTTTTGGTATTTTAAGCATTTTTAGAGGTTTTAGTGGGTTTTTAGCATTTTTATGGGATTTTGGGGGTTTTAAGTTTTTTAGGAGTTCTATGTTTTTTAGGGGGATTTCATGGTTTTTTAGTTATTTTTCATTTTCATGGATTACAAGTGTTTTTTAAGATTTTAGGGTATTAGATTTTTTTAGGGGTTTTTTTTTGGGATTTTGAGGGTTTTAAGGGGTTATCTTCGGTTTTAGGGTTTTTAAAAATTTTCATTTGTTTTAGGGTCATTTTTTGGTTTTATGGATTTTTATGGGTTTTAGGGTTTTTTATAGTTTTTTAACATTTTTAGGGGTTTAATCGTTTTTAGAGTTTTTTTGTGGGTTTTTAGAGTTTTATGGATTTTTAGGGTTTTTAAAGGTTTTAGGGGTTTTATGGTTTTAATGGGTTTTTAGGGTTTTTTACCTTTTCATGAATTTTTAGCGGTGATTTAGGTTTTTTATTATTTTTATGGTTTTTTTAGGGTTTTTAGGGATTTAGGGGTTTTTATCTGTTTTTCAAGGTTTTTAGGGCCTTTTAGGGTTTTTAGGGCCTTTTAGATTTTTAGGGTTTTTTTGAGTTTTTAGGGGTTTAAAGTTCTGTTAGTTTTTTTTAACATTTTTAGATGTTTTGAGGGGTTTTTGGAGTTTATAATTGGGTTTTAGGGTTTTTATGGGTTTTAAATAATTTTTAAGGTTTTTAGGGTTTTTTTATGGTTTTCCAGAGTTTTTCAGGGTTTCTGATTTTTTCATGGATTTTTAGGGTTTTTAGGGATTTTTAGATTTTTTGGAATTTTTAGGATTTTTAGGGGTTTTTAGGTTTTTAGGGCCTTTTGTGTTTTTAGGGTTTTTTTATGTTTTTTAGGGTTTTTATGGTTTTTATTGTTTTTAATCATTTTTAGGGGTTTAAAGGGGTTTCAGAGTTTTTTCTAATTTTTTAGGGTTTTATGGGTTGTTAGGGTTTTAAAGGTTTTATGGGTATTTATTGATTTCAAGGGTTTTTTTGGGATTTTAGGGATTTTTTACATTTTCATTGATTTTTTAGCTTTTTTTGGATTTTTTATGATTTTTAGGGCAAAGGAAGACGCGAGGGTCAGGCTATTCCCGGCCCCCCAAATTTATTAAAAGGAAAAAAGAAACACAGGAGAAAAAGTATGGTTTTTAGGCTTTTTAGGTTTCTTTTTAGTTCTTAGGGTTTTGGAGTTTTTTTACAGTTTTTTGGCCATTTTTAAAATTTTTATAGGTTTTAGGGGTTTTTAGAGTTTTTGTGGGTTTTTAGGGTATTTATGTGTTTTTAGGATTTTATGGTTTTGATTGGTTTTGAGTGGTTTTTTGTGTCTTTTTGGTTTTCATGGTTTTTTGTGTTTTTTACATTTTCATGGTTTTTTAGGATTTTTATGGTTTTAGGGTTTATATGGATTTTATGGATTTTGAGGGTTTTAAAAGTTATTCAGGGGGTTTGAGGGGTTTGAGGGTTTTTAATGGTTTTAGGGTCTTTTGGGGTTTTTTAGAGTTTTTTTAATGTTTTAAGGTTTTTAATGGTTTTTAGGGTTTTTACTGGGTTTTTATAGTTTTTTGGGGTTTTAGAGTTTTTTAAGGTTTTTTGGGTTTTTTACCTTTTCATTGATTTTTATGGGTTTTTAGGATTTATATGGTTTTTAAGGTTTTTAGGGGGTTTTAGGTTTTTTAGAATTTTTGGGTTTTTAGGGGTTTTTTGGGGTTTTTTGGGTTTTAGGGATTTTCATGGTTTGTAGGGACTTTTAGGTTTTTAGGGTTTTTTTTGTTTTTTTTTTTGAGTTTTTTAGGTGTTTTAAGGTTTTTTAGAGTTTTTCAATTTTTTTATTGTTTTAAAGGTTTTTAGAGTTTTTAGTGGTTTTTAGGGTTGTTATGGATTAATAGGGTTTTCTAAGGTTTTTAAGGGTTTTATAGTTTTAGGGATTTTTCATGTTTTTAGGGATTTTTACGTTTTCACATATTTTTAGGTGGTTTTAGGATTTTTATGGTTTTTAGGGGTCTTTTATGGTTTTATAGATTTTGAGGGGTTTTAGGGGTTTAGGGTTTTTAGGGTTTTTTTGTGTCTTTTTGATTTTTTAGGGTTTTTGGAGTATTTTAAGGTGTTTAGAGTTTTTTACTGTTTTTAGGGGTTTAATGGGGTTTTAGAGTTTTTAGTGTATTTTTTTGGTTTTTATGGGTTTTAGGGTTTTTATGAATTTTTGAGGTTTATATGGTTTTCAGTGTTTTTCAGGGAATTTATGGTTTTTTTTCATGGATTTTTAAGGGTTTTTTGGATATTTATGGTTGTTAGGGTTTTTTATGATTTTTAGGGATTTTGAAAGATTTTAGGAATTTTCTTGGTTTTTTAGGGTTTTAGGGGTTTTCATGGTTTTTAGTGTCTTTTGGGTTTTTTAGGTTTTTATGATTTTATAGAGGTTTTAAGGTTTTTTAGAGCTTTTTCACATTTCTAGTGTTTTTTTAGCATTTTTGAAGTTTTTCATGGGTTTTCTGGGTATTTATGGTGTTGTAGGGTTTTTATGGGTTTCTGGTGTTTTATAGTTTTCAAGGTGTTTTCAGGGTTTTTAGGGTTTTTTATGTTGACTTATATTTTTATGGGGTTTTAGGTTTTTTATGGTTTTTATGGTTTTTAGGGTTTTTAGGGTTTTTATTGATTTTGAGGGGTTTTAGGGATTTTCATTGGTTTTTAGGATTTTATGTTCTTTTGGGGTTGTCGAGTTTTTTTGATTTTTTTAGGGGTTTTAATATTTTTTAAAGTTTTTTAACATTTTTGGTTGGTTTTAAGTGTTTTATGGGTTTTAGGGGGTTTTATGGTTTTCAATGATTTATCAGTGTTCTTAAATTTTTTTCCCTTTTCATGATTTTTAGGGGGGTTTAGGATTTTTCTTTTTTTAGGGTTTTTAGGGATTTTATGGATTTTGATGGTTTTTTTGGTTTTTAAGGGTTTTAGGGTTTTTCGGTGTTTTCATGGTTTTTTGGATATTTTTGGGTTTTGGGGGGTTTTCTATATTTTTGTTGGGGTTTAAAGGTTTTTTGGAGTATATTAACATTTTTAAGGGTTGTAAGAGTTTCTAGATTTTTTTTGTTTTTAAAGTTTCTTTAGGTTTGTTATGTTTTTTAGATTTTTTAGAGGTTTTAATGGTTTTTAGTTGTTTTTCAAGGTTTTTAGTTTTTTTTACATTTTAATGGATTTTTAGGGGGTTTTATGAATTTTATGGTGTTTAGGGTTTTTATGGTTTTTGGAGATTTTGAGGGTTTTAGGGTTTTTCAGGGGGTTTAAGGGTTTTTATGGGTTTTAAGAGGTTTTAGGGTCTTTTTGGGGTTTTAGGGTTTTTAAGTTTTTAGTGGTTTTAATGTTTTTTTTACTTTTTAACCTTTTTGGGGGTTTTGAGGGTTTTTAGTGATCTTAGTGGGTTTTTAGAGTTTTTAGGGTTTTTATGGGTTTTAGGGTTTTTAAAAAATTTAGGATTTTTTATGGTTTTCCACAGATTTCAGTGGTTTTTTCATGGTTCTTAGGGAATTTTGTTTTTTCATGGGTTTTTAGGGGGTTTTTGGGATTTTCATGGTTTTTAGGGGTTTTGGGGGGTTTTCTAGAGTTTGAGGGGATTCTAGGGGTTTTAAGGGTTTAAAGGGTTTTAAGGGGGTTTAGGGTGTTTTGGGTTTTTAGGGTTTTTTGAATTTTTAGAGTTTTAAGGTTTTTTATATTTTTTAAAGGTTTTAGGGGTTTTAAGGGTATTTAGAGTTTTTAGTTATTTTTAAGGGTTTTATGGGGTTTTAGGGATTTTAAGGTTTTTAGGTGTTTTTATGGTTTTTAGGGGTTTTTCAGGGTTTTTCAGGTTTTTTACGTTTTTTTGGATTTTATCAGTGTTTTTTAGGATTTTATGGATTTTAGAGTTTTTTATGTTTTTAGGGATTTTGAGGGTTTTTTGGATTTTAGGGGTTTTATGTGTTTTCAGTGTTTTTTTGGTTTATTTAAGATTTTTTTAGTTATTAGTATTTTTAAGGGTTTTTAAAATTTTTCTACTTTTTAAAGGATTTTAGAACTTTTTAGTGTTTTAGTGTTTTTAAGGTTTTTATGGGTTTTTAGGGTTTTTTGGGGTTTTATGGTTTGCAGGGATTTTTATGGTTTTCAGGTGTTTAGGGTTTTTTATGTTTTCATGGATATTTTGTGGTTTCTTAGGATTTTTTTGGTTTTTAGGGTCTTTTAGGGTGTTAGGTAAATTGAGGGTTTTTAGGGGTTTTCAGGGTTTTTAGGGTCTGTTGGGTTTTTTTTCGAGTTTTTACTGTCTTTTTGGGGTTTTAGTGTTTTTATTTTAGTTTTTTGGGGTTTAAATTTTTTTTAGATTTTTTAAATGTTTTTAGGGGTGTTGGGGGTTTTTTATATTTTTTAGTGCTTTTGAGGGGATTTTTTGGTTTTTTAGGTTTTTTATGGTTTTTAGAGGTTTTTATGGGTTTTAGGGGGTTTTCAAGGTGTTTAGGGGTTTTACATTTTCATGTATTTTTAGGGGGGGTTTAGGATTTTAATGGGGTTTAGGGGTTTTTTGTGTTTTACTAGATTTTTGGGTTTTTCATGGGTTTTAGGGTTTTTAGGGGTTTTTAAGAAGTTTAGGTCATGTAATACTCTCTGAGATGTCATTGCTCCATATTCGGCTTCGCCTTGCCAGACCGACCATCCCTACCATGGGTATCTCCCTAAACTGTGCTGGCCTTGGAGGAGGCTCTGGTAGTAATTTCCTAGGAAGGGAAGAATAATCTCCCCTTGTTTTCTGCTTCACTGGGGGTACTCCAAGTCCCAACTTCTTGCTTTTCACCACATCATCAGCACTCGATGCCCTGCACTTGAGATTACCACCCTTCTTGTGATCAATAGTGGCAGGCTCAACCTCACCTCCCCGATTACCAGGTCCAAGAATGAGGTCATTGACAGACCGCAGCTTCCTCTTACGAGGACATGAGTCCAATCCAGAAGAACTAGGGGTCCCATCGAAGACTTTTCCCTCCTTAACCTGGACAAATTAGCATACATGATGTCCTCACGATCCCCAAAGAGTTCCCCCAACCTTATATGTTCATCATTCTCATCCCCAATGAAGATCACATTCTATTGCAGGTCTGGCTTCTGTAGGATCTCTTTTTTGGATATTTAGGGTTTTTATGGGGTTTTAAGGTTTTTAGGGTTACCAGGGGTTTCAAGGGGTTTAAGGGGATTTCAAGGGTATAAAGTTCCTTTTGGGATTTTGGGGTTTTTTCTGGAGTTTTTTTTGGGTTTTTCTAGTCTTTTAGAGTTTTTAATGTTTTGGGGGGTTTAAAATGTTTTTAGAGTTTTTAGTGGCTTAAAGGGGTTTTAGGATTTTCTAAGGTTTTTAGGGGGTTTGTAGTATTCAGGGGTTTTTCAAGGCTTTTAGCTTTTTTATGTTTCCATCAATTTTTTGGGGGGTTAGGATTGTTATGGTTTTTAGGCGTTTTAAGGTTTTTAGGGAATTTGAGGGCTTTTAGGGTTTTAAAAGGTTTTTAGGGTTTTCGCGGTTTTTATGTGTTTTTATTGTTTTTTAATTTTTTAGGGGTTTTAAGGGTTTTTTTAGATTTTATATGGTTTTTATAGATTTTTAGGGTTTTAAGGTAATTACAGTTTTCAAGAGTTTTTTTGGTTTTTTTTGGGTTTTTTACGTTTCCGTGAATTTTTATGGGTTTTTTAATATTTTTATTATTTTTAGGGTTTTTAGGGGTTTTGTGGGTTTTTAGGTTTCTATGGGTTTTAGGGTTTTTTTAGTTTTTAGGGTTTTTAAGGTTTTTTTAACATTTTTAGGTGTTTTAAATGGTTTTAAAGTTTTTTTTTGTGTTTTTAGGGTTTTTATAGGTTTTTAGGGTTTGTATGATTTTTAGTCATTTTTATGATTTTCAAGGGTTTTTAGGGTTTTTAGGGTTTTTTACGTTTTCATGGTTATTTAGGGTTTTTTGGATTTTCATGATTTTTATGGGTTTTTAGTTGTTTTAGGGATTTCACTGTTTTTAGGAGTTTTAAGATATTTTAGGTTTTTGAGGGTTTTTAGGGTCTTTTTAGGTTTTTAGGGGTTTTCTTGAGGTATTTAGGTTTTATAATATTTTTTATTGTTTTAACGTTTTTGGGGGTTTAAAAGGTGTTTTTAAATTTTTTATTGTTTTTTTCAGTTTTTATGCTCTTTTAGGGGTTTTTTATTTTTAGTGGTTTTATGGTTTTTGGGGGTGGCCTTAGGGTTTTTAGGGTTTATTAGGTTTTCAGGGATTTTTATGGGGTTTTTTGGATTTTAATGGTTTTTAGGGTTTTTAGGATTTTAGGGGTTTTGATGCTTTTTAGGGTTTTCAAGGGTTTATTAGAGTTTTTAGGGATTTTCAGGGTTTTAGAGTCTTTAACCCAAAAAGCTAAAAAAACCCTAAAACCCTTAAAATTCATAAAACCCCAAAACCCCCTAAACACCCACAAAATTTTTAAAACACTAAAAAACCCTAAAAATCATAAAAATCCTTAAAACCACTAAAATCAATGAAAATGTAAAAAAACCTAAAAACCTTGAAAACCCCCTTAAAACCATTGAAACCCCTAAAAACCTTAAAAAACCCTAAAATACAATAAAAACCCTAATAAATAATTAAAAACTCCACAACCCTCAAAACCCTTAAAAATGTTAAAAAAAACTCTAAAAACCTTAATACCCCTAAAAAATGAAAAAAATCACTAAAAACCCTATAAACCCCGGAAAAACCCAAAAATCCCTCAAAATTCCTAAAATCCCTAAAAACCCTAAAACCCATAAAAATTATAAAAAGAACCTAAAAATCCATGAAAACATAAAAACCTTGAAAAAACCCCTAAAAACCTTAAAACCCCATAAAAACCATAAAATCCCTTAAAAAACACTAAAACTCCAAAAACCCCTAAAAAATTAAAAACTCTAAAAAAAACCTTTACACCCCTAAAAATCTCAAATAAAAACCCTAAAACCCCCAAAAAATCCCGTAAAAATCCATGAAAACATAAAAAAACCAAAAACCCATAAAAATAGCTTAAAACCATAAAAGCCCATAAAACCCTAAAATATCCTATAGACCCATAATAACCCTTAAGCCCCTTTAAAACTCTAAAAACCCTTAAAACTCCTAAAAATGCTAAAAAAATCAAAAAAAAACCTAAAACCCTAAATAAATAAAAAAACACTAAAAAATCTAAAAAAGACCCTAAAAATCATAAAACCCCCCAAAACCCTAAAAATCCAAGAGAAATCCAAAAAACCCCTAAAAAAATTAAAAACCTAGAAAACCCCGAAAATCCATGAAAACTTTGAAAACCCCAAAACCTTGAACCCACACTTAAAACCATAAAATCTCCTAAAACCTAAAAAACACTAAAAATCTAAAAACCCTAAAAACCACTAAAAACTATAAGAACCCTCAAAACCCCAAAATTTGTTAAAAACTATAGAAATCATTTAAATCCATAAAAACTCAAAAAAACCCCAAAAACCAAAAAAGACCCTAAAATCCTTGAACACTACTGAAAACACTAAAAACCTTAAAAGAACCTTAAAAACACTCAAAATATCTAAAAACCCTAAAAATCGTAAAATCATTAAAAAATCCCTAAAATCCATGAAAACATAAATACGCTAAAGACCCTAAAAAATCCCTCAAAACCAT
Source organism: Viscum album (assembly GCA_963277665.1). Classification (NCBI taxonomy): domain Eukaryota; kingdom Viridiplantae; phylum Streptophyta; class Magnoliopsida; order Santalales; family Viscaceae; genus Viscum; species Viscum album. The sequence continues at coordinate 550,550,456 of OY728137.1, forward strand.
AAAACCCTTAAAAACCCATAAAACCCTAAAACCCCACTAAAAACTCTAAAACCCATAAAATACCTTAAAATGTTAAAAACTATGAAAAACTTTAAGAACACTAAAAAAATAAAAAAAAACCTAAAAACCAAAAGACCCTAAAAACCTTGAAAACCCCCTAAACCCATTGAAAACACTAAAATCCTCAAAATACCTAAAAATCCTAAAAACCATAAAAATCCTAAAAACCCCTAAAAATCAATGAAAATGTAAAAAACCCCTGAAATCCCCTTAAAAACCATAAACCCCTAAAAACATTAAAACCCCATAAAAACACTAAAACCCCTAAAAACATTAAAAAACTCTAAAAATTTTAAAACCCTAAAAAACATAGAAAAACCCAAAAAGACCCAAAAAACACTGAAAAACCTAGAAATCATAAAAACCCCTGAAAAAAATAAAACCCCTCAAAATTCATAAAAACAATAAAAACCCTAAAACCATAAAAATCTTTAAAAACCCCTAAAAATCTATGAAAATGAAAAATATCCTAAAAACCTTAATAAACCCCACAAAACTATAAAAACTCTTGAAAACCATAAAAACCCATAAAAACTCATAAAAACTCCAAAAGACCACTGAAAACTCTAAAACCCCTTAAAACTCCAAAAAATGTTAAAAACTATAAAAAAACATAAAAATCTTAAAACCCCCCAAAAACCATAATAATACTAAAAAACCCTTAAAAATCCACAAAAATGTAAAAAAACCCTAAAAACCTTAAAAACATATGAAAACCCATAAAAACCTTAAAAACCCGAAAAAATCCATAAAACCCTTAAAAACACTAAAAACTCTAAAAACCCTTCAAACCCCTAAAAATGTTAAAAAACTATAAAAATATTAAAACCCCTAATAAACTCAAAAAACCCTAAAAACCCAAACGACCCTAAAACCCCTAATAACCTAAAAACCCTTAAAACACCTAGAAATCCCTAAAAACCCTCAAAATATCTAAACACCCAAAAACCCCTAAAAACCATAAAAATCCTAAAAAACCACAAAAAACCTTAAAAACCCAAAAAAACCCTAAAATCCACTAAAAATTTCAAAAACCCTTTAAACAGCTTAAATCGTTAAAAAAATATGAAAAACGTAATGAACCCTAAAAATCTAAAAAAAACTCTAAAACCCTAAAAAGGCCCTAAAAACCCTGAAAAACCCAAAACCCCATAAAATTCCCTTAAAATCCTCAAAATTCATTAAAATCCTAAAAAACTCTAAAAATCCATGAAAACGTAAAAAACCCTAAACACCTTGAAAAACCCTAAAAACCATAAAAACTCCTAAAACCTTAAAAAAACCCTGGAAACCCATAAAGGTGTTAAAAAACAGAAAAAAACCTTAAAACGCTAAAAAAATACCTAAAAACCCAAAAGACCCTAAAAACCCTAGAAAAAAACTGTAAAACCCCTAAAAATCCCTAAAACACTAAAAAAAATTTAAACCACTAAAAACACTAAAAACCATTATAACTCCTAAAAAATTAAAAACTATAAAAAAACATAAAAGGCCTAAAAACTCAAAAACCCCTAAAACCCAAAAAAACCGCTAGAAACCTAGAAAACTCCAAAAATCCCTAAAATCCCATGAAAAATATTAAAATCCCCCAATATCCATAAAAATACTAAAACCCCTAAATACCATAAAATTATAAAACCCCTAAAAATACAAGAAAAATTAAAAAACCTAAAAACCCAGAAAACCACCTTAAAACCTTAAAACCCCTAAAACCTTAAAAAACCCAAAACCACTAAAAACTATAAAAACCCTTAAAAACCCCAAAAGAACCTAAAACCCTTGGAAAATCCTAAACACTATAAAACTTGCTGAAAAACTCTAAAACCCCTCAAAATCCCTAAATACCCTAAAAATCATAAGATTCCTAAAACCCATGAAAATATAAAAAAACCTAAAAACCCTAAAAAACCTTTGAGGACTATAAAAACACATAAAAACCCCTTAAAACCACTAAAAAATCCAAAATCCCTCAAAATCCCTAAAAATCAACAAAAATCTAAAAAACTTAAAAAACCTAAAAAATTGAAAAATCCCAAAAAAACCCCAAAAGACCCTAAAAACCCTGAAAACCCCTGAATCCCCCTAAAAATCTTAAAAACCCACAAAACCCCCTAAAACATTAAAAAACAATTTAAACCCCTAAAAACCAACTAAAAATGCTAAATAATCATAAAACCCCTAAAAACAATAAAAATATCTAAAAATAAGTAAAAACCCAAAAAAATACAAAAAAAACCCTAAAATCAAAAAAAGACCCTAAACCATAAAAACCTGAAAACCCAAAAAAACATCAAAATCCCTAAAACCCTAAAAACTCTAAAAACCCTAAAAATCCTAAAAAACCAAAAAAAAATCCATGGAAACAAAAAAACCCTAAAAACCCAGAAAAAATCCATAAAACCCATAAAAATCCCTAAAAACCTTAAGAAAACGGTAAACCCCATAAAAACCATAAAACCCACTAAAAACACCAAAAACCTTAAATACCCTAAAAACATTAAAAAAAATTCTTAAAACCTTAAAAAACTAAAAAAACTATAAAAACCCAAAAAGACCCTGAAAACCCCAAAAAACCTTGAAAAACCCCAAACCCCTCAAAATATCTAAAAAACATAAAAAAACCTAAAAACTCCTAAAAATCCATAAAAGCGTAAAAACCCTAAAAACCATGAAAAACCCCTAAAAACCATAAAAAACCCCAAAAACCTTAAAAACATTAAAACCCCTAAAAACCCAAAAAACCCAAAAACCCCATTAAAAACTCTAGAATCCCATAAAACTTCTAATAACATTAAAAAACAATAAAAACCATTAAAACCCAAAAAAAACTAAAAAAACTAAAAATCCAAAAAGTCACTAAAAACCTTGAAATCCCATGAAAGCCCTAAAACCCCCTAAAAACTCTCTAAATCCCTAAAAACCATAAAAACCCCCAAAATATCCATGAAAACATAAAAAAACTCTAAAAAAACGATTAAACCGTAAAAACCCCTAAAAACCCCTAAAACCCTAAAAACCACCAATAAATCTAAAAACACTAAAACCCCCTAAAAACATTAGACTTTGAAAAACCTTTAAAACCCTTAAAAACTCAAAAAACCCTAAAAATCCAAAAGGACCAAAAAAACCCAAAAAACCCTCAAAATCCCAAAAAATATTAGGGACCTAAATATCCAAAAAAATCCTAAAAAACCCTAAAAATCCATGAAACCATAAAAACCCCTCAAAAGAATTAACACCCTTAAAACCCATAAAAAACCTAAAAACCCCAAAAAACACAAAAAAACTAAAAACTCTAAAAACCCCTTTAAACCCATAAAAGGTTAAAAAACTCAAAAATATATTTAAAACGCTAAAAAACTTAAAAAACCCAAAAGACCCCAAAAACCCAAAAACCCATAAAACTGCTAAAAACCACATGATTATAGCTTGGGTTTCTTCACCAAGATTTTCACACGTAGGCTTTGTGATAGCTTCACTGGATACCTATCCTCCTCACTTTGGACTACTCTAAGGTCCTCATAAAAGGACATGATTTCTCAGTCAAAGTGGATTATGTCCAAGTCCTCAAATCTTAATTGTTGGACAACTCCATTGCTTGAGCAACCGCTTGTCGATGCTGGGATACCCCCACAAATGAGGGACATATCGATTGATTTTCTTGTTCATAAGAGTGCGGACTCCCTTGTGGGCCTCCCTGAATATTGAATGTTACAAATTCAGCAATATGTTTTCCTAGACAATGACACCCTTGTTTGGAGGCCCAATATGGTTGAAAGTTCAACAACTGTGATTACTACTGGCTGAAATGCCCTCAAGGAATCACCTCACCATCTTGGCTGCTAATGTTCAGAGCACCTTTCATCCTGATGGATTATTATGTGTTGATCTGAAAAATTTCGATGAACAAAATCCCCCTCTAATAGCAATTGAAGAAGGCTGGATGGAAACTTTCCTCCACTTGTTTTTTCTGCAAGTAGGCTGAGGAGAACGATTCACATGTTCTACCCCACTTTTTTTCGAACTTTGGAGATACTTGTTGCAATGTTTCTGATTACAGTGCGGCATACAAGGGGTAATATGTGATTTTATATGTGGCCTGGTGAAGCTAAAATGCAGTGACCAAGTTCACAACCTTCTGCTTGCAGGTGTTCGGTGACCATTCACTATATCTGGGCTTCCCGAAATGCATTGGCCTTTAATCGAAAACCTCTCTCGGTTCGTGGTGATGATCCACAAGGAGATATAGGTGGCATCCCATCTTCAAAAAGGTTCAATGGAAAATAGTGTAAATGATCTGACTCTTTTGCATTCACTTAGAGTAGCTGGTAGGGGGAAGAAATTGCATGTGATGAAATATATCTGATGGATTCCCCCGATCCCAGAATGGATAAAGGTCAATGTGGACGGTGCGATGTTGGGGGGAACCGGTCCCTTGGGGTGTGGTGGGTTCTTCTGCACCTACAGAGGCTTTTTCAAAGGATGTTTTTAACATTTTATTGGAGAAAAATGTCTTATGAGGCGGAGTTATGGGCGATGATGAAGGCGGTTAAGTTTGCTACCCAATTTAATTGGACCTCCCTTTGGATTGAGTTTGACTCGATGCTAGCGGTGGATTCCCTCAAAAGAAAGTCTAGGGAAGTCTCATGGAGACTCCTTCCACAAGGTATTGAGTGTCTCAACATCTCTCAGTCTCTCATCCTATGGGTCACTCATGTCTATAGAGAGGTCAACTCAATGGCAGATGCACTATCCAAGAAGGCAATTGAGGAACATAGCTCGTTGTGGTCTTTTGTTTCCCTGTCTTTTTGTATGTCACATGTGGAATCTGATATGAAGGGTGAGGTCCACTCCTGGACGTGTAAACCCTCCCTGTGGCCTTTTTTTTTCTTTAAAGTTTGGTGGGGTTTCATCCCCAAACATTTTTCGCCCAAAAACCTTCAAATGCCATAAAAACCCTAAAAACCCTAAAAATCACTAAGAACTATAAAAACCCCTAAAAACAATAAAAAAATATAAAAAACTAACAAACCCTAAAAACATAAAAAAAACCCCTAAAAACCCCCAAAACCATAGAAATCCTAAAAAGACCTAAAAATCCATGAAAATGTAAGAAACCAAAAAAACCCTGAACAAACCCCTAAAAACACCAAAAAACCTTAAAAATACCCTAAAACACATAAAAACACTAAAAACACTAAAAACTCTAAAAACCCTTAAAACCCCTAATAATATTTACACTCTAAAAAACCTAAAAAAACCATAAAAACTCAAAAAAACCATAAAAACCCAAAGAACATAAAAAACCATAAAAAATATAAATTCCATGGAAAACCCTAATCACATTAAAAATATCTCAAACCCCTAAAAACCCTAAACCCATAAATATCCAAAAAACCCCTAAAAATCAATGAAAATGTAAAAGACCCATAAAACCCTGAAAAACCCCTCAAATTAAAAAAACCCTACAACCTTTAAAAACCCATAAAAATCCGTAAAAACCCTAAAAACCAATAAAAACCATAAAACCTTAAAACCACTAAAAACAATAAAAAACTCTAAGAAACCTTAAAACCCATAAAAACCCTAAAAACCCACTAAATACTCTTAAAACCCCTAAAATGTTAAAAACTCTAAAAAACCATTAAAACCCTAAAAAACTAAAAAAAACATTAAAACCCCAACCTAAAATCCCTGAAAAACTATAAAAACCCAAAACACCCCTGAAAACCCCAAAAAAACCCTAAAACAATAAAAACCTAAAAACCCTAAAAATCCATGAAAACGTAAAAATCCCTAAAACACCTAACCCCCCCCCCCCTTAAAACTATAAAAACCACTAAAAACATTACAAACCCCTAAAATACCCTCAAAATCCAACCCAACCCACCCCCCCCCCCCAAGAAAAAATCTCTAAAACCCGTAAAATGTTCAAAAGCTCTAAAAAACCTTAAAACCCATAAAAAACTCAAAAAAAACCCCAAAAACTCAAATTGACCCAAAAACCTGGAAAAACCCTAAAAAACCTAAAACCCCAGAAAACCCATAAAACCCCTCAAAATCCCTAAAAACCCTAAAAATCATAAAAATCCTTAAACACCTAAAAATCCATAAAAACAAGAAAAAACCATAAAACCATGAAAAAACCCTGAAAACCAAAAAAACCACTAAAAACCATAAAAAACCATAAAACCCCTAAAAATCATTGAAAACTATAAAAACCTATAAAACCCCTAAAAACGTTAAAAAAACTCTAAAAACCTTAAAATCCCAAAAAACTAAAAAAAACATTGAAAACACAAAAAGTCCCTAAAACCCCCAAAAACCTCTAAAGCCCTAAAAACTCATAAGAAACCTAAAAATCATTAAAAACTCTAAAAAACCTTAAAACCACAAAAAACATTAAAAACTCGAAAAAACTTTAAAACCTCTAAAAGAATAAAAAACTCCTAAGTAATCTAAAATACCCTAAAAACCCTGAAAGACCCTAAAAACCCTAAAAACCATGAAAAACCTTAACAACCCTCAAAATAGATAAAATCCCTTAAAACCCTAAATACCATAAAAATCCTAAAACCCCTCTAAAAATCCATGAAAACGTAAAAGAAATAAAAAACCTAAAAAACCCTAAAAATCATAAAAGCCCCTATAAACCTTAAAAATCCCTTAAAACCCATAAAATACTATGCAAACCATTAAAAACTATAAAAACCCTTAAAATCCCTAAAAATATTAAAAAATTCTAAAAAACCTTTAGAACCATAAAAACTAAAAAAAACCTAAAAACCCAAAAAGATCCTAAAAACACAAAAAAACCCCTAAAACACCTGAAAAACCCTCAAATCCCTAAAAACCATAAAAAAAACCAAAAACCATTAAAATCCTAAAAACCCCAAAAAAACCCAGGAAAATGTAAAAACCCCTAAAATCCCTAAGAACCCCCTGAAAACCATAAAAATCTCTAAAAACATTAAAAACCCCTGAAAACCCACTAAAAAACCAAAAACCCCTAAAATTGTTAAAAAACTCAAAAAACCCTTAAACCCCAAAAAAACAAAAAAAACCCTAAAACCCCAAAAAGATCATAAAAACACAGAAAACACATAAAACCCCTTGAAAACACCTAAAAACATCAAAACCCCTAAAAACTCTACAAACCCATAAAGACTATAAAAATATTAAAAACACCCTAAAATCCATGAAAACCAAAAAACCTTGAAAAAACCCTAAAAACCATGAAAACCCCTAAAAACTTAAAAAAAAACCTAAAAACTATAAAAACCAAAAAAAAACAAAAAAAAACTCTAAAAGCCCTAAAAATGTTAAAAACTCTAAAACCCTAAAACCCCAAAAGAACCTTAAACCCTAAAAACCCCTAAAAACCCTGATAAAACCCTAAAAACCCTCAAAATCCCTAAAAATCCCTAAAAATTAATGAAAACGTAAAAAACCCAAAAACAATGAAAAACTCCTGAAAACAATAAAACCCCTACAAACCTTAAAAAACAAAAAAACCCTTACAAACCATAAATCCCTAAAACCCCTAAAAAGTTATGAAAATCTAAAACCCCTTAAAACCCTGAAAGACACTAAAACCTCCTAAAACCCTAAAAAACCCTAAAAACCCTTGAAAAACCCTAAAAACCCTAAAAACCCTAAAAATCCCTAAAAACCTTAAAAACCCCTAAAAACCGTAAAACTCATTAAAAACCTCTAAAAATTCATGAAAACCTAAAAAAACCCTAAAAACCCTAAAAAACCCTTGAAAACCGTAAACTATTAAAAAATCTTAAAAACCCTAAAAACGCAAAAAGACCCTAAATTATTGGAAAAACACTAAAAACCCGTAAAATCCCCTAAAAACCCTTAAAATCCTAAAAAACCCTATGAACCCTAAAACCCATAAAAATCCTAAAAACCCCTAAAAATCAATGAAAACATAAAAAACTAGAAAACTCCTTGAAAACCATAAAAAACCTAAAAACCTTAAAAAACCCTAAAAACCCATAAACACCACAAAAATTTTAAAACCCCTAAAAACGTTAAAATACTCTGAAAACCTTAAAAAACCTATAAACAAAAAAACCAAAAATCCCAAAATACCCTAAAACCCCTAAATACAAAAAAAACGAAAAACAAAAAATACGCTAAAAATGTTGAAAACCCTAAAAATCCTAAAAAACATCAAAATCCCGAAAAACCCTAAAAACAATTAAAACAATAAAAATCCTAAAAATCCACTAAAAACCCATGAAAACGTAAAAACCCTAAAAACCCTGAAAACCATAAAGACCCCTAAAAACCATAAAAACCCATAAAAACCATAAAAACCAACTAAAAACTCTAAAACCCTTAAAACCCATAAAATGATAAAAACTATAAAAAGAGTTCAAAACCCTAAAAAACTAAAAAAACCTAAAAACCTAAAAATTATTTAAACCCTAAAAACCGTTTAAAACCTCAAATCCCCTAAAAACCCTAAAAACACAAAAAACCTCTTAAAAACCTAAAAACTCCTGAAAACCATAAAAACACTAAAAACTAATAAAAACACTAAAACCCCTAAAAACTCTAAAATCCTAAAAACCACTAGAAATGTTAAACAACTCGAAATAACCTAAAAACCCTAAAAATGAAAAAACACACTAAAAACCTAAAAAACCCAAAAAACCATAAAAACACTAAAAAACTAAAACCCCTTAAAAAAACCTATAAACCCTCAAAATCCCTAAAAACTCTAAAAACCCTAAGACCATAAAAATCCTTAAAACCCCCTAAAATCCATGAAAACCTAAAAACCCGAGAGACCCATTAGAACCCCTGAAAACCATAAAAAACTAAAAACCTTAAAAAACCCTAAAACACACTAAAAACTGAAAAAACAATTAAAACCCCTAACAATGCTAAAAACACAAAAAACCCATAAAAATCCTAAAAAATCAAAAAACCCCTAAAAACCCAAAAATACCTCAAAAACCCTGACTACCCTAAAAACCCTAAAAACCCTTTAAATCCCTAAAAACCCTCAAAATCCTTAAAAACCATAAAAACCCCTAAAAACAATAAAAAAACTAAAAATTCCATAAAAATAAATGAAAACGTAAAAAACCCTAAAAACTCTAAAAAATCCCCAAAAACCCAAAAAACCCATTGAAACCTAAAAAACCCTTAAAGTCCATAAAACACAAAAAACTCTAAAAAACCATTTAAACCGCTAAAATGTTAAAAACTCTAAAAAACCATAAAAATCCTAAAAATCTCAAAAAGAAAAACTAAAAACCCAAAAAGACCATAAAAACCATGAAAGCCCCTAAAACCCCTAAGAACCCCTAAAAATCCCTAAAACCCTCAAAATACCTAAAAACCATTAAAAACCTAAAAACCCCTAAAACCCTTGAAAATATAAAAAACATAAAAACACTGGAACAAAACCTAAAAACCATAAAACCCCTAAAACGCATAAAAACCCCAAAAAACCCAAAAAACACTAAAACCCACTAAAAACTCTAAAAACCCTTAAATCCCATAAAAATGTTTAAAAACTCTAAAAATCCTTAAAACCCAAAAAAATCAAAAAAAATCCCCTAAAACCCCAAAAGACCCTGAAAACCTTGAAAACCTTTAAAATCCCCCTGAAAACCCTCTAAAACCCTCAAAATACCTAAGAAAAATAAAACCCCTAAAAATGATAAAAATCCTAAAATATCCCTAAAAATCCATGAATAAGTAAAAAACTCTAAAACCCGAAAACCCCCCCTTAAAACTTGTATTACACCTAAAAACATTAAAAAACCCTAAAAACTCATAAAACCACTAAAAATCACTCAAAACTCTAAAATCCCTTTACCTTAAAATGTTAAAAAAACTCTAAAACCCTAAAACACTCAAAAAACCCTAAAACCCCTGAAAAACCCTAAAAACCCTAAAACCACTAAAAACCTTCAAAAAATCTAATAAACATAAAAACCCTAAAACCCCCCTAAAAATCCATAAAAACATAAAAACCCTAAAACCCCTAAAACCCCCTAAAAATCTTGAAAATCCCAAAAAAACCTAAAAACCTCAAAAAACCTTAAAACCCCTAAAAATCACTAAAAAATCTAAAAACCCTTGAAACCCATAAAAACATTGAAAAATATAAAAACCATAAAACCCTAAAAACTCATAAAAACCCCTAAAACCCAAAGGCCCTGGAAACCCTAAAAACCCCAAAAAAAATCTGAAAACCCCTAAAAACCATAAAACCCCTCAAAATCCCTTAAAACCATAAAAAAAAAAAAATCCTAAATAACCCCTAAAAATCATAAAAACATCAAAAACCCTAAAAACCCTAAAAACACCTAAAATGGAAAAAATGGAGTTTCAGTGGTAGTTCCACCGAACCTGATTGGGCATTTGGAGCTATTCCAGCTCTGCAGATCTCACAAAAAAGGGACAGATGTCTAGGTGGAGGATCAAGAGGCATCGAGATCCAAAAACTTCGTAGAGGTGGTGAAATTGGATGCATATATTACCTTCTTGGAATTTGTTTCCCCTTCTCCCGACTGTGTGATTTGGAAAGGTTGTGTGGCACACATTTCAGCAAATTAGGAAGTGATTGATGAGTGCGCTAGCTTATGCTGCTTTTCCATCATTGCAAGGGAGACTGTTCTGAAAGGGGAGAGGCTTTGGAAAAGTGTTGATCTATCCAAGTGCATTGCTCATATTTGGGGGTTCTCTTAATGGAAGATGAAATCTATAGGGATAGGCTTTATCACATCATCTTTTCCTCGAATGACTGGAAAAGAAGATCCTGGGGATTTGGATACCTGAATCTCAAGCCAGGTCTTCTTCGAATACAAAATTGGGACCATAATTTTGACCCCTTCAGTGTATACAATACCTTCACATAGGTTTGAATTAGAATATTCAAGTTAAAATAGTTCTACTAGAACCCTAGAATCCTATGGGACATTACTTCCTCGGTTGGATTCCCTATTAGAATTGATAGGGAGATGAATAATATGAGGTATGGGCACTATGTAAGGGTTCTTGTTGAAGTTGATATGGAAAGAACCCTCATTGAGGAGGTTGTTTCAACACTTTTGAGGAAAGTATCAATTTGGAAATTTAATATGATCACAAGCCCAAGTACTTCCCTGCTTGCAATTTACTTGGCCACTTCTTATCTGAATTCAGAAGATCGAAGCCTTGACCAATCTTTAATCGATAGGGGCATGACTCTAATCACTGTAGAAAGAACTAGGAGGTGCGTAAGGACACTTCTAAGCCAACTGGGTATTCTCTACATCGAGATCCATCTACGTCTAAGGATATGGAGACTAGCTCTGGGGGAAATGTCCTTGATGATGTGGGGCATTCTTCTCTCCTAGGCCCAGCCACAGGCCCTATAGGGGTGTCTGAAGGTTGCAATGCGGTCCAATTGATCCTCTATAGCCTGGCGCCCTGGATGTTGTGGCGGATACTCATGGTGGTACCATAGATCACCCCATGCTATTCCAGTAAATGGCCCCCACTTCTCCTTTGTAGGGGGTAAATGGATTGTTGCAGCTGGTCAAGGTACCCACGAATAAGGCCATGGTGGAAGCTCCTGCACAGACCTTAGCTCTTTTGAGACTTGTCGGGTGTAGTATTCCTGATCCTACAGCTGATGTCTAATGTGCACTAGCTACCGCTTCACTTGTTGACCAACAGGGATCACATGAATTCTCATTTTATGTTGTCCCAGCCACACCGGATCTAGATACGAACATGGTCGATATGCCTCGGAATCTAGAGGGGAGGGATTCTAATGGCTTTGTGGTGATTTCCCCAAGAAAGGGTGTGAGGAAGAAGGGTTCTCCCCTTATGGAGACCATCTTCACCTTGAACAAATTTATCCCACTGAATGGTGACTTTTGAAGTGATATTGTGGATGACCCTCAGGATCAGGATGGTCATGGCGGTGTTGGTGCTGATAACTCAGATCATCCATAAGACAAGCATAAGCTGGTAGAGAGATATCTTGTCCCAAATCCAACAAAGAAGCCCACTGGTAATCTCAAGAGGAAAGGTAGTAAAGGTAAGGGGAAGGGTAATACACCCTCCTCCGTCTCTACCAAGACTCTCCCCAATGAAGATTATGTTCTAGAATTTCTAGGGGCTTAGGAATGTGCCCACAGCCATGGCCCTCTGGCATTTTCTTTCTCACAATCCTATGTTAATTGGGTTGGAGGATCCCATGATTAAATTTGAGAACTATAAGGGATTTAATTGGAGCACCCTTAGTTACTGCTTTGTTTCATCTAACGGTGAGGGTACTGATACACCAACCCTATGAGATCTGAAGAGTAATGATGTTTAGGTTATTTCTATTGAATTCAACTCCTAGCTGATCTCCCTTACCATCTACTTCCATTATTCCACCCTTAAACTCTCATTTGTGTACACATCCTATTCGTACATTAAATAGAGAGAGATCTGGAGAAGAATGGTATAGATGAATGAGTCCATCACCTATAACTGGATTGTTATTAGTGACTTCAATACTGTTTTGTGTCCCGAGGAAAAGGTTGGCCCTAACTTCTCCCACACGGAAGTAGATGATTTTTCCTCATGCTTGGATCAATGTGATCTTACCGAGACAACTATTTTTGGAGCAACCTTCACATGGTGAAGGTATACCATTAATGGTAGACAAGCCAGTAAGCTAGACTGATGCTTTTTTTCAAATTGGTGACATGGGTCTCCCCATGGCTATCTCCGAGTTCACTCACCCAAAGTTCAACTCGGACCACGACCCCCTTGTTGTTTCCCTAAGGAAGGGTATTATCAGATCTTTCTCTATGCCCTTAAAATTTAATAATGCCTGGTTTATAGTTCTAGGGTGTAGGGAAGAGGTTATCAAAGGTTGTAATAGCACCCTGGAGGGAAGCCCCCACTTTGTTGTGGTCCCTAAGCTCCGGGTGGTTAAGCTCCTCCTGAAAGATTGGAGCAATAAGTATTTCTCAGGGCTAGAGTATGATATCAAGGCAGCTTAATCCCAACTTTCTACTTGCCAAATTTCAAACTAGAAGCATCACACCCCCTCCTGGGAGGAGCTGTGGTTGCACTCAAAGTTGTATGAGCTTCTGACTCTTAAGGAGAAACTCGACAAGGCCCAGTTCAATGTTAAATGGTTTCAGTATGGGGATCTCAACTCCAAGTTTTTCACCACCTTCATAGAGAGAAAATAGTTAAAAATAGCCTAAATGTTATCTGAGTTGGGGGCTCTACATTCACCTTGATGGAAGATATCTCCAAGGATACGGTGGACTATTTTCATAGGTTGTAGATTGATGATGGTGTTGATTCCTCTGTACTGTCAGACTTTATTACACCATGCATCTCGGTATATGAGAATGAGGCTCTCAAAACCGCCCCCTTTGAGGAGGAGTTTAAGGCGTAGCTTTTTTCCTTAAACATGGATAGTGCTACAAGGCTTGATGGGTTTGGAAACAAGTTCTTTATGTTTTATTGGGACATTTTGCACATGGATGTTACCAATGTGGTCAGAGAATTCTTCCTCTCTGGATCGATTCAACATAGGGTGAACTCAAACTTCATTTATTTTATCCCAAAGAAGGATAATTATATTGAGATTGGTGAATTCTGAATGGTTTACATTGGAAACACTATCCCCAGAATTATGAGAAATGTTTTGGTTATTAGTCTTGGGAAGATTTTAAGGGACAACATCACCTGAAACTAGTTTGGATTTATTCTTGGGAGAAGAATCCAAACATGCCTTTTCACCGCCTATAAAGGATCAACATCATAAAAATGCCACAAAAAAATGGGAGTTTTTCTCTAAATTTTGATATCTCGAAGGCTTTTGGCACTATAAAATAGAGCTTTATCTTCAAAGTTCTTGATAGGTATGGATTCTCAAGCGGTTTCATCAAGCTGATCAATACAATCCTCAACAGTGATAGAATTTATGTTCTCATAAATGGCTCCCCAAAGGGCTTCTTCCATTGTTCCTATGGTGTTTGGAAAGGGGATCTGCTCTCTGGATTTCTATTTTCAATTTTCAAAGACTATATGAGCCGATGCATTGTTGACCTAGTACAGGCCGGGCTTTACTATCCAATTAAGGAAGGGTAGGATATTTTTGTCCCCTCCCACCTGCTGTATGTAGATGATATTCTTATATTTAGGTAAGCATATAGGAAGACGTTATCATAAATCCAGGGGATTTTTTTCCCTTATGAGTGTGTTTTTGTGTAGGCTATAAGCTGGAAAAAAATCTTCAACTCTCTTTGGCAGTGGTGTCTTCCATTCTAGGTAGCTTTGCATTGCTGGCTCCCTCGGGGTAAAGTGGGGCTCACTCCAATTCGCCTATCTGTGAATCCCACTTTTTTTGGGAAAGGAAAAAAGTTGTTACTTTGAGGGTATTTCATCTATAATCATGAAACAGTTGGCCAAATGGAAAGGAAAATGTCTCTCCCAAGATGGAAGAGTTTGTCTGATTAATTTGGTCATTACCACTATGTTTTCCATGCTTTTTTGATATATTGATGGCTGTCTAGCCCTGTTAAAAACCATAATACAGGGGATTATGAAATTTTTTTTGACAACATCCACCAATGAAAGGAAGTTGATTGTGGTGGCCTAGAAGCATTTAAAAAAACCAATTGACTTGGGTGGGATTGGTATAAAAGACCTTAGAAGATTTAATGATTCCCCTACTTGGGAAGTTCACCTAGAGATTTCTTCTCCTGAAGGGGGATGATCTGGACTTCCTCACTAAGAGGTTCACTCGAAGGCTTTGTGATGGCTTCACTAGGTATTTATCTTCCTCAGTTTGTTCGGCTATTAGATCCTCATACAAGTATATTATCTCTCTTTCAAAATGGATTGTGTCCAAGAAATCGACTCTGAATTGTTGGACTACCAAATGGCTTGAGCAGCATCATGCAGAGATTATGATGCCTCCCCATGAGTGGAGGAATATTTCCATCGCCGACCTAGTCCAGAAAAGTGATGATTTACTGGTGAGCCTATCTGATAAGATTTTTTTATTAATTTAGTGATATGTTTTCGTTGATAGTGAAATCCTAATTTAGAAACCAAGTATGGTTGGTCAATTTAGTACTTCGGATTATTACCAACTGAAATTTCCTCAAGGAACTGTTTTCCCATCTTTGATTCTAAAGTTCCGAATTCTTTTCATTCTGTCTGCTCATTATATGATTATGTGGAAAGTTTGTAAAAATCAGATCCCTACTTAAGAGAAATTGAAGAAGGCTAGATAGTGCATTGCCTCTACATGTTCTCTCAACAAGCAGGTTGAGGAGAGAAGCCATCATATTTTCCTCCACTGTAAGTTCACCGGTGATCTTTGGGGTTACCTGATGCAATGCTTTGGATTGAGGGAAAACTTCCAAGGGGATTTTTGCGAGTTCATTCATGGTCTGGTGGAGCTGAAATGCAGTGATCTGCTTCATAATCTACTGCTTTCCAATGTAGCGGCAACGACTCACTATATTTGAGCCGCTCGAAATGCTTTGGCATTCAACCACCAACCTCTCTCATTTCATGGAAGAGTTGTGACTATCCACAAGGTGATCTAGGCTATTTCCTGTCTTTAAATAGGTTTGATGGAAAATGATGTTAACGATATGATTTTACTACATTCACTTGGTGTGGCTGGTAGGAGAAGGAAACCATAGGTTTTGAAATTTATTCTATTGATTCCTCTGATCCCATATTGGATAAAGGTAAACATGCATGGTGCAGAATTAGGTGCTCCCAGCCCCTCGGGGTGTGGTGGAGTATTTCATACCTACAGAGGCTTTGTGAAGGGTTTTACTACCATTTTACCAGTGATGATTGTGCTTATGAGGCAAGCTCTAGGCAACCATCAAAGTTGTTAAATTTTCGGCCCAATTTTAGTGGAGTCCTCTTGGGATTGAATCAGACCTGATGCTTGTGGTGAGAATCCTCAAGAACAAATCTAGGGATGTCCCATGGTGGCTGCTGCCACAATTGATCGAATGCCTTAGTCTTGCTCAAACCCTTAGCATATGTGTCACACATGCATATAGGTAGGTCAACTCGGTGGTAGATGCTCTTTCTAAAAAGGAAATTGAGGATCATAGCTCGATGTGGTCTTTTGTTACCCTGTCCTTTTACTTGCCTTTGGTGGCCTCTGATATGAAGGGTGTTTTCCACACCTGTGCTTGCAAACCCTCCGTGTAACTGTTTTTTTTCTTTTTCATCAATAAATTTTGTGGGGATCGGTCTGCTTAGCCCCACACCTTATTCGCCCAAATAACCTTAAAAACCCTAAAACCCATACGAACCCTAAAACCCAATATAAACTCTAAAACATTAAAACACCTAAAAATGTTTAAAAAAATCTAAAAACATAAAAAACCCAAAAAAATACTAAAAAACCAAAAAGACCCTAAAAACCCTAAAACACCCAAAATCCTTAAAACCCCTCTAAATCCCTAAAAACAATAAAAACCACAAAAATTCATGAAAACATAAAAAACCTTACAAACACTAAAAAACCCTAGAAAACCATAAAAACCCTAAAAACATTAAAACCTCTAAAAACCCATAAAAACCCTAAAAACTACTAAAAACTCTAAAAAACCTTTAAACCCCTAAAAATGTTAAAAAAATCTAAAAAACCTTAAAATCGTAAAAACTCAAAAAAAAAAAACATAAAACCCAAAAGACTATGAAAACCCAAAAACCCCCTAAAATCCCATGAGCAACTCTAAATACCCTTAAAGTTCCTAAAAACCTTGAAAATGATACAAATCCTAAAAAACCCCTAAAAATCTATGAAAATGTAATGAAACCCTTAAAACCTCTGAAAACAATAAAAACCCCTAAAAACCTTAAAAACCTCAAAGGCCTTAAAAACCACTAAAAATCCATAAAAACCATAAAACCCCCAATAATAACTCTAAAGACCATCAAAACCACTAAAACTTTAAAAAACAATAAAATAATTTAAAAACTAAAAAAACTCTAAAAACTCTAAAAACCCAAAATGACCCTACAAACCCTGAAAAACCCTAAAACCCCTAAAAACTCTTAAATGTCCTTAAAACCCCTAAAAATATCTAAAGACTATAAAAATCCATAAAAACCTAAAAAACATAAAAATCATGAAAAACCTCTATTTTTTAAAAAAAAAACTCTAAAAACCTTAAAAACCCCTAAAAAACATAAAACCCTAAAAGAAACATAAAAACCCAAAAAGAACTTAAAAACCCTAAAAAATACTAAAACACTATAAAAACCCTTGAAAACCCCTAAAGACCTCTAAAAACCATAAAAACCATAAAAACCCATAAAAACCGTAAAACACCACTAAAAACCCTAAACACCTAAAAATGTTAAAAAACTCTAAAAACCCTTAAAACCCCTAAAAAATTAAAGAAACCCTAAAGACCCAAGAAGGCCCTAAATATCCTGAAACCCCCTAAAAATACTAAAAACCCCTTAAACCCCTCAAAATACCCAATAACCCTAAAAGCCCTAAAACCCTAAAACCCATAAAAATTCTAGAAAACTGCTAAAAATCCATGAAAACATAAACAACCCTGAAAACACGCTAAAAACCATAAAACCCACTACAACCCTTAAAATACCATAAAACCCCATTAAACCCCTAAAAACCTAAAAAAATACTCAAAAACCCCTTCTTTGCCTAAAAATTAAAAAAAACCTAAACACTCTAAAAATGACTAAAATCCCATGAAAAAACATAGAAATCCTCAAAATATCTAAAAACCCTAGAAACCATGAAAACCATAAAAATCCTTAAAAAACCCCTAAAAACCCTGAAAATTTAAAAATCCCTAAGACCCTGAAAAACCCCTAAAACCATAAAAACCTAAAAAACATACAATACCTAAAAACCCATAAAAATCCTAAAGAATGACTAAAAATCCATAAAAACCCTAAACCCACTAAAAACTATAAAACCCATTAAAACATCTAAAACTAATATAAAAAATCCAAAAAACCTTAAAACCCCTAAAAACTCAAAAAAACCCTAAAACACAAAAAGACCCAAAAAACACTGAAAAACCCTAAAAACTCTAAAATACCCTAAAACCCCTCAAAATCCCTTAAAACCCTAAAAATACTAAAAACCATAAAAGCCTACAAATTCCTTAAAAATCCATGAAAATGTAAAAAACCCTAAAAACCCTTGAAAACGATGATACCCCAAAAAAACCTTAAAAACCCTTAAAACTCCTAAAAACTTTAAAGAAACAACTAAAAACTATAAAAATCAATGAAACCCCTAAAAATGTTAAAAAACTCTAAAAACGCTTAAAAACATGAAAAATCAAAAAAGATCCTAAAAACCACTAGTAATGGATCTTCTCTTCATCAAGCGCTCCTCTCACTCTCAAGATGGGCTTGGTGTGCATTAGAGAATCTGTTGATAATCCTTTGGTCTTGCTCCTTCTAGTATTGATCAGTGATTTAATGGTCTCCTCAAAAGGATTTACAATTTGGTTCTTTCTTGGTTTTTGATGGGAAGGTTGTGCGTACGTTATCCTGGGATCAGGAATCAGAAGTTGTGGTTGAAGCTACTACCTTTTTTGGGGCTGGATTTTGGGTTTCTGGTGGTACAGATGGAATGAAGGTTGTGTTGCCTTATCCTTCATCATAGGTGGGTGGTGCATTCCCTAATTTTTCCATGGTTGGGGTTTTGGATAAGATTATGAAGGTCTCATATGAGTTTTCCAAGGATACTAAGGTTTCTTCCTAGATGGTGGTTGGAGATCCTAAGGTGGTTGCTGGAGTGGTGGTGGATGGTTCGTCGCTCCCATTTTTTGAAGCGGTTGTTGATAGATCATCACTCTTGGGTTCTAGAAATGTTGATGGCTATTCTTTGGCTGCAGATGCAGCATTGGGGGATTTGTAATATTCTCTTCATTTCATGGATTTGGGGTTTCATCCTCTGATTTCTTGGGGGAATTACAAAATTTTGTCTTCCATTTACAATTTTTCAAAAGGGTGTGTCTAGATGTATTAATACCTTGGTTGGGTACTTCCTGGAGAAAAAGTTTATGTTCCCGATGGTGCTTTGGATTACTACTAATTTTTGGGGAGAGGACTAGATCGAAACCTTGTGCAATAATGAAAGGTTATTATTCTTTATTTTTCATGTTTCCTATAATATTATTGATATTTTTTAGTAGTTCCATGGTTCTTTGAAGGTCGGTCCATGGTCCTTCGCTCTTGGCATCTGGGTGTTTATCTCGACAAAGAGTCTTTCTATGGTTTCCCAATGTGGGTGAACTTTCATAACATCCCTCTTGAGGCTTGGCCTATTGAAGGTATTAGTTATATTTAAAGTGCAGAAGTTGGGCATCTCTTTGTATAAAAAAGTACTGTTGATATTATTAGAATTATATTTGTGTGGATTTGTGTAGAAATCTTGGCTGGGCAGGAACTCCTAGAGGAGATTATTGTGGATTTGGGGTTCGATTCATCCGCTTCCATTAGAATCGAATATGGATGGGTTCCTAAAACATTCAGAATCTATAAAATTTATGGTCATCACTTAAATCGGTGCTTGAATAAACCCAAGAGTGATTCCCAAGAAGGGTAAACAAAATTCACCACTAGGAAGAGTGTTTATAGAAGAAAGGATTCTTCGCGTGATCATTCTTGGGTTGATGCTTCGGAGTATAATTGAAGGGTGACTTCTTTTAATCCTTTGAATAAGGAGGATGATTCTAGGGGAGTCATTGGCAGTTTATCTTCTTCTCTGCATGTCCCTACCATCTTGAAGAAGAATTATGGTGTTTCAACTCACAATCCGTTTGATGGTTTATCATTGGAGGCTTCTTGTAAAGATTCTGCACTTATGGTTCTAAAGGTTCTGGATAGAGAGGTTGTTCTAGTGTCTAGGGATATTTTTATTGGTTCTGAGTTGGATTTAGTTCCTTGTGGAAAGAAGGATGGATCCTCTTTTCATTTCCAGGACTCTGAGGATTATAACTTCAACTCTCCTCTTTTCTATCCCTCTTCTGCTGGTAGGATGGATTTCCCAAGAGGTTTAGGTTCCCCTAGACCTGCGTCTAATTATATCATGAAAGGTTCCCCTAAGTCACTGGGGGCTATTGTTGGAAATTTTATTTTAGGCTCACAGGTGGGACTACTTTAAACAAAGTGTCCTCTAACTAGGTTAGTCCTGATTCTTATACACTTAGATAAAAACTCTCTTAGGGAAAGATTAATCAGGGTGGATAAATGTGATTTAAAGAGGGCGCCAGTAATATCTGGTCCAAGTTGGTTGGCCCAATCCCTCCTGTTTCTAATTTTTAGTTTTGGTATTTTTAATATAAGAGGACTCAACACTCCTAAGAAGCAAAGGGAGGTTATGGAACTTATTTATTTGAATAAGTTGTCATGTTTAGGGATTATTTAATCTAATCTTAAATGTTCTAAACTTACTACTATCCAGATAAACATTACTCTAGGTTAGAGATGTTGTAATAACTATTCCTCATGCCCTTCTGGATGCATTATTGTTTTTTGGAACCCTTTTTTTCTAACTCTTGATCCGCTATTTGAATTTACTCAGATTATTTAGTTCTCTATCATGGTAGTTAAGGTGGACATTTCCTACATGATTTTTTTATGGTAAAAACTTTTCTGCGAAGAGGGGGAGCCTTTGGGATGTCATTTCCAAATGGTGTTTGTCTTGGTATGGGATTGTAATTATTCTTAGTTATTTTAATGTCTCTAGGTTACCTATGTATATATTAATAGGATGATTAGATTGGACTCTTTCCATGGAGGATTGCAATTCAGGAATTGTTAAAGTTAATTTGGAAGAACTTCACTGTGTTGGGATGAGATTTTCTAGGAGGAAGGGTAGCTCAGGGGTTTTTAGAAATATTGACAGAGCCCTTGTCACTTCTGAATAGATTTCCTTCTTCTATTGTGGAGTTACTCCCCTTTGGTTTATCAGATCATACTCACATTATTATTAGATTCAGTGAAGCCCTTCAGTCTGGGAAAATAACTTTCAAATTATTTAATTATTTTTCTGAATTTTTGAAATTTCTTTCTTCGATTTCCTCAAGGTGGAACATTTAGATGTCTGGATGTAAAATTTTTTAGGTTTACCAAAAAAATTAAAATTTTTAATAAGGATATTCGTGATATGCATATGACAGTCTCATACTAGGTTTCCTATGGTATGGAACAGGTCAGATACAAGTTTCCAGCTTGTTAATCATTCCATATCTTGGATGACCCCTCTGATGCTTTGATTAAAAAGGAGGCTAGGTGTAAGTAAAGGACTAAATCCATGTCTTTGAAGGATTTCCTTTCATCCAAACAAAGGAGCACGTTCCAATGGATTAAGGAAGTTGATCTCAATTATGCATTCTTCTTTAACTCTGTTAAGGATAGATTCAATTCTTTGAATTTTTTTCTCCACCAACGTGGTGATGGGACTTATACTTATGATTTTAGTTCTATTATTACCGATGTTCCTGATTTTTATCAATCTCTTATTGGGTCCACGCATGACTATGCTTATGTAGGAAGAGAGTGTCTGGCCCCCTTTCTGTCTATTTCCTTGGACCAAATTTCATGGGATAAGTTGGATAATTTAGTGAGCTTGGTGGATGTTTATCATGACCTAATCTATTCATCCAAATAAAGTTCTTGGACCATATGGTTTCTATGATTTATTTTTCTTCAAGGCTTAGTAGATTATTGATCTAAATGCGACTGAGGCAGTGCTTAAATTTTTTATATTTGGGAAGATTCTCCTTGAAGCTAACGGGTCCATCATTGATTTGATTCTGAAGGTTCCAAATGCTAGTCCCCTCTCTGATTTCAGGCCAATCTCATGTTTCAACACTATCTACAAGTGTATTTCCAAGATCTTAGAGGCCAAAATGAGGTGGATTCTCCCTAAGTGCATCAACAAGGCTCAATAAACCTTTATTCAAGGAAGGAAAATCTCTGATAATAACTTAATTGACTAGGATCTGTTGTGTGGTTATCACCTAGACTCTAGAATTTTGTGATGTTCTTTCAAAATTGATCATTTAAAGGAATTTTATTTGGTTATATGGGAGTTTCCTTAGTATTTTTTGGACCTCCTTGGTTTTCTTTCCAAATTCTCTTATTGGATTAAGAGGTGTGACTCCTCCTTTATATTCTCTATCAATTTTAATGGGAAATTTCATGGTTATTTCCTAAGGAAGAGAGGATTGAGGAAATGAGATACCCTTTCCACCTTCCTTTTTGTTGTTTGTATGAAGGTCTTTTCTCGTATGTTAGAGTCTCTTATTTCATCATCAGGATGTTTCAAGTTTTTCTAGAGATGTGGTAAGACATCAATTTTTTATCTTTGTTTTGTGGAAGATCTTTTTTTGCTCTCCATTGCAAATATGAACTCTGTGTTAGTGATGAATCATGATATGGATCTCTTTTATTCCTTATTTGGGATGTCGGTCAACCTCTTAAAATCATTGATGTTCTCGGCTAGCATTCCTCTTGAGGTTCAGGGAAGTATTAGGGAATCTATAGGTTTTAATCAAGGATCTCTTATACTTTGTTACCTTGGGGTTCCCTTGATTACTACCAAGCTCAGGGATTCTAATTGTGTTGTTTTAGAAGAGAATATTATTAAGAGGATCGAAGTTTGGATGAATAATTTACTCTCCTTTACTGTTTTTTTCATCTTGTTCAATATATTATTTTTAGTATGCAAGATAATTGGTGTTACCACTTCATCTTTCCTAACAAAGTGGTGAAATATATTGTGGCCAAGATTAGATTTTTTTTCTTTGGAAGGGTTTCTCTCTTGCGGTGTCAGGGGATGAGATGGCTAGGCCCACAGTTGAATGAGGTTTAGAGATTAAGGGGACCTAGGACTGGAATAAATCTATGATGAACAAACATATGTATACTTTATGTGACCCTTCTTACTCATCAGTATGGGTGGATTGGGCTCATTATTTCCTTCTTGGGTGCTCTCAGTTTTGGGAGGTTAAAGTTCTATAGAAAAACTCATGGACTTAGAAGAAGCTATTGGGTCTTCGGGACATTCTTAAATATCAAATATCCTTTTATATTGGGAATGGATTAAGAATTTCACTCTAATTTTACTCTTGGATCCCTAGAGGCTCCATCAGATACAATTACTTATTTGTGATTTACATTATTAGCACTTTCCATTTTTGTACATCACTTTCTCCATCATTTTACTTCATCCCCATATTATATTTGGCTCATATTGTTGTTAATTTTTCTTATCTTGCACAATCAATAAAAACCCAAATACCACCTTTCTACCCCATTTTTTCCAGCTTATATCCATTGCCTACCCTCTTTTTACCCTTTACCACTCAAGCGGTTTGTATTAAACTAGCCCCCACACAATATTTATTCGGGAAGTATTGGTGTAAAGTGATCACCCTATAAAAGGTATTATATTTCATAAGATCCTGGGATTTAAATTGAGTGTTGAGAGTGGAGAGAAATAAGAAAATAAAAAAACTCATGAGTGTGTATGCTTGTGTGCATGTGTATGTATTTATTGCGTGTGTCAGTACATATGCTTGTGTGCGTGAGTGTACATTTCTTATGTGTGTAAGTGTGTATCCTTGTGTGCGTGAGTCTGTACATCTTGTGTGTGTGAGTGTGTGTACCTCTTGTGTGTGTGTGAGTTTGTGTGCATTCGTGTGTGTGTGTATCATTATGTTATTTTCTCCTCATGTGTGTTTGTGTTTGAGTAATATATCATGGCTATAGATCATGGGAAGAAAATTTCTCATGATAGTGATGAAAGAAGATGGATTAGGCCTCCTGGAACGGAAGCTTCGCAACTCCAAATGCAAGCTTTAGTGAGCCATTTTGAAAATCTTATTGATAGGGTTATGGAGGTGCTACATGAGAGGATTGAAAAATTGGAGAATCAATCAATTCCAAGGATGATCCATGATAACCCACAACATGCTTCAGCACCACGTCTCCCACACATCATGGAGGAGGAGATGGTAAACTTTGATTATGATCTTGATGATGTCCCACAAAGGACGAGGTTGTACCAACAACCTAGAGGAGGAAAAAGGAGACAACATGATGATGACATACTTGGAATGATCAAGGTCAAAGTTCCCTCTTTTCAAGGAAAAAGTGATCAAGAAGCATACTTGGAGTGGGATATGCAGATTGAGCAAGTGTTTTCATTCCATGCGTATTATAAAGAGAAAAAGGTCAAACTTTCTTCGCTTGAATTTTTTGATTATTCTTTAATTTGGTGGGATCAAATGAAAAAGGAGAGGGCTAGATCTGGTGGGCATACCATCAACACTTGGTATTAAATGAAGTTTTCCATGCGGAAATGGTTTGTCCCCTCACACTACCACAAAGATCTCCAAAAAAACTTCACTAGATCACCCAAGAAATTAAGAGTGTAGAAGATTAGTTCAAGGAGATTAAAATTGCTATGATTCGAGCAAACATCGAGGAGGATTCAAAGGCAACCATGGCACGATTTTTAAATGGGGTCAATTGGGATATTGAGGATCAAGTGGAGATGTACCACCATGTGGAGATACATTTCTAGTGAGTGAACAAGGAAGGGGTCACACTGCTAGTGAGTGCCCAAACTGGCACACCATGACCATCAAAAAGTATGGATAATGGGAGACCGATAGAGAGATCTCAGAAGAGGAGGAGGAAGAATCTCCAGAAATTGATAGTGGAGAATTTGCAGAAGATGGTGATATTATTGTCACTTGGAGAGTTTTAAGTGAAAAAATGACCATTGGAGAGAAGGAGAAGTGAGAGAACCTTTTCTATACATGATTCAAGATCAATGGGAAGGTATACAATGCTATTATTGATGGGGGAAGTTGTATCAATGTGGAAAGCACTGAGTTGGTGGAGAAGTTGGGACTCCCAACTTTGAGACATCAAAATCCATACCGGATTTAGTGGTTGAATTATTGTAGGGAGATGAAGGTCACCAAGAAAGCGAAGGTACTTCTCACCATCGAGAATTACAAAGATGAGGTTTTTTGTGATGTTTTTCCTATGAAGGCTTTCCATTTTTTGTTGTGATGAACATGGAAGTATGATTGGCTTGTTACCCATGATGGTTTCTTGAATTGTCACTATTTTTTACTCTAAGGGGAACCTATAACCCTCAACCCCATGTCCCCCAAAAAAATTATGGAAGATCAAATTTTGATAGAAATGAAAAAATAGAGGGATGAGGAAAAAAAGAGTGAAAATGAAAAAAGAGAGAATGAGGGAAAGAGAGAAAATGAGAGAAGAAAAGAAATGGAGAGCAAAGAAAAATCAACTGGGATTTTTTTTAGGGAAGATAAAAGTGTGATGTTGGAAAAAAGAGTGAGGTCAAGGAAGCTTTGTTTTCCCAACAAACCCTCCTAGTACTCATGTACAAAGAGGCGTTGCTAAATACTAACGACTTACCCCCTTTTCCAAATGTTGTTGAGTCCTTGTTACAGGAGTATGATGATGTATTTCCTGAAGAGGTGCCACAACATTTTCTACCCATTAGAGGTATTGAGCATCAAATTGACATCATACCTGGAGCATCATTACCGAACCTCCCTGTATGTCGCACCAATCTGGAGAAGACAAAAGAAATTCAAAGGTAAGGT
This sequence comes from Viscum album, assembly GCA_963277665.1. Taxonomy (NCBI): domain Eukaryota; kingdom Viridiplantae; phylum Streptophyta; class Magnoliopsida; order Santalales; family Viscaceae; genus Viscum; species Viscum album. Next base: position 550,576,183 of record OY728137.1, read on the forward strand.
CAAGAGTTGTTGGATGTAACGACCCAAACTTTTGTTAATGAACATTCCTCTTGATCTAATAAAATGTATTATGTTTATATAAAGTATTCACTTCTTGGTTTTATGTTTTTAGATTCCAAAATACCGTTAAAATGTTTTACCATTGCTAATTAGTTGTTGAACATTGATCACATGATTAGTATAAATATAGGGCTTTAACAAATCCAGTTTACTCTGACAAAGGAATTGATGACCTCATCCAGTAGAATTGCTCTGTATGAGGCCCATTTGTTAGATCTTGGAAAGAAGGTAGTATCACCGGGATTCACTCTTGACCAAGCCCAATATGATCTTCAACGCGTTAAGTTTGAATGAAACCGCCTATGGGAGAAGTGGAAGTTGATAGAGATTACCACCAGAGAGATGTTATCCGAGCCACCCCAATAGTCTGTCACCATCACGCACCTTACCCTTGGGTATTTTGAAGCTGTTTTAATGGGTTATGTAACAATACCCTATCATTATGATTATGTGCATTTTTTATATAGAATATACATTCACTTTATTATTGTTATTTTCTAAATATTTTTTAAAGCACAAACAGTATTTTTAGTTAATATTCAATTAAGAAATATATTTTGATATATTAATGGATTTTTTAAATTAAATAAAATATTATTAATAAATTAATTTTTATTAAATATAAATGATCATATAATTTTTATGAATACAATTATAATTATTATTAAGGTTTGAAAGTTGTTTTCGTCAAAACCCATGAATTTTCAATAAATATCTGTTTTATTTTAAAAGTAAAATTTTACATATTTAGAAAATTATTTAGATAAAATGAATATTATTTTTGGAATCAGGAAGTTTAAATTATCCAATGGTGAATTTTTCATAATTTTCAGAGACAGTCGAATTTTTGGGTAAAAATTAAATACTGTTTAATTATATAATGTGTTTTATGATATCATAATAACCCAATAGTGATGTAATAGAATACTATAAATAGGATTTTCGGCCTTTATATGTTTTACCATTAAAATAATGTGATTTTAGTTTTTTTTTTGATTTTTTTACAAATCTTTAGTGGACCCTCCAAGACTTATAAAACATTTTAACTTTTTAAAATGATTTCCTTGAGAGTGTGAATAACCTCCACATATTCAAGCCTAATATTTTAAGAATTTAGGAAATTTTCCTTATAAAATATATTTTTTCACTCCCTTTTGGCAAAAACCATGGGCAAAAAACATGGGATGGTTTGTGGTTTTGATTAGTTTAATGTGTAGGGTCCAAAACCTAACTAATAAAGAATTACCTCTATTTTCCTATATAAACCCACCGAATATCCCACTTACTCTTCAATAAAAGACTTTGGAGCTAGAAAAAACTCTTACCTACTCTCTCTATAATCCTCCCAAGGTTCCCCAACCTCCCAAGAATCCTCTCTCAGGCCTCTCTCAAGCCTTTGGGATCACACTTCCAAGTAAGGGATATCTTCCTCTCTCATTTTTGTCCAAATTTATTTACATTGTTATGACCTTTTATTTTCAATTAAAAATGTTGGGGTATGATTTTTCACCTCCCCTATACTTCCATACTTATGTTTGAATGATGATATACCTCTTTCTATCTCATTAATGCCTCTCATGTACACCTGTTACCATGCCAAAATTCTGTAAGGAATTTCTCTCTCCTCATTTACATTCAAGCAATTATTTTATATTATGCATCTAAATTCCATTAAATATGTTGGGAAATATATCTATATGAACCCCTTACTGTCCATTTCATGGACATATGATGATACACCCCTCTCTCTCATCAACAATTTTTATGAATTCTTATGTCACGCCATTATGCTGCCGAAATTGCACTGATATTTTCCAAGTCAAAGTCGTTGTGTAGTGAATACCATGCCCAATTCTTTATCAAGGGTATTCAACTTTATGAAAATTTATATATTGATTATAGTGATTCATGTATTTATTCCACATTACTTTATCATGGAATAAATGATGATGTTTAATGATTCCATGTTATATGATCTATGTGGCACACTTATGCATAAAATGAATTGATTAAGAAGAGTACACCCTGATAGAGCACTAATGCATTGGGTAAATTTTGGTATCATGATACGTCAAGACAAATGAGGGTTTACTCATTCTAATTCAAGTTAAATGAGTATTTAATCATGATCCATGTAAAATGGTCCTTGGATCATGCTAAAATCTTGTTAAATGTTGATGCCACATTTCCATGTTATGATAATCACTCTATATCGTGCCCTTATGTTCATGTTTCTCTTGTGCTACCTTGATATTACAATTTCCTAAAATGTCTTATATTTTTTATTTTATGCCTTCTTTACTCCATTACTGGTCTTTATATCTCACCCTTTTCACATGTATGTCCTCAGGTTATCCCATGCAATGCTAAGTATGAGGGAATGTTGTGGTCATGTAAAGGATGTTTTCAATAAAGATGTTGTGTTTTATGTTCTAAGTTATTATGTAATGTTACTAATTTACCAAGACACTAGACCTCTCTATCCTTATAGTTTTCTTAAGTGAAAGTTTATGTAATAAATCATGTTTAAGTGTGTAATAAAGAACATGGTTGTTATAGTTAGTATCAAAGGATAGGTTTAGTTATTTTTGGGATTAGGATTAGAAAACCCTAGTGAAAACCTTAAGGATAAGACTAAGTATAATAAAAACATCCCTAAATTTTTGGGAGTATTTATTAAGTGGTTTATCAAGAAAATACACCCCTTTCTGGATACGAGCAGGTAGAGGCAACTCTGACACAGATGTATCTAGGGTAAAACCAAAAAACACTACTTTGAGCTAGACTCGAATGGGAACTAGTACAAGACAATGGGACTTGCTGCACTCTTGGTTAAAACACTCCCAGGGGATATGATTTGGTAAATTCATAAGCTTAGTATGAACCATTATTAAGGTAATTTAAAAAAATCCCCTTAGAATATATGTTGGGAGGTATATCATGGATAACATAGATTGAAGCCTATAAATTCATAATTTAAATTTAAAAAGTAATTTATAAGTCATCTGTTTTTGCCTTTGGATTACCCTTTATGTGTTACCCCTAACATTAATTTTATTCCAGCCAATGACCAGTAATAGGAGGACTCAGGCTAACAACTGATGCGACGATCAATGTGATGACTATTATAATCAGATGCCTAATCCGATGGGAGCAGGAATCACGAACTTTGTTATGATACTCTCATAGTTAAATCAAGTTTTGAATAGAAACATGGGTCAAGATGAAAATTCACCCCCCCAATAAAGAACAATTCATAATCGATAGCTTCATGAGACAAAGTCCTCGTACTTTTAATGGATCATCCGATCCCTCAATCGCCAAAAAATAGATAAACTCCATTGAAAATATATTCTCCATCCTTAAATTTTCCAAACATGATAAGGTTATTCCGGATGCTTATCATATGGAGGGTGAAGCTAATAAATGGTGGACATTGATCAAAAATACAAAGCCTGAGGAGGAGATCGGTTTGTTGGAATGGAAGGATTTCCAAAAGATGTTTTTCGATAAATATTTTCCGCACACCCTATGACTTAATATGGAAAGGGACTTTCTTTCACTCAAGAAAAAAGACAACCAATACATTAGAGCATATGAGGAAAACTACACAAATATTGCATGATATGACTCTAACTTTTTCGTTACCCCTGAATGTAGGGTTGACAACTTCTTTGGTGGGATAAAACCTAGCCTACATAAATACCTAACGATCCTTAACTTTGAGAGCTATGAGGAAATTGTCTGATGTGCCCTAAAAGTCAAAATGGAGATCGTAAAATCTCATGAGTATCATGGGGATAATAAGCATAAGGTAGAATTTAATTCTAGTGGACCGATGGATAAATCCAACGGTGCTAAGGAAATCCATCACCCCACTTTCCAAAGGTGTGGAAAGAAGCACCCTAGAAATTTTCTAAAGGGGGCGGGGAAATGATTTAGGTGTAAGGGCACCTATCCATTAAATTTCGATAATAAAAACCCACAAATATGACATAGGAGAGGAACACTCCGTTCTACCCCCAACGCGGTGTTCATTTCTTCAACTATAAAGAACCAGGACACTTTGAAAACCATTTCCCTAAGACAAGGGTTTTTAGAGGAAACCAACAACCTCCAAGGTAGCAAGGGAGAGTTTTTTCCATCACTACCGCTGAAGTGAACCCTAACAACGAATTAGTGATAGGTACACAAGTTATTCATTCAAAAATAGTGAATGTTCTTTTTGATTTTGGTTCTAAACATTTTTTTTATATCCCAAAAGTTTAGTAGAACAATCCCAACACCACCACAAATCATGGAAGTAAAGATTTTGGTGAGAACAACAAATGGGGAAATCATTAAAACCCATTAATATAACTCCTCCCCCATCACAATTTGTGGATTGAACTTCCCAGTGAAACTCATCATACTCCCTTTGGTGTAATTTGATTCAATTCTTAGCATGGATTGCCTTTCCCTATATAGAGCCAACATAAATTTCCATGAGAGGGAAATCACTCTCCAAATGGATAATCGACCCCTGATTCTATACAAGTGCAAGGTGGATGAATCTTCTTTAGCACCATCATCTCAAAAGTGGATCTTACTAACCTATGAGCATGCGTATCTGACTCAAATTATTGAGTCTAAGGAAGCAACCATACTTGAAGACAAGCCTATTGTGAGGGAATTCACTGAAGTGTTTCCTAAGGAATTTCCTGTTATTCCTCCTAGAAGAGATTTTGAATTATCAATTGATCTTATACCTAGGGAGTTTCCAATATCCAAGACTCTATATAGAATGGTTGTTGTGGAACTTGAAGAGGTGAATAAAAAACTATAGGAGAATATCGATAAAGAGTTTATATGCCCAAGTGCTTCACCATGGGGTGCTCCAGTCCTCTTCATCAAGAATAATGATGGTTCAATGTTCCTTTGCATTGATTATCATAAACTCAAAAAAATCATTATAAGAAAAAGTATCCTCTATCCTGAATTGATGACTTGTTGGATCAGCTACTTGGAGCACAATACTTCTCCAAGGTGGATTTGCGGTCGGGATATTACCAAGTAAGGTTGAAGGAGGAGGATATCCCCAAGACTACTTTTTGTACAAGGTACGAGCACTATGAATTCATAGTAATACCTTTTTCACTCACTAATTATCCAACAATCTTCATGGACTTAATGAATATAGTCTTTATAGATTACCTCAACAAATTTGTGGTAGTCTTTATAGAAAATATTCTAATATACTCCAAAACCAAAGAGAAGCATGAGGAGCATCTAAGAACTATACTAGAGACCTTGCGAAAGGATAATCTCTATAAAAAGTATAGCAAGTGTGAGTTCTGGTTGAAGGAAGTCTCATTCTTGGGTTATATCATCACGAGAAATTGGATATCTGTGGATCCATCTAAGACAGATGCAATAGAGGGATGGTCGAAGAAAACATCGGTGATGGATATTCGTAGCTTCTTGGGGTTAGCTGGATATTATCGCCGATTTATGAGAAATTTCTCACGATTTCCAAACCCTCTTACCAAGACAACTCGGAAGGAAATCAAGTTTTCTTGGAGTGATGAATGCAAAGATAGCTTCAAGGAGTTGAAAAGTAGTCTTATCACTATGCCCATGCTCACATTACCCACAAGTGGAGAACTTTTTTTGGTATTCAGTGATGCTTCGAAGAAGGGCTTGAGCTATGTGTTGATGAAAAATGACAAAGTCATTGCCTATGCTTCAAGGAAATTGACAGTTTATGAGAAAAAATATCCAACACATGAACTGGAGTTGGTTTCAGTGATCTTCACTTTAAAAAAATTTCAACATTTCCTCTTTGGGGAGAAGTGTGAAATATATACAGACCACAAAATCCTCAAGTATATATTCACATAGAAATAGTTGAATATGATCCAATGAAGATGGTTAGATCTGATCAAAGACTATTACTACTCTCCTCCAATAGCCTGAAGGCCTTCATTTTTTATTGATTTTTGATAATCCACCTTTCAAGGGGTGAGGTGGAACCCTTACAAGGCCCGTAGGTGTAAGTATTACATGGCCCGTAGGCCTTAGAGGAATTCATTGCCTGTAGGCTTCAAACATTACATACAACCCAGAATAACTACTTGGAATTTCTCCTCCCCTGCATCTTCCTTGTGAAATCAGGTCTCCACCTTCGCATGGCTATTCAGCTAGGCTTTCCCGTGCATTCATAGGCTTGTCCAGATGGCAGGTGTCATTACTAACCGAGGAAAGTGAACAAGGTGGCAGATGCTCTGAGTAGAAAGGACCCAGCAATTCTATCATTGATGATAATTGAAAAGGATCCAATCTTCTTATATTTGATAAAGATAGATATGAGAATCATAAAGTAGGGAACATCATCAATCATTTCACAAATGATTTCTCAACCGTCTCTTTTTTAAAGGTTAAAGGATGCTCAAAAGGATGATGTGGGAATTCAGAAGAAAGTGGAAACTATCAGAAAAGGGAAATCCTCAGAGATCAATGTTAATGAAGAAGGAATTGTGAGATTTGGGTCAAGACTATGTGTTCTATCAAATCCAGAGTTAAGTAAATAACTTTTGGATGATTCACATAGTTCAAACTTCTCCATTAACCTAGGAAACACAAATATGTATTGAGATCTCTGAGAGAATTATTGGTGGGATAACATGAATAAGGAGATCACTGAGTATATATAAACGTGCCTGGTATGTAAGAAAGTAAAGGCTGAGAGGTAGAAGTCTAAGGGGATGATGCAACCATTACCCATACCAGAATGGAAATGAGAGAACATCACCATGGACTTTTTTACCAGACTTCTGAAGACATCCAAAGGAAACAATGCTATTTGGGTTGTTGTGGATTTTCTTACAAAGACTACACACATCATTATAATTATAGAGGATTTCTCATTAGATCATTTGGAACAGATATATATCAGAGAAGTGGTAAGGAGGAATGGATTACGACTATCTATTGTATCTAATCATGATCTAAGATTCACCTATTTGTTCTAGAAGAGTATCCAACACACTCTGAATACTGAACTGAACTTCAATACGGCTTATCATCCTCAAACTGATGGCCAATCTAAGCGGACTATCCAGACACTAGAGGACATGTTGAGAGGATGCTCAATGGACTTCAAATGAAGATGGGATCAACATATTTCTCTAGTTGAATTCACTTAAAACAATAGTTTTCACTCAAGAATCCAAATGGATCCTTATTAATCCCTTTATGGGAAGAGGTGTAGGATGCTGACATGTTGGGGAGAAAAAACTCCCAGGTCCAGAAATGGTCGAAAAAATGGTGGAGAAAGTTAAGACCATCCAGCAACACATTAAAGCTTCTTAGAGTCGACAAAATGGCTATGTTGATAATCATTGACGAGACCTAGAGTTTGATGTCAACGACATGGTATTCCTTTGGATATCACCGTTGAAGAGAGTTATGAGATTTGGGAAGAAGGGAAATCCTAGTCCAAGGTACATAGACCCTTTTGAGATCCTTGATTGCATTGGATCGGTGGCCTATCGACTAGAACTCTCACCAAACCTATCTCAAGTACATGATGTATTCTATGTATCACTCTTGAAGATGTACATACCTGACCCATCGCATGTACTCAATCCAGAGGTGTTACCATTGGAGAATGACCTCTGTTATGAAGAGAAGCCATTGAAGATATTAGATTGTAGAGAAAAAGTTCTACAAAATAAGACTATGCCCCTTGTTAAGGTGTTGTGGCAAAACCACAAGTTTGAAGAAGTAATGTGGGAACCAAAGGAAGTAATGAGGCAGAGTTACTCAAATCAGTTTTAGTGTGGGAAAAGGAAATTTCAAGGGTTAAATTTCTTAAGGGGGGAAGATTGTAATGACCCAAACTTTTATTAATAAAAATTCCTTTTTAACTAATTAAAAGTCTTATGTTTATATAAAATATGCACTTCCTTGGTTTTATGTTTTTGGATTTCAAAATACCATTAAAATTGTTATTGTTTCAAATATATCTGTTGAACAGAGGTCACATGATTAGTATAAATATAAATCTTTAAAAATCCAATTTACTCAGAAAAATGAAGCAATGGCCTCATCCAGTAGAATTTCTCCATACAAGGCCCATTTTTCGGTTCTCGGAAAGGAGGTAGCATCACTCGGCTTCACTCTTGACCAAGACCAAGCTAATATTTAACATGTTAAGCTTGAAAAAAAACCGCCTATAGGAGAATTGGAAGTTGATAGAGATTATAACCTGGGAGATGTTATTCGAGACACCCCAAGAGTTTATCACCATCGCACACCTTACCCTTAGGTCTAATGTGGGTGTTTTAAGGGGTTATGTAACAAGATCCTAGCACAATGATTGTGTACATTATTTTGTATACATAATATATATTCATTTTATTATTATTACATTGTAAACAGTTTTTAAAGCACAAATAATATTTTTTGTTAATATTCAATTAAGATATCTATTTTGATGAATTAAAGGATTTTTGAATTAAATAAAATATTATTACTAAATTAATTTTTATGAAATATAAATGATCGTATATTGTTTATGAATACAATTGTAATTTTTATTATGGTTTGCAAGTTGTTTTTGTCAAAACCCATGAATTTTTTATAAATGCAGGTTTTTATTTTAAAAGTAAAATATCAAATATTTAGAAAATTATTTAGATAAAATGAATATTATTTTTGGAATCTGGATGTTGAAATTATCCAATGGTGAATTTTTCATAATTTTCTGAGATAGTCAAATTTTTGGGTTAAAATTAAATACCATTTAATTATATAATGTGTTTTATGACATCATAATGACCCAATAGTGATGTAATAAAATACTATAAATTCTTTTTTAGTATAATATATGTTTTACCATTAAAATAATGTGATTTTAGGTTTTTTTATTTATTTTACAAAGCTTTAGTGGACCTTCTAAGACTTATAATACATTTTAACATTTTAAAATGATTTCCTTGAGAGTGTGACTCACCTCCACTAAGCAAACCGAATATTTTAAGAATTTAGCCCATTTGACATATAAAATATTTTTTTCCACTCACCTTTGGAAAAAATCATGAGCAAAAACCATGGTATGGTTTGTGGTTTTGATTAGTTTAATGTGTAGGGTCCAAAACCTAAATAATAAAGAATTCTCTCTCTTTTCCTATATAAACCCACTTAATATCCAAATTATTCTTCACTCAAAGCCTTTATATATCAACCAAAAATTTCCCTCCTCTCTCTATAATCCTACCAAGTCACCCCAATCTCCCATGAAACATCTCTCAAGCCTCTCTCAAGCCTTTCGAATCACACTTCCAAGTAAGGGATTTCTTCATTTATCATTTTTGTCCAAAATTATTTGTGTTGTTATGCATTTTATTTTCAATTAAAAATGTTGGGGTATGATTTATAATCTCACCTATACTTTTCTACTTATTTTTTAATGATGATATACCTCTTTATCTCTCATTAATGCTTCCCATTTACACCAGTTACCATGTCGAAATTTCTTAAGGGATTTCTCTCTCCTCATTCACATTAAAGAAATTATTTTATATTATGCATCTAAATTCCATTACATATGTTGGGAAATGTATCTATATGATCCCCTTACTGTACATTTCATGTAAATATTATTATACACTCCTCTCACTCTAATAAAACATTTTTATGAATTCTTATGTTATGTCGTTATGCTACCGAAATTGCACTGCAATTTTCCAAGCTGAAGTCATTGTGTAGTGAATACCAAGACCAACTATCTATCAAGGGTATTCACCTTTATGAAAATTTACTTATTGATTATATAGTTTCATTTATTTATTCTATATTTCTTTATCATGGAATAAATGATGATGTTTAATGATTCTATGTTATATGATCCATGTGGCACACTTATGCATGAAATGAAATGATTAAGAAGGGTTCGCCCTAATAGCGCTCCAATATATTGGGTAAAGTTTTTTTATCACGATAAGTCAAGTGAAATGAGGGTTTAATAATGATAATTCAAGTGAAATGTGGGTTTACTCATGCTCCATGTGCAATGATCCTTGGATCATGCTAATATCATGTTAAATATTGATGTCACATTTCCATGTTATGATAATCATGCTATATCATGCCCATATGTTCATGTTTATATTGTGCTCCATTGATATGAATATTTCCTAACATGTCCTATATTATTTATGTTAGGCCTTGTTTACTCCCTTACTAGGCTTTATAGCTCACCCTTTTCACATGTATGTCCTCAAGTTATCCCATGAAATTATAAGTATGGGGGAATCTTGTGGTCTTGTAAACGAATTTTTCAATAAAGATGTTCTGTTTTATGTTCTAAGTTGTTATGTAATGTTTCTAATTTCCCAAGACAAAAGACATATCGATCCTCAGAGTTGTCTTAAGTGCAATTTTATGTAATAAATCATGTTTAAATGTGTAATAAAGAGCAGGTTTTTTATATTGGATGTGGGATATATTAGAGAGAGCCTTAGTCCTTATGTTGTAATGGTGATTCTAGTACCAAATAAGGAAGAAAAATGGAGAATGTACATTTACTATAGAGACATCAACAAAATAATGGTCATGTATCATCATCATATACCTATGTTAGATGATATGCTAGATGAATTAAATAGTTCAACTATTTTCTCAAAAATTGATTTAAGAAGTGGCTACCATAAAATTAGAATGAAATAAGGAGATGAGTAGGAAACATCATTTAAGAAAAAACATGGACTTTATGAATTTTTAGTCATGCCCTTTGGTCTCAACAATGCACCTAGAACATTTATGAGGTTAATTAATCATGTCTTATGTGCATATATTAGAAAATTTTTGGTAGTTTACTTTGATTACATTTTGGATTACAGTAGGACCTTGCTATGTAGATCATTTAAGAAAAGTCCTAGAGGTGTTAAGAAAGTAAAACCTATTTGGAAACATAAATAAGTGTAAATTTTGTATCAATAATATTGTTTTCCTTGGATTCATTATGATTAGTAATGGATTTGAAGTCGACACTGAGGAGATGAAAGCAATACAAGAATGGCCAAATATAACCTTTTTTGGTCTGGTAAGAAGTTTTCATGAGATTGATATTTTTTACAAGAGAATTGTGAAGGACTTCATCACACTAGCATCACTATTGAATGAGTGTAAAAAGAATAATGTTCTTTTCAAATTGGGGATAACTCAAGAGAAGGCCTTCTATGAACTTAAGAAGAGACTCACCCACACCCCTCTACTTTCACTCCCATAATTTGGTATGACCTTTGAGATTGGATATAATGCAAGTGTAATTGGTTTTGGTGGAGTACTCATGTAGGAAGCTAATCCTATTGCTTATTTTAGTGAGAATTTAAATGGCCCAACTCTAAACTATGCTACATATGATAAAGAGTTGTATGCATTATTTAGAGTACTAGAGACATGGTAGAACTATCTTTTTCCTAAATAATTTATGATCCATTTTGATCACAAGGATCTTAAGTACCTTAAGATACAAAAATAAACTAAATAAAAGACATGATAGATGGATAGAATTCATTTAATAATTTCCATATGCCATCAAGAATAAAAAGGGTAAAGAAAATACTATGGTTGACTCACTTTAACGTAGATATTCTCTTTTATCCTTATTGGATTCAAAACTCCTTGGTTTTGAATTTATTAAGGATTTATATGCCACTGATTGTGATTTACATGATGGATTGTTATTCTCGGTTGATAAGCTTTGCATTCCCAAGTGCTCTATCTGTTTACTTTTACTGAGGAAGTCAGATTTGGGTGGGTTAATGGGGAATTTTGGTGTTTAAAAAACTCTAAGTGTTCTTAGTGAGCATTTTTATTAGCCTATGATATCTAGAGATGTTGAGAAATTTGTGGGAAAGTGCATTGTCTTCCATCAAGACAAATTGAGACTAAACCTACATGAACTATATCTTCCTCTCCCAATCCCCAACAACCCTAGGGAGGACATATCAATGGACTTTATTATGGGTTTACCAAGGACCAAGAGGGAGATAGATTCCATTTTTTTGGTGGATTAGTTTTCTAAAATAGAAAATTTTATCCCTTCTCACAAAACAGACGATGTCACTAATATTGCAACACTTTTATTTCAGTAAGTAGTCAAACTCTATGGAATGCCAAGGAAAATTCTATCGAATTGATACACAAAAATCCTTAGTTTCTTTTGGAAGACCTTGTGGAGAAAACTGGGTACAAAGTTACTATTTTACATTACTTTTCATTTGTAAACTGATGGGAAAACAGAGGTGGTGAATTGGACACTATCATCCCTTCTGCGAACAATTGTCAAAAAGAATCTCAATAATTGGGAGTAGTGTCTTCCACTTGTGGAATTCACATATAATATGGCCAAGCACTAATATTGAATTTTTTTTCGGATTTAACCCTCTTTCCCCTATTGATATAGTTTTTTCCTTTTTAGGAAGCAACTAATATGGATGAAAAAGGTTGCACAGAATTTATCAAACAACTACATGAAAAGGCAAGGAAAAATATTGAGTGGATGACCCAAAAATATTTTGATCATGAAAACAAGGATCTCAAACATGTTTTGTTCGATCCTAGAGACTTATTATGGATTCATATGAAAAATGATAGATTTCCCAACAAGAGGAAATAAAAACTCATTCCATGAGGAGACGAACCTTTCCAAGTGATCGATAAAATCAACAACAATTCTTAGAAGATAGATTTTCTAGGTGAGTATGGTGTATGTTCCGCTTTCAATGTTTCTGATCTTTCTCCTTTTTTGGATGCAGAGGATGAATAGTCGAGGACAAATCCTTTTCAAGAGGAGAGGATGATAAGAATCGTATCAAAGGAACCAAGTCAATTGCCCAGGTGGATGAGTTAGATTTACAAGGCTCGATGAAACGTGGGAGATTAAAGAGGTTGAATGCAAAAATGGGCACCCATATTTCTTCATTAAAGGATCAATGGATATTTCCTTGCATGGATGGAGCAAATGGGCCTATTATCTCACTTATTCAATCCCAAATATGATGTTTAAAGTTTGTTCCACATGGTTTCATGAATTTTAGAAGCCTTACCCACATGGAGAATTCTAGAATGGAATTTTTGGACACCAAAGTCAATTCTGGTGGGCTAGGTACTCAAAGTAAAATCCAGTGGGCTATGGGTGGAAAGGCATGTGCTACTTTTACAAAAAGTCTTTGTTAGAATTTATATTTTTGAATTTAAGGGGAAAATTAGACTTATCCTTTATGACTTTAGTGTATTATACCCTTGACTATTGTATCAACCCTTGGCTATAAATAGCCAACCCATGGAATTGTATTTTCATTCAATGTTTAATTAAGAGATTATGATTTTTTTCTCTCCATTATGTGAGGATTGTCTCGATTTTTTACCTTGATCTTGTGCATTATTTCCTTTTAAATCTACAAGTTTGATTGGTGATCCAAGATCACAAAGCCCCTAATTCCATTCCTCAACCGAAGTGTGTTGTTTTGTGGATTGGAAATCACATCCCTCCCTTGAGTGTGTTGTCTAAGTAGTAGGTCACGATCCTTATAGTGTTGATTGACTACTTGCATCTACTATCCATACCCATCATTTGTCACTTAGCACCGAACCAAATCCTTAATCCGCTGACTTATTCTTTGAAGATCGGCCACCTCGTGCTTCTCACATCAGCTTGTGTTTGGTTGGAGGCTTGGGTTCAAGGGTCTGACTAGTTAGGATTGTTTCAGGTGCTCAGAGGGTTTAGTGTGGGCTGGGTGTTCAAACCCTATGGATGGTGCAGGGTGTTAGCTGGTTGGTGAGTGATATGATACCATATGGGTGTGTGGTATTCATTGGTGAAAATGCAGAAACACAAGTGATGAAAGTATGGGAAATAAAAATTAAAAGAAATGAATGGAAATAAAAGGGGAATGGGGATAATCAATTAGGTACCCAATGAAAATTTCCCCTTAAAACCCTAATTATAAAGCACCACAAAGGTTGATCACTCCTTTAATGAGCTTTACTTTAATTCACCTAAATACATAAGAAACACAAGCATAATAATAATAGAAACTCTCATATTTTAAATTAACCTCTAAGGGGTACAAGAATGTGTCTATTTATAGCCAAATGGGAGAAATACACTTCAAACAACTGGCCCATAAAATTCTAATGCTTAAAAAACGGTTTTGACTATTTTTTACACATTATTATAGCTTTAGGGGACAAGATATCCACCAAGAATATTTTTTTGGCACCACCCCAAATATTTTAAAGATTCCCACCATGACTTTAGAGACAAGGGGTCCACTTATTTTTGACTTTGGAGATTTCCTTTATGCAAGTGGATTTAAATTCATGGGATCGATCAATTGGGTGGGCTGTTTAGGTTTAGTTTTGGAATTTAATAAGTTTAATTAAAGGCCCATTTGATCCTCCCATGCATGCATGTTGGGAATCCTCTTGTAAATTCAAAATGAGGCCATATAAATCCACTTTTATCCTCTTCGTTCTTCCTCTTATCATTGGGCCTCCAATCCCATGAAATGGGTCTTGTACATTTATGCTATTTACATCATCCATTCCATGATCGCTCACAAATCCTTGCTGCATATGTGCACCTTTATTCTCATCATCCCCTCCCTCTTCAAAAATATTCGTCCTCAAATTTTCATATTCGAAGGAAGAGAGATCAAAAGGTGAGAAGTTAGTAGTGGAATGCACTACTCAGTTATATGAAAACTCTATGTGTCTCAAACATTTTTCCCAATTCTTAAGATTTTTTTTGAATTATTGCATATAAGAGGGTAGAAATATTCTTATTCACCACTTCAATTTTCCCATCAGTTTGAGGATATGCAATAGTTGAGAACAATAATTTAGTTCCAAATTTATTCCAAAAATTCCTCTAAAAGTGGATATGTAATTTCACATCCCTATCACCTACAATGGTTTTGGACAGTCCATGTAATCTCAAAATTTCATTAAAAAATGAATCTTCTATATGAATAGAATCATTGGTTTTCAATAAAGTAATGTAATTAACCATTTTTCTGAATCAATCCACAAAAAAATGATATTTTTTCTCGATTATGATTGAGGCAATCCCAACATAAAATCCATATAAATATCGGTCCAAGGATGGGATAGGATATGAAAGGGGGAATAAAACACATTAGATTGAACCTTGGATTTTTCATGCTTACAAGTGAAACATTTATCACAAATTGCAATAACATATTTTCTCATGCTTGACCAATAAAAATTTTCAATCAAAGTAACTAGTATTTTTTCAACATCAAAATGCCCCCTAAAACCACCCCCATGAGTTTCTTTTACAAGAAATTCTCAAATTGAACAATTTGGAATGAAAAATTTAACCCTTTTGAAAAGAAACCATTCATTTTTATAATATTCTTTAAATCCATGTTTTTCACAAGATTACCAAATTTGAGAAAAATCACCTTCAATTTCATACATTCTCTTTAATATCTCAAGTCCAAGTAATCAAGAATGAAGAGAACATAGAAGTGTATACCTTTGTGAAAGATAATTGGAAACCAAAATTTTCTTATCTTTTTGTACTTGATTGCATAGGGGAAAGTCTCAATGAATTCTAGCCAAGATTCATATTGCTAATTCAACTTACCTTGGGAATTCAAATACTTAAGGCTTTCAGGGTCAGAATGAATAATGAACTATTTTGAACATAATTAATGTTTCCATGTTTCTAGGGTTTGCTTCAGATCATAATGTTCTTTATCTTAATTTAAATAATTGAATGATACCCTATTCAATTTCTCACTAAATTAAGTAATTGGACGTGACTCTTGAGTTAAAATAGCACCAATACCAACTCCTGATGCATCACACCACACTCAATTTCAAAAACTTTTGTGATATCTAATAGCCTTAAAATTAGAGCATTAACTAATTTTTCTTTGAGTGTGTTAAAGGATTTTTCTTACTTTTCACCCCATTTAAAGACCACATGTTTCTTTAGAAGTTCATTAAGAGGTGCATTGATGGATGAAAAATCCTTAACAAACCTTATATAGAAGCTTTCCAATCCATGAAAACTCCCAACCTTGTTTTCATTCTTCGGTGTGGTCTACTATTAAATTGCTTTGACCTTTTCTTCATCCATATGAATCTCTTCCACCCCTATAAAAAAGACAAGAAACACAAAAAAAATCCATGAAAAATGAACATTTTTTAAGATTGGATTAAAGTTGGTTTTCTTTAAGGGTCTCACACACCAAAATCAATTGTTCAACATAGTTGTCTATATATTTTCTATACACCAACATATCATCAAAATATAAAAACATGAATTTTCAAATGAATGAATAAAGGAAATGGTTCATTAAGCTCATGAATTTACTTGGTGAATTAGTTAAACCAAATGGAATAACTAACTACTCATAAAATCTGAACATAATTTTAAAAGAAAATTTCCATTCATCTCCTTCTTTAATTCGAATTTATTGTTATCTACTTTTAAGATCAATTTTTGAAAACAAATAATCCCCATGTAATTCATCAAGAATGTCATCAAGTCAATGGATGAGATAATGGCACTTAACTATTATTTTGTTTATGGCATAACAATCCACACACATCCACCATGTTCCATCTTTTTTGTGTAATAGGATTGCTGGAATGACACATGGACTCATTCTTTCCCTCACTAACCCTTTATTCGTGAGTTCTTCAACCTGACACTGGATCTCTCTAGTCTCTTCCAAATTAGTTATATATGCTGTCTTATTGGGAATTACGGCACCAGGTATGAAGTTAATCCTATGCTCAATTCCTCTCATAGGGGGAAATCCACCAGGTGTTTCTTCAAGAAACATTTCACCAAATTATTGCAATAAAGACACAACATAAGAAGTAAAATAATGGTGAATTTCATTAGTTTCAAGGTAAGAAACCTTATTAATTAGTAAGAACACCTTCTCGCTCAATAAAGCACCATTCACCTCACTTTTTCTAGAAAATCAACTCACCTTTAACTCAATACTCTTATTTTCATCTCTTTGATTTCCCTCAATTCTTTTAATGTCACTGATCTCTCCTTTTTCACTCTTAATTTTTTCACTCTTTTTATTTTTTTTCTCTTTACTTTTTTTCTCAACTCATCACACTATTTTTTTTCACCCAATTTTTTATTTTTCCCACATTCTCTTTCACTCATTTATTTTTTATTTTTGTATTATTTATCTATCCTCAGTCGGTATTCATATTATTTTATGGGACTTAGTAGAGTCAAATTAATATTTCTACCACTAAAATGAAAAGTGAAGTGGTTAGCATAGCCATCATACATCACCCTTCGATCAAATTTCCGAAGTCTCCCAAGTATAAAATGGATATCCTGCATTGGAAAAAAATCAAAAAGAACATTATCATGATATTCTCCAATGTAAAAAGAAACTATGGCCTATTTTATGACCCTAACTTATCCACTATCATTAAACCACTATAATATATAAGGCCTAGTATGCCTTAGAGTAGGAAAACTCAACTTCTCCACCAACAATGTACTATCCACATTAGTAAAACTTTCACTATCAATGATCATACTACATACCTTATCCTTGATGTGGCATCTCGTATGAAAAATATGTGCACGCTGATCCTCATCATGATCATATTTTGGTTGAATGTTTAAAGATCTTCTTTCCAACAATGCATCTCCACGTATAGGTTCTTCAACTTCTACATTTGAACTCTCCTCCAAAGTTGGAATCTCATCATCGCTAGAGTGCTCAATAAGGATGTATGCATTATCCAAAACAGTAATGGTCCTTTTTTTGGGCATTGATATGAAATATAACCATGTCCTTGACACTTAAAACACTTTATATCACAAGAATTAAAAGGGAAATTTGTGTCAATTTTCCCTTTTGAATCAGTGGGGAAGAAATTATTTTTGGCCACTTCTCTTTGTTTTGGAACAACATTTGAATCCATTGGTTTTACATAATTCCACTTAGAAGTTGATTTGGGATCTTTTTGGTTACCCTTCCAAAAAATTTGGGGAAATTACTTGACTCCTTCAAGAATGTACTTTCTTTTCAACCTTTACCACCTTATGTAGAAACTCCTCCATGTCAATGTAGGTTTGAAGTTCCACAACATCTATAATTTCCAGATTCAATCCATTGACGAACCTTGGTATGGTAGCTTCACGATCCTCCTCTAAATTGTATCGAATCATCGATATCTCCATTTCCTTATAGTATTCCTCCAAACTCATGGAACCTTGCACAAGTTTTTGTAACTTAAAATGAAAATATCGATACTAATAACTATAAATGTACCTTTTGCGCATTACTATCTTCATTTCTTCCCAAGTTTGAATTTTCCTTTATCCATTTCTCTATTGAATTACTTGTAATTGGTCCCAATAAATATTTTTATAGTCATTGAACTCTAGTGCCACCAATTTTACCTTTTTCTCACATGAGTATTTGTGAAGTCCAAACACATGTTCAACCTTCCTCTCCCACTCCAAATAAATTTTGGGGTCACTCTTTGATTAAAAGGATGGAAGTATCATTTTGATGCTTCCCAAGTCATTTTCCATCAAAGAAACATGTTTCCCTCACCTAAGAAGCATTTCTTCATAATCGGAGCACTCATCATCACCTTCATCAATTTATTGCCTTCGGGGAGCCCTTGAAGTTGAGGAACTTTGAAAATAATCCAACCTATCATTAAATCTTATAAATTGGTCAGGAATTGCTGTCATGAATAATTTGAGGTCAATCTCACTTCTTTCTCCCTCACTCACCATTTTTTTAATTCCTCTCACACTCTTTCTCTCTGTTTTTTTAATCTCTCAAAAGGTACCTCACACTTTCTAGCATGCATACTTGGTTTCTAAAAATTTTATTAAATATAATCATAAATAAAACTAGTAAGAAGCAATCAATTCATGGAAATCTTTAAAAATTAGAAATTTTAAAAGGTGTTTGAATCAATGGAGTCTAAGAAATATGGGAGGTAATGTGGAATGGGGGAAATGTTTATGGTTAAAGGTTGGATATATATAAAGGAAGTAATATTGTGGGTAAGTAAAATGTAATAAAATTTCTGACTAAATGAGTGAACACAACATTTCAAATGAGCAGTTTTTTTTTTGATTTTTTTCTTATTTTTTTTTGTTTTTTACTACTTAATATTCAAGAAATGAGATTCAAAGAATTCATTTGTGGTTCTCAGTGTACAATAGATAAAAAATTTCACAATTCTCTAATTTTCTCGCAATTATGTAAAAGGGTGAGATAACTTGAACTTTAAACTCGATTGGAATCCATTTTGGAGATAGTTAGATTTCATAAGAGTGAATCTGTAGCACAAATTAATTCAGATTTATCTCCAAATATAAGCATCAGATTTTAGTGTTTCTAAATAGAGAAGAAATATGAGATTATGAACTATTAAATTGACATATTATACATCTATAAACTCAAATAAAAAGTGGATGAAAAGGTGGAATAATGTTTTGTTCAAAATTGGAAGTGGCCAAAAATGGAAGAAGGAGAAGAAAAAGATGGGAGAAATAGAAAAATGAAAGAAAATAGTTTCCATTGTTGAGATCTAATGCCAAATGATATGATACCTTATGAGTTTGTGGTATTCATTGGATAAAATGTGAAAACACAAGCGATGAAAGTAGGGGAAATGGAAATTAAAATAAATACATGGAAATAAAAGGGGAAGGGGTGATCAATTAGGACCCTAAGAAAACTTTCCCCTTAAAATTATAATTATAATGTTCCACAAAGGTTGATCACTCATTTGATGATCCTTACTTTTATTCACCTCAGAACACAAGAAAGAAAATCATAATTATACTAGAAACTCTCAAATTCGTAATTAACCTCCAAGAGGTATAAGGAGGAGGCTATTTATAGCCAAATGGGAGAAATACCTGTCAAACACATAGACCAAAGAAGTATAAATCATAACAAACGATTTATGACTTTGTTTACACATGCTCAGGGATTCAAGGGACAAGATATACACCAAGAATACTTTTTGGAACCACCCCAAAGACTTTGAAGATTCCCACTATGAATTTGGAGACAAGGGATCCACCAGTTTTTGACTTTGGATATTTCCTTCATGCAAGTGGATTAAAATTAGTGGGATAAATTGGGTGGACCATTTAAGTTCACTTTTGGTTTTTAATAAGTGTAATTAAAGTCCTATTTGATCCTCCCATGCATGCATGTTGGGCCTCCTCTTGTAATTTCAAAATGAGTCAATGTAAAGCCTCTTTCATCTTCCTTGTTCTTCCTCTTGTCATTGGGCATACAATACCATGCAATGGGTCTTGTGAATTTATGATCCTTAAACCCTCCATTCCATGATTTCTCTAGACTCCTTGCTGCATATGATCACCTTGATTCTCATCAGGGAGGAGTGCAAGAGGTACAGGTTGTTGGTGCAAAGGCAGTGCGTGCTGGATGGTTGTTGTTGGTGGTGGTGGGGTAGCTTTTTATTTGGTTGGTGGGTTTCCTAGTCTATTTAGGGGTATATGTGGGTTGTTGAGGATGTGTGTCTGGATTTCTAGTGGCTGGTTGGCATGGTGCTACTTGGAGGAGCTGTTTGGTTGGGCCTTCTACTGTTGGTTGGTCTTTGTGGGTTGGGTTTTGTAGGACTGAAGGGGGATGGAGGGTGTGTTTTTGTAGGGTGGATTGTTCTTGGGGCTGGTTGGGGATAGTGTTTGGTGATTGGGAGGGTGATGTGTAGTAGTGGCTGGATGATGAGCTGTTGTAGTGGTTTTTGGCTATCTGGGGGATTTTGATGGATATGGATACATGATTGGTATGTGGTTTGATTGTTTTTGCGGAGGGTGTATTCTAGATAGAGGGAATGTGGAGGATACAATTGTAGGGTCTAGTTATTTAGGTTGTTGGAAGGGGTGTGATAGTGGGGTGGCTAGTTTGTTGGCTGGTTGTGGGATGCCTGCGGGTTGGCGGGTGTGTTTTGGTACATGCGGCTGGTGGCTAGCTGATGTGTTGTCGATAGTTGGTTGGTGGTGTTTGTGGTCGCTCCTGTGCTCTTGGTGTTGTCGGCTTTAAATTTTCGTGCTTTTGGATTCATGCACCTTTTGGACTTGGTCTTTCATGCTACTAGAGGCTAATTGATGTGTTTTTTTGGCTGGTTGATGGCACTCATTGCAGTGTTCGTTCCTTATTTTCTTCTAGCTCGTGTGCTATGGTTGCAGGTCCCTGTTATTGTTTGTTTCTCTCAGTATGGCCATATGGATCATGTGATTCTTTATACGCTCGTGTATCCTGGTGGATCGTGTATTCTTGGAGGTGCCGACTTCTTATATCCAAGTTTTTGTCTTCGTGTAGCCTTGGGCTTTTTGACTGTTTGTCTTGCTTTTCCCTACTTTGTCTGCTTCCTTGGTTCTCCCTAGGGTTTGGTTTGTTTTTTATGACTTCATATTTGGCCTTGAACCTTGTGTTTTGTGTCATCTTGTTTCTCCCAATGGGTGATTATTTGTAATTCATCTTTCATTTATTTATATATACATTCTATTTTTCTTGAAAAAAACATGAAAAACTCAAACCCCCCTCAAAATCCCTAAAAACATTAAAAACCATAAAAACCATAAAATTCTAAAAAACCACTAAAAATACATGAAAATGTAAAAAAACTTGAAAAATCGTAAAATACCATAAACACCCCTAAAAACCATAAAACACAAAAAAACCCTAAAACCCACTAGAAAATCTAAAAACTCTTAAAACCCCTAAAAATGTTTAAAAAACACTAAAAACCTTAAAAACACTAAGAAACTCAAAAAACCCTAAAAACCCAAAAGCTTGTTTTGGTTGAACCAGAGGGGTTAGGCTGAGAGTACTACCCAGAGGGTTACCTGCTTTGATTAGCTGTTGTTGATATATGGAACAGATTGCATCGAAACTATGGATTGTTTACTGCTGAGTACTTCCTTGTTTACTAGTTCCTTTTACTTGTTACCTACCATATATTCACTGACTGTTAGGAACAGATCTTGCGGTGGTTGCCTACTGGGATTTATTCTCACACCTTGTTTGGGCCATGATTTTGGGCTCAAACAGATTATATTGCTACAAGTATAGATAAGGTAAAGCACCCTTCTACTTCAGGATTTTGACTACTTTGGAGCTGGAGAGCATGGGACCAAGCTTAGGCTTGCGATGCTGTGGAGTTGTTACTGCTTTTTCTTTGTACATGGGTTTGGTACTATATTTCATCATTGTGACTTGTTTGGATGCTTTCCTAGACATATGTATCATGCATCATATATCACAACTTAGTGATCACATATATATATATAAATATATTGGGGGACTGGAGTGACATTCTGACACCCCATGTGTATTTGGAGTAGTAGTCCCTATCCCACAACTCATTTCTCACAATTAATAACATCACATTTCTATCATACCGGAACACCTCATGGGTATTTGGAGAAGAAGTCACTATAACACAACTTAGTGATCACATATATATATAAATATATTGGGGGACTGGAGTGACATTCTGACACCCCATGTGTATTTGGAGTAATAGTCCCTACCCCACAACTCATTGTCACAATTCAGAACATCACATTTCAATCATAATGGCACACCCCATGGGTGGATATCATTTTCATTACCCATTATTTAACCACATTCATAAATTCATTTATCAACCATGTTCACAATTTTATTTATCAACCATGTTCACGATTTCATTTATCAAGAAGAATAGTTACAAATAATCATTTTTCATCTCATCAGAACATCCCAAGGGTGGATACCAGTTTAAATTCCTATGGAAACACCCCATGAGTGACTATCATATTCCTAACTCATTAATCAATCAAACCCATAAAAAACCCTAAGAAACCAAAAAATGCCTAAAGCCCTCAAAATTGCTAAAAACCATATAAAACATAAAAACCCTAAAAACCCTAAAAATACATGAAAATGTAAAACCTCTAAAAACCCATAAAGCCTTAAAAAACCCTAAAACCCAAAAAAGCCCAAAAACCCACTAAAAACACTAAAACCCTTAAAAGCCCTAAAAATGTTAAAAAAACTCTAAAAATCCAAAAAACCCCTAAAAACTCAAAAAATACCCAGAAAGAAAAAAAAACCCACAAAAACAGTTAAAATCCTAAAAACATATGAAAACCCAAAAAATCCAAAAAAAACCCTAAAACCCCCCAAAACCCAAAAAAATCTCTAAAAATGTAAAAACCCCTAAAAACCATAAAAACCCCTTAAAAACCTAAAAAACCTAAAAAACCCCTAAATCCCCATAAAAACCCCAAAAATTGACTAAACACTCTAAAAATACCTAAACCCCTAAAAATGTTAAAAACTATAAAAAACATTAAAAACCCGAAAAGAAAACAAAAAAACCTGAAAACCCAAATAACCCTAAAAACCCTGAAAAACCATAAAACCCCCAAAAAAACCCTTCTAATCCCTAAAAACCCTAAAACCCCCCCAAAAAATAAAAATAATAAAACCCCCTAAAATCCCATGAAAACGTCAAAACCCCTAAGAACCCTAAAAACTCCCTAAAAACCATAAAAAAACCTAAAAACATAAAAAACCCTAGAAACCCATAAAAACTCTAAAAATCAGGAAAAAAAATCTAAAAACCCTTAAAAACCCCCAAAATGTTAAAAAATATAAAAAAACTAAAAACCCTAAAACTCAAAAAAAAATATAAAAACCTAAAATTGCCCTAAAAACCCTGCAAAACACTAAAAATCCTAAAAACCCTAAAACCCCTAAAAACACTAAAAACGATAAAAATCCAAAAAATCCCTAAAAATCCTTGAAAATGTGAAA
This sequence comes from Viscum album, assembly GCA_963277665.1. NCBI lineage: Eukaryota > Viridiplantae > Streptophyta > Magnoliopsida > Santalales > Viscaceae > Viscum > Viscum album. The sequence continues at coordinate 550,600,119 of OY728137.1, forward strand.
ACCCTAAAAACCCCACAAAAACCATAAAAATCCCTACAACATTAAAAATTCCTAAAACCCAAAAAAACCCTAAAAACCAACTAAAAACTCTAAAAAATCTAAAAACCCTAAAAACATTATAGACTCCAAAAAACTTTAAAAACCCAAAAAAACTGGAAAAAAACCCCTAAAAACCCAAAAGACCCTAAAAACCCTGACAACCACTAAAAACCCTAAAAACCATTGAAAAACATTTTAAAATGATAAAAAACATAACAAATTATAAAAATCCTCCAAAAATCCATGAAAATATAAAAAAACCCCTTAAAACCCTGAAAAACCCATGAAAAACATAAAAACGTCAATAAACCATAAAAAACCCTAAAAACCCATAAAAACCTAAAAACCCACTAAAACTATAAAACCCCTTAAAACCCCTAAAATGTTAAAAAAATTTAAAAACCTTAAAAAACCTAAAAAGCTCAAAAAACACTAAAAACCCAAAATGGCCCTAAAAACCCTTAAAATCCCTAAATACTCTAAAAACCCTTAAATACTATAAACAACCTTAAAAAATTATAAAAACTCACAAAATCCCTAAAACCCATAAAAACAAAAAAAACCATAAATATCCTAAAAACGCCCTAAAAATCCATGAAAACATAAAAAACCATAAAAACCCTAAAATCCTTGAAAACCCCCTAAAAACCAAAAAATCCCTAAAAATCATAAAAAATCCAAATAACCCATAACAAACCACCAAAAATCTAAATACCCCTAAAACCCTAAAAACGTTTAAAACACTAAATACATTAAAAACCCTAAAAGCTCAAAAAAACCCTAAATACCCAAAAAAACCAGAAAGCCCTTAAAAACCTAAAAACCCTTGAAAACCATAAAAACATTAAAAATCCATAAAAACACTAAACGACCATAAAAATTAAAATAACACCCTAAAATCAATTAAAATTTAAAACATCATAAAAACCTTGTAAACCCCCTTAAAGCCATAAAAATCCCTAAAACCACAAACAACCCTAAATACCCATAAGAAGCTTAAAAAACCACTAAAAACTCTAAAAACCCATAAAACTCCTAAAAACATTAAAAACACAAAAAACATTAACACTCTATTAACTCATTAAAAAAACAAAACACCCAAAAGACCCAAAAAAACCTGAAAAACTATAAAAACCCTAAAAACCCTAAAAACATCTAAAATCACTAAAAAACCTCAAAATCCATAAAAACTCTAAAAACACTAAAACCCATAAAAATCCAAAACCCCCCTAAAAATCCATGAAAATGTAAAAAACCCTAAAAACCTTGAAAATCCCCTAAAAACCACAAAAACACCTAGAAAACATTAAAAACCCTAAAAACCCTCAAACACTCAAACCTATTAAAAAAACCTAAAGACATTTTAAACACCTAAAAATATTAAAAATTGTAAAAAAATCCTTAAGAACCCAAAAAAACTCAAAAAAATCCATAAGAAACCAAAAAAGTCTCTAAAAACCCTAAAACCCTGAAAACCCCTAAAAACCCTAAAAACCTAAAAAAACCCTAAAATCCCTGAAAATCCCTAAAACCCTAAAAACCAAAAAATTCTAAAAAACCCAAAAAACCATGAAAATGTTAACACCCTAAAAACACTAAATATCCACAGAAACCCATAAAAACCATAAAACCCATAAAAATCTACAACTCATAAAAATCCTAAAAAACCCTAAAAATCAATGAAAACGTAACAAACCCTAAAACCCAATGAAAACCATAAAAGGCCTAAAAACCTTTAATCTCAAATCGGTTCAAGGGCCTGGAACCTTTGGAATCTATGGGAATTGAAGAAGGGGTCTGGTGGGACATGAATTGTAGGATGTTGAGGCTAATTATAATGACCTCCAAGATGCAGACCTGTCATCCTCTCATGATGGTTCAAGGGTCTTGGGTGTGGAAAACCCCCCACCCACTGTGCATTCTCCGAAGCAAGTGTTGATTGATGTTTCTGTGCCTGGAATTGGTCTGAGCGATGCCCCTTAGCCCGAGTAGCAGTTTGATAACCTTCATGCTAATAGGAGGAGCATTGAGTAGCCTGATCCGAGCTCCTCTCTTGTTCTGTTTGAGAAGCTTCCCCCCTTTGTTGAGTTATCTGACCTGATTATATTGGACAGTTCAAAAATCCTCCTTGAGCATCATATAAAAGATATCTTCCAAAATCCAAACCTACAACCAGTGGTTTTTCTTGGGGATAAGAATTATGAACACATTAAGCTAGGAGAATTTTTTGGGGACCATGATGACCTTATGTACGCCAGCTTGGATAGGATCAAGAGGGAGAAGGCGATGATGGGTCTTTCTGGTTTCTCTGGCTGTAATCAGAATAGAAAGCTGCGGTCTGTTCCTGAATGTGGCAGGCAGGGCGACATGGTTGTGCCTGCTGATACAACCCACAGAAAGGCCAAGGTGATGAGTGACCCTCTAGTGAAACGGAGGGCAAGGAGGGACTATTCCTCCTTGACTAGCCTTATGGCTACTAGAGAATATTCCAAGGCTATAAAAGGTGAAGGAGATGCAAATGGTAGGGAAGACCGGGCTACCAAAGCGAAGCCGGACGTGGAAATCAGGAAATATTGTGCAGCCTTCCTCAAGAAATATGAATCTTCTGAATGGGGTTCGGTGGACTCGGATGCTTCCTTAGGCTATGGTGCTGATGGAGGCCCTTATGGGGATTGTGAATTTGGTCTGTAACTATCTTTCCTGTTGTCTTTTGGACTTTCGTGTGTGGGGGTGTCCAGGGTTATTGGGTGTGGGTTGATTGACCTCGCCCCTCCCTTGTCTGTTGTATCTTTTTTATAATAAATTTGGGGGGCTAGGAATAGCCTGGCCTCGCACCTTCCTTGCCCTAAAAACCCATAAAAACCCTAAAAACCCCTAAAAACCCCTAAAAACCCTAAAACCCCTAAAAACCCTAAAAACCATAAAAAAATGTAAAAAACATTAAAAATACATGAAAATATAAAAAACCCATAAAGACCTGAAACCCCATTGAACCATTAAAACCCCTTAAAAACATAAAAAAATAAAAACCATAAAAACCATAAAACCTCTAAAATCTCTAAAACCCCTTAAAAACCCTAAAAATGTTAAAAAACTCTAAAAAACCTTTAAAACCCTAAAAAACTCAAAAACCCCAAAAATTCCCCCAAAAGACCCTAAAAACCCTTAAAAACCTTAAAACCCCAGAAAAAAACCCTAAAACCCATGAAAATCTCTAAAAACCCTAAAAACCATAAAAACCATAAAAATTATTAAAAAAACCGTAAAAATCTATGAAAATGTAAAGAACCCTAAAAACCCTGAAAACCCAATAAAACCCCTAAACCCCATAAAAATTCTAAAAACCCATAAAAACCATTAAACCCCTCTAAAAACTCTAAAAACCTTTTAAACCCCTAAAAACTTTTAAAAACTCTAAAAAACCTTAAAACCCCTAAAAAATCAAAAAAAAACTAAACCCCCCAAAGACCCTAAAACCCCTTAAAAACCCAAATACCCTTGAAAAAACACTAAAACCCATGAAAATACCTAAAAACCCTAAAAACGTTAAAACCCATAAAAATCCTAAAAACCCATAAAAATACGTGATAATGAAAAAAAACCCTTAATAACCCTGAAAATCCCTAAATACCATAAAAACCCCTAAAAACCATAAAAACTCAAAAAACTTATAAAAACTCTAAAACACACTAAAAATCATAAAAACACTTAACACCCCTAAAAACGTTAAAAAACTCTAAAAACCTTTAAAACCCTATTTTTTTAAAAAAACCCTAAAACCCAAAAAAGATCTTAAAAACCATTAAAACCCATAAAAACCCAAAAAACCATAAAACACCTCAAAATTCCTAAAAATCCTAAAAATACTAAAAATCCTAAAACCCCCAAAAATCAATGAAAACATAAAAAAACCATAAAAACCTTGAAAAACCCCTTAAAACCATAAAAACCCCTAAAAACATAAAAAGCTTAAAAACACATAAACCCCCTAAAAAACTAAAAATTATTAAAATCATTAAAACGACTAAAAACATTAAGACTCTAAGAAACCTTAAAAACCCAAAAAATTCAAAAAAAACTTAAAAACCCAAAAGACCCTAAAAAACCTAAAACCCCCAAAACCCCAAAACCCTAAAAGTACTTGAAATCATAAAAAACCCTAAACCCCCTGAAAACCTTCAGAAATCATAAAAACCCCTAAAAACCTTAAGAACCCATAAAAACCTAAAAACCCGCGAAAAACTCTAAAGACCCTTAAAATACCTAAAAATGTAAAGAAACTCTAAAAAACCTTGAAACCCAGAAAAAACCATAAAAACCTAAAAAACTCTAAAAACCCCTGAAAAATCTAAAAACCCTCAAAGTCCCTAAAAATCATAAAATCCATGAAAATACTAAAAAAACCCTAAAATACAAGAATTTGTAAAAGACCTTAAACCACTGAAAACCATAAACCCCATAAAATCCATAAAAACCCAATAAAAACTCTGAAAACCCTTTAAACCCCTAAATATGTTAAAAATTTTAAAAAAAATTAAAAACCCTAAAAAATTAAAAAAACCCTAAATCCCAAAAGACCCTAAAAACCCTTAAAAACCCTAAAAACCCTTGAAAACCCCTAAAGTCCTCAAAATCCCTAAAAATATTAAGAAACCCTAAAAGCCATAAAAATCCTTAGAAACACCTAAAAAACAAAGAAAACATAAAAAACCATTAAAACCCTAAAAACACACAAAACTCTAAAAACCCTTAAAACCCTTAAAAATATTAAAAACCCAAAAAAATCATAAAAACCCTAAAAACTCCAAAAAATTCCAAAAAACCCAAAAAGACCCTGAAAACCATGAAAACCCTAAAAACCCCTAAAACCCCTCAAAATCCCTAGAAACCCTAGAAACCCAGAAAATAATAAAAATCCTAGAAACCTCCTAAAAAACCATGAAAATGTAAAAAACCCTGATAACCCCTTGAAAACCATAAAACCCCTAAAAACCTTTAAAAACCTTAAAACCCATAAAACCCATAAAACCCACAAAAAAAAACTATAAAAACCTTCAAAACCCCTAAAAATGTTAAAAAACTCTAACCAACCATAAAAACCCTAAAAAACATAAAAACCCCTTAAAACCCAAAAAGACCAAAAAAAATCCTAAAAACCGTAATAACCACTAAAACACCCTAAAAACACTCAAAATCCGTAAAACCCTAAAAACCCTAAAACCCATAAAAGTCGTAACCCCCCCCCCCCTCAATCCATGAAAATGTAAAACCCCATAAAAACCATGAAAACCCATTGAAAATCATAAAAACCCCTAAAAACCTTAAAAACCCTAAAACCCCATAAAAACCTTAAAAACCACAAAAAAAACTCTAAAACCCCCTAAAAATGTTAAAAACTCTAAAACCCCATAAAATCTATAAAAAACTCAAAAAAACCAAAAAGACCATAAAAAACCCTGAACACACGTTAAACCCTCGAAATCTCTCAAAACCTTAAAAATCCCTAAAAACCATAAAAATCCTAAAACACCCCTAAAAATCCATAAAAAACGTAAGATACACCAAAAACCTAGAAACACCCCTAAAAATCATAAAAACCATTAAAAACTTTAAGAAAATCCAAAAAACCAATAAAACCCCAAAAAATCACTAAAATCTCTAAAACCCTTACACCCCCTAAAAATGTAAAAAAACTCTAAAAACATTAAAACCCTTAAAAACTCATAAAAACCCCTAAAACCCCAAAAGACCCTAAAAATCCATAAAAACCCTAAAAAACCCTAAAACCCTAAAAATACCTAAAAACCCAAAAAACCATAAACAATCATAAAAACCCCTAAAAATCAATGAAGACGTACAAAACCATAAAAATCATAAAAACCCCTTGAAAACAATAAAACACCCTAAAAACCCTTAAAACCCATAAAAAACTTTTAAAAACCACTAAAACCCCTTAAAACCCTAAAAACTTTAAAAACTTTAAGAAACCTTAAAAACACTAAAAAACTCAAAAAAATCCATGAAACACAAAAAGATAAAAAAACCCTAAAAACCCTTGAAACCCCATAAAAAACCTACAAATACATAAATTCCAAACAAAACACTTAAAACCATAAATTTCCTAAAACCCCCCTAAAAATCCATGAAAATATAAAAAACCCAAAAAACCTGAATAACCTGTGAAAACCATAAAAACCAATAAAAAACCTAAAACCCATTAAAACCCTAAAAATAGAAAAAAATAGTAAAACCCCTTAAATCACTAAAAAATTTAAAGAACTCTAAAAAATCATAAAAACAGTAAAAAATCAATAAAACCCATAAAAACCCAAAAAACCCTAAAAAACTAGAAAATCTCTAAAACCCCTGAGAACCTTAAAACCCCTCAAAATCCCTAAAAACCCTAAAAAACCTTAAAACCCATAAAAATCCTAAAAACTCCAAAAAATCCAGGAAATTGTAAAAAATGCTAAAAACCCTAAAAAACCCATGAAAACCATAAAAACCCCTAAAACCTTTAAAAACCAAAAAAACCATAAAAATGTAAAAACCCACTAAAATCTCTAAAAATCCATAAAACCCCTAAAAACATTAAAAAAATCTATAAAACTTTAAAAGGCCTAAAAAACTAGAAAAACCCCTAAACCCCCTAAAATACCCTCAAAACCCTAAAGACCCCTAAAACACCAAGAAACCCATGAGAAAACCCGAAAACACCACAAAATCCCTAAAAACCCTAAAACCCCTAAAAACCATAAAAAACCCCTAAAATTCCATGAAAACTTAAAAAACCCTAAACCCTTGAAAACTCCCATAAAATCACAAAAACCCCTAAAAACATTAAAAACATAGAAACCCGTAAAACCCGTAAAAACCCAATAAAAACTCTAAAAACCCTTAAAACCTATTAATTAATTAAAAAATTCTAAAAACCCTTAAAACCCCTAAAAAATTAATAGAAAACCCTAAAACACAAAAAGACCCTCAAAACCATGGAAACCCTAAAATCTATAAAATTTTTAAAATCCTGAAAAACACAAAAAACCCTAACCCCCCTAAAATACCCTAAAGACCCATAAAACACCTAAAAACCATGAAAAACCCTAAAACCCCTCAAAATCCCCAAAACCCTAAAAATCCTAAAAACCCTAAAAACCATAAAACCCCCTAAAATTCCATGAAAACTTAAAAAACCATAAAACCTTGAAAACCCCATTAAAACCACAAAAACCCCTAAAAACATTAAAAACATAAAAAACCATAAAAACCCTAAAAACCAATAAAAAACCTAAAAACCCTTAAAACCTATTAATTAATTGAAAAATTCTAAAAACCCTTAAAACCCCTAAAAACTTAAAAGAAAACCCTAAAACCCCAAAAGACCCTCAAAACCTTGGAAACCCTAAAACCCCTCAAAATCATTAAAAACCAAAAAAACCTTAAAAACCATAAAAAACCCAAAACCCCTGAAAATCCATGAAAATATAAAAAACCATAAAAAAAATTAAAAAAAAAACCCTGAAAATCATAAAAACCCTTAAAATCGAAAAAACCAATAAAACCCTAAAAACACTTAAAACTCTAAAAACCCTTAAAACTAATAAAATTGTGTAAGAATTCTAAAAAACCTTAAAAACCCCTAAAAAATTAAAAGAAAAACTTAAAACCCCAAAAGACCCTCAAGACCTTGGAAACCCTAAAACCCCTCAAAATCATTAAAAATCCAAAAAACCTTAAAAATCATAAAAATCCTAAAACCCCTGAAAATCCATGAAAACATAAAAAACCATAAAAACCTTAAAAACCCTGAAAACCATAAAAACCCTTAAAATACTAAAAACCAATAAAACCCTAAAAACACTTAAAACTCCAAAAACCCATAAAACTACTAAAATTGTTTAAAAATTCTAAAAAACCTTAAAAACCAAAAAAAACTCAAAAAAACCCTAAAACCCCAAAAAGACCCTAAAACCCCTGAAAAACACCTTTGAACTCCCTTTTGATAAAGAGGGGGAAAGGATCATTAAGTGAATCTTGAATATGTTAAAGTATCAATGGATCTTAAGAGAAGTTAAGAGACATGTCTCAATGGACCTATGTGCATAACACCTACACGCCAGTAGGCTAACATAACTCCTACCAGTACAATACAAAAGGCAGAGCCCCCCCCCCCCCATGCAAAATTCTTATGCGGTATAGCTACACTGAAGACCTATGCGACACAATAATCATTCCAACCCTATGTAGGACAAATATGGTGAGGACCTACACGGTGGACCTACACGGTGGACCTACACCAACAACTTCCTTAAACCAGGTCCCTTGCTTGCCTATAAATAGGACCCTTGGGATCCTCATTTGAAAAACTGAAATATCATAAGAAACCCTAAAGATATCATTATGTAGCCCCTTCACCCAGGTCTCCATAAATTTCTTAGATAGCTCCCCAAAATACGAGAGAAGATAGAATTAAGGGGATACGAAAGATCAAGGTCCCCTTAGGGTCCAAATACATTAGACACCTGCATGAGGAACATACTCCACTAAGGAAAAATAACCTATATGAGGGCCCTCTTCCAAATCAAGGACCTACATGAGACCCTTTTAGGAACACTAGAGGATACCCAAGGTGTCTTGGATAAAGTCTCGTCCAAGTGTTGTCACCTTGGTGGGATATTAATCGAGTTGTATCCAGCTCCTGCAAGCCTATCCTCCTATGTGAAGCACTTTTAGTTCCTCTTAGGCCCTTCACAGACCACCTGTATGATATACCTACACAAAAAACCTATTCCCAAGACCTACAAAAGTAACCCTTTGAGCCCTCTTCCAAATACATCTTTGGAAGGGATCCTCTCCCCTTAGTTCCCTTTCCCGAAAGGGGCCAATATGAAACCTCCACTGAGACCCCCAGACTCTCACAACCATGAAAAGTGCCACATCAGTGTGTCCTCCATTTGGGTTTGTATTTCTATGGTCCTAGGTTTCCTAAAATTATTCAGTTGGTTGGTAATGGTTCTTGGGGTGCATTTGAGTTTGTATCCCTATGGTCACGAGAACCCTTACCCCAGGGACAATGTTCAGGAGTTCTTGGTCTCGAATTATAGGGATATGACTCTATTCATCCCTTATCATCTTTGAGATCTGCAGCCTCTGGTCTGTAGTATTAAAGGTTAAGATTATTATTTCATTTTATTTGATAATGGAATGAAATACTCCTCCCTCACTATGTGACCAGTTTTAGAGAAGTCATCCTGGTGTAATCCCCTAGATTTTCTTGCAGGAGGTTTCACTTTTTTCTCCTTTCTACCTCTTGGGCACTGACTCAGATAGGGGACAGGTACTCGATCCCTCTTCCCTCTCACCTAAGAATCCTTAACCTTTATTCCTTACTTTGGATCCATGTCCAATGTAAAGTAAAGATAGGGATATGTCTTACCCCTGGTCTCTCCCATGGTCTCCCTAGTCTCTTCCACCATCTTCCTTATGCTCTTCCACTATAGATCCGACCTCTTTTTCCATAGCCCCGACCTCATCCACCAGTGAAGGAGGAAAAGCATGTGGTTTGTCAAATATTCTACTTCCTATTGTTTCTCACACTGATCATGAATCACATGGTCTTAGAATATAATGATGATCACAGCAATCACACAATCCACCTAAAGTACTGAACTATGATAACTATGATTCTTGTTAACCATGATATGTATGAAACCCACTTAGGGTTCGAGTTCAATGGGCATACTCTTTAGGAATAATCCCCAGTCATAATTCCCTTAATCTAGGTATCCTCCTCACGAGTAAACCCCAGGTTGAGTCCCCAAATCACCTTTAGAAAAAGCATCCCTCATGGTCCCTTCACAGGGGATATCCTTATTAGGAGTAATCCCTAACCTATCATCTCAGAAGGCCATACTACCCTATGATACATACCCTTGAGGGCCTCTATAGGTATGGGTCACCACTAACAAACTACGTGGGCTTTGATTCCCATTCAAATGGGATACGTAAGAATCCTCCCTGATGTTCAAACCCAACATCCTAAAACAACCTATTATTTTGTTCCATATCCCCAACAAGGTCTAATTTAACTTGGAAACTCACACCCCTTCAAATTTCCTTAGGCTGTTTCGACATAAGTCCCACACTAAACTTTGAATAGGAACCTTTTGGCTAAACATACTTTCCACATGACGTTAAACTATACGGTTAGGTCCTCATCACACAACCTTAAAAGGTATGATGTGCCCTATTAAGTGTCACCAAACTATGTGGGTTCTGATTCCTTCCACAAGGATATGTAGGAAGCCCATTTACAGGTTCAATTCCCAGAATCAAAAAATTATCATCTCCCTAGATGACAATAAACTCCAGAGTGAAATTCATCTACCTGGATGACAATAAACACTATAGTGCCCCACTATGTGGCTAGAAAAATAGCATCATCGTAAAAATGACAAAAGAATCTCAAATTAGTATATGAGTAGATACCATTGATGGAGAACCTCAGATACATACAAATATCTCCATCAATGAAGAACCTAGAATACATATAAATAATTTTAAATTCCATGCATGATAATAATTGATTACTATATTGGGATAACTCACATCATACTTGGGAATTAATGAAGGATTCATGAACATATCTTAAATCTATAATAGAGTCCTGGAATAGGAAATAATTTCCCTCAAAAGGGTGTGATAAAACCGACCTCCCATCCTCTTGAACAATGTGAGTTCTTAAGAATCGCAGGTCAAAATCCATAATGAGCACCTACCTTTCGAAAGCATGTCCCTATGGATATAGAACCATTGGGTGTTTTTGGATCCACGAATCAACCTATTGGAAACTGTTTGGAAATAACAACCCATTATGGGGCATGAAATCTGAGGGAGAAAAAAATGGTGAACCAGATGTGAATGAATTAACTATGAAATTTCCTTCAATAAAAGGGATATACTGGTCAATCTACATCTGACCAATCTATTTCTCAAAAAAATAAATTTTCCTTCAGAAACAAAAAATGGTGAACCTGACGTGAATCTTTAACCAAGATGATAGTATCAACTACCTATTATGCCCCTTCCTTTATCAAAGTAAATGAGGGCCAAACATGAAAATTAATCATGCATGTGTTTACTCAAGAGAGATACTACTTTAATAGGATTTTCTTACTCATGTCTGTTATATATATCCTCAAGCACTTCCTTTTAAGAACTCCCTTTGATCCAATGGATTCCTTAAATTTTTCACCAATGAGTACCCGAATTGCTACTCATGATGGATCTTTATCAGTTAAAAGGATGTCATCACCGACTCAGCATATTCAATGATGGATCTCAAACTCATTGGTCCAAGAGTACCATCAACATGGTATGATCCTGACCTTGGAGGCTTCCCGACGATCCCTCCAACTCAAACAGTACCACCAACTGTCCGGTCAATGAAGATCGGTGATCCTAAAGAAAAAGATTCCAATCGCCATTTTCAACCATTTCAGAAGATTATCCTCAGAATGCAACAATTGGTTCCTCCCATTTTTATGTGGGTGGACCAGGAGGCCACCTATGGCCTCATTCCGAAGACACAGGGGTCCTTATCAAGGGTTCCATTCAACAATCACCATCATGAATTTCGTGAAGCAGTGAACCCTCAATATGATGAAGATGTCACCATCGACTATCTGTCCTAGGTTCCTCAGACCCGAACACACAAGACAGCCCGTCGAGGGTGACAACTGGTCAATATAGATAAGGTTCATATATTTTCCATCTCCGAAGATTCCCACCAACCCAGTTTTCTAGAAAACAACAAGTAGGAACATACACCCATTTGCCTTCATTTAGCCATCCAGCAAACTCACCTAACGACATTCAAAGAAACCCGCTGACCAAATACGGCAACAACCTGCAAGTAGGAACATACATCTACCTATAACCACCAAGACTACCAGTAGACTCATATGGAAACATTCAAATAATTCTATCGAACATGTTTGGTGGAAGACAACGAGCATGCACATACACCTACCAAAATTTATCAGGCCTGCCAGTAGCCTCAGCTGGCATCACATAGAGAAGTCAGTCAGAAAGTTCTGACAATAGGAAAAGGGCATACTCAACTCTCTACCACCACACATGAGTACTGTCAATATCCACTAGCAAGAAAGGGAGTACATGAGAAGTCACATACACCTCCTCCAGATACAAAATGGACATATATCCCCATTTCGATCATTGAACTCACCAAGCACATCCTAGAAATGGTGAAAGGGAAAATGAAAATCCCTACCCATATCTTAGAAACTTGTCAGAATATCATCATGGTGATGAAAGTAGTACCTGAAGGATAGACACATAACTCTGTCCCCAAGAAGGGGGTGGCTCATTAGTACAACACCCTAGAGTAAAAACATATATCTTCTCTTGTCTAGGAGGGTCACGGGGAAAACTCCGCCATAATATATGAACAACAAGATTGGGAACATAAACCTACTCCAATCGGAGGTAATCAGACTATTCTAATGGACACTCTAAGGTAGGAATAAATACCTTCCCATAATGAACAATTATCCTAGAAAGTGGCCCCAACTAATTGTAAGAAGATGTTTAAGAAGAAGTGTTATCAAGCACAGTTGGAGAACCAAAAGTCGATCTACGACCAGGCTTTGATTGGTGCTGGAGTTCTTGAAGGCCTTAGACTTTTATCTATTACAGATAAAGATCCTACCCTCCTATTACTAAATTATAGGAGTAGTAGCAGTAATTTTGAAGGTCCTCATCAAATACTTCCACATGAAGACTTGATTTATGATAATTCAGTCAATATCAAGATCCTATCTCTTTATGAGAGCCACGACAACCCTCCGTGTGGCCAGATGACTAAGGAGCAAGAGGGCATTCCCCTTGTTGTAATCCACCATGGTAGTCCTTCCCATGATATCAGTCACTGAAAAATATATCTCTATAGTAGTGATTCACATTGTCAAAATAATTCTCCAACTGATATGTAGTGACGATGAGAAATCCCTCTTATCTTGAGGCACTTACAAATACAAGGATAGTTATTTCTGATACCATGTCACTGGTAGGTGAAATCCTTTCTCAACCAGAAGACATCCCAAGGCCACAATCATTCTCTAAACCTCCCTTGGGTCATTTTCCTTCCAATATAGTAGAAGAAACCCCAACCGATCCCATTTCTTTTAGTAAAACAATCAAGAAACATCCACTCTGGTCAGAACAGGTTGAAGAACCTCTAGTAAAAGATGAAGAGGATATGCTAAATATGAGGGAAAATCTTGCTAAAGAAGACATACCATTTATTTTTTGGCCTTTATCCACCTCTCAATACAACATTCCAGAGGTGTTGGAAAAATATTGTATGGATGATATCTGCCTCAACGTATGGTAAACTCTACGTCACCTAAAAGAAAATGTATTACCATATGATTAGTATCAAACGTACGTTAAGGTAATATAAGGGTTATAATTCCAGATTGACTTGGAATCTCTCCTAGATTCTTGAAATCCAAATATCAACAAGCAATAAAGATCCCTTCAACGTGCATTCCTCGATGCATTAATGAGGTTGTAAAAGCTGATCACGAATACCTCATCTAGTGTTCATATCAGAGGATGGGGTGTACATGGAGAATTGTATTTCAATAAGTTCCCAAACTAGTAAATCCCACCAAAGGTGGAATCATGAAATGTCATTGTCACAATCTAGATGCAATAAATAGAATCTATTCATGACCAAAGATATGATCAACAAGAATAGGCCATGACCGACTCTCACCGACATCAGGCCAGAACAAAGAAAGACATAGAGACGCTTTTGTGTTAAACATATGAGAACATTGAGAAGGGTTCCTGCTTATAGGATATCAAACTTCAGATTGAGAAAATGTCATAAATAGCACAGTGGTCTTCTGAAACGGCTGATTTAAGTGAGTTCCAAATAATACACCCAACCCACGTTCAGACCATATTCCATAAAATTATAAGAGTGGTTGTGGTAATATAATCCACAATAGTTTGGGAATAACACTATCCCGTAGGGTAGGGGGATTTTTTAACCCAACCCTCAGGGTTATCCAACCAATCCTAAAGGGTTGTGAGTGTATAACGGGGAAAACCACAGCCCTTAGAGCTATGGGATTTTTCACCCCAACAATCCCCTCCTCAGCAAGGACTAGTATTCTCCCAATTAGGGAAGATTCTGTAGAGTGAATCATCTCAATTTTTCACATCCCATGATATGGTACATTCACTTGGAAAGTGCATGATTGAACCCTTTGGGAATTCCCTTTAGGTCACTGTCCATCAAAAAACCCATGGGGAACCAATGAAGAAGAAGAAAAGGTCTCATGGAGGGCACAAAAGAAGGTGATCACATAGAGATTCCAATAGAATACCTGTGATTCACTATGCATCTATGAATATCATCAACACCATCATTCAAGACCCTCTAGAACATAAGATCGATTTAGAGGATTTTGAAGAAGAAGTTCCTATTCATGAGTTGGTGCACACTGAAATGAATGTAAAAGGTGTGCATACTTGAAACCATTGGCTCACCCAAAATTTGGGTATCCCCTCAAATAATCCACCACTACCTCCTCAAAAGGTACCTAATAAAGGAAAAGGTAAGGGTCATACCATGTCTCACCCTCTCCTCAGAGAAGGCCAATCCCTTTATCTAGAGGAAAGATTTTCTAAGAAAGAGGAGAAAATGAGAGAGTTGAGAAGACTCAATGCATAGTAACTCTGAGGTAGTCTTCTTGCCAGATATTCTCAGCAAGTGAACCCTCAACTCATACTTCCAGTTAGCACGCCTCAACAAAGAAGTTTTTCTATAACAACTAAAGCGGATAAAGAATTCCCGCTCAATGTGGGACATCAACTACCAATATATTTGAATCTCGTAATAAAAAATCAAGAATTCCCTCCCTTGGGTACAAAATTAGAACATGGTAATCCTTATTTACCCATGGAAGATACCAGTAGTGCCTCCACTAGTGGTTCTACCTATCACCGCACCTGTTCAGGCTCTAGCCGCCACACCTATTTAGGTCCCCGATCAACTAGACATTCCTTGAATTCTTGTAAACACCATTGAGTTATTAATGATTTGATTATAAGATATAAAAGGATGATGTGCATAGTACAACCAAAAAATAAACATTATCCCAAATGGGTGGATCCTAACCCTCATCTAACAAAATTTTCAAATCCTATATTTTTTTAACAGCTCGGGATATCTGAAGAAGCACTTGACACATTTCATCTCTTGTTGCGATCCCATGATGGGACCCCCTGAAAAATAAGAAGCAGTGAAACTCATATGCTTTGTGTAATCATTATAGAGGCTAGCCTTTGTATGGTATATGAGTTTTCATTCCCGATTTATCACTAGATGGGAAGATCTCCATCAGAATTCCCTCTTCTAGTTCAGATAAATATTGTAGAAGATTACCATCTTTTATCTTACAAACTAAAAACAAATGGAGAATGAAAGGGTTTCAGACTTCGTTTCTCAGTGGAAAAGATTTACTTACTTCTTAAACTTACCACTCTCTCAAGAAGAGTTTTTTTCTATCTGTGTAGCAAATATATGTGATGATTTGTGCACACCATTGATACCTATGAAACACATATGAGGGTTTCAGGATCTAGTCTCAATTGATCAACAATTGGAAAACTCCATCACAGAGACCAAAGCGAAGTCCCAAGTAATCTCATCATCTTGGGTGATAATAATAGGAAAGGTAGATGCCACTACAATTACACTTAATTAGGCCCTTGTACCTGTTCCTACCTTAAAGACTATGTTGTACCACAAGGCTCCACCTCCTGAGTGTCAACAGCAATGATCGCCTCATCAAGATGATCAAAGAGATTAGAGACAGAGACGGTTTGAGGAGGTGAAAAACAAGGTCTATTCTTTTCGAAAAGACCAAGTCCCTAGTTACTTCATCTCGTCTTTGGAAAACAACCTAGTCCAGTTGAAAAACCCAAGATTCCTAACAAATAAGGTGATGAGGACCTACCAAACTATTTTCCTTTACATAAAATGTTGGGGCATCCCATCCAAGAGTGTTTTTTTTCAAGGACCACCTATAAAAGATGGTAGATTCTGGGGAAGTGAAACAAAATAATTCACCTACCCAGGTAGCATATGTTTCTCTTACCAATCCAAAGGAGGAAAGAGAGTGACAAGAATTTAAAAGTAAGAATGCGTATAAGTTCAATGATTGGATGGTCAGAAAAACAATCAATGAGACTCATGTCATTCTATGAACATAGTTAATAAGATAAGATCATATCAAAGAAAACGTTTTCCTTAACATTAGGAGATTTCATGTTGACCATATCAAGAGCGGATACATGATCCTACAAAATGGTACAACAAAAGTCTACCCCCAGGCAGAATCTTCATCAGATAAAGATTTGATCTTTGGTTCTGTTAATGTTATTCACTTAAAGAAGCCCTATTCAAATGATTATTTTGATTATCAATATGATTTCTCTGCACTTTATTGGTGGACTGGGGGAAGAGGTTTTCAAGATCGAGGATACAAGGGAAGATGTGGTCATGCTGGGATTAACTACTTCAACCACACCCCTGCTCAAACCGTTTATGTGGATGAAACTCATGGGAAAGCTGTCCAGTGAGCTCAACAAGAAAAAATGATTTCTTCCTCCACATATAATAGGGTCTTCCCTGACATAATTATATTGGAAAACCAGTTATATGATACACCACCACCTTTTTGGTAGGTGGGAAAACCTATCCATCCTAATCCACTAATAGTAGGAACATATTAAGCTCTTTCCCCAAGAGATGGTCCATACACATCAGGAAAATCAGATCCTAAGGCACATGGAAAAGAGAATTTTCATTCCAGAAAGAGCGGACCTTTAAACCAAAAATATGATGTATTGAAGCAAATATCCCAAGTGCTGGATAAGTTATAAATCCTAGATGATCTGAGACTATCAAAATACCTATGAGAAGCACAAATTAAGGCATTATAAATCCATCAAGAATTTTATGTTGAGGTCACTTCTGCTGGAGTATATCATGCAGAGAATGATACTATAGAAAGACATGCAGTCATTTCCTTCATCAACCAAGATGAGGATGCTATCATATAAGAACATGTCAGACCCTTATATATCTAACATGTTAAATGACATTGATATCTGATAATCCTTCAATAAAAATGGCTCAGGATTCAATCTCATCTTGGTATGGACACTTCGTCAACTGGGTCTCAATGAATCTCACTTTTCTCCCTCCACTTTGATGTTATAGGGTTATAAAAGGAATGATCAAGAAACTCTCAATGAGATCACACTCAGAACTTAGTTCAGATATCTTGTATCTGAATCAAGGTTCATGGTGGTTCGTTAGGACACAACTTTCAATGTTCTACTGGGAAGACCTTGGCTACATCAGCATGCATCCATTCCTTTTTCATATTACCGATGTATCAAATATTCTATAAATGGTCAAATTAGGACCTTGTATGGTGAAAAATCCCCGTTCAAATCCTATGATACACAATACATCAATGTAGGGTTCTATCACAATGAAGAGAAGTAATCAATGGATAATGATGCTGCCCAAATCAAATCCCCAATTGGCTTGGAGATGATCCCATACAAACCTTTCAAGAAACTCATTGTGTATTATGTTATTCCTATTAATCAAATGGAGAGGGTGGACCAGAATTCACATTTTTATTCAGTAGCTTCCGTAATTTAAATCACTATAGTTGAGTTTGATGGCACTGAAGAAGTTATAAACCCTCCAAATGATAAAGAAATCCTGAATAAAAATTTATTCATTCTATCCCTTGAGCCTAAAAAAACCCTAGTTTTTCGGAAAAAACTAGAAGAAGCCTTCATGACAATATAAAAAATTGAAGAGAATAATTCATAGTCCCTTATTTCCCCTTCAAGACTCAAAGAAGGTTTCATGCCAACAAGTGAGCCTGAAATGATTGTCTCATCCTCCGGATGTCTAAATGGTGACTCCCCTCTTCCCTCCTAGGAACTTGTTTTATCATATCCTCCCCAGTAAAAATCACAAATAGTGGATGAAGAAGAAGAAGAAGATGAAGAGGAAGAAGAAAAAGATCTCAAGGATGCCCCTCCAGCATTTGAGGAAGACATCTCCACCACCGTGGATGAACTCAAGGAAATAAATATGGGTACAAAAGAAGATCCATGCCACACTCTAATTAGTGTGTCCTTGAATCCCAAAGAATAGGGGGAATAAAACTCCTTCCTAAAGTCACATTGAGATGTGATTTCCTACAACTACACAAAGTTTCTAGGCCCTGACCCTGAGGTGGCCACCCATTATTTTGGTTTTCCAAAAGATCATTGGGGATACAAGCAAGCATCCAAGAGGACACACCTGACTCACGCCTCCAAGAATGAGGCTAAAGTAGAAAAACACATCAAGGATGATTTCATCCAAGAGGTAAAGTACCCAGAATGGATATCCAAAATTGTCCCTATTAAAAAAAGAATGGGAAAATTGGAGTTTGTATTGATTTCAGAGATCTCAACCGGTATTTTCCCAAAGATGACTTCCCATTTCCAATCACATAACTCTTGATTGATGAAAAAGTTGGATACTAAACCCTCTCCTTCATGGATGGATACTATGGGTATAATCAAATCCATATGGTCCTAGAAGATGAAGAATCGATAGCCTTTAGAACCCCTCAATGTGTATTCTACTATCAGGTAATTCGATTTGGTTTGAAGAATCCTAACACCACATACCATTGTGTTATGCATAAAATCTTCAAACTCTTCTTGGGAATGTTTATTTAATGTTATTTTGATGATATAGTGGCCAAACCCCGATAATGTTTTGACCACCTGGCTAACATAGAGACCATATTCAGCAAGCTTTGACATCATAATATGAATATGAACCCATTGAAATGTTCCTTCAGGGTAACATTAGAAAAATTGAATAGATTGATTGTATGCCATCGTGGCATTGATGTTGTTCCTGAGAATACTAAATCCATCCTTGGAATTTCACCTCCTAGAAACTTGAAAGAGTTAAGAGAACTTTAAGGAAACTTTTCCTAAATTCGGTGCTTTATATCCAACCTTGTAGGCAAGTGTTTACCCTTCACCAAATTGATAAAGAAGGGGTAAACTTATTAGTGTACCAATGAATTTCAATAAGTATTTTATGTTCTCAATAAATACATCTTGAGCCCACTGATATTGATGCCACCTGTTAAAGGAAATTATCTCATTCTGTACATGACAGCCTTACAGTGATCATTGGGTGTTTTTCTCGCACAAAAGAATGGTACTAGGAATGAAAAAAAAACTTTCACTATCTCAGTTGAACTATGATTGATGTGGAGACTCAATATTCTGATATTGAGAAGAGCTAACCAACATTAATCTTTGTCATTTAGAAGCTGAGGCACTACCTACAGCACCACAAGATCCACTTGGTTTTTTGTGATAACCCACTCAGGTTTATCCTTAGTCTTCCTATGCTAATAGGATGTCTGGCGTGGTGGGAAGTTGTCCTGTAGCAGTTTGATATACATTTTGTGCCTCAGAAAGCAGTGAAAGGCCAAGACTTGGAAAACTTCCTCGTTGATCACCCATCTATAGAAGAGATGTCATTAAATACTAAACAACCTGATGAATAAATCTTATCTATTCAAGACAACCCTCGAACGTGGGGAATTTATTTTGACAGTGCTTCCAGGAGTCCCACAAGGAAAAGAATGTAAGACCCTAAGATTAAAAAAGTTGGGTTGGGAATTGTGCTTATCTCCCTAGAAAAGGAAGTGTTTTCATACTCCTTCCTATTATCTGAAGATGGTACTGATAATGAGGTAGAATATCAGGCTCTCATTACAGGACTGGAATTGGAATTCTAAGTACCAATAAACCACCTAGAGTTGAAAGGTGATTTAGAATTGATAATCATGCAGATCAATGGGGATTATTCCATTAGAAAAGAGGAGCTAATTCACCTGTGTGATTATGTATGAGGGTTAATGGCGGAATTACCCTCATATCTAACATTAAGTCACATCCAATGATCATAGAATTCTCATGAAGATGAGTTGTAAAATGCAGCTACAGCTTTGGAAGATCCAAAGTGGGATGAAACAATTATCATCATTTCCCATCATCAAATGGTTTCACATTTTGTTCATATCAAAGTAGAAGAAATCAATGAAACAAATCTCATACCTGATACATATGGTCCTACTATGGGATGGATGACACCCAACATGAAATATATCCAAGACATAGTACTTCCATATGATAGGGTTGGAAGAGAGCAGATCTAGAAATGAGTGGATAATTTCACTCTTCATGATGGCCCAAATCTCCAAAAAAGTCCTCTACAAGAAAGGATTTGATGGAGACCTTCTCAGAAGTGTTGATGGAGAAGAGACAACGATTGTTATGGAACAAGTACATGCAGGAGCCTATGGTGCCCACCAATCAGGGTATATTATTTCTAATCAAATCTAAAGGCTTAAATACTTCTAATCTTTGATGATGTAGGATTTCACAAAACTCACTAAGAAGTATCATCCCTGTCATGTACATGACAACTTCATCCATTAACCCCAGAGTTGCTACATACAGCTAAATACTCCTAGCTATTTTCCACATAGGGGATTTATATTGTTGGACCATATACTCTAGCTATGGCTAAGCAATTTAAGTACATCCTTACTACTACCAATTTATTCTCCAAATGGGATGAGGAAATACCTCTCAAAAAAATAAGAGCCAAAAGCATTGTTAGCTTTGTAAAAGCTAATATCATTACCAGATTTAGAGTCCCTCATACCATTTTGATGAATAATGACACCAATTTCTATTCTACTAAGGTAGAAAAGCTATATCAAGAATACAATATAAATCCAACCATTCATCTCACTATCATGCAGTGGAAAATGGATAGATAGTGGATTTTAACAAGACCCTATCGAACATACTTAATAACATGGTGGATAAAGATAATAAATCTTGGCCTGACATGCTTTTTCATACCTTATGGTCTTATCATACTACAAATCATACTTAAACTTGGTAAACCCTGTACTCATTGGTGTATGTAAAAGAAGCATTATTGCCTATTGAAGTTCAGTTTCCATCGCTCTATATTTCCATTTATGACCATCTTTCCTCAGATGATCAATCCTAGAAATGACTGGATGAAATGGAGCGACTGAATGAAAAGATATTACATACTTTGCATCAACTAGAGGTGTATCAGAACCAGATAGAATGAGCCTTTAATAAGAAGGTATATCTTCATTCATTCCTTTAAGGAGAATTGGTATTGGTCCTTAGGACTTTAATGTTACTAGGAAAGAAGCCACCAAATATTGAGCCAAAGTGGGAGGTACCTTACTCCATTCATAAGGTCCACTCTAATGGGCCTTGTTCCTTAATCTCAATGGATGGAGAACTCACCACAATTCCAACCAATTCAAGGTTCCTTATGATGTACTCTGTGTAATCACACACATGAAGTCTTGGCTGCAGAACGTTAAACTATATAACACCATTTTCTTTCACATTGCATGATGTTAAACTGAGTTTCATCACATTCTTTGTCGTATGATGATAAACTAAACAACATGTCATCTTAGCTACAAGATGTTAAACTGCATAGCACCATTTGAGTCTATGTTGCACAACGTTAAACTACACAGCATCATCTTCCTTGTCACATGACGATAAAATTCATGACATGTCGTCTTAGCTACAGGACGTTAAACTGCATAACACCATTTTCATCCATGTTTCACGATGTTAAACTGCATAACATCATCATCCTTATTTCATGACGATAAACTACATGACATTTTGTCTTTGTTGCAGGATTTTAAACTGCATAGAACCATTTGCATCCATGTTACATGACTTTAAATTATGTATCATCATCATCCTTTTCACATGACGATAAACCGCACGCCATGTGGTCCTAGCTAAAATACATTAAACTATATAGAACCGGTTTTCCTCACCATATGACATTAAACTGTGTGGTTAACATCTCCATTTTTTAACGTTAATAAATCCCTAAGATACCATGAGTAGAAAATCTTTGTGTTCCATCAAAAGATGAGTATCTTCCATGAATAAACCTCACTCACATCATTTCCACTCCCTTATGACACGCGATCCCCATTTATCTCTATGTTTCGATCATACCTTCATGGGGAATGACGCTCCATAATTATGTGTGTCTTTATTATTTCCCCAGTAAGATACTTAGTGACACCTGGGTCCTATCCCCTGATCTATTAGTAATATTTCTTTCACATCAAGTGATCCCATATCCTCGCTACATGATGATAAACTGTATGGTTCACCAAGAACTATATGTGGCTTGATTCTCATTCCAATGAGATACGTAGTGACACCAATATCCCTAATCTCGGGCCCAAAAATGACCATAAAGAAACAATTTCCCCTTTTTCTTATGTATAAATGAAATCTATACTGAGAACTCCTTTAGAATGTATGGCTTGATTCTCATACCATTTTTTGTCTTGATCCCAACCATTATTCTGGAAACTATTTGAAAAATATCTGTAAAATATTAAATATGCTTCCTCACAAGAATCCTCAATTGGTGTGGGGAACCTTTTCAAGAACTAATTATGGATTGATTATTTCCCAATCAAGATATGCAGTGACACCCAAATTTCCAATACTGGGTCCAGCCAAAAAAAATTTCAAAAAAATTCCCCACTCCCTATGAATGGATCAGACCTACATGAGGGAAAATTATCAAGAACTATATATGGATTGATTATTGACCTAGAAAGATACGTTTTGATTCTTGGATATCCAATATTGGGTCTAGTTGTAAGGTTTAAAAGTCCCTTCACCCCTTATTTCCATGAATAAAACCTACACAGGAAGCCTTCCAAGAACTATGTGTGGCTTGATTATCATCCTATTGATATACGTATTGATGCCCAGATCTCCAATCCTGGGTCCATCTGTGATTTAAAAAATCCCCCACTCCCTGTTTATGAATCAAACCTGCACAGGGAGCCTGTCAAGAACTACATGTGGCTTGATTCTCATCCAATTGAGATACATAGTGACACCCGGATCTCCAATCCTAGTTCCAACTGTGATTTAAAAAATACCACACTCCCTATGTATGGATCAGACCTGCATAGGGAGCCTATTAAGGACCACATATGGCTTGATTCTCATCCCAATGAGATACATAGAGATACATGGGTCCTAAACATTGGATCAGCCACAATGTTCTAATTATTTCATGTTGGTTCATCTTATCTTTACCGCATGACATTAAACTACAGGGGATCTCAAGAACTATGTATAAATTGATTCTCATCCTAATGAGATACGTAGCAATGCCCAGATCCTATCTCCTGGATCAGACACTATATAATCAAAATTACCCTATCCTTCACATTTTTTACTTTGAGTTGTATAATAAACTTTCACCACTTTTTATTTCTCACACTAAGCACATCTCAAATGATAATAGGAGTTTGTTAAATGATTTCTCTACATACATAAGGTGTATTTATACATATCAAGGCTATTATATTCTTAACTGCAAGACCTTAAAAGGCACACCAGATGCCCTTACTACATGATGGTAAAATGCACGGTCCTTTAAAGAACTATGTGTGGATTGATTCCCATACATATGAGATACGTAGTGAATCCTAGATCTTCAATCCTAGGACCATCCATAACACAATGTAGAAAAGGCCCCTACTCTCCCATGTACAAGTCATATTTACATGGGGAGATCCAGTATGAATTCTCACTGTACGCATGAAACCATACCTATTAGAACTATGTGCATCTTGATTCTTACCCCAGAAAGATATTTAGTGATTCCTAGATCCTATACCCTGGTCTAACCACAATATTCCTTTTTTATGTTGTAATCACCCACATCCTCTCCGCAATACGTTAAACTACATGACCAATGTCCTTGCTACATGAATTCAAACTGCATGGTACCTCTAGAACTACCTATGGCTTGATTCTCACCCCATTGAGATACATAGTGAAGACTAATCATTAGGACTTATCTCTATCCACAAGGTATATTAAAATTTCCTCTCTCCTACTTAAAATCAAAAGTCTATGTAGGATATTTTATTTTGAGTCCCCCCCCCCTTAGAGAATCCACCAAGGAAACAAGAGATGTACCCCTTATACATATGAGAAAAATATATGAAAGGGACTCCAAACTCATGGCCAGTATCAATAGAACACTTCCTTCATTCTTTGAACAATACACTTTTTTCGCATGTCATACTCCTAATATTGAATACTTTCATATATTCATAACCTTTCCTTGGATTTTGGTGATGGAATGTCTAAAACATGAGAGATCCTTTTTCTGACCATGCAGTACATGCCCCAGTTGTCCTTTCATAAAATATCCCTCATAACAGGTTTTACAACTAGTGGTAACTTCGCCCTTGGGAGAAGCCTCTTCTACCCCTTCAATCTCTTGATGATTGTATGTTGGAACCCGTAATTTAAATTAGCGACCATCCTCTGCATATTTTTCCCATTTACTTTCTCTCAACCTGAAATTCTCCAAGACCATGGTTATATCTCCCCTCATCATATGTTCAAAGCATACTAGAATAATATTATGGTCCAAATCGTATAACCTAAAACTGCAGGCACCATACATCCTATGCTTGGGTCAAACCTGCATAGAGCATCTATTTTACACAATTATTTGGAAATCCTGACTTGAAATACCCCTTCTGTATTCAGGTAATTTCTCCACAAACCAAACTCTATGCTTGTAAAAATTAGAATTTCCATAATCTTTCATTGTATTTTATGAATATAATGTCAAAATTTTTGAGATCTCCTTTTCCTGACTATACAGTACACATCCCAGTTTGCCTTGCATAAATAGCCCCCATAATGGGTTTGTCAATCAGTGGTAACTTTTATCTTGGGAGATACCTCCTCTAAAACTTCATAATCTGTTTTTCCCATACCATCCTTCAGATACGGGAACCCCCAAGTCACAAATTATAATCTTGTCATTCTATACCTGAATATAGTAGCACATTTCCAGATAGATTACCAAGAATCATAGATTCATCAAACCTTTCATCAAAGCTAAGGACCTTAAAATTATAACAACCTAATTTCCTTGTTGTGTGACTTTAAACTACAAGACATAATTTCCTTGCTGCATGACTTTAAACTGAACAGTATAATATCTTAGTCACATGACATTAAACTACATGATAACTTCATCCTTTGTAAAAAAAAGAGTCTTCTCCCCCTGATATTAGTTATCTAACAAAATGTACATTTTTTAACACATCAAATTCATATAGGAGTGGTTTCCCATTCGTGGGTTATGTCGAAACAAATATTTCTTTCATTTTAGTACATCTTACATTGAAAAAACCTCCCATTATGGTCTTGAGAAATCTGAATTTCCATAATGTTCCTTCACCCAAGAGCGATAGAATGTCAAAATTCCTAGTAACTCCTTTACCTGACTATGCAGTACGTTCCCCAGTTGGACTTGCATAAGTCACCCCCATAACGGGCCTGTCAGTCTAAGGATGCTACTACATGACCATATGGTACATGACCTAGTTAGCCTTGCATAAAATAGCCATCATAAAAGGTTTTTTCAATCATTGGTAACTTTGTTCTCAGGAGATGCCTTTTATATTCTCAAATACCATGTTTTAGATTTGGAAATCAAAAAATTGTTTCAATATCACCCTTGTAAGTATCTGAATAATATCATAATATTCCTAGCTGTCATGCCTTGTTTGGGTTATAATTTCAAAATTCATTGTCAAAGATGTTCGACCTAAAACACCATTCTTTTAGTCTAAAATTCATGACTCTAAACTAACCACAAAAAGATACATGCTACTCACCATGTTGAAAACCCGCAAATGAAGGCCTAAGAAAAATCCAAGTCATGCCCACTAAGTCTCTTTCATATTAATAATAGGAAAAAAATTAAGGCGATGACACAAAAGATACAAATTTAGTAGGGTTTTCCATATGACCCTATAAATAGTCAAACTACACTCACTAGACCCCTTGGTTTAGGTATAAGTTAAAGAGATCATATCCCTATCACTGTAATTATGATTAGCTGATATGTAGATGTAATGCTATGAGAATCATCTTTTACATTATTATTACATAAGGAAAGCAGGGATGGAGACCTATATGATTAAGAACTAAAATTCTTATCATTGATGGAGAAAGATTAGAGGAACATACACAAAAAATAGAGTCTCTATATCGTATATTACAAAATTACGTCAACATAACTCTTCATCTGTTGAACAACCTCCTGATCCCTATTAGCTGCTTGTTGAAGCTCATTCAGCTGACCAACTTCAATCTCATTAGCCCAACGAATCACTTCCATAATAGCTGTAATGGTAGTTAGCCCTAAAAATTGGGATTATCCTAATGATTGGTGGAGTTGTTTGAGTCCCTCTTGAGCAACATCCAATTCTTGCTGAAGATTCTACATTTCAAATGTCTTCTCCTTAATTTGTTATTTTAATTCGGCCAACTTTTTTTATGTCTATCTTTTTCATGGGATACTATAGCTCGAAAACCATCAATATTGTTGAGTATTTTGTCCTTTATAAGGTCTTAAAAAAGTTTATTCTCTTGATCTCACTGATGAATAGTCTATTTCACAGTAGTATAAATTGGACGATAATCAAATCCACCAAATCCCAATACGCCTAACAGAGATGGAAGTTGTCCAAAATGTGAAGTCATTTATTCCAGAGATGTCACAGAGATCATTTTCTAGATGATCTGTCAAGGCCAACCACGCATGACACTAAGATTATTATATATCTCTAAATCTGGATCGGAGCCACTATCATGGGGTGAGACATATTTTGGAATCAAATAACTCAAATAATTTCCTTTTTCTACTCCTTCTGAGATAGCAGCTGGCTCACCTTCTATTGCTGGTCGAGTTAATGAAGAAGCTTCACCCTCAAACCTAACTACAGAAGCTTATAATCCAAAATGATGAATCATATTTATTATTATATGTAAATGAATGGAAAGAATGAATCATAATAAAGAAAGTTGGTGAAAATCACCCAGTAATAAGTCAATAACTTGAGTGGATTCCTCCCCAATATTCCAAACATTAGTGGTTCGAGTGAATACTTCTTGAATAGGGACACTCTTCTGAGCTTGTTCAATCACTATGACCAGAGGCTCTTGAAGTATCTCCCAATTTAGGATTCTTAGTTAATACCTCTCCGGCAACGGGGGTAGGATATATTTGGATTCCCTTCCCTTTAAGGTATTTTGAAATGTTCTCTGTAGTCAAAGCTACATGGTTTGAATTTTGATGTGAAATATCAGATAAAATAAGAATAATTATGCATGGAAAATTCAAGAACGAGGAAACTCATGCTCTTATAGCTCCTCATGAAAGTACCCAAACTTCTTAATAGAACCTATAATATCAATTTATGGATTAAGAGAATCCATCATTTCATAGTATACATCCTTTTATATTGTAAAATCCTCACCATTTAGGTTATCCATGAAATGTTGATCAAGACCCGTATTGGCTCTGCTGACATTCCTTTCCATCAACTCTTCAATCAGCGTGACATTGTTGGGCCTTTCAGAGTCAGGGTTAACATCAAAACGTTCCTCAAACTACCCAATATCCTCATTTCTCCCTTTTGGGGAAACAAGGGTATCAACATTGATTATCATAGGGTCCTTTGGTGTAGGCAACAGATCTAAAATATTATGAGAAGAGGAAAGTTAGAAACATTATATGGAGCCCAAAAATAAATGCATATGATGTTTATGTGGACTTATTCCATCTCTATAGAAGTGGGATCATATGTATCCAAACCTTTTTACACTTCATATAATAAGGTGAAAATTCATTAGCACGAATCTATACCTTCCTCAGAGTATCCTTCCCATCCCTTGAAGAACCAGTACTGGATCCCTTAAGGGAGGAAAGCAATGGGGGTCCTGAAAAAATGTTAAACATGGTTAGGAAGGTGTGTCAAGAAATCTGTAATACTGGATAGTAGCATGAATACTCACTATGCAGTATTCGCCCAACCAACTTTAATAATCCCTTTCACTTCCTCTCAAGAGATGGAAAAGAGACTGTAATGCTCTTCTTGGAAATGGAGACCTGAGGTAATGACTGAGGAATTTTCATCACCATTACCTCCATCATGGTCCTCCCACCCAGAGAGAGTTTTGGGGACCCAAGGGCCTTATCCACCACCTCGAAAGGAGTGCTCATAGGCCCATACTTTAGTGAATCATGTACCTTTACAACTGATCCTCCTTCTCCTATGTTAAGATGGAAAATAAAATCCCTTCAAGATTAATGACGATGGGTAAAAGAGCAGAATGGAGAAAGAATAAAAGATGAATACATCAGTAGTGTTAATGTAAATGTCTCATTCCTCCATAGGATGGACAATTACCCCTTCAATTACTCCTCGGTCTATCATGTTAGATACTTGCTTCGAGGACAAATCTTGATCATCATTTGCATATATGAAATCCTCTAGCTCCTTGATGTACTCTGTTACCTCAGGAAAATTATTATCTGGATGACAATCAGAGCGTGATTTAATATCACCCAATTCCAAAATTCAAAGGTTTAACTAGATAAACTCCCATTCATCCTTGATATCAAGATTCATGATTTCCTAATAATGAATTTCTAGGGGCCGTACATAGTTTGTCTTTAATGCGGATGACTCTGGAGAAAATTCAACACCTTTCAATTGGAAAGACTATTCATGCCTCCTTTCTCCTTTAGAATAATGATAGGATGAGATGGTGACTTCCTCCTAATGATGGTGACTATAATTCCTTGGCACCATAGGTGTTATCTCCTTAACCTTAACTTACTTGGTGAACTCTGTATGAGAATTTTTTGAAGGCTCCAGTAGTTGTCATGGCCTCTACCCGATATGTTCCCTTTTTCAACACCCCCTGAGGGTATGAAGAAACCCAGGCCTTTGAATATTTAGCCTCCAGTCTGATTGGTGCATCTAATGGAGGTATTATGATTGAAATTTTTTATACCTCTAGAGACATCAAGATCCATAATTGTTGAGCTACCATTGGATGCTTCTAATGACTAACATATATAAGGGAAAAGGTGATTTATTGTTTAAGACATTTAAACTAGAAAGAAAATTGATAAGGAATGAAAGCCTCATAGATAATCTCACTGTCAATATGGTATACCAACATGATGTACCTGAATGTTATAATGTACACCCTCAGCTAGTCATTATGTTCCTTACCATTATCAATAGGCATTCTGGTTAGTGGGTCACCAAATAGAAAGAAACTAAAGTCTGTAGACATATTTAGTGCCTTCAAAACATCATTAGGTCTTAGGTTCAGAGGTTTAATCATGTAGACTTTATGAAAAAATAGGTGAAATCAGTTGTTGGGGATCTTAACTAAATTTATAATTGAATATGAACATAAATGTGCTACAATCCAGCCCCACAACACTTGAAATGGTCATACAAGTCTAAAAGGGTCCTTCCCATTGAATAAATTTAATAAGTAATGATACATTTTTGATAAAACAAGGGTATATAGCCAAATATGCTTCCCTTATGCTAATTTATCCATGATAACAAAATTCCCTTGCCTCACTCCACCACCAGACTCATGGACTGGGAGTAGATAAATGCTTAGCCACATGGCAAGGAATCCAGTCAAGTGAACCTTCACATTAATCTTGGAGTTAACCTTGTGACCTCAATGTTTGTACTCACCCTTCTCCAATGTGGGCCAAAATGTATATGAAGAACCCTGATTATCAATAGTGGGGGAAATAGTAGTTCACCTACAAGTAGGACCCTTATCCTTTGCTGGTTCTAAGAAATCCCCCATCCATGCTTCCATATGGACATCAGCCTTGGGATGAGGATATTTTTTTCTATAGATTCCTAGCTATTTCGAATAGCCCATAGGCCAATGGTGGTATCCTCTCATTATCATCCCACTTCGTCTTTGGTGGGATAAATTCATCATAAATTTCCCCAAGAATGGGAGCCTTGGAGATTTGGTAGACATCCCACAAATTGATGTCAAAATCACCATGCGTCAAGTGGAAAGAATTTGTTTGCGAACACCAATGGCCCAATAATTCAAGAATAATATCAGGATTATTATAAATACAGGTCTGTCCTACCCAAATTTCCTCATAAATACGAGCATCCTGTAGCTCTTTTCTGAAATCCGCACAAGTTTGGTGCACCCAGAATGCCCACATCCACTCAGGCCTGACTCCTCCTCTGGAGAGGAGATCCCAGTCTTCTTTCCATCCATTAAATTTATTTTTCTTTGCATTACAAAAGGTAAAGTCATAACAATGAGTTATTATCTCTACGATATATTTCTTCATATCAAGATTTCATCCGTTGTGATGTAAAATGCAACCAATAGGGATTGTTCCTTCCTCGATGAGAACTTCCTTCACATAGATGTTGGCACATGAAGCATTGATATTATGTTTCACAAACCAATGTTCCAGAAATTATTTATTAAATGTTGTAATATGAGTGTCCTTCAGAAGACCATGCCCGTATAGTGGTAGGTAGTCTCCTCGCGGATACTCACATTGATATGGAATCAAACACTTCACCAAATTAGTAAGGGTAGTCTCAACGACGTTATAATAATCTGGTCCAATGGATTTCTTCATTTCAATTTGATGTGTTGTCGCTTCCTCAGTTGAAGTCATGAAAGAAAACATTTAGAAACCTATAAGAAGACACCAAATTATCTCTTTAGAGTTGAAGTATTGACTTAATTAAGTTTAAAATTTTACTCAGAATTTTTCAAGAATTTTTCAATGGAAAACCCCCATGCAGCCCTCTCTAAGAGGTGACTCTGTGCAACCCTTTTGACGAGGTGACTCCATGAAGCCCTTTTGAAAAGTTGATTCTGCACAGCCCTTTTAAGAAGGCTACTTCATGCAGCCCCATAGCTCAGGTAGCTATACCTTGAGAAAATATTTGGGAAACCTTCACAGAAGTACTACATGATGAAGTTGGATGGATTAACAATGCGATGAAGCTGAACGAACGAGCTACACAGTGAGAGAGAAAATAATAAATTTTGGTTGAGGAAAATGCCAAAGGAAACGAGGTATTTATAGGCATCGCTGACCTGTGCCCAACACCCTATGCAGGCACCTTATGCAGGAACCCTATGTAGAGATGTTGCGCGATCCATCCGCGCAATCCAGTTGTATGATCCAGCTACACAATCTAGCATATCAGCCTTCATAATCCTTTCCTTATTATTTTTACCTCAGGACTAGACCCTACTCCTTCATTTCAGATCCAATCCTGAGTGTAGGATTTAATTGAAACTCCATTTAGATAAAAGAGGGAAAAAGGATCATGAAGAGAATCTTGAATATGTTAAAGTATCAAAGGGTCATAAGAAAACCTATGAGACATGTCCCAATGGACCGATGCGCATAACACCTGCACACCAATAGGCCAGTGCAGATCCTACCAATACAACCCAGAAGGTGAATCCCACCCCATGTGAAATCCATATGTGGCATAGCTACACCGAAGAACTATGCGGTATAGAAATAATTCCAACCCTACATAGGATAGCTATGCCGAGGACCTACACGGTGGACCTACATCAATAACTTCATTCGACCAAGTCCCCTACTTGCTTATAAATACGAAACATGGGATCCTCGTTTGAACAAATGAAAAATCAGAAGAAACCCTAAAGCTCTCTTGTGTAACCCCTTCACCCAGATCTCTCGAAATTTCTCAGGTTGCTCTCCAAAATGTGAGAGAAGAGACAATTAAGGGGATAATCAAGATCAAAGTCCCCTCAGGGTCCAAAGACATAAGACACATGTGCAAGGACCATCTTCCCATAATGAGAAACCACCTACGCGAGGTCCCTCTCCCTAATTAGGGACCTACTCAAGAACCTTTTTGGAACACTTGAGGAGACCCAAGGTGTCTTAGATAAAGCCTCATCTAAGTGTTGTCACCCCAATATCCTATTAATTGCGGTGTATCTAGATCACACATGCCTATCCCACTGCACGAAGCACTTTTAGTTCCTCTTAGGCACTGTGTGGCCCACCTATGCGTCATACCTACACCGAGAACCTACGCCTAGGACCTATGAGAGTCACCCTTTAAACCCTATTCCAAATCCACCTATGGAAGGGATCCACTCTCCTTGGTTACCTTTTCTGAAAGGGACTGAGATGAAACCTTCATTGAGACCCCTAGACTTGTCGAACCATGAAATGTGGCACATCAGTATGTCCTCCATTTGGGTTTTTATTTCTATGGTCAGAGGTTTCCCACACTTATCTGGTTGTATGTTTAGGGTTCTCAGGGTGCATGTGAGTTTTTATCCCTATGGTCATGAGAAACCTTACTCCAGGTACAGTGTTGAGGAGTTCTCGGTCTTATATTCTGGGGATAGGACTCTATCCGTCCCTTCTCATCTCTGAGATTCGTAGTCTCCGGTTCGTAGTAGGGAAGGTGAGGATTACACTTTCATTTCCTTTTGACATGTAATTACATCTTCCTACCTCACTACATGACCAATTTTAGGGTATCCATCCTAGTGTAATCCCCTAGATTTTCTTGTAGGAGGTTTCACTTTTTTCCCCTTTCTGTCTCCTTGCCATTGAGTTAGAGAGGGGATGGGTACCTAATCCCTCTCCCCTCTCACCTCGTCATCCTTAACCTTCATTACTTACTTTGGACCCATATCCAATGTAAAGTGAAGAGAGGTAGATGTTGTATGCCCATATCTCTCCCACAGATACCCGACCTCTTCCACTGTTGTCCTTGTCATCTTTCATCATAGCTCCGACCTCTTTCGCCATAGCCCCGACCTCTTCCACCAGTGAAGGAGGAGAAGCTTGTGGTTTGTCAAATCTTCTGGTTCCTCTTGTTTCTAACACCAAGCACGACTCAGGTGGTCTTAGAGGTTAATGATGATCACAAAAATCACACAATTCACCTGAAGGACTAAACTACAAGAACTCTGATTCCTGTTATCCAGAATATATAGGAAACTTACTTAGGGTTTGAGCTTAATGGGAATACTCCTTAGAAATAATCCCCAGTCATAATTACCTTAATCTGGGTAACCTCCTTAGGAGTAAACCCCGGTTAAGTCCCCAAATCAATTTGTCCAAAAACATCCCTCATGTTCCCTTCACAGGGGATATCCTTCTCAAGAGTAAACCCCAACCTATCATTTCAAAGGGCCATACTCCCTTGTGAGGCATAACCTTGAGGGCCTCCATAGGCGCGGGTCCTCACTAAAAAACTACATGGGATTTTATTTCCATTCAAATGGGATACTTAGAAATCCTCCTTGAGGTTCAAATCCAACATCCTAAACCAACACTATTCTTTTGGGCCATATCCCCAGCAGGGTGCAATTTAACTTGGAAACTCATATCCATTCCAAGTTACTTGGGATGTTTTAGCATAAGTCCCACACTAAACTTTTCCTAGGCACCTTTCTCATAGACGTCCTTGCCACATGAAATTAAAATGTACGGTTGAGTCCTTATCACACGACCTTAAAAGTTATGATGTTCCCCGTTAAGTGGAACCAAACTATGTGGGTTATGATTCCTTTTATAATGATATGTAGGCCCATTTATGTGTTCGATTCCCAACATCAAAAAATTCTCGTCTCTCGGGATGAAGATGAAATCCAGAGTGACATTCATCTAAGTAGTATATGAGTATATACCATTGATGGAGCACCTTAGATACATAAAAATATCTTTGTCAATGAAGAACCTTGAATACATACAGATGATTCTGAATTCCACAGATGCTAATAATTGATTGCTAATATTGTGATAACTCAAATGATACTTGGGAATTAATGAAGGACTCATGAACATATCTTAAATCTATAAGAGAGTCCCAAAGTAGGCAATAATTCCCCCAAAAGGGTGTGATGAGCCCAACCTCTCATCATATCAACCAATGTGAGTTCTTAAGCATCGTGGGTAAAATTCCAAAATGAGCACCTGCCTTTGGAAAGCTAGTCCCTATAGATATAGAACAATTGGGTGTTTCCGGTTCCACGAATTAACTCGTTGGAAACCATTTGGAAATAGAATACCATTATGGGGCACAAAATCTGAGGGAGACAAAAAATGGTGAACCCGACATGAATGACTTAACTATGACATTTCCTTCAATAAAAGGGATGTAATGGTTAGTCAATTAAACCAGCCTATTTCTCAACAAAGTCACTTTACCAACAGAAATAAACACTAAAAACCCTAAAAATACCTGAAAACCCCTAAAACCCCTAAATCCAAAAAAACCCTAAAACCCCCTAAAAATCCATGAAAATGTAAAAAACCCTAAAACCCCTGAAAACCATAAAACCCCTAAAAATTTTAAAACCCATAAAAGCCTAAAAACCCACTAAAACTCTAAAAACTATTTTAACCCCAAAAAATGTTAAAAACTATAAAAAACCATTAAAACTCTAAAAATTCAAAAAACCATAAAAACCCAAAATGACCCTAAGAACCCTAAAAACCCTTAAAAACCCAAAAAAAACCCCATGAAAAGCCCTAAATTTCCTCAAAATTCCTAAAAACCATAAAAGTCCTTTAAACCCCTAAAAATCTCTTAAAGGGTAAAAACCCCAAAACCCCCTGAAAACCATGAAAACAACTAAAAACCATAAAAACCCTAAAAACCTATAAAACCCTAAAAACCCACAAAAACTCTAAAAACCCTTAAAACCCCAAAAATCATTAAAAAACTCTAAAAAACATTAAAATACTGAAAAACTCAAAAAACCCTAAAGACCCAAAATGACCCTAAAAACCCTAAAAACCCCTCAAAACCCCTAAACCCCTCAAAATCCATAAAAACCATAAAAAACCAAAAAACAAATAAAAATCCTAAAATCCACTAAAAATCTATGAAAACATAATTGACCCAAAAAATCCAGAAAACCCCTAAAACCATAGAAATCTAAAAAACACCTAAAAATCCAAGAAAAAATAAAAAACCCTAAAACCCCCTTGAAATCCATTAAATTTCATAAAAACCTAAAAACCCAAAAAAACACTAAAACCCCATAAAAACGTTAAAAACTCTAAAAACATTAAAAACCCTAAAACCTCAAAAAAACCAATGAAGACCCAAAAGGACCTTAAAAACCATGAAAACCCTAAAAACCCTTGAAAATCCCTCAAAATCCCTAAAAACCCAAAAAACCTAAAAAATCCTAAAAAACCCATAAAATTCTATGAAACAGAAAAAACCCTAAAACCCTAAAAATTTCCTAAAACTCCCTAAAATCCCCAAAAACATTAAAAACACTCTAAAAACTATAAAAATAATTTAAACCCATAAAAATTTTAAAAACTCAAAAAAACCATAAAACCCTAAAGAACCCTAAAAATAACTCTTTAAACCCAAAAGACCCTAAAAACCCTAAAAAACCTGAAAAAGACTAAATACCTCAAAAATCCATAAACACCTAAAAAACCTAAAAACCCCTTAAAAATCCATGAAAACATAAAATACCTTAAAACCCTTAAAATCCACTAAAAATCATAAAAATCACTAAAAACCATAAAAAACTAAAAAACCATAAAAACCCTAAAAACCATTATAAACCCTAATAACCGTTATTACCCCAAAAACATTAAAAAACTCTAATGACCCATAAAAACCTAGAAAAACTCAAAAAAACCCTGAAACCCTAAAATGTTTCTAAAAACCTTAAAAACATCTAAAAACTCTAAAAACACTTGAAAAACCGTAAAAGCCCTCAAATCCCCAAATACCCCAAAAAACATAAAAACCATAAAAATCCTAAAAGCCCCTAAAATGAATGAAAATGTAAAAAAAATCTAAAAACCCTAAAAGCCCCCTAGAAATCATAAGAACCCATAAAAAACTTTAAACCCATAAAACCCATAAACCCCTAAAACCCACTAAAAACATTAAAACCCTTAAAACCCCTAAAAATGTTAAAAGGTTCTAAAAAACCTTAAAAACCATAAAATACTCAAAAAACCCTAAAACCCCAAAAACCCTAAAAATTCCTAAAAAACCCTAAAAATCCATAAAAATGTAAAAAAGCCTAAAACCCACTTAAAACAATCAAAAAACCTTAAAACCCCTAAAAACGTTAAAATACTATGAAAAACCTTAAAAACCCTATAAAACTCAAGAAAAATCTAAAAACCCAAAAGACCATAAAAACCCTGGAAGACCCTAAAAACCAAAAAACATCAATGAAAAACCCTAAAACCCTAAAAACCCTTAAAAACCATAAAATTCAAAAAAACCCCTCAAAATATATGAAAACATAAAAAACCCTAAAACCCTAAAATCCCTAAAACCATTGAAACCCCTAAAAACCTTAAAAACACAAGAAACCCATAAAACACTCGAAAACCACTAAAAAATCTAAAAACCCTTAAAACCCCTAAAAATGATAAAAATATCTAAAAAATCATAAAAACCGTAAAAACTCAAAAAAAACCCTAAAACCCCAAAAGACCCTAAAAACCCCTAAAACCCAAAAAAACCCTCAAAAACCCTAAACCCTAAAAATCCCTCAAACCACTAAAAAAACTTAAAAACCTAAAAACCCTAAAAAATCCTAAAAAACCACGAAAACATAAAAAACCCAAGAAACCATTAAAATGCCCTGAAAACCTTTTAAAAACCTAAAAACCCTTAAAAACCCTAAAACCCCACTAAAAACATTAAAAATCCTAAGTACCCTAAAAACTAAAAAAACCCTAAAAATCTAAAAAGACCCTATAAAGCTAGAAAAACCCTAAAATCGTTAAAAACCTCTAAAAACCCCTAAAAACCCTCAAAATCCATAAAAACCCTAAAAATCCTAAAAAACCCCTAAAAATTTATGGAAACGTAAAAACCCTATAAACTTATGAATACCATAAAAACCACTAAAAAAATTTAAAAAATCGTAAAACCCTAAAAACAACTAAAAACTATAAAAACCCGTAAACCCCCTAAAAATGTTAAAAAATTCTAAAAACCTTTAAAATCCTAAAAACTAAAAAACCCTAAAAACCAAAAATACCATAAAACCCCTAAAAACCCTAAAAACCCATAAAAACACAAAAAACCACTAAAATCTCTAAATAACCTTTAAATCCATAGAAACTTTAAAAGACTCTAAAAAACCTCAAAACCCTAAAAACTCAAAAAACCACTAAAAACCCAAATAAACATAAAAACACTGAAAACCCATAATAACCCAAAAAACCACTGACAAACCCTAAAACCCCTCAAAATCATTAAAAACCATAAAACCATAAAAACCATAAAAATTCTAAAAACCCTAGAAATCCATGAAAAAGTAAAAAACTCTAAAAACACTAAAAACCATAAAACACCTAAAAACCTTAAGCCCCCCCACCCCATAAAACCCCATAAAAACTCTAAAACTCACTAAAAACTATTAAAACCCTTAAAACCCCTAAAATTCTAAAGGACTCTAAGAACATTAAAAACCTTGAAAAAGTCAATAAAAACCCTAAAACCTCAACAAGTCCCTAAAAACCCTAAAAACTCTGAAAATACTAAAAACCCTCAAAATACCTAAAAACCATAAACACTAAAAAAATCATAAAAAACTGTAAAGATCCATGAAATCTAAAACCCCCAAAAAACCCTGAAAACCAAAAAATCATAAAAAATCATAAAAATCCATGAAAACGTAAAACCCCCTAAAAACCCTGAAATCCCCTTAAAAACCATAAAACCCATAAAAACCTTAAAAATCCCTAAAACCCCCTAAGCCCCCAAAAAACTTATAAAATCCTAAAAAACCCATAAAATACTCAAAAGCGTTAAAAAGTATAAAAAACCATAAAACCCTAAAAAACTCAAAAAACCCCTAAAACCCAAAACGACCCTAAAAACCTTGAAAACCCATAAAATCCCTAAAATCCACTGAAAATCCCTAAAACCCATCAAAATCCATAAAACCCTAAAAACTCTAAAAAAACATAAAAATTCTAAAATACCCACAAAAATCCATGAAAACGTAAAAAACCCTAATAACCCTGAAGATCATGAAAACCACTAAAAAACTAAAAAACCCCTAAAAACCTATAAAAACCTAAAAAACCACTAAAAACTCTAAAAACCTTTTAAACCCCTAAAAAACTAAAAAACCCTAAAAAACCAAAAAGACACTAAAAACCTCCAAAAATCCAAAAACCCCTTAAAACAAAAAAACCCCTAAAACCCCTAAAATCCATAAAAATCCTAAAACCCCCTAAAAATACACGAAAATGTAAAAAACCCTAAAAACTCTGAAAACCCCGTGAAAACCATAGAAACTGCTAAAAACCTTAAAAATACCCTAAATACCCATAAATTTCCTAAAAACCACTAAAAACTCTAAAAACCCTTAAAACCCATAAAGACATTAAAAAACTCTAAAAACCTTAAAAACCATAAAACCTAAAAAACCCTAATAAACAAAAAAAGGACTCTAAAAACTCCTAAAAACCCTTGAAAAACCCTAAAACTCCTCAAAATCCCTAAAAATGCAAAAAAACCCTAAAAACCATAAAAATCCTAAAAAGTCCCTAAAAATCCATGATAACGTAAAATACCCAAAAAACCCTGAAACCCCCCTGAAAATAATAAAAACCCTTAAAAACATCAAAATACAAGAAAAACCCAAAACCCCATGAAAAACCCAAAAAACCCTTAAAATCCATAAAAACCCTAAAAACCCCTAAAGACCATAAAATCTACTAAAACCTTAAAAAACCATAAAACCCATAAGAACCTAAAAACCCCGAAAAACCCCGAAAAACCCTAAAACCCCAAAAAATCCTTAAATATTCTGAGAAATCCTAAAACCCATAATAATCGTAAAAAACTCAAAAAATCCATGAAAACATAAAAATAGAAAAAGCCCTAAAACCCTTGAAAATATATAAAACCACGCAAAAACCTTAAAAACCCGAAAAACACATAAAAACCTCAAAATCACTAAAACCTCTAAAAACCCTTTAAACCCCTAAAAATGCTAAAAACTCTAAAGAACCCTAAAAAATTAAAAAAACCCTAAAACCCCCAAAAGACCCTAAAACTATAGAAACCCTAAAAACCTAAAAACCCCTGAAAAACCCAAAAAACCCTCAAAATCTCTGAAAACCCTAAAACCCCTAAAAACCCATAAAAATACTAAAAAACACCTGAAAAACTATGAAAACATAAAAAACCTTGAAAGACTTTTGAAAACCATAAAAACCTATAAAAACCACTAAAAACTCTAAAAACCATTAAAACCCATAAAAAAATTAAAATAATCAAAAAACCCTAGAAACCCTAGAAACCCAAAAATTCCAAAAGTATCAAAAAGTCCCTAAAAACCCAAAGAACATAAAAAACCCTAAAAGCCCATGAAAACCCCTAAAACCCCTCAAAATTTCTCAAAACCCTAACCCCCCCCCCCAAAAAAAACCATATTTATCCTAAAAACCCCATAAAAATCCATGAAAACGTAAAAACCCATAAACACCTTGAAAAACCCTTAAAGATAACAAAAACCCCTAAAACCCTTAGAAACCCCTTAAATCCAATAAAAACCCAAAAACCACTAAAAACACTAAAAATCCCTAAAACCCCTAAAAACATTAAAAACCTCCAAAAAATCATAAATACCATAAAAAGGGAAAAAACACTAAAAACCCAAAAGGACCCTAAAAACCCTAAAAACCCCTAAACCCCCTAAAACCCCAAAAATCCCTAAAAACCATAAAAACTATAAAAATTATAAAAATCCCAAAAAATACATGAAAACATTAAAAAACCATAAAAACCCTGAAAACCCACTAAAAACTATTAAAACCCCTAGAAACCTTAAACCCCCTAAAACCAATAAAAACCCTAGAAAACCACTGTGAACTCTAAAAATCATTAAAACCCATAATAACGTTAGGAAACTCTAAAAACCATAGAATCCCTAAAAACTCAAAACAAACATTAAAACCCAAAAAGACCCTAAAACCCCTAAAAACCCCTTAAATCCATAAAACCCCCTGAAAAATCGGAAAGCCCCTTAACATCCCTAAAAAATGAAAAATCCATAAAAACCAAAAAAATCCTAAAAGACCCCTAAAATTCAATGAAAACATAAAAAACCTTAAAAACCTTGAAAAATCGAGAAAACAATAAAAACCTCTGAAAACCTTTAACAACTCTAAAAACCCATAAAAACCCTAAAGAACCACTAAAAACTCTAAAAACCCTTCAAACCCCAAAAAAATTAAAAACTCTAAAAAAAAACTTAAAACCCAAAAAAACATTAAAGAACCATGAAAACCAAAAAAGACCCTAAAAATCCTAAAAACCCTTGAAAACCATTAAAACCCTCAAAATACCTAAAAACCCTAAAAAATACTAAAACCATAAAAGACCTAAAAATCGCGTAAAAATCCATGAAAACATAAAAAACCATAAAAACCTTGAAAACCCCTAATAATCCCACTAAAAACTATTTAAATCCCTAGAAACTTTAAAAAAATCCAAAAAACCATAAAAACCATAAAATCCCAAAAGACCTAAAACCCTGAAATTCCTTAAAAACCCCTGAAAAATCTTAGAACCCCTCAAAATCTGTAAAAACCCCTAAAAATCCATGAAAATGTAAAAAGCCTTAAAAACCCTAAAAAACCACTGAAAAACCCTAAAAACCTTAAAAACACCTAAAAACCCAAAAAAATATAAAAACCACAAAAAACTCTAAAAACCCATAAAATCCCAAAAATGTTTAAAAACTCTAAAAACCATAAAAAACCTAAAAAACTCAAAAAATACACTAAAACCCAAAAGACCCAAAAACCCTATAAATCCTAAAAACCCCTAAAAACCCTAAAAACCATAAAAATCCTAAAAACGCTAAAAATCCATGAAAATATAAAAAACCATGGAAATCCCCTAAAAACCATAAAACCTCTACAAACCTTAAAAACCCTAAAAACCCATAAAAACCACTAAAAATTCTAAGTACCCTTTAAACCCCTAAAAATGTTATAAAACACTAAAAACCCTTAAAAACCATAAAAAACTAAAAAAAACCCTAGAAATCCAAAAAGACCCTAAAAACCGAAAAACCCACTAAAACTCCAAAACCCCCCTTCAAATCCCTAAAAACCCTGAAAAAACCATAAACCCCCTAAAAACCTTAAATACCCATAAAAATCCTAAAGACCACTAAAAACTCTAAAACCCCATAAAACTAATAAAAATGATAAAAAGCTCTAAAAACCTTAAAAATACTAAAAAACTAAAAAACCCTAAAACCCAGATGACCAAAAAACCCTTGGAAAGCCCTAAAACTCCTCAAAATAACTAAAAACCACAAAAACCCAACACCATTAAAATCCTAAAAAACCACTAAAAATACGTGAAAATATAGAAGACCCTAAAAACCATGAAAAAACCCTGAATACTATAAAAACCACTAAAAACCCTAAAACCCCCCAAAATAGCTAAAAACACCAAAACCCCTTAATAACCATAAAATAGATAAAAAACAATAAAAACCCCGAAAAACTCAAAAAACCCTAAAATGCCAAAAGACCCTAAAAATCCAAGAAACCCATAAAACCCATAAAAACCCATGGAAAACCCTAAAAGCCCTCAAAATCCGTAAAAACCCTAAAAACATGAAACACTAGAAAAATCCTAAAAAACCCTTAAAAACATTGAAAATGTAAAAACCCAAAAAATCCTGAAAACCATAAAAGCCCCTAAAAACCTTAAAAACCCTAAAAACTAATAAAAGCTTAAAAATCACTAAATCCTCTAAAACCCCTTAAAACCCCTAAAATGTTAAAAAAACTAACCTTAAAAACCCTAAAAAACTCATAAAACCCTAAAAACCCAAAAAAGACCCCAAAAACCTAAAAATCCAAAAAACCCCAAAAAACCCCTAAAACCCATAAAAACCCAAAAAACCCATGAAAACCATAAATCCCCAAAAAAACCATAAAAACCTGAAACTATCATAAAACCATAAAACCCACTAAAAAATCTAAAAACCCTTAAAACCTTTAAAAACATTAAAAAACACTAAAAATCCTTTAAAAACATAAAAACACAAAAAACCCATAAAAATCCAAAAAGATGCTAAAAATCCTAAAAACCAATTAAACCCCCCTAAAACCCCTCAAAATCCCTAAAAACCATAAAATAGTAAAAAAACCCTAAAAATCAATGAAAACATAAAAAACCATAAAAACCCTGAAAAACATTTGAAAACCATAAAAACCCTAAAAACCCTAAAAACCCTAAAAACCCCATAAAAACCCTAAAAACCACTGAAAACTCTACAAACCTTTAGAACCCCTAAAAACCTTAAAAACTCTAAAAAACCTATAAACCCCTAAAAAATTAAAAAAAAAACATAAAAACACAAAAGGGCCCTAAAAACTCCTAAAGACCTATGAAATCCCCTAAAATTTTCAAAACTTCTAAAAACCCTAAAAACCCATAAAAATCCCAAAAAACCACTAAAAACCCATGGAAATGTAAAAAAGTCAAAAAGATCTAAAAAACCTTTAAATTCATAAAAACTCCTAAAAACCATAAAAACTTATAAAAACCAGAAAACCCACTAAAAACTATAAAACCCCTTTAAAACCCTAAAAACATTAACAAACTATAAAAAACCTTAAAAACCGTAAAGATTTGAAAAAAAACTAAAACTCAAAAAAGACCCCACAAACCTTGAAAAACCTTAAAACTCTAAAAACCCTTGAAAAACACTAAAACCCCTCATAATCCCTCAAAATCCTAAAAAACCCTAAAAACCATTAAAATACAATAAAACCCCTAAAAATACATGAAAATTTAAAAACCCC
Organism: Viscum album; assembly: GCA_963277665.1. Taxonomy (NCBI): domain Eukaryota; kingdom Viridiplantae; phylum Streptophyta; class Magnoliopsida; order Santalales; family Viscaceae; genus Viscum; species Viscum album. The sequence goes on from OY728137.1 coordinate 550,643,185, forward strand.
CTAAAAACATTAAAAAATCATAAAAAATCATAAAAACCCTAAAAACCCACCAAAAACTCAAAAACCCTTTTAAACCCCTAAGAAATTTAAAAAACTCTAAAAAACCTCAAAAAAATATAAAACCATAGAAAAACCATAAACCCCCAAAAGACCCTAAAACCCTTGAAAAAATCTAAAAACCCTAAAGATCCATGAAAATGCTAAAAACCATCAAAATTCCCAAAAACCCTAAAAACCATAAAAATCCTAAGAAAACCCTAAAAATCAATGAAATCATAAAAACCCCTAAAAACCGTGAAAACCTATAGAAAACAATAAAAACCCTTAAAACCCCTTAAAACCTTAAAAACCAATAAAAACCAATAAAAACTCTAAAAACATAAAAACCTAAGAAACACAAAAAAAACCCCTAAAAACCCAAAACACCCTAAAAACCCTAAAAACCCCTTGAAACCCCTAAAAACTCTCAAAATCCCTAAGAAACCTCAAAATCCCTAAGAACCATAAAAAACCATAGAAACCCTTAAACTAAAAAAACCCTAAAGTTCCATGAAAACTTAAAATACCTTAAAAACCCTAAAAACCCCTTGAAAACCATAAAACCCTAAAAACCATAAAAAACCCTAAAACCCATAAAAACCCCTAAATACTCTAAGAACCCTTAAAACCCAAAAAAATGTTAAAAAACATAAAACCCATAAAAAACAAAAAAAACCTAAAGACCTAAAAAGGCCATAAAAACCCTAAAAAACCTAAAAACCCCTAAACCACCTGAAAACCCCTAAAACCCCTCAAAATCTCTAAAAACCCTAAAACCCCTAAAAACCCTGAAAGACATAAAAATCCTAACCCCCTTCTCTTAAAATCCATGAAATGTATAAAAACCTAGAAAAATCATTGAAAACCATACCCCCCCCAAAAAAAAGACCTTTAAAAACTCTAAAAATCAATAAAAACCATAAAAACGCACGAAAACTCTAAAAACCCTTAAAACCCTAAAAACATTAAAAAAAATTTAAAAACCATAAAACCCTAAAAAACTCAAATAAAAAATCCAAAAATCCTAAAAATTCTGAAAAATACTAAAACCCCTAAATCCCTTGAAAAAACTGTAAACCCCCTCAAAATCTCTAAAATCCCTAAAACCCCCAAAAAAACTCTAAAACTCATAAAAATCCTAAAAAATCACTAAAATCCAAGAAATCCTAAAAAACATGAAAACCTTAAACCCCCCTAGAAAACTATAAAACCCCTGAAAAAACATAAAAATACTAAAATCCCATAAACCCCTGAAACCACTAAAAACTCTAAAAATCCATAAAACTCCTAAAATCATTTAAAAACTCTAAAAAACTATAAAAACCCTAAAAACTCAAAAAAACCTAAAACCCCATAGACCCTAAAAACCCACAAAATCCCTATAAACCCTAAAACCCATAAAAAACCTAAAAACCATAAAAATCCTAAAAAAACCCATAAAAATCCATGAAAACAAAAAAAAACCCCTAAAAACCCTAAAAAACCCTCCAAACCATAAAACCCCTAAAAACCATAAAATAATCCTAAAACACCATAAACCACTAAGAACTCTAAAAACCCTTAAAACCCCTAAAAATGTGAAAAACTCTAAAAACTTTAAACCACAAAAAAACATAAAAAACCCTAAAAACCTTAAATTAATAAAAACCAAAAGAAACCCTAAAATACTTGAAAACGTAAACACCATAAAAACCTGGAAAACCCATAAAAACTATACAATCCCTTTAAACCCTTAAATTCCCTAAAAACTGATAAAAACCCTAAAATCTACTAGAAACTCTAAAAACCCTTAAAACCCCTAAAAATGTTAAAAAACTTTGAAAAACCTTAAAAACACTAAAAAACTCAAAAAACCCTAAAAACCATGAAAAACCCCTCAAAACCCTAAAACCCTTGAAAAACCCTAAATACCATCTAAATCCCTAAAAATCCTAAAACCCATAAAATCCTAAAAAAACCCAAAAATGCATGAAAACGTAAAAAACCCAAAAAAACGTTGAAAACCCCCAAAAACCCCTAAAAACACTAAAACACCTTTACACCCCTACAAATGTTAAAAAATCAAACCCCCCAAACTCTAAGAAAGTTAAAGAAACCTTAAAACTCAAAAGTCCCTAAAAACATAGAAAACCCCTAAAAATCCTAAAACCCCTGGAAACCCCTAAAACCCCTAAAAATCCCTAAACACCCTAAAATACCTTGGAAACATCAATAATCCAAAACACCCCTAAAAACCCATAAAAACATGAAAACCCTAAAACCCCTAAAAACCAAAGAAACCCCTAAAAACCATAAAACCCTAAAAACCACAAAGTGCTCTAAAAACCCTAAAAACCTCTAAAAACGTTAAAAAACTCTAAAAACCCAGAAAACCCCTAAAAACATAAAAAAACTTTAAAACTCAAAAAGACCCTAACGACCCTAAAAACCGATGAAACCCCTGAAAAACCTAAAAACCCTCAAATCCCAAAAACCCTAAAAACCATAAACCATAAAACCCCTCAAAACAAGAAAAAACCCTAAAAACTAATAAAAAACCTAAAAGCAACTAAAAAACCCTTAAACCCCTAAAAAGGTTAAAAACTCTAAAAACCATAAACACCCTAAAAACTCAAAAAAACCCTAAAACCCCAAAAAGATCATAAAACCCCTTTAAACCCCCTAAAACCCCTCAAAATCCCTAAAAACCAAAAAAACCAAAAAAACCATAAGTAACACCTAAAAATCCATGAAAATGTAAAAAACAGAAAAAACACTAAAAAACCCCTTTAAACCCTAAAAACCCCTAAAAACTTTAAAACCCACAAAAATCCTAAAAAACATCTAAAAACTCTGAAAACCCTTAATCCACCAAAAAAATTAAAAACTCTAAAAATCATTAAAACCCTTTGAAAATAAGAAAAACCCTAAAAAATCAAAAAGACCCTAAAAACCCTAAAAACCCTAAAACCCCTAAAAATCCCTAAAACTCCTCAAAATCCCTAAAAACCCTAAGAATACTAAAAATTATAAAAAACCCTAAAAATCCATGAAAACATAAAACCCACAAAACCCTAAAAAACACCTGAAAACCATAAAAACCTCTAAAAACCATAAATAACCCTAAATCTCATATAAACCCCAAACAAACAATTAAAACTATAAAAAACCTTTAAAATACTAAAGAAAATTTAAAACTCTAAAACCCTAAAATCTAAAAAAACCCTCCAACACCAAAAAAACCTAAACCACCCCTAAAAAACCATAAATATCCTTAAAAACATGTAAAAATCCATGAAAACAAAAAAACCCAAAAAACCTTGAAAAACCTTTGAAAACAATAAAACCCCTAAAAACTATAAAAACCCAAAAAACCCATAAAACTCCAAAACCCCTAAAAGCACTAAAAACCCTTAAAACACCTAAAAATGTTAAAAATATGTAAAAAACCTTAAAACCCTATAAAAACTCATAAAAATACTAAAAAACCAAAATACCCTAAAACCTTTGAAAACCCCTAAAAACCTTGAAAAAACCTAAAACTCCTCAAATTTACTAAAACCCATAAAAAATCTTAAAAACAAAAAAAAATCTAAAAAAAATCCTAAAAATCATGAAGACATAAAAAACCCTAAATACCCAGAAAAAACCCTGAAACCCATAAAACCCCTAAAAACCTTAAAAACACTAAAAACCAATTGGAACCTCAAAAAACCAACTAAAAACTCTAAAAACAATTAAAACCCCTAAAACATTAAAAACACTAAGAAATCTTTAAATCTCTAAAAAACTCAAAAAACCATAAAATCCCAAAATGACCCTAAAACCCCTAAAAACCCCTAAAAACCCCTAAAAACCCCGAAAAAACACAAAAAAAACTTCACAAAACCTAAAAAACCTAAAAAACTCTAGAAACCATTAGAAATAAGAAAACCCCTAGAAATCCAAGAAAACGTAAACAAACCTAAAAACCATGAAAACCCCCCAAAAACCATAAAAAACACTAAAAACCTTAAAACTATAAAAATCAATAAAAATCCTAAAAACCCACTAAAACTATAAAAACCCCTAAACCCCCAAAAAACGTTAAAAACTATAAAAACCTTAGAAACCCAAAAAATTCAAAAAAAAAACCCAAAAAACTCCAAAAGACTCTAAAAACCTGAAAAACCCTTAAAACCTGGAAAACCCTTAAAAAACCCTTAAACTATAAAAATCCCTAAAAACAATAAAAACAATAAAAATCTAAAACCCCCTAAAAATCCATGAAAACGTAAAAAATCCAAAAAACCTAAAAAACCCACAAAAACCATAAAAACCCTAAGAAACATTAAAAAACCCTGAAATCCCATAAAAAAACCCATAAAAACTATTAAAAACTCTAACAACCCTTAAATCCTCTGAAAACGTTAAAAACTCTAAAAAACCATAAAACCCTAAAAAACTCTAAAAACCCCCTAAAAACAAAAAAGACCTTAAAATAACATTAAACAATATAAAACCCCAAACAAACCACTAAAAACTCTAAAAATATTTAAAACCCCTAAAATCATTAAAAACTAAAAAAACTATAAAAACACTAAAATTCCAAAAAGAGCTTAAAAATCCTAAAAAATATAGAAAACCCTCACAATCCCATAAAACCCTAAAATCCATCAAAATCCATAAAACCCTAAAAAACATTAAAAAAGACCAAAAAATTGAAACCCCCCTAAAAATCCATGAAAACGTCAAAAAACATAAAAATCCTAAAAACCCCTGAAAACCATAAAAATCCCTAAAAACCTTAAAAAACTCAAAAAACCCATAAAAATTCTAAAAAACCACTAATGATCTAAAAACCCTTAAAATCCCTAAAAACATTAAAAAACTATAAAAATATTAAAAACCCTAAAAAATTATAAAAAACCTAAAAATCTAAAAAGATTCTAAAAACCCTAAATACCCTAAATACCCATGAAAACCCCTCAAAGTCCATAAAAACCCTAAAAAATATAAAAAACCTTAAAAACCCTTAGAAATCCATGAAAACATAAAAAACCCTAAAACCCCTAAAAACCATAAAAGCCCCTAGAAACCTTAAAAAATACTAAAAACCCATAAAAACCCTAAAACCCACTAAAAACTCTAAAAACCCTTAAAACCCCTAAAACCTATATACTTTGCATGGACATGATGCATTAATGAAAGAAATTGGTAACTATTTCATGGAAATAATTTATTAAACCCATTGAATTGGGGGTCTTGGAATTAAAGATCTCAGGGTTTTTAATGAGGCCTTGTTGGCCAAATTCACCTGGAACCTCTTCATACACAAGGAAGGTGAGCTGGATTTTCTTAAAGAATGATTTACTGCTCACTTGTGAAATGGTTACACTGGGTACATTCTCTCGTCTGTCTGGACCACAATTAAATCCTCATACCAGGACATTATCTCTCAGTCTATTTGGGATGTTTCAAGTCACTCCAATCTGAACTATTGGCTCACTCTGTGGCTCGATCGTCCTCTACATGAAATCATGAAGGTTCCTCAGGGTCTGCAACACATGTCTATCTATGATCTCAATGCCAGGCTAAGGGAGTTGTATGTACTTCTACCACCACACATCATCTCCCAGATTCATCGTTACAATTACATTGATTCTGATACTCTCATATGGAAGCCGAATCTGATTGGTCTGCTCACTACAAGGGATTTCTACAAGCACAATTGTCAGCAAGGCTTGGACCCCCCCCCCCCCCCTCATGGCTTCTGAAATATAAGTGTCAATTCATTCTTCTTAGACACTTCCTTCTTCTTTGGAAGATTTGGAGAAACAGGCTGCCTATGCATGGTCAGCTGCAAAAAGTCGGATGACAGATTGTTTCAGCCTGCAGCATATGTTTACGAGGTGCTGAAAGCATACAAAACCTCTTTGTTGAATGCAATCTTGCGCATAGACTATGGAATTACATTCAAGATGTCTTTGGTCTCCATTTACCCCCTAGAACCGTTTCCCAAAGGATTCTCTTTATTACATATTTTAGCTACAGTGAGCAGCTTCACAATATCCTTCTTGCTACATCTACAGCAATTGTTTCCTTCCTATGGGATGTGATAAATTCTACTATATTTCAAAATAAATCATGCTCCACACATAAGGGTATTATTTCCATGCACAATGTTGTTCGAATGGCTGGGTGTATTCAATCAGGTACGATGAACAACTGCTCAATGATCTTGTTACACTCCGCACTCTTGGTGTTCCTGGAAGGTGCAAAAAACCAATGTTGATGAAGTACATTAGATGGATTCCACCAATCCCATCATGGATCAATGTTAATGTTGATGGTGCGGCAGCAGGCTCACCGGCCCTTCAGGTTTTGGTGGTGTTTTCCATACTTATCAAGGATTTATCAAGGGTATTTTCTATCATTTCATTGGGAATGGATGCGCCTATGAGGCAAAGCTTTGGGCTATTATCAAGGCTGTTCATTTTGCAAATCAATTTGGGTGGATGCATCTATGGATCGAATCTGATTCGATGCTTGTGATGGAGGCTCTCCGCCAAAACTCAAGGAAGGTTCCATGGTGGCTCCAACCCCAATGGATTGAATTCCTTAGCTTATCCAAGAACCTAAGTCTCAAGATCACTCATGCATATAGGGAGGTCAATATGGTGCCTGATGTTCTTTCCAAGATGGCTATCGAAGAATGCTACTCATGATGGTCATTCATTACTTCTTCTTTTTTCACGTCCTATGTAGACTCCAACATGAAGGGAACTACCCGCACCTGAATTTACAAGTCCCCCATGTAATGTTTTGTACTTTTTCTTTTTTATAAATTGAGGCGCCAAGCTCTCCGCTTGGTCCGCACCTTCTTTTCCCTAAAATCCATATAAAATTTAAAATACTATAAAATCCTTAAACCTTAAAAAAAATCAAAAAACTCAAAAACCCCAAAAGACCCTAAAACCTAAAAAGGACTCTAAAAATACTTTAAAACCCTAAAAAATATGAAAAATCCTAAAATCCCTCAAAATCCCTCAAAATCACTAAAAACCTAAAAACCCCTAATGACCATAAAAATCCTAAAAATAATTAAAAATCAACAAAAATGTAAAAAATCCCTAAAACCCCTAAAAATAATTTGAAAACCATAAAACCTTTAAAAACATTCAAAACTCCTAAAAACCTAGAACCACTAAAAATGATAAAAACCCTAAAAACCCCTGAAAACCATAAAAACCCCTAAAATCCTTAGAACGATGGAGACGCACTCCCCTGGATCTCGCTCTCGCTCGACGCTTCCTCCAGGGCTTCCTCGGGACTCTTCTCGGGATCTTGGTGATGGATTCTTGCTTCCTCGGCAATGGGTCTCTCTGATCGCACTCTTCGGTCTCAAGATGGTGATGGAATTCGACCGTCGGTAGCTTCGTTCTCTCCGTTCCTTTTTTTGGATATCAGCTTTGGATGGACTTCTTTGCTAGCGCACCTAGGTTTCGTCGGTTTTGAAGGTTGTGTGGGATGCTGTGGTTTCAGATCGGTCAGATCTGGCTTGCGGTGAAGAAAATGTCTCCTTGGAGCTCGGATACCTTGCTGGAAATCTGCCGCGGTTTGGGGTTGACTTTGCAGATCTTGGCCCTCGGGAGGATCAGCAGAGTTCGGGGCCTCTTCGACGTTGCAGTCATGGAAATGAGGCGCAGTTGATCTTGACTCGGCAGCGGTTTTTGCAGAAGATGTCGACCAGTTATTGGTCTGTTCAGAGTATCCAGAGGTTTTGTCGCAGATATGCTGGTGGTGTGCTTGGCCCTAGGGATTACGCTTACAGATCTGCTTGTCAACGACTCGCACATAAGGTTCAGGTTTGGTTTTATAGTTCCTTGTATCTATCTACTTTTCACGTTGTTTTCACGAGGTGGCTTAAGTGGTGTTGGGACCTGGTCATTTTGCTGATCTTTGGTTCATCGGGGTACCAAAATGGATCCTTTGGTCCTCGATTTTCTGTTGATATTCTTGGATGGATCCTGCCTTTTGCTGGAAGGGATCTTTGGGCTGCGGAGCTGGAAAATTTTCACCCCTGGTTGTGCTTTTGGGTGTGTTATGTTGGACTGGTGCGTGTTACATGGATGAGATATGCTAATAATTATGCCTTTGTGTTTGGTGTTGGTGATTCTGTGCTGTCGGGAACTTCTCTGCCTGGCGTTGTGGTGATGGATGATTTGGATGGTCCTTTTTTGAAAGGTGAGGAATTTAATGATCTTATTTCTGCTGGTGGTAGTTCTGTTTTGGTGAAGATTTTTTTGTCCTGCGTGGTGGAGCGGGCTGAAGTGGGAGCTGGTAATTTTGGAGATGTTGCTGGTTTGGTTGTGTTTTTTGGTAATGTTGTTGTGGGCTGGTTGTTGTTTGGCTGGAATGCGATGAAGTGTGTAGGCTGGAATTTGGTGTTATTGGTTCTGTGTTGCTTGCGGTGGACCTTCTTGGTGAGGAGGTGCTGGATACCGGATTTTGTGAGAATAGATGATGGTTGTTGCAAGGATGTGAGCTTTGGTTGCTGGTTTTTGTGTGATTCTAGTGCTGATGGTTATGTGTTGCTGGTGGTGGATTGTTCTGGTGAGAAGTTGTTGGATGATGGTTTTTGTAAGGATGGAAGCTGGTCAGTTCTTGGTAGCAAGTTGTTGGATGCTGCATACTGCTGGATGAGGGTGTTGGTTGTTGTTTGGACCTTGGTGTGCTTGCTTGGGTTTTCTTTTCTTTTTTTATTTTTCTTTTTTTGGCGTGGGTTGTAAGGGGTTTTTGGGTGTGGGTCGTTTGACCCTGCCCCTCCCTTGTCTGCTGTGTCTTTGTGTCTTTTTCTAATAAATTTTGGGGGGAGTCAGGAATAGCCTGGCCCCGAGCCTTCCTTTCCCTAAAAGCCTTAAATAATCCTAAAAACACCATAAACACCCTAAAGACCCCTAAAAATCCAAAGAATACCGTAAAAACCCTCAAGACCCCTAAAAACACAAAAAAACCAAGAAAAAATAAAATAACCATCAAAATCCTAAAAAAACCTAAAAACCTTAAAAACCATAAAATTCCTAAAAAACCCTAAAAATTCATGAAAACACGAAAACCCCTAAAACCCTGAAAAATCATAAAAACCATAAAACCCCTAAAAACCTTAAAAACCCTAAAAACCCTAAAAACCCATAAAATAATAAAAACCACTAAAAACTCTAAAAACCATTAAAACCCCCAAAAAAGGTTAAAAAAACTTTAAAAGACTTAAAACCCCTAAAAACTAAAAAAACCCAAAAAAAACCCTAAAAAACATAAAAACCCCAAAAACCCTAAAAAATCTAAAAACACCTAAAAACCCATAAAAATCCTAAAAAATCACTAAAAACCATAAAAATCCTAAAAATATAAAAATTCTAAAATTCCCTTAAGAATCTGTTAAAATTTAAGAAACCCTGAAAACCCGGAGAAAACCCTGAAAACCCAAAAAACCCTTAAAAACCATAAAAACCCTAAAACCCATAAAAATAATAAAAACAACTAAACACTCTAAAAAACCTTAAAATATTTTTAAAAGTTAAAATACTCTAAAAAACCTTAAAACCTATAAAAACTAAAAAAACCCTAATAAACCAAAAGACACTAAAATCCCAAAAACACTCTAAAAACCCTGAAAACCCCTAAAAACATATGAAAAACCATAAAATCCCTAAAAATCACTAAAAACCATAAAACCTCTAGAAACCATAAAAATCTTAAAAAACACCTAAAAATCAATGAAAAGGTAAAAACCCCTAAAAACCATAAAAACACCAAAAAACCCAAAACCACTAAAAATCTAAAAAACCCTAAAAACTCATAAAAACCTTAAAAAACAATAAAACAATAAAACTGCTAAAATTTTAAAAACTCTAAAAAACATTAAAAACCCAAAAAAAACTCAAAAAAGTCCCTAAAAATAAAAAAAACCTAAAAAACATTGAAAACTTCAAAACCCAAAAACCCATGAAAAAACTAAACAACACTAAAAATTAGCTAAAAACCATAAAAAACACTAAAAACAATAAAAATCCAAGATAAACCCCTTAAAATCTATGAAAACCCAAAAAACCCTAAAAAACCCTAAAAACCAACTAAAAACTCTAAAACCCCTTAAAACCCCTAAAAAAATAAAAAAATTTAAAAACCCTAAGAAACTCAAAAAAACCCTAAGAATCCAAAAAACCCTTAAAACCATGAAAAACCCTAAAAGCCCTAAAACCACTCAAAATCTATAAAAACCAAAAAAACCATAAGACCATAAAAATACTAAAACCCCCATAAAATCCATGAAAACGAAAAAAATACCTAAAAACCTTTGGAACCCCTAAAAACCCACAAAATACCTAGAAACCCTAAAACCCACTAAAACCCCTAAAAACCATAAAAATCCTAAAAAATCCCTAAAAATCCATTAAAAAGAAAAAAACCCTCAAAACCCTAAAAACCTCCTCAAAACCATAAAACCCCACAAAATCTTAAAAAACCCAAAAAACTCCAAAAACCCCTCAAACCATTAAAAACTCTAAACACCCTTAGAATCCCTAAAATTTCTTAAAAACTCAAAAAAGAACCCTAAAACACCAAAAAGATGATAAAAATCCCTAAAACCCCTCAAAGTCCCTAAAACACTAAAAACCCTACAACCATAAAAATCCTAAAAAATCCCTAAAAATCCATGAAAATGTAAAAAAATCTAAAAACACTAAAAACCCCTTAAAACCATAAAACCCATTAAAAACCGTAAAAACTAAAAAAGACATAAAAAACCCTAAAAACCTACTAAAAACACGAAAAACCCTATAAAAATATGAAAAACCCTAAAAACTGAAAAGACCCAAAAAAACCCAAAAAACCCTAAACACCCCAAAAAAACCCTAAAACCCCTCAAAATCTATGAAAATGTAAAAAATATCAAAACCCTAAAAACCCTTTGAAAACCATAAAAACCTTTAAAAAATTAAAAAAACTTAAAAACGCATAAAAATCCTAAAAAAATAACTAAAAACTCTAAAAAAGCTAAAAACTCTAAAAAACCTTAAAATCCTGAAAATCTAAACAAATCCTAAAACCCAAAAGACCTTAAAACCCTAAAATCCCCTGAAAACCCCTCAAAATCTCTCAAAACCCTAAAAACCACAAAAAAACTGAAAATCCCATAAAACCCTAAAACACTAAAAACTCCAAAACCCTTAAAACCCCTAAACTGTTAAAAAACTATAAAAAACCATAAAATCCTAAAAAACACCGAAAAAACCCAAAAACCCAAAAGACTCTAAAAACCCTGAAAATTCCTAAAAACCTGAAAACTTTGAAAACTCTTAAAACCATAAAAATCCCTAAAAACATTAAAAAACCTAAAAACCATAAAAATCTTAACCCCTTCTAAAAATACTTGAAAATGTAAACACTCTCAAAATACCCTAAAAACCATAAAAACCCCTAAAACCCTTAAAACCCCTAAAAACCAAAAATAACCAAAAATACAACTAAAATCTCTAAAAACCCTTAAAACACCAAAAAAATGTAAAAAACACTAAGAAACATTAAAAATCTAAAAAACTAAAAAACCATAAATCCAAAAAACCCTAATTACTCTAAAAAACCCTAAAACATATAAAAACCCTGAAAAAAAACCCAAAAAACCTTCAAGAAATCTAATAACCATAAAAACCCTAAAAAACAAAAAAATCCAAGAGTCATCAAAAAATCCAAGAAAATATAGACAACCCTGAAAACCTTGAAGAACCCCTAAAAACCATAAAACCCTAAAAACCTTAAAAACACTAAAAATCAATAAAAACCCAAAGAAACCACTAAAAACTCTAAAATCGCTTTAAACACCCAAAAGGTTAAAAACTCTAAAAATCTTAAAATCCCTAAAAACTCAAAAAAACCCCTTAAAACCCAAAAATACCATAAAAACCTAAAAACCCCAAAACCCTAGAGAAACCCTAAAACCCCTCAAAATCCCTAAAATCCCCTAAAAACCATAAAAATCCTAAAACCCCCTAAAAATTCATGAAAACGTAAAAATCCCAAAGAAAACCCTAAATCCCTAAAACCCATAAATACTCTGATAAACCTTAAAAACCCGAAAACCCATAAAAACCTTGAAAATGACTAAAAACACTAAAAACCCTTAAACCCCAAAAAATGTTAAAAACATTAAAAAAACCTTAAAACACTAAAAACGCAAAGAAAGCCCTTGAAAACTAAAAAAGACCCTAAAACCACTCAAAATCACTAAATTTTTTAAAAAACCCTAAAAACCTTAAAAAATCTAAAAAACCCCAAAAAATACATTAAAACGTAAAAAACCATAAAAACCCCAAAAACCATAAAATCCCAAAAAATATTAAAAAACCTAAAAACCCATAAAAAATCTAACAAACCACTAAAAACTCTAAAACCCTTAAAACCCATGAAAATGTCAAAAACTCTAAAAAACTTAAAAACATTAAAAACCTAAAAGACCCTAAAAATCATAAAATAACCAAAAAACCCTAAAACCCCTTGAAAACACCAAAAATCTATCAAAATCCATAAAAACCCTAAAAACCATGAAAATCCTAAAAATCCATGAAATCGTAGAAAAGCCTAAAAACCTTGAAACAAGATGAAAACTACAAAAATTCCCAAAAAACATTAAAAAACTCAAAAAAAAACCCATACAACCTAAAAGCCACTAAAAACTCTAAAAACCCTTAAAACACCTAAAAATGTAAAAAACTCTAAAAAACCTTTAAAACCCTAAAAAACTCAAAAAACCCTAACAATCCAAAATGTCCCTAAAAAACCTGGAAAACCCTCAAAACCCTAAAACCCTAGAAAAAACTCAAAATATCTAAAATCCCTAAAACCCACTAAAAACTATTAAAACCCTAATAACCTCAAAAAAACCATGAAAATGTAAAATACCCTGAAAACCCCCTGAAAACAATAAAAACCCCTAAAACCTTAAAAACCCCACAAAAACACTAAAAAATAACTAAAAACTCTAAAACCCATTTAAACCCCTAAAAACATTAAAAACTCTAACCATAAAAAACCTAGAAAACTCATAAAAGTGATAAAAACTCAAAAGACCCTAAAAATCTTGAAAACCCCTAAAAACCCTAAAAACACTAGAAAATAACAAAAACGCCTTAAAATCCCTAAAATCCTAAAAAACTTAAACCCGTTAAAATCCTAAAAAACCCCTAAAATCATTGAAAACATATAAAACCCTAAAAACCCTGAAAATCCCCTTAAAACCATAAAAACCCTAAAAACCCTAAAAACCATAAAAACCCATAAAACCCCTAAAAATATCTAAAAACTCTAAACACATTAAAACCCCTAAAAGTGTTTAGAAAATCTAAAAAACCTTAAAAACTCAAAAAATCCTTAAAACACAAAAAACCCTTAAAATCCTAAAAACCCCCTAAAGAATAATAAAAAATTTAAAAATGCAAAAAAACCATGAAAATACATTAAAAACCCAAATAACCCTGAAAACCATAAAACCCCTAAAAACCTAAAAAACCCTAAAACTCATTAAAAAATCTAAAAACCCTTAGAACCCCAAAAAATGTTAAAAAACTCTAAAAACCTTTAAAACCTTAAAAAACTCAAAAAAATATAAAATAAACAAAAGACCCTAAACCCCCTAAAAAACATCAAAATCCCTAAACACCCTATAACACCCTAAAAATAAAAAAATCCTAAAGAACCTATAAAATCCCTGAAAATGTAAAAAACCCTAAAAATCCTGGAAAATCACTGAAAACTATAATAACCACTAAAAACCATAAAAAACCCTAAAATCACATAAAAACCCTAGAAAACCAATAAAACTCTAAAAACCCTTTAAACCCAGAAATTTATTAAAAAACTATAAAAAATCAAAAAAACCCAAAAAACCCAAAACACACTAAAAACACTGAAAAAATATAAAAAATCTAAAACCCTTTGAAAAACCTCAAAATCACTTAAAACCAAAAGAAACCCTAAAATCCATAAAAATCCTAAACCCCCAAAAAATCAATGAAAACATAAACACCAAAAAACCCTGAAAAACCCTAAAAACCATAAAAACCTCTAAAAACCTTAAGAAATCCTAAATACCCCTAAAACCCCTAAAACCACTAATAACTCTAAAAACCCTTAAAACCCCTAAAAATATAAAATACTCTAAGAAACCTTAAAACCCCTAAAAACTCAAAAAAAACTTAAAACCGAAAAGGGCCATAAAAACCTAAAAAGTCTCCAAAAAACCTTAAAAACCCTAAAACCCAAGAAAATTACTAAAATCCCTAAAAACACTAAAAACCCCTAGAAACCATAAAAAACTTAAAAATCCAAAAAAATCAATGAAAACCTAAAAACCTGAAAAAACCCTTGAAAACCATAACCCCTCATGAAAACCACAAAAACCCCTAAAAACATTTAAAAACCCTAAAAATATACTAAAAAAACTAAAAACTCTTTAAACCCCCAAAAAACCTAGAAAATAAAAAAATCCTTCAAGCCCTAAAACTCAAAAAAAACCCAAAAGGCCCTAATAACCCCAAACCCCCCTAAAAACCCAAAAAACCCCTAAAACCCATCAAAATCAGAAAAAAATCCTAAAACCATAAAAAATCGTTAAAATCCTTTAAAACATGAAAAACTCTAAAACCCTAAAAACCCCTGAAATCCATAAATACCCCTAAAAACCACAAAAAATCCAAAAAACCCTAAAAACCGTATTAAACCACAAAAAACTCTGAAAAACCTTAAAACCCTAAAAAATGCTTAAAAACTCTAAAAACCTTTTAAAACCCTAAAAACATAAAAAAACATGAAAACCTCCAAAGACCTTAAAATCCAAAAAACCCTAAAAACCCTAAAACTATGAAAACCCCTCAAAATCATCAAAATCCCTAAAAGAGATAAAAACCCTAAAAACGATAAAATTCTAAAACCCCCCTAAGAATCCATGAAAATGTAAGAAACCCTAAAACCCTGAAAAACCATTAAAAACCATAAAACCCTTAAAAACCTCAAATACCCTGAAAACACTGAAAACTATAAAAACCCTTAAAACCATTTAAAAAGATAAATTACACTAAAAACCATAAAAATACTAAAAAACTCAAAAATCCCTAATAACCTAAGAAGACCTTGAAACCCCAAAAATGACTCTAAAAACCCTAAAAAACCATAAAAATACCTAAAAAATCCTAAAAACACATAAAAAACCTATACCCCATAAAAATCCCTAAAAATCCTAAAAAAGCCGTAAAAATCAATGAAAAGTTTAAAAATACCCTAAAAACCCTAAAAAACCCTAAAAAACCCTGAAAACCATAAAATCCCCTAAAAACCTTAAAACCCATAAAAACCCTTAAAACCCCTAAAAATGAGAAAAAAACTCTAAAACATTAAAAACTCTAAAAATTTGAAAAATCCCTAAAAACCCAAAAAGACCCTAAAAACCACGAAAAACAATAAAACACTAAAAGACCTTGAAAAACCTGAAAACCCTAAAAATCCATAAAACCCTAAAAAGCACTAAAGACATTAACAATCCTTACAAAACGCTAAAAATCTATGAAAACCTAAAAAACCCCTAAAAATCATAAAACCCCTACAAATCGTAAAACCCTTAATAACCTTTAAAAACATAAAAACCCTAAAAACCCACTAAAAACTATAAAACCCCTAAAATGTTAAAAAAATCTAAAATCCCTACAAAACTAAAAAACCCTATAAAACCAAAAGACCCTAAAACCCTAAATATCCCTAAAACCCCTAAAAATCCCTAAAAATTATAAAACCCTAAAAACTATAAAAATCACAAAACCCCTAAAAATCCATGAAATCGAAAAAACCCTTGAAAACTCTAAAAACCCTCAAAATCCCTAGAAACCCTAAAAATCACTGTTGACGCTCCTTTCATCACAGAATCTAAAGATTGAAAAAGGGGAATATCTGAGCTCAATGTGATTCATCCTTTGAAGAAACATCAAAAATTGACAAAGGGATGAACAAGGAGAACATTGCCCAAAGGTCGCGCAAGTTCCCTCATGGTCGCGCAAGTACACTTGCACGCCGCCTAGTGGTCGTGCAAGTACTTGCGCGACGCCTTATGGTCGTGCAAGTGACTTGCGCGACCTAAGTGATAACCGCCCGGTAACCGCCCGGTAACCGCCCAGGGTCTTCTTTTGCCTATAAATTGACCCTGTGGGCCCCCCATTCGAGAGGATCTTTTTCCAAAAACTCGGATTGAAGCTCCTGACGCCCAAGTCTCTTCTCAAAGCTTATGGAACACTTCTAAGGTAATTTCTTACCTAGAACGGAAGATTTAAAGAGAAGAAGGAAGGCCTAAGTGTTGAAACTTATCAAACACTTGCGTGCCGACTTATTTCCTTCAATATAACTTGCGCGTCCCTTTTTTGGAAGAACCTAGAGAACATTCTAAAGGTTTTAAAAAAGAGTCGCTCAAGTATTTCAATGCTGGTTGAAAATCGCGCAAGTACACTATGTGTCGCGCAGGTATACCTGCGCGACCAATACTTGCACGCCCACGGAAGACTTGCGCGCCTTGCAAGACTTGCGCGCCCCTATCTTTTTGGGTGCCCATCTTGCCCATTTTTACCCCTCTTAAGCCATTTCACCTTTCCTTTTCAAGATTCAGTCTTCAAGACACTCTTCAAAGCCATTTATGGCATGATTTCTTGATTTGACTTTCTTATCTGAAAGGAATTCTGTGGAATCTCTCTCAAAGTCTAGTGATTTAAATATCCTTATGTCACTAAAATACGGAGAGTTCATTCATTCAACCTCATCCTTTAAGATGAGAGAATCCTAACCTGGGTCTCCTTTTCAGGAATAATCCCCAGTTATAAAACCTTTAATCTGGGCATCTTCCTCAGGAGTAAGCCCCAAATTCTTAAAGTTCCCAATCTTGGGCATCCTCCTCAGGAGTAAGCCCCAATCAAAACCTTTAATCTGGGCATCTTCCTCAGGAGTAAGCCCCAAATTCTTAAAGTTCCCAATCTTGGTCATCCTCCTCAGGAGTAAGCCCCAATCAAGTCCTTTAATCTTGGACATCTTTCTTAAGAATAAGCCCCAACCTCAAATATGGGCATCCTCCTCAGTAGTAAGCCCCAAACCTTAATCCCTAACCTGGGTCTCCTTTTTCAGGAATAAGACTCAGTCATAATCTTGGGCTTCCTTTTCAGGAGTAAGCCCCAAGTCCCTTAACCTGGGTCTCCTTTTAAGGAATAAAGACTCAGTCATAACCTTGGACTTCCTTTTAAAGAATAAGCCCCAAGTCCCCTTAAATTTCTCTTAACCAGTCATAATTTACCTTTGATTTGGGTTTCCTTTTCAGGAGTAAAACCCAATCATAAGTCCCCTCCTAACTTGGGCATCCTCCTTAGGAGTAAGCCCCAAGATTAGAGTATTCAAATCTCCATGAAGCACATATAACTTTATGGACCCTGTTCATGGATTTTCTCCCTAAAAGTAAATCCTAAACCTTCATCTATCTGGGAAGTCATCCATACATAAGCCCCAAACAAATTCTTATGATTGCATCTTTCATGGCACAATTGTCTAAATTTTACCAATACCTCTTGTTTCTCACACCGAGCATGACTCACGTGAGCTTAGAGTGTAAAAGTAATTATGGAATTCATCTTTGAGCCATCAATCATAAACATCATACTCCATTTCTAGAACTACGTGGGTTCTGATTCCTTTTCCAAAACAAAGGATACGTAGGTAGCCCATTTATGGGTTCGATCCCAACTTTGAAATAATCTCTGTCCTTCTGAATGATGATAAACTTCAAGTGCCCCACTGAGTGGCTTTAAAACCAGCCTGGTCATCATAATGACCAAGAGACTTTTATATAAATGTTTTGAAGGATACCATTGACCAAGAATCTCTAAACAGATATAGATGATTCTCTATTGATGAAGAACCTCGAATACATATAAAAGATTCTCTAAATTTCTTTTCATATTTAATCATTGATTGTTAAAACTAAAGGAAAGCACATTTTATACTTGGTAATGTAATAAGAATTCACGAACATAACTTAAATCTATAAAGAGAGTCCCGGAGTAGACAATAATTCCCCTCAAAAAGGTGTTATGAGTCCGACCTCCCATCCTCTCGACCAATGCAAATTCCTAAGCCTCATTAGTCCACAAGCTAATGAGCGCCTGCCTTTGGAAAGTAGGTTCAAACGGATGTGGAATCATTGGATATTTCCGGTTCTACGAACAAACCCGTTAGAAACCGATCGGAACATTTGAATCTATCGTCCAGGAGGTCATCCCCGGATTCCGTGCGAAACAAAAATGGTGAACCCGACGTGAATCCTTAACCAAGTTAAAGTGATGTTCTTCTTATTTGTTAGGCCCCTTGGGCCAACAAAGCAATCATTGACATGTTCTCATCCAAAAGATGCAGTGGCCGGATTCATCTTGATTATGTC
The DNA here is from genome assembly GCA_963277665.1 of Viscum album. Lineage (NCBI taxonomy): Eukaryota > Viridiplantae > Streptophyta > Magnoliopsida > Santalales > Viscaceae > Viscum > Viscum album. Next base: position 550,661,699 of record OY728137.1, read on the forward strand.
TGTTACATTGAAAATGCACTCTTTTCTCAAGATCTTCTGCAAAATGGCTTTACTTAAATTCACCCCTGTGAATACTACTGCTGTGAACACCTCTACTGTGAGGTCTGCTGCTGTGAAAACCAATGCTGCTACTCCTGCTGGAACGTCATCCGCTCTGAGGATGACATCACCAACTCAGCGTCTTCAACGCTGTGTTTCTAATGCACTGGTTAAGGAGTACCGTCGCAACGGTACTATCCCAACTCTGGAGGCCGCTCGTCAAGCCCTCCAAGTTAACAACTCTACCTGGTCGTCCGGACAACGGCGGCCAGCAATCAAGAAGCAGGCGGTGCTGACTACCGTCTCCAACTGTTTCGGGTCGTTATCCCCGGAACGCAATTTCCATTCACTCCCTTACTATGAGGAAGTGAATGAGCAGGTCCCGCAGGACCTTAATTCAAAAAGACAGGAGTCCTTCTCAAGATCTCCCATCAACAATCACCGCCAGACTCGTGCGGTAGTGCGCCCTCAACATGATGAGGGTACCGACTCCAGGCATTCAGTTCAGGTTCCTCAAACCCGAGCAGGCAAGATGAACCGCCAGAGACGGAATCCGGTTAATAATAAGCAGGTTGTCATCCCTGCCATCTCCGGAGAAGTCCACCAACCTAACTTGGTGGCAAACAACGAGTAGGCATACACACCTGTCCGTTTTAATTCCACTATCCAGCAGACTCGTCTGGCAGCATCAAGCCTATCCCGCCAGGCAATTCCGGCGGAGTACCATAGGCAGGAACATACACCTGCTTATACATCACCAGTTAGTCTGCAGGCTCGTCTGACTACACATGATGGATCTCTTCAACCGCGTTTGGCGAAGTGTAATCAGCAGGCACATACACCTGCTAATACTAATCAAGACTACCAACAGTCTCGCTTGGTAGCGCACAGAGAAGTCAGTCGGAAAGTCCCGACGACAAACAGGAGGCAGACTCAACTCTCTGCCTCCACACTTGAGTACTGTCAGGATTCACTGACAGGAAAAGGAGGACAGGAGTAGGCACATACATCTACTCCAAACCCGGAATGGACGTATATCCCCGTTCCGGCGGCTGAAGTCACCAAACATATTTTGTCAATGGTGAAAGAGAAGAAGCAAATTCCTGCTCATATTTTGGATGCTTGCCAGGATATCATAATAGCTTCAGCATCATCTCAGGGACAGACACATAAATCTATCCCTAGCAATGGAGTGACACATCAACGATTCACTCCAGAACAGACACACACATCTGTTCCAGTCCAAGAGGGTTATGGGGCATACTCCCCCATATCATACGGACAACCAAGTTAGGCACATACACCTGATTTGAGTGGAGATCGTCAGCCTAACCTGACCATCTTTCCTGCTCAGGCACATACACCTGCTCATAGAAATCACTTTCGTCATCAAGTGGTTTCTAAAGCGAGTAAGAAGGCATCTAAGAAAAAGATCCGCCCAACACAGTCAGGAGATCAAAGGACAATCTGCAACAAGGCCTTTCTCGATGCTGGAGTTCTTGAAGCCCTCAGACATTTATCTATCGGAATTCAATATTCTACTCCCTCAGTTCCCAATAACGGGAACATTAATTCTGAAGGTCTTCAATAGACACTTCCTCATGAAGACTTGCTTCATGAAAATTCGGTCAATCTTGAAGTTTCTTCTTCAGATGAGAGCCACAGGAACCCTCTGTGTGGTCAGAAGACCAAGGAGCAAGAGATTTCATCTTTTGTTGTAACCCATCATGACGGTCCTCCTCATGGTGATGAACTTCGCTGCGAATGTCCTCTCCGCAGTAGTGATTCACGTTATCTCGAAAATTCTTCAGAAGGAAATGTAGTGACGAGAAAGCCCTCCTATCTTGAGGAACTTGCAAACGTAAAACCAGTCATGTCTGATGCTTTACTATCGGCAGGTGAAACTCTTTCTCCATCAGAAGATAGCCTGGGGTTCAGGTTATTCTCCGAACCATCCCTGGGTCATTCATCTTCCAGCATGAATAGTGATTTCTCTACCAATATTGTTGAATCCGATGAAGCAACAAGGAAACACCAACTCTGGTCCAAACAGGTAGAAGAATCTTCATTTAATGATAAAGAGGAAATGCTGAACATGAGAAAAAAACTGGCAAAAGGTGAAGTACCAGTCATGTTTTGGCCTTTGGCTGACTCCCAGTACGACATTCCAAAGATGTTGACGGATGATGGAATCCATGATATTCGTCTCAACATATGGAAAACTCTTTGTCAATTAAAGAAGAAGGTATTATCTTACGATGAATATGAATATCATCTTAAGATAATAGAAGGGTTACAACGTCAGATTGATTTGGAATCTCTATTAGTCTCTCGGTATCCGAAGGCTGAAAAGCAATAGAGAACTCTTCAACGTTCATGCCTTGGCACACTAAGAAAATTGCGTCAGGTAATTTCCAATGCTCCATCTGATGTTCATATCAGAGGATGGGGTGTTCACGGAGCACTACATTTCACAGTGCTTTCCGGTCAGCAAAGCCCGCCGAAAATGGTCTCATGCAATGTTATTGCCCATGGTCGGCCACAGTCAATGGGCTTTGTTCATAATCAAAAGCTTGCTCAAGAACAGGCTTCAACTAGTTCCTCTCAAAATCAATTATATAGAGAACAAGTTGTTGAATTGCTCCTACATCAAGCAGGCGAGAATATTGCACAAGCCTCTCGTCTGGAGCAAACACGTCATCAAATGACAGAAGTTTCGGAAATCATCCAACGGTCTGTTGAACCAGGTGATAAAAGTGGATACAGGTTAATGCATCCAGCTAATTTCTGAACTAAGATTCGCAAGATCAAGAGAGATTTTAAGAAGATCTCAGACATAGCATGTCAAGAGACACCCCAGCTTGCCAGACTGGGGACTTCTCTAACCCAACCCTCAGAGTCAACAAATGGGATTCGAGGAGTTGAGCGGAAGCAGCAGGAACATCCCCAGTCCACCGGACTAGGGACTTTTTCAAATCCTCAATCCCTCCCTCAGAGAAAGTCAGTATTCTCTCGATTAGGGAATAAGCCTCAAGAGGAACGAAGTGCCAAGCTGTTAGGAGATTCTCTCCAAGTGACGGTTCTCCAAGAAATTCCTGAGGGATCAAGTCAACGGAATGCCATGTCTCATCATGGACATGGAAGGAGACAATATCACAGAAATGCTGATAGAAAGGATTCCATGCAATATGCATCCATTAATGTCATCAATGCCGTTGCTGATGATTCACCAAATGAGGCTCAATCAGAGGGATCAGACGAAGAGGTTCCTGCTCAAGAAGTTGCGCACACAGACCTAAATGAAGAATGTGTGCGCACACGTAATCAAAGGCTTACCCAAAATCTGGGTATTCCTTCAAGTAACCCACTTCCCCCTCTCCAAAAAGGATCTAATAAGGGGAAAGGAAAGAATCAGGTTACTTATCACCCTTCCTCTGAAGGAGGTCAATCGCTCTCATTAGAGAAAAGGTTTGCACAACAGGAGGAAGAAATGAAAGAATTAAGAAGGTTGAATGCAGAACTACTTCAGAGTAGTCTTCTTCTTAAGAATGATGAAGTCCGACAGCCGAAGGAATTTGTTGTAACTACTGAGATGGATCAGGAATATCCTCCTTTATCAGTACACCCACAGAGGTCTAATCTTATGGGTCAAACGCAACAACGGTTGGCAGCACTACCATCAGTTGCAGCACCAATCACCACGTCTGTCCAAGCTCCATTCATTGCATCTACCCAAAACCAAGTTCAACCTGACGTTTCTAAAAAGTTAATAACTACTATTGAGTCATTAACACCTCGGTTAGAAACTATGGAAGGGAAACGGGCGCAAGTTCAACCTTGAAAGAAAGTTTACCCTGAATGGGTAGATTCAATTTCTCCTCCATCCAGTTTTGGAAACCCTATTTTCCATACTTTCAGTGGATCAGGCGACCCTGAACAACATTTGACGCATTACGTGTCTTGTTGTGATCCTATGATGGGAACTCCAGAGCAGCAAGAAGTAGTGAAACTCAGATGCTTCGTGCGAACCTTGCAAGGACCAGCTTTTGTCTGGTATACAAGCTTGCAATCCCGGTCAGTCATCGGATGGGAGGATCTTCGTCAAAAATTCCTTCTTCAGTTTAGCTCAACTTTGCCAAAAACGACAGTTTTCGATCTTACAAACTACAAGCAAAGGGAGAATGAAAGAGTCTCTGATTTCATTGCTCGTTGGAAGGGATTAACGTATTCCTTGAGTTTAGCACTCCCTCAGGAGGAATTATTTCCAATCTGTGTGGCAAATTTGCGTGATGAATTACGCACGCCATTGATCCCTGTGAAATACACAGGAGGGTTTCGAGACCTTACTTCAATCGCTCAACAGATTGAAGATTCCCTTATACAGGCTAAGGTTAAATCTCATGTAATTCCATCAGCTCCAGGAAGAAGAATGAGTAAAGCATAAACTGCTACAGTTATGCTTAAACAGGCACCTGTACCTATTTCTACTTCAAAACCTTCATCTTCTCGAAGGGCTCCACCTCCTGAACGCCAACAACAAAGGCTGTTTCGTCCAAATGATCAAAAAGATCAACGACGAAAACAATTTGAGGATATGAAGAGTAAAACATACTCTTTCCGAAGTGAGCAAGTTCCTGGTTACTTCATTTCAGCTCTGGAAAATAATTTGGTTCAATTACCAGTGCCCAAGAGGCCAAACAAGGAAGGAGATGAAGACCGTCCCAATTATTGTCCCTTTCATCAAATGTTGGGGCATCCCATCCGGGGGTGTTTTGTCTTTAAAGACCTCCTGCAAAAGATGGTCGACTTGGGACAAGTCAAATTTAAGGGTTCTTCAGCTCATGTAGCGTGTATTACCGCTACAGATCCAGAGGAGGGAGGCGAGTGGCAGGAATTCAAAAGAAAAACTGCGAAAAAATATGATGATTGGATGGTCAGAAAGACAATCAATCGGACCCATTTTATTTTGCGAACACAATTGAAGAAGCCAATTGTGTCTCCTACAAAAGCTGCAGTAAATCCTCCATCAAAAGAGAAATACTCAAAAGGACAACGCAATTCAAAGAAGAAAGAGGAATTAGAAGAAGATGAGTATGTATCAAAGCCTAAATTGTATTTGACTCTGGAATATTTCATGCCATCTACTTCGAAGCCACGGGCACCGTCCCACCAAACGGCACAACCTAAATAGGCTAACCAGGCAGAGTCTTTATCAGAAGAAGAGTTAATCTTTGGTTCTGTTAATATGATTCAATTAACAGATTCATATTCCAGTCTTGATGAGCCTGAATTCCCTGTATCAAATAAGAGAACCCGAGGAAGTTCTAGAGGTTCAGGATATAGGGGAAGACGTGGATCTATCCGAAGCCACTACTCTAATTCTACCCCTGCTAGCACTGTATATGCAGCAGAAACTCGTGGTAGAGCCCTTCAGCGAGTTCAAAAAGAACAAGCAAGTTCTTCTGACATGGCCAACTCAGCTTCGGCACAGTTATTTTGGAAGACCTATTAAAGGTTCCATCTTCTTTATCTCAGCAAGTAAATGGATCTAATCAGTCTAATCTTCCAAAACCAAGGATGTTGCCAACTTCAATACAAGATGCATCAGCTTCCAAAGCATCTGCTTCCAAGGTACCTGCTAAACCGCATATTCCTATTGGGAAACGCAGACCTCTAGATCAAAAGTATGATATATTGAAACACTTGGCCCAAGTACCAGCCAAGTTATCAATTTTGGATGCTTTGAATCTGTCAAGAGATCTTCGGGAAGCACTCATCGAAGCTTTGTCAAGTCCTCAGGAGTTTGAAGCTGAAATTGCTGCAGCTGAAATCTATCACATAGAGAATAATCCTGCAGAATTCCATGCAGTGATATCTTTTACTGACAAAGATTAAGATGATGTTGTGCATGAGCACATAAAACCTTTGTACTTATCTGGAAAAGTCAATGGTATAGATGTTCGGAGAGCTTTCATTGACAATGGTTCAGGAGTCAACCTCATGCCCATTCTCACACTTCGTCGATTGGGCCTCACGGAATCTGATTTATCTCCTTCTACCATGATGTTACAATGATATGATAAAAATGAACAAGAACCACTGGGAGAAGTTACGCTCAGAACTCAGTTTGGAGATCTTGTTTCCAATTCAGATTTCATGATTGTTGATCAAGACTCAGCTTTCAATATCTTGCTTGGAAGACCCTGGCTACATCAGCATGCAGCTATTCCGTCATCATACCATCAATGTCTCAAATACTGTTTCGATGGTCAAGTTGGAACATTGTATGGTGATAAGGCCCCGTTCAAGACATGTGAGTCTCAATACATTGAGGCGGAATTTTATCACATGAAGGGAAGAGAAAAATCTACAATGAAGGAAATTACCAAAGTTAATGCTCCATATGGTTTGGAAAAAATTCCAATAAATCCATTTTCACATGTGAGTATAGATTATGTGTTACCTATCAGTCAAATTGACAAAATAGTCCCAAATCAAAATACTCTTATGGAAAGATCCATAATGTCAATTACGACAATCGAGCCAGACAACATGGGAGAAATTGGTAACTTACCAAGCAGTGATGAAAGCATAAGTGGTGACATTTTCATTTCGTCTGCTGAAATCCAACAAGTCTATACTTCGCTAATCAGGCCAGAATAAGTTATATCAACACCATAGGTGAATATTGATGTCGATTCTCAATCCATCATCTCTTCTTTATTTCCCAAAGAATACCCTTTATCATCAGTAGGGTCGGAAATGGAAGCTTCTTCTTCAAAATGTGAAAATTTTGACATCTCTTATGATCATAAGAATTTCGTTTTTTCATCTACTTTGCAAGTAGAAACGGAAGAGATAACACATGATGAAGAGGAAGAGGAAGATCTTAGAGATGCTCCTCCATCATTTGAAGAGGGTAACTCTACCACTGTGGATGAACTCAGAGAAGTAAATCTGGGTACAGAGAAAGATCCACGCCCACTTTAATTAGTGCGGCCATGACCCTTGAAGAGCAAGAGATGTATATTTCTTTTCTAAAGCAAAATAAAGATATTTTTGCTTGGAATTATATAGAGATTCCTGGTCTTGATCCTGATGTTGCCACCCATCATTTGGGTTTTCCAAAAGAACATCGAGGATTCAAGCAAGCCGCGAGAAGAACACACCCAACCTATGCTTCCAAAATCGAGGCTAAAGTGGATAAGCTTATCAAAGCTAAATTCGTCAGAGAAGTTCAATATCCCAAGTGGTTGGCTAATATTGTCCCTGTAAAGAAGAAGAACGGACAAATTAGGGTTTGCATCGATTTCAGAGATCTTAATCGGTATTTTCCTAAAGATGATTTCCCAGTTCCGATTACAGAACTCTTAATTGATGCGACGGCTGGCTATGAAGTACTTTCTTTCATGGATGGATATTCTGGATATAATCAGATCCGAATGGCCCCAGAAGATGAGGAATATACAGCCTTCAGAGCTCCTCAAGGTGTGTTTTGTTACCGGGTGATGCCCTTTGGTTTAAAGAATGTAGGTGCAACATATCAACGCGCCATGCATCGTATCTTCAAACATATTTTAGGGAAATTTGTTGAATGCGATGTAGATGATTTGGTGGTTAAATCCAAACAACATTTTGACCACTTGGCTGATTTGGAAGTCGTATTCCACAAGCTTCGACAACATAATTTGAAGATGAACCCCATAAAATGTGCTTTTGGGGTAACCTCAGGAAAATTCCTCGGCTTTGTTGTACGCCATCGTGGTATTGAAGTCGATCCTGAGAAGACCAAATCAATCCTTGGTATGTCACCTCCTCATAATTTAAAATAATTAAGAGGACTTCAAGGACACTTAGCCTATATTCGGCGTTTCATCGCCAATTTGGCAGGCAAAAGTTTACCATTTACCAAATTATTGAAGAAAGGAGTCACTTACCAGTGGACTGAAGAATGTCAAGAATCATTTGATGTTCTCAAGAAATACCTCTTGAGTCCACCAGTACTCATGACACCTGTTGAGGGTAGACCTCTTATCTTCTACGTGACAGCTTTAGAGCGATCATTGGGTGCCTTTCTCGCTCAAAAGAATGATGCTGGGAATGAAAATAGTCTCTACTATCTCAGTAGAACTATGCTTGAAGCAGAAACCCGGTATTCAAGTATTGAAAAGTGCTGCCTAGCATTAATCTTTGCAGTTCAAAAACTGAGACACTACCTGCAACATCACGAGGTCCAATTGATATCTCGTAATAATCCACTCAAATTCATCCTTAGTCGTCCAATGCTTATAGGACGTCTGGCAAGGTGGGCGGTTATTCTACAGCAGTTCGACATCTAGTATGTGTCTCAAAAGGCAATTAAGGGCCAAGCTCTGGTTGATTTCCTGGCTGAACATCCTTCAGTGGAAGACACGTATTCAGATATCGAACTCCCTGATGAGGAAGTTTTCTCTATTCAAGAGAGTCCTCAAACATGGGAAATGTATTTTGATGGTGCTTCTAGAAGTCCAACAGGGAAGAAAATGGAAAATCCTAATTTCAACAAAGTTGGTTTTGGAATTGTGCTCATTTCTCCAGATAAGGCAGTGTTACCTTATTCCTTTTTGTTGTGGGAAGGTGGTACCAATAATGAAGCTGAATACCAAGCTCTCATTACAGGCTTGGAATTAGCGCTTCAAGCACAAGTGAATCACTTAAAGGTGAAAGGTGATTCAGACCTGGTAATCAAACAAGTCAATGGGGATTATGCCATTAGAAAAGAAGAATTAATCCCTTTGTATGATTACGTCAGAGAGTTAATGTCGGAATTCCCTTCAGAACCGACATTTTCTTATGTCCCAAGATCACAAAATGCTCAAGCTAATGCACTGGCTAATATAGCCACAGCTTTAGAAGATCCAAATCGGGATGAGACAACCATCTGTATTGCCCACCGTCGTGCAATTTCACCTTATGTTCAAGTCAGAACAGAGGAAATTAATGAAATTAGTCCCATTCCTGAACCGTATGGTCATACTACAGGATGGATGTCACCTATCAGGGAATACCTTCAAAATGGAACACTTCCACCTGATAGAGCCGATAAAGAACAAATTCGGCGACGTGTGGTCAATTTTACTCTTTATGATGGCCCAAACCACCTCGAGAAAATTCTCTACAAACGTGGTTTTGATGGAGTTCTCTTCAGATGTATTGATGGTGAAGAGACAATGGCTGTCATAAAAGAAGTGCATGCAGGAGTCTGTGGTGCCCACCAGTCTGGACATAGACTGTCTGATCAAATTCGAAGGCTTGGATACTTTTGGCCTTCAATGATACAAGATTGTGTTAATTTCACAATGAAGTGTCATTCATGCCAAGTATATGCCAACTTCATTCATCAACCTCCAGAGTTGCTTCATACAGCTAAATACTCATGGCCATTTTCCACATGGGGAATAGATGTGGTGGGACCTTACCCTTCAGCTACGGCCAAGCAGTTTAAGTACATTCTTACTGCTACTGATTTCTTTTCCAAATGGGCAGAGGCAGTACCTCTCAAATAAGTCAGTTCTAAATTCATTGTTAGATTCATCAAGTCTAACATCATTACTAGATTCGGTGTCCCTCATACCATATTGACGGACAATGGAACCAACTTCTGTTCTTCTGAGGTAAAGAAATTGTATCAAGAATACAACATTAAGTCCAACCATTCATCTCGATATCATGCAGCGGCTAATGGCCAGATAGAGGCCTTCAACAAGACTCTTTCAAATATACTGCAAAAGATGGTGGATAAAGATAAGAGGTCATGGCCTGATAAACTCTTTCATGCTTTATGGGCTTATCGGACTACCAATCGCAATGCAACGCAGTCTACTCCATATTCATTGGTATATGGAACAGAAGCAGTCTTGCCAATTGAAGTTCAATTGCCCTCACTCAGAATAGCCATTTGTGATCAGTTATCAACAGATGAGCAATCCCAAAAGCGGTTGAATGAATTGGAACAGTTATATGAGAAAAGATTGTTCACTTTGCACCACTTGGAAATCTATCAGAATCGGATAGCACGAGCTTTTAACAAAAAAGTTCGTCTTCGTTCATTCATTCAGGGATAATTAGTATTGGTTCTCATAGCACCAATGATACTAGGAAAGAAGCCTCCCAAGCTTGAACCAAAATGGGAAGGACCTTATTCAATACATAAGGTCTACTCCAATGGAGCACATTCTCTGATCTCAATGGATGGAGAACACATCACGACTCCAACTAATGCCAGATTTCTGAAGAAGTATTTTGTATAAACACAAAATATTGTTCCCAGATCCAAAACAATCACATTAGATTCACACTTTTGTCCTACATGACATTAAACTGCTATTATGTCCTATCTACATGACATTAAACTGTACAGAAGATCCTATATTTTGTCCGAGATGACATTAAACTATATTGTGTCCTAACAACATGACATTAAACTGTGTGTCACTTCCAACGTCCAGCATGACGATAAACTGTAAAAAGTCCCCAGAACTGATATCCTCATATTGGTTCACCTTAGTCCTAGCTACATGACTTTAAACTGTACAGCACCAGTTCTTCCTTGCTATATGACGTTAAACTATACATCAATGGTCCAGTATGACTTTAAACTGCAACTTCGTCCCACACGACATTAAACTGTGAAAAAGTTCCCTAAACCGTCCAACATGACCTTAAACTGCATCATCCCTGGTCCATGTATATGACCATAAACTATTTGAAAATCCCTTATGTCCAGCAAGACGTTAAACTGTGACGTCCTAAACTACATGACGCTAAACTGTATAAAAGTCCCTCACGTCCGGAAAGACGTTAAACTATATAATCATCAAAGGTCCAGCATGACATTAAACTGCACCATCCACGGTCCATGCATATGACCTTAAACTATTCACACTTTCGTCCAACATGACATAAATGGTGTGTTATTTTGTCCTTACGGCATGACATTAAACTGCACAGTCCCCCTTTCGTCCAATATGACGTTAAACTATTTTATCCCCATCGTCCTAACTACATGACGCTAAACTGTACAGAAAATCCTTGATAGGTCCTACATGACATTAAACTGTATTTTGTCCCTGCTACATGACACTAAACTGTGTAGCACCAATAGTCCTAACTGCAAGACTTTAAACTGCATAGTCCCTTTTTTTTATATGTCCTACATGACATTAAACTGTGCATCGTTAAGGTTGTTATTACCTCTTGTTTCTCACATCGAGTATGACTCACGTGAGCTTAGAGTGAACATCAACCATAACACTCCCTTTGGGCCACTAACCATGTGTAAGTCCCAACAATATTTTTTTATTAGATCATTGTCCACAAGAACAACTTGATCATTAATTCATTCTTTAATTGAACTACACGGACTTTGATCCTTGCCCTCCAGGCTAGGTATGTAGGCAACCTCCCAGGGTTCAAGCCCAAAAACAATCTCTTCACATCGGTTCACCACCATCTCATATGATGATGATTTGTGAAACTGCCCCTGGAATCAATATCTTTACATTGATTCACTTTCGTCCTTGTTATATGACGTTAAACTATGCAACACTTTTGTCCGGTACGACAATAAACTACAATATCCTTTTATTTCCTCATTTGAGAGAGAACTATTATTGACATTTATTTTTCAATCATGGTTTTCATTTTCAAAAGACTACATGCATACATGGTAATGCCTAAACTTTTTATCTTAGGTTAAAACCATCATTGCACTAAAGTCCCCTTTCACCCTTCAAATGTACGAACCAAATTTGTACAAAGGGTAATTCTAGAACTACATGGACTTGATTCCCATCCTTATGGGATACGTAGGAACATTCGAGTGTCCCTCGAATCCAGTCCCAAGTCTTTTGGGCCTAACCCCAAATTTCACTTTCAGTCCCTTGGCTGAAAAGTCCTCATGAAAACACACACTGTGTATTCATTATTATGGTCCGAATTCTATAACCCTAAACTAAGATTTCTCATACTTTCGTCCTGCACGACGTTAAACTGCATTTCAAGAACTACGTATGGCTTGATTATCATTCTTATGAGATACGTAGTGAAGTCCAAAATTTCAATTCAGGACCCAGCCACAACATGATTATGGTTATCATTGACCTATGTATCTCTACATACACTGGACAATACCCATATTTATGTGTTATAATCCTAACCTTAAAATATTTTCAGATCTTCATAACCCTTTTCATGACTTCTAGTCACAAAAATGTCAAACTTCTGAGAATTCTTTTGCCTGACTATGCAGCACGTTCCCATAGGTGGCCTTGCATAAACAGTCCACATAACAGACTTGTCAGCCGAAAGATACTATTTATTTGACCATGCAGCCAATGCCCATAGGTGGCCCTGCATATTTCAACCCCCTAATGGGTTTTGTTAAATAATGGTAACTTCATTCTTGGGAAGAATGCCTCTTTTGTCCTTATTTGTCTTAAACGACAGTATGTAGGGATCCGCAAAAAAAATAGCAATCCTTAACATATTTGTCCCATATCCTTTTTCATGATCTGAAAGTATTCAAGTCTATGGTTTATTCCTCTTCCCTACGTTTGGGTCAGACCTTCGTAGGAGTGATATTCATCCAGTTCTTCGATATTCTTGTTCCGAAATATCTTCTCCACATTCAAGTACCTATTTCCATACAACAAACTCTATACTTTAGAAAATTTGAATCTCCATAAACTTTCACTGGCTTTTAGCACTAGGAAAGTAAATTTCTGGGAGTTCTTTTGCCTGACTATGCAGCACATGCCCATAGGTGGCCTTGCATAAACAGTCCACATAACAGACTTGTTAGCTGAAAGACACTATTTATTTAACCATGCAGCCAATGCCCATAGGTGGCCCTGCATATTTCAACCCCCTAACGGGTTTTGTTAAATAATAGTAACTTCATTCTTGGAAACTACTTCTTCTAATGCCTTTTAGCTCTTTTTCATATCATTCCTCAGATTCAAATATTCTTAAGCCATAGTTTACATATTTTCTCTCATACTTGAGTTTGGTAATTTGTTTTCAGATAAATTGTCCAGGAATTGAATCAATTTTAATCCATTTCGGTCAAAGATATTTCGACCTTAAACATTATCCCCTTTATGTCCAGCATGCATGACTTTAAACTGCCCACAAAAGACAAAGGAACTCTGAATAAAAGTCAAGTTCCAGCACACTTGTGCGCTGCCCACTGTGCACTGAAGACTTGCGCGCCCCCTTTTCCTTTGGATGGATTCAATTTCCTCAGAGTCAAATCCTCATTTCTTTCCGGATCCAACTCTGAGGGGGGACTTTTTTTGACGCTCCTTTCATCACAGAATCTAAAGATCGGAAAAGGGGAATATCTGAGCTCAATGTGATTCATCCTTTGAAGAAACATCAAAAATCGACAAAGGGATGAACAAGGAGAACATTGCCCAAAGGTCGCGAAAGTTCCCTCATGGTCACGCAAGTACACTTGAGCGCCGCCTAATGGTCGTGCATATACTTGCGCGACGCCTTATGGTCGTGCAAGTGACTTGCACGACCTAAGTGATAACCGCTCGGTAACCGCCCGGTAACCGCCCGGTAACCGACCAGGGTCTTCTTTTGCCTATAAATAGACCTTGTGGGCCCCCCATTCGAGAGGATCTTTTTCCAAAAACTCGGATTGAAGCTCCCGATGCCCAAGTCTCTTCTCAAAGCTTCCGTAACACTTCTAAGGTAATTTCTTACCTAGAACGGAAGATTTAAAGAGAAGAAGGAAGGCCTAAGTGTTGAAACTTATCAAACACTTGCGCGCCGACTTATTTCCTTCAATATAACTTGCGCGTCCCTTTTTTGGAAGAACCTCGAGAACATTATAAAGGGTTTAAAAAAGAGTCACTCAAGTATTTCAATGCTGGTTGAAAATCGCGCAAGTACACTATGTGTCGCGCAGGTATACCTGCGCGACCAATACTTGCGCGCCCACGGAAGACTTGCGCGCCTTGAAAGACTTGCACGCCCCTATCTTTTTGGGTGACCATCTTGCCCATTTTTACCCCTCTTAAGCCATTTCACCTTTCCTTTTCAAGATTCAGTCTTCAAGACACTCTTCAAAGCCATTTATGGCATGATTTCTTGATTTGACTTTCTTATCTGAAAGGAATTCTGTGGAATCTCTCTCAAAGTCTAGTGATTTAAATATCCTTATGTCACTAAAATACGGAGAGTTCATTCATTCAACCTCATCCTTTAAGATGAGAGAATCCTAACCTGGGTCTCCTTTTCAGGAATAATCCCCAGTTATAAAACCTTTAATCTGGGCATCTTCCTCAGGAGTAAGCCCCAAATTCTTAAAGTTCTCAATCTTGGGCATCCTCCTCAGGAGTAAGCCCCAATCAAAACCTTTAATCTGGGCATCTTCCTCAGGAGTAAGCCCCAAATTCTTAAAGTTCCCAATCTTGGGCATCCTCCTCAGGAGTAATCCCCAATCAAGTCCTTTAATCTTGGGCATCTTTCTTAAGAATAAGCCCCAACCTCAAATATGGGCATCCTCCTCAGGAGTAGCCCCAAACCTTAATCCCTAACCTGGGTCTCCTTTTTCAGGAATAAGACTCAGTCATAATCTTGGGCTTCCTTTTCAGGAGTAAGCCCCAAGTCCCTTAACCTGGGTCTCCTTTTAAGGAATAAAGACTCAGTCATAACCTTGGGCTTCCTTTTAAAGAATAAGCCCCAAGTCCCCTTAAATTTCTCTTAACCAGTCATAATTTACCTTTGATTTGGGTTTCCTTTTCAGGAGTAAAACCCAAGCATAAGTCCCCTCCTAACTTGGGCATCCTCCTTAGGAGTAAGCCCCAAGATTAGAGTATTCAAATCTCCATGAAGCACAAATAACTTTATGGACCCTATTCATGGATTTTCTCCCTAAAAGTAAATCCTAAACCTTCATCTATCTGGGCAGTCATCCATACATAAGCCCCAAACAAATTCTTATGATTGCATCTTTCATGGCACAATTGTTTAAATTTTACCAATACCTCTTGTTTCTCACACCGAGCATGACTCACGTGAGCTTAGAGTGTAAAAGTAATTATGACATTCATCTTTGAGCCATCAATAATAAACATCATACTCCATTTCTCGAACTACGTGGGTTCTGATTTCTTTTCCAAAACAAAGGATACGTAGGTAGCCCATTTATGGGTTCGATCCCAACTTTGAAATAATCTCTGTCCTTCTGAATGATGATAAACTTCAAGTGCCCCACTGAGTGGCTTTAAAACCAGCCTGGTCATCATAATGACCAAGAGACTTTTATATAAATGTTTTGAAGGATACCATTGACCAAGAATCTCTAAACAGATATAGATGATTCTCTATTGATGAAGAACCTCGAATACATATAAAAGATTCTCTAAATTTCTTTGCATATTTAATCATTGATTGTTAAAACTAAAGGAAAGCATATTTTATACTTGGTAATGTAATAAGGATTCACGAACATAACTTAAATCTATAAAGAGAGTCCTGGAGTAGACAATAATTCCCCTCAAAAAGGTGTGATGAGTCCGACCTCCCATCCTCTCGACCAATGCAAATTCCTAATCCTCATTAGTCCACAAGCTAATGAGCGCCTGCCTTTGGAAAGTAGGTCCAAACGGATGTGGAATCATTGGATGTTTCCGATTCTACGAGCAAACCCGTTAGAAACCGATCGGAACGTTTGAATCTCCCGTCCAGGAGGTCATCCCCGGATTCCGTGCGAAACAATCACTAAAAACTATAAAAACACTAAAAACCTTTAAAATCCATGAAAAAGTAAAAAAAAACCCTAAAAATCTCTAAAAACCCCAAAAAACCAAAAAAACCTTAAAATACTGAAAAACCCCATAAAACCCTAAAAAACACTAAAAACTCTAAAAACCATAAAACACCTAAAAGGTTTAAAAAAACCCAAAAATACACTAATACTCTGAAAAATCCTAAAAACCCTGAAAAATCCTTATAACCATCAAAATACCTTTAAACCATAAAACCCCTAAAAACCATAAAAATCCTAAAAAAACACCTAAAAATCCTTGAAAACTAAAAAACCCAAAAAACCTAAAAACCCCTAAAATCCATAAAAAACCCCTAAAATTTTGAAAACCCCTAAAAACCATAAAAAACCCACTAAAAACTCTAAAAACCCTTAAAACCCCTAAAAACGTTAAAAACTCTAAAAAACCATAAAAACCCTAAAAGACTCCAAAAAACCCAAAAAATTAATAAAAACCTTAAACACTTTGAAATAACCCAAAAAGCTCAAAAACCTCTTAAAACCCCTGAAAACCTCAAAATTCCCAAAAAAACTAAAAACACTAAAAAACATTAAAACCCCTTATAGGGTCCCGAGAAATTCAGCAGAGGGAAGTAAATACTCCCATAAGAACTTTTTGGAAGGAAGAAAACATTACTACAAGTCCAGCAAGGAAAATGGATGCAAGTTAGATTGCAAATTTGAGAAGAAACTTGAAGAAATAAAAATTTTCAAAGGGTTTTAGGCTGACTGCATACCACCACCGGGAAAGGTTTGTGGGTTGTTTCCAGGATGTATGAACCACATACCATCAGTATGTGGAAGGACCCATGAGGCGCTATCCTATGGGGTGATGTCCTGTAAACCTAGGATGTGGAGAACTGTTTTGTTGGTGAAATTGAACTTAGAACTTCCATCTGCATACCATCCTATGAACTAAGCAGTTTGCGGACAAAGAAAGATGACATGGTTTCACGAACCATGTCTCGCGAACCATAACCTTCAAAAAACCCCAGTTGACCGATTCTTCCATAGGTTGAGATATATATTCATGGGCTTTCGCAAATTGTGTCACATACCCACATATACAATTTCCCCAGTTATCTCTAAAAGGAGGATAAGAGGAATTGGAAATAGGATGGGTGGAAGAGACCACGAAGGATACCTTAGAGGCTGGAAGATAGAATTTAAAAATGGAGAAGATTTTGACTTTGGTTTCAAATAATCAATGAAGTTCGAATTGTGAACCGCTTTTTCATAGGTATAACCAATCGTGAACCAAAAAAATAAGAAAATTAATAATAATTGGTGAACATCATACCTAATTGGTGCAATTGTGAACCATAAATCCCTCACAGATGAATTCCCGTGAGCCACAGGCTCCAAGACCCTTCTTCAATTTGGCGTTCCAGATAGTGCATTGCTATGCGGATCGAACCCTGCACCGCGTACTGCATCAGTACATGGATGGAATCTGGAGCAGCGTGGAGAACCACATCCAGGACTGTGCACCACTTTGGTATGCAGTGGTCCATACCCACATCCACATACCACTTCAGTATGAAAATGAACCCTCTCCTTGCATAGAATTACGCTATGTGGGGTTTCCCCCATCCCGCATGAGAAAATAGTACGCGGAATGGGGTGTGTTCGAGTATCCTTTCCTCCAGCTCCAATCATGCCCCTCCATTACCATCTAGTTCTCCATAGCTCCTCCATGAACTAGTCCACCAGAATGAGGTCAAAGCCTCCTCCAAAGCCACTGGAACCATATGATCAGATCATCAGGTTCACTAGATCACCTTTATGAACCTAAATACCTAAGGTAAGTGAAGTAACAAAGGCTTTCCCCACAACGGTTTGGACTCCTGAAATGTACCTAAGTCTACATTCCCAAGGTGAACCGAGGACCGACTTTGGGATGCCAATGTAAACCTCCCTATTCTCGGGTGTAGGGGTAACCCCTGATCTTTCCCTTTAATGAGTGCGTGTGACAAGAAAAAGGTCACTCTTTCCTTCCCCTTTCCCAGAACCTATAAAATGGCACTCCTCCCGAGGTAATCCCTTTCATTTTTTGAGAGGTGTCACTATTCACCCATTTCGCCTCATCTTGGGATGTGTCTGGATAAATCACTAAGATATGACTATCATGGATATCAACATAGGGGAGGGTTTTAGTCTTAAATCTCCCCTTTCCCTCTCCCTTCAGGCTCATAGCCATGGCTTCTTCTACCATCGTCGTTCTCCTTTTCCATCGGCAGATAAGAAAATGTGCTCCTTTATTGAATATTTTACATCTTTTATTTCTCACATCGAGCATGAATTACGTGGGCTTAGGGGTTTTTGATGATCCAACATTCACCCACTCATAACGAACTATGAGAACTCTAATTCCCAATATAATTGGGATACGTTGGATTCCTATTTAAGGCCCAAGATCAAATAGGTACCCTTTTTTAAAAGGTTCACCCCAAAAATGTCCCTAACAAAGGGTTATACTATTTATGATTAAGTCCTGATTCATTTATCTCAGACAGATAGCTCCCATGCACAAGCCACAATCAAGACATGAATCATAACGAACTACGTGAACTCTGATTTCTAATCTAACCAGGATACATATGACACTTGTACAAGGCTCGAGATCAAGGGAAGTTCTCCTCAGAAGTCATTCCTGATAAAATGTTCCCAAAAATTTAAAAGGTTTCCCTTATAGGTGTAAGTCTTGATAATGGAACTATGTGGACTTTGATTCCCCATTTGATCAGGGCACATAGGAAGCCTCCCTGAGGTCCAAATTTGACCCTCAAATCAATCCTGATGTTCTCCGATCTATATCCCCGGTATGGTCATGTTCACCCAGAAGATCATATCTTTTGTCGGACCCTTGCGCCGCTTCGGCATAATACCCAGACTAAGTCTTGACCATGAATTTTTCACCTGAATTTCCTCACTGCATAATGTTAAATGACATAATGGGTCCCCATCATACAACCTTAAAAGGTGACGTGTCTAGTTAAGCAACACCAAACTACATGGACTCTAATTCCTCTCACAAGGATACATAGGAAGCCCATCTTATGTGTCTTATTACAATATCAAACCTCCATCTATACCTCCTAGATGATGATAAACTCTAGAGCACATCATTTCTTGGCTTAATTCAGCATTGTCTCCATAACATCAAATCCTTGTATATCCATGATCATCCTACAACCCAGGGGTAACCTGTGGATAGACTCTTCGGGAATGAACCGAGGATTCATGAACATATGAACATGGATTAAATCTATAGGAGATTTCTAAAATAGGAAATTATTCCCCCCAAAAGGGTTTGATGAGCCCGACCTCCCATCCTCTCAACTAATAGAGTCCTTAAGTGTCGTTGGCCAAATCTTCATCCAACGAGTGCCTATATTTGGAAATCAGGTCCATGAATCATGAATACTAGGGTCACTGGGTGTTTCTGGCTCCACGAATAAACCCATTAGAGACCATATGAGGAAATCATATCCTAAGAGTACTGATTGCACAAATACTTAACCCCCTAAAATCTCCCGCTGGGACCATTCGACTGTGGAAACTCCTTCGATATGAAAAAGGGATAAACCACCAAGTCTCGTGGGGTTAATCCAATTATTCTTAAAGGATAATGATGCAGTTCGAGATTAAATGAAAATGGTGATGTTAAATTATCTATAATAACAGACAAATTCTTGTCACCCATCATACCATTTTGTTTTCCCCAAATTCTCACCTCTGGTCAAAACAAAAATGGTGAACCTGAAGTGAATCCTTAACCAAGGTGGTGGTTTTAACCCACTCAATCACCTTCACCTCATAAAAAGGAAGGTATCTAAGTCCGATCGTCAATTATGCATATGATCAAGAGATTCTACTTTGACAGGGGTTTTCTATCTTTATATTTCATATATATATATATATGTGTGTGTATATTATAGGTTTCCAGAGAAAAATTTGATCCAAATAGAATCTCAACAACCATCTCAGACACACACCTCAATGATACCACATTTGGTTGGGGCCCCGATAAAAAGAATAGGACCCCCTCATCTACCTAGCATCTTCAACACTAGGTATCCAACATGTTGATTAGAGAGTACCGCCAAAACGATACTCTCCCCATCATGGAGGCTACAAGACAAGCCCTCAAATCTGCAAAATCTTGCCAGCCGCCTCAACCGTGACCAGAACCCCAGCACTAGGCAGCCCCAGTGGTCGTCTCAAACCGTTTCAGGAGCCTATCCACGGAACGCGACAATAAGTACCTCCCTTATATCAGGGAGGTAGATGGATTCAATGCTGAAGACTTCATCCTAGTTGCACATGGGTCTTACTCATGGGACCCTACTATAGAGCATCGTAACTAACACCGGGCGACCAAGTATCCTTTCTCTGAAGAGGATCTCATTCTGAGGGAACCCATTGAAGTACAAAGGACACAAATCCCTCAGGCTGCCTACTGAGGGTGGAAAATATATAATTAGGTGTAGGTAATCACCCTAATTTATGAGGAGGAAACCTATTGTACCAATGTGGTGGAATTCAATGGGTAGACATAAAACTCTTCCCCCTCCACTCAAACCCAATATGGAAATATGGTGGCACAATATAGGAACGTGCATATTCCTACTAGTGTATGTCGGTCCCGTCATGCAAAAAGAGCAACAAATTACAGGAAGATGCAAATATCTACTGATGAACAAGAATCCTGTCACCCAAATAGGACATAAACCTACTATAGGTAGGTATAAACACCTACCAGTATGTATCAATCCCACCATCCAAATAGGGCATCAAACAAATATGACCAGATTCAAATTCTTGCGGATGCATATCATGCCCATGAGAAAAATAGAGTGGCAAGCGAGTAGATGAAAATTCCTACTTATATACATGAGTCCCACCAGTCAAATATGATGGAAAGTAGAGAAGACAACTGGTATCAGACTTTTTCCTTTGTCACGACACTAGTATCCACTAGAAAATTATAGTGAAACGAAGAAGGAACAAACTTCTGCTCCGACATCGGAATGGGCCTTTATACCCATTCTAGAAAAATAAATATATCAACACATCTTTTCCATGATGAAAGATTAGATGTCAATCCCAGACTGTATCCTCTATACATGTTAAGACATCATTGCATCAGTGAAAAAATAGAGGAGTCGGGCCATGACCTGGTCTCCCCGAGTGGGGTGATTCATCCAAATAATTATGTAATCACCTCGGAGAAAATCTACATCCCTACTCTGATTTAGGAGGGTCAACGACAATATCTCGTGATACAAGGACAATTGGATCAGGAAAAAATACTTGTTTCAACTGGGGGATGCTGGTTCAACATGGTGGCCACTCCAAGGCAGACATATACCCCTACAAAAACTCAATATGTATGTCAGCGTATCCTGGCAACATTGTGGAAACCAACAAAAGAGGAACCCATATACAATGGTCATTGCCATCATCAGATGACCCCAGTTTCCCGTAAGAGAGAAACAAAAAATGAAATGTGACAAATATAGTTGGAAAATAAAGAGAATATTTATGGTTCCTCTCTACTGGAATCTAGAGTCCTTGATTCCCTCAAGAACATATCAATAGAGGCTTAGGATCCTATCTTTCCATTACCAAATTATGTAAATGGCAGCAATAGTTGTGATGGCCTTCCCTACAATGTTGCTACCAACAACTATGAAGTCCCTCCCCAGAGTACCCATGGGGGATTACTCCATGGTCTAGGATTGATCAATAATGATATCCTATCTCTTTATGCATGTCTGGGTAGACCTCCCCTAGACCATAATATTAGATAGCAAAAAGTACCTCCCCTTACTTTTATCCACCATGATGGTCATCCCCAGGGTATACACTAAAAATATGCTTCTCCTTGCTGTCATACATCAAGTCATGATGGTAGTCCTATCCATGATGAAAAATACTGTGAAGGACCTCCCCACAATGGTAGTTTTTATGAAGGCCCTTCCCATAGAAACATCAAGCAGTGATAAGGTCCTCCCCTCATTTCAGTACATCCTAAAGGCCCTCCCTAGGATGTACACTGCAGAAATTATCCCTATAGAAATATATCAAGTTGTGATAATAGTCCTCTCCATAATAGTATTCATCGAGAAGGTCCTACCCTCGGTACAACCCACCTCGAAGGTCCTTCACAAGGTATACTTCTTAGGAAAATTCCCCATAGTCAGACATCAAATTCCAATGGTAGCCCTCTCCATTATATCACAAGCTACGAAGGTCCTCCCCACAGTCAAAACTCACACCGGTAAGAAGGCCCTCCCCTCTCCGAATAAAATATGAGAAATCCCTCCTATGTTGAGGAACTCAGAAAGATTGAGTCAGACATGTCAGACACTCTTTCTATGATGAGTGATATCCTTTCTCAACCTGAAGATGGCCCGGGGCCATGATCATCTTCTGATCCACCACTGTGCCACTCACATATCAATGAGGCTCCTACCTAACCTTCTTCATAGAACGAAATCATTAAAAGGTAGTCAAGATGAGCATATCAAGTAGAGGGGTCCTTGGAAAAAAAATAGGATATGTTTCTTGTGAGAAGACAACTAGCTAGGGATGAAATACCAGTTATGTATTGGCCCACGACCACTTCTCACTTCAACATAGCCAGGGAGTTGTTTGAGGAATGTATGCATAACATTTGACTCAACATCTGGACAACTCTCTTCCAACTAAAATAAAAGTTTTTCCCTATGAGGGGTATGAGGGCCATGTAAACATATTAGGAGAGCTTCACCATTTAATCAACCTAGAAGCCCTCCCATCTACATGGCAGCCACAATCAGAAAGGTAAAAGAAAGACCTTGAACTGACCTACCTCCACATGCTGCACAAGTTGTGTTGCCTCATCGGTGATGCCCAGTATAGAGTTCATATCTAGAGATGGGGAGAACATGGAGATCTACACTTCCCCCCACATCCCATCCAGTAGACCTCGTCAGAAATGACATCTTTCAATGTCATTACACAAAGGTATCAATCAAATGAAACCCCTGCTCATGAAAGGTGGAATGCTCAACAAGAACCAGCCTTTAGTATGTCTCAAAACCATCAGGTTTGATGAGAGAAAACCATAAAGAAGCTCTTGAATCAGGCCAACAAAAACATCCATAAGGATTCTTATCTCAGGTAATCCAATTGAATAACAATGCTCATGTCCTCGAAATAAAATAAATCCTATGAAGGCGGTAATAATGGAAACTACTGCTGCAATATGGGATCAACCCTTGCCCATAGGGATGGGTGAATCTTTAACTCGAAATTACCCTGTATGACCAATGGATCTGGGTGATAATTCATCAATGGATGAATGGGAGGAACCCCATCCCACATGGGTGGGGGATTTTTTACCTCAAATTTCTACATAGCGGACATCTGTATTCTCCTATTTGGGAAGAATTGTGACCAAAGAGGTCACCCATTCAGTCTTGTATCATGGTTCATACCCCCTAGTATGAATTCATATTGAAAGGTCAGATCAGGTCTCCCTTCAGGTTTCTCTTCACCAAGAAATCTAAAGAATACCATATAATGGAAGGATAAAGTCCAACAAAGGACACAAAAGATCTCCTACCATTCGAAACTTGGTACACTACCTCTAATGCGGTATGCATTAGTGAACAAGGTAGAGATCAGTCCCACAAACCTCACAGTAAATGATACATATGGAGAGGATGCAAGAGAATATGGTTCTC
Source organism: Viscum album (assembly GCA_963277665.1). Classification (NCBI taxonomy): domain Eukaryota; kingdom Viridiplantae; phylum Streptophyta; class Magnoliopsida; order Santalales; family Viscaceae; genus Viscum; species Viscum album. Next base: position 550,685,294 of record OY728137.1, read on the forward strand.
CCCCGGAGGAGGTCCACATCGAGCCTGAGGGTGTGCATACCCGGAACCAGAGAGTTGCCTTAAATTTGGGCACACCCTTAGCAAACCCATTAATACCTCCCTCAAAAATCCCCAACAAGGAGAAGAATAAATCTCTGGTCATCTATGACCCACCTCATCCTCCCCCTGAGAATGTGTCCCTCACACTCGAGGAAAGATTTTCCAAGTAGGAGTAAAAAATGAAAGAGATCAGGCGAATCAATGTTGAGCTATGTTGAGGAAGCTATCTTGCTAGGTGTGTTCCTCAAGAAGAATGTCAACAGGTATTCCCAGAAGAGGTGCCTGTACCACATGCACTCATCCCAATAAATTAAACTAGGATTGGATTCTAATCCAATCTAGCCCCGGGACCATCATTCTACTTGAATCTAGCCCTGGAAGGATATCAAGACTTCCCTCCACTGGGGAAGCAACCAAAATATATTCAAACGAACCCACAAAGGAACCCCCGGCTGGGTATCCACCCAAAATTCAACCAATGAAGGAACGTCTAGTTTTTCCCCTACTACACCTGCCCAATCTCAAGTCTGACAGGATATGAATCAAGGGCTCTTGAATAGCATTGATTAATTGAAAACTCAATTGAAAGTCGTGGAAGGGTAGCATGCTCCGATACAACCATAATGCAAACCTTATCCTGATTTTTTGAGCAATGTTCCTCCACCAAAAAACATCGGGAACCCTGTATTCCCTGTGTTCAATGGGTCAGGAGACCAAGAACAACATCTAATGCACAATTCATCTTACTGTAACCCCATTATGGTTACCCCAGAGCAATAAGAAGTAGTGAAACTCAGGTGCTTCATGCAAACTCTATAGGGGTCATCCTTCATGTGGTATACTAGTTTTCCAGCTAACTCAATCATAGTTTGGGAGGATCTCTGATGATGGTTTCTCTTCCAGTTCATTTCAACATTGCCTAAGACAACAGTTAGTGATCTCATGAACTATAAGCAGTGAGAGAATGAAAGAGTTTCATACTTCATCTCTATATGGAAAGACCTGACTTACACCCTGAACTGGGCACTCCCCTTGGATAAAATGCTCTCTATGTGAATCGATAATCTCCATGGTGAATTATAGATTCCACTCATCCCAGTGAAATACACAAGTGGGTTTTGAGATTTCTCCTCCATTTCCCAAAGTATAGAAGACTCCTTGCAGCAGACCAATATCAAGTTCTGAGTGACCCCATCAACCCCATAAAAAAGAACAGGAAAAACTAAAGTGGATTATTTAATGCTTAAGACACCCCGACACCATCGCTAGTTGCGAGGCCACCACCAAACCTTCCAAGACCCCCTGGATTCCAATAGACACCCCCACCTCGATAAGATGATCAAATGTGTGCCAAAATAAATTAGTTCAAGGAACAAAGAAATAATGCCTACTCATTTAGAGATGAATAAGTCTATGGCTACTTTGTAACTGCCATGAATTGTAATTTAATCTGGCTCCCAGAGCCAAAGAGAGCCGATGAAGTGGGTCTCGATGACCATCCAATTTTTTCCCCTACCACCAGATATCAGGACACACCATCCAGGAGTGATTCATCTTCAAGGATCTCATACAAAAGATGGTGGATTTCAGACAATTCAATTTAGGTCCACCGCCAACACAAGTGGTGTATGTCTCCACCTTAGACCCAAATGAGGAAGAGGAGTGGAAAACTGTCACCTGCAAAAGGAGAAAAAAATTGATATTTGGATGAATCGAAAAATAATCAATCGAGCTCATGGAATCCTCCAGGCATAGTTTAAGCAACCAAACATTCCCCCAATAGCTCATAATACAACAAAACCATTGTCCTCAGTCCCAGAATATTCTGAGGGATGAAAAGGAATAAAGCAGGAGAAAGAAGATGAGACTGCACTAAAGATAAAACTATTCTTGACACTTTTGGAGTTCATGCTAGAAGACATGAAAGAAGGGGAACCACCCCGCCAAAAGACACCATCAGAAGAAGACAGGCAGAAAAAATTATTGTCAGATCAAGAATTGATCTTCAGCTCCATTAATTTCATTCAATTAATGGACCTCTTCTATAATAGAGACTATGACTGAAAACCCAAATTCAATGCATCGAAATGGAGAGCCATAGGAAGAGTCCTTTTAGGCTAATGGTTTCCAGGAAGGCATGATCGTGGCAGGAGTAAAATTCCTGACGACACCTTAACTCAAACTGTTAATGTTGTGGAAACTCGCAGAAGGACCCTCCAGCAGGCACAACAGGAACCAGAGTGTTTCTCTTCCCCCTAATGGAAGAAATACAAGCCCAATAATCTTCAATTATCTGTTATATGAAGATCATATGTCTAATCGCCCAAGGCGTACTGGAATACCAGTTCATCCAAACCTAGAAAGTATAGAAGTACCATCAACTCATGTCAGAAAGGTCGGACCCTCTACGTCCAAAACTCAATCCCCTAAAGTTCCCATGAAAGAGCATCCCCAAGTCAGAAAGTGCCATCCTTTAGAGTGGAAATATGATATTCTGAAGTAGCTTGCCTCAGTACCGACAAAGCTATATGCCTTAAATCTATCATCAGACCTTAGAGAGACACTCATCAAAGCTTTATTAAGTCCCCAATAATTTGAAGTCGAAGTAGAAACTGCCAAAGTCTATCATACAGAGGCCAAACCCAAATAATTCTATGTTGTCATCTCCTTCGAATATCAGGATGAAGACACCATCATGGAGGGACAAATCAAACCCTTATATGTGTCTAGAAAGATAACCGGCATTGATGTGCAGAAAATTTTCAATGACAATGGCTTTAGAGTTATCCTCCTCCCATTATGAACACATCGTCGATTGGGATGTGGTGAAGATGATCTAACACCCTGCAATATAGCTATACGGGGATATGAAAAAAGTAATAAGAATCTGTTTGAATGAATCAAGCTTAAAACTTGGTCTGGGGACCTTGTGTCTGATCCTGATTTTCTAGTGGTGTGGAAAAATATGACCTTTAACGTCCTGTTGGGGAGGCCCTAGCTGCATCAGCACGTTGTGATTCCCTCATCATACCATCAGTACATCAAATGTTTTTATAATGGAAAAAATGGGACATTTCATGCTGATAAATCCCCATTAGAATCCTATGAGTCGTATTATATTGATACAGGGTTCTATGAACTAGAAGAGAAGCAGTCTTTGGCTGACGATATTGGTTGGATCACCATCCCAAATGGATTGGAAATGGATCCCGAAGATCCCCTCAAATAACTTGGGGAGGAGTATGTATTACCCATCAATAAGGTTGAGTGCATAAGTTTAAGTTCAGACATGGACTCATCAATCTGCATGATCTCTATTATGGATGCCTAGTCCAAGGATGCTAAAAAGCGCACTAACCCCCATGATAACAGTGAGGGCTCAAACAAAAATACTCTCATACCATCCTTGGGGCTCTAGATAGTTCATTCCTTACTCAATAAGGAAGAAGACGATGTCTTATCACTAAAATAACGTGAAGAAACTCCACCAACCCCATTCCATCCTAATCAGAAAATTTCCCATAGTCAGCTAGGGAAAAAGGACTGTTTTTATTTTCCAAAATCAGAGATTTGATTCTTCTCCCAATGTTGGAGAGTTCATCTTAAGAATCGTCTCCCCATCAGAGAGGATTAATATGATGAAGAGTGGTTATGCCTTTCAAGAAGAAGGATGCATATACGTCCTTCTTAAATAAGAATCAAGATGTTTTTTCCTAGAACTAAACAGAAATACTAGGCCTCAATCCTGAGGTCTCCACTCATTACCTAGGTCTACCGGAAGACCATCGTGGTTACAAATCAGATTCCAGAAGGACCCAACCGACACATGCTTCCAAAATAGAGGCTTAATTTGACAAGATAATCAAATATAAATTCATTCAGGAAGTCTAATATCTGATCTGGTTGGAAAACATAGTCCCTGTAAAAAATACAAATGGATAGATAAGAGTCTACATTGACTTCAATGACCTCAGTCGACACTATCCAAAAGATGATTTCTCACTCCCAATCACGGAATTGATGATCGATGTGACTCCCAGATATGAGGCCCTCTCTTTTATGGATGGATACTATGGATACAACCAGATCAAATGGCCCGAGAAGATGAAGAAGTCATTGATTTCACCCCTAGGGAGTATTAGGCTATAAGGTTATGCCCTTCGGTCTAAAAAATGTCGATGCTACATATCAGCGCACCATGCATCACATTTCCAAGCCCTTTCTATGAAAATTCATTGAGTTCCATGTCGACGACCTGGTGGTTAAATCATGATAGCGCTCGAACCACCTGACAGATCTTGAAACTATCTTCAATAAATTGTGACATCATAGTCTAAAGATGAATCCCCCGAAGTATACTTTTGGCGTTACCTCTGGGAAATTCCTCATCTTTATCGTACTTAATCACAATATCGAAGTCAACCCTGAGAAGAAAAAATTATTCCTTGGCATGTCATCACCTCACAACCTCACTAAGTTGAGGGGTGTCTAGGGGAACTTGGCCTACATTCGACACTTCATAACTAACCTTGAAGGTGAGTGCTTTCCTTTTGCTAGGTTGATGAAGAAAGGGGTCACATACCGGTGGGATAATGATTGTCAATAAGAATTCGAAAATCTTAAAAGGTATCTCCTAAGCCCACTAGTGATGATGCCTCTAGTTGAGGGAAGAACACTCATTTTTTACATGACCTCCTTGGAATGGTCACTAGGCGCTTTCCTCACACATAAGAATGATACCAGCAATGAGAATAGTCTCGATTACCTCATCCGAACAATGATCGATGTTGAGACTTGATATTCAAGTATAAAAAATAACTACATATCCCTAATCTTTGTAGTTTAAAAAAACAGGCATTACCTACAACACCATGAGGTCCATCTGGTCTCCCACTATAACTCGCTCAAGTATATCCTCAGTCATCCCATGCTAACTAGATGCCTATCATGGTGGCATTGGCTTCCCATCTCTTGGGTTGCTTGCTTGTGCATCCTTGGCCATGTATTCTCAGTCCTTGGCTTGCTTGTTTTCCTACTACTCCATAGGTATTCCATGGATCTTCTTTGGTTTCATTTTTTTGGTTTGTTAGAACCTTGAACCTCATATTTTTGAGTCATCATGTTTCACCCTTTGGGTGATTTTTTTAATTCAACTTTCATCTATACATACTTTCTATTTGCCTTGTGAAAAAAACCTTAAATACCCATAAAAACCCTAAAAAACCACTAAAAACACTAAAACCCCTTAACCCCCCCCATAAAACCCCAAAAAACATTAAAAAACTATAAAAAACCTTTAAACCCCTAAAAAACTATTAAAAACCCCTAAAATACCAAAAGGACCTAAAAAACCTGAAAACCACAAAACCCCCCAAAAACTTGAAAAACCCTCAAAATCCCTAAAACTATAAAAAACCTAAACCCCCCTAAAAATCCATGAAAACATAAAAAACCCTGAAAGTCCCCTAAAAATAATAAAAACCCAGAAAAACCATAAAATCCCTAAAAAATACTAAAAAACTCTATAATCCCTTAAAATTCCTAAAAACATTCCAAAACTCTAAAAAACCTTAAAACCCCTAAAAAACTCAAAAACCCTTGAAAACCCAAAAGACCCTAAAAATCACTAAAAACCCTAACAAAATTTAAAACTATAAAAATCCTAAAACCCCCCAAAAAATCTACAAAAATGTAAAAAACACTAAAAAACCCCTAAAATCCATAAAAACTAGAAAACCATAAAAACGTAAAAAATCATAAAAACCACAAAAACATTAAAAAACCATAAAAATCCATAAAAACCACTAAATACTATAAAAACCCTTAAAATCCCTACAATTTTAAAAAACTCTAAAATCCTTAAAACCCCTAAAAATACAAAAACACCCAAAAAAACCAAAAATACCAAAAAAGACCCGAAAACCCCTAAAAACCCTGAAACCCCAAAATCCCTAAAAAATCCCTAAAAACCATAGAAAAACCTAAAAACCCTAAAACCCCTACAAATCTATGAATAAGTAAAGAACCCTAAAAACCCTAAAAAACACCTAAAAACCATATAAACTCATAAAACCATAAAAAACTAAAGATCCCTAAAAACCACTAAAAACTATAAAACCCCTTTAAACCCCTGAAAACATTAAAAAAAATATAAAACCCCTAAAAACCCCTAAAAACACAAAAAGACCCAAAAAAATGAAAATACACTAAAACCACTTGAAAAACCCCAAAAGCCATAAAAATACCTAAAAATCCTAAAAACCATAAAACCATAAAAACCATCAAACCATAAAAATACTAAAAAATTCCAAAACATCCATCAAAATGTAAAAAACCTAGAAAACCACAAAACCCCTAAAAACAATAAAACCCCCCTTAACATCATAAAACCCCAAAAACACTAAAAACAATAAAACCTTTTAAATACCTAAAAACCATAAATTTTTATTAAAATTTTCTAACGTTTTTAGGGGTTTAAAGGGTTTTTAGAGTTTTTAGTGTTTTTTAGGGTTTTTATGTTTTTTTACAATTTTTTATGGTTTTTAGGGATTTTATTGTTTTTAGGAGTTGTTCAGGGTTTTTTGGGTTTTTATGTTTTTTTATAGTTCTAGGGTTTTCTAGGGTTTTAGGGTCTTTTAGTAATTTTTTCGATTCTTTTTGAGTTTTTTAGGGTTTTTTATGTTTTTAATACTCTCAATGGTTTTAAGGGGTTTTAGAGTTTCTAATGGTGTTTTAGGGGTTTTATGGGTTTTTAGGGTTTTTAAGGGTTTTAGGGATTTTTATGGTATTGGGGGGTTTTCAAAGTTTTTTGGATTTTTTTATGTTTTCAAGGGTTTTTATGGATTTTTAGTATTTTTAAAATTTTTAGGGGGTTTTAGGGATTTTAGGGGTTTTTGGGTTTTTTTGGGGGATTTCAGGGTTTTAAGGTCTTTTGGGGTTTTTAGGGCTTTTTAGATATCTAGTGGTTTTTAGGGTTTTTATGGGGTCTTATAGTTTTCATGGTTTTTAGGGGTTTTTATGTTTTAAGGGATTTTTAGAGATTTTTTTTGGATTTTTATGTTTTTAAGGGGTTTTAGGGTTTTTATGGATTTTGAGGGGGTTTATGGTTTTTAGGTTTTTTTAGTGTTTTTTCGGTTTTTTTGATTTTTTAGGGGTTTATGTTTTTTATTGTTTTTTAACGTTTTATGGGTTTTAAGGGAAAAGAAGGCTCGAGACCAGGTGAACCTGGTTCCCCAAAAATTTATTAAAAAAAAGAAGAAACCAACAGAATGATACAAGGAGGGATTACAAACCCGAGTGTTTAAGGTGTTTAATATTTTTTAGTTATTTTTAAGTTTTTATGGGGTTTTAGTAACTTTATGGTTTTTAGGGTTTTTAGGGTTTTTAGGGGTTTTTACATTTTCATGGATATTTATGTTTTTTTATAATTTTTTTTGGTTTTAAAGGTTTTTTAGTATATTTAGGGTTTTTATGGTTTTAAGGGGTTGTTAGGGTTTTAGGGTATGTTAGGGTTTTTAGGGGTTTTTTTATTATTTAAGGGTTTTAAAGATTTTTTAGAGTCTTTTAACATTTTTAGGGGTTCTAATGGTTTTTAGAGTTTATAGTGTTTTTTAGGTTTTTATGGGTTTTAAAGGTTTTTTAAGTTTCATGGTATTTTTTATAGTTTTTAGTGGTTTTTTAGGGGTTATAGGGTTTTCTTATATTTTCAAGGAATTTTAGGACTTTTTTAGTATTTTTATTGTTTTTTGGGTTTTTAGGATTTTTAGGAATTTTGAGGGATTTTAGGGGTTTTAGAGGTTTTAGGGTTTTTAGGTTGTTTTTGGGGTTTTTAGGGTTTTTAGGGGTTTAAAGTTTTTTAGAGTGTTTTGACATTTTTAGGGGGTTTTAGGGATTTTGGAGTTTTTAGTGGGGTTTTAATATTTCAATGGGGTTTTAGGGATTTTTATGTTTTTAGGCGGTTTTGTGGTTTTCAGGGGTTTTCAGGGTTTTGGGGTTTTTATATTTTTAAATATTTTTAGGTATTTTTAGGAAATTTTAGATTTTTAGGGTTTTTTATTGATTTTGAGGGGTTTTAGGGAATTTCAGGGTTTTAGGGTTTTTTTGGGTTTTTAGGGTTTTTTTGAGTTTTTTAGATTTTTTAATGTTTTAAGGGTTTAAGTGTTTTTAGAATTTTTAGTGGTTTTGTAAGATTTTTATGGGTTTTAAATGTTTTTAAGGTTTTTAGGTGTATTATGGTTTTTAGGAGTTTTTTATGGTTTTTAGAGTTTTTTTTTGTTTTTAAGGATTTTAGGGATTTTTTAGGGTTTTTATGGTTTTTACAGGCTTTTAGGGTTTTTAGGTATGGTTTAGGGGTTTTCAAGGATTTTTAGGGCTTTTAGGGGTTTTTAGGGTCTTTTAGTGTTTTTTTGTTTATTTTAGTTTTTACGTTTTTTAATTTTTTTAGAGTTTTTAACATTTTTAGGGGTTTTAATGGTTTTCAGAATTTTTAGTGGTTTTTTGTGTTTTTATGGGTGTTCTGAGTTTTTGAAGGTTTTTAATGATTTTTTGGTGTTTTATGGTTTTTAGGGGCAAGGAAGATGCAAGGACATGCTACTCCTGGTCCCCACAAAATGTATACAAAAGAGAGACAACCGGAACAAAGGGAGGGTCAGGGTCAAATGACCCACACCCAAAATCCCCAACACCCCCCCACAAACCTAGTTACCAACATCACCCAAAAAAACAAAAAGGGACAGATTATTCAATGTCACCGCCAAAGTCATGCACCATGCCAGCACCATAAAGATCATCATCCCAGTCTAGTCCAGCAGCGACATCAGAAAAGTAGTAGTCAGAGTCTACCCCCGTGTGTCCATGGATTCCCATCACGACTCAAAATCCCCTGTAGTCTAATCAGTGACAAGTATTACTCTCTGAGCCTCTTTTGATCGGCAGATGCGCGAAGGATGATCCCTCCTGTTGACTTTTAATTTCAGCTTCACCACCCTAGAGGTCGCCCTGGTCACCATGGGCCTCAGGATAGATGAATAGTCCCTCTTCCACATTCGTTTTAGGGTCTTTATTGGATTTTTATGAGTTTTTTTTGAGTTTTTAGGGATTTTAGGGTATTTTAGAGTTTTAAACATTTTTAGGGGTTTTAAGAGGTTTTTAAGTTTTCAGTAGTTTTTTAGGGGGAGGGGGTTTCTGTGATTTTAGGGTTTTTATGTTTTCAGGGATTTTTAGGGATTTTTTATAATTTTATGGTCCTTATAGTTTTTAGGGTTTTTATGGATTTTTAGGGTTTTTTAGGTTTTTAGGGTCTTCTGTGGGTTTTAGGGGTTTTTTGAATCTTTTAGTATTTTTATTGTTTTTTAATGTTTTTGAGCATTTTTAGGGTTTTAAGGGTTTTTAGAGTTTTTAAGTTGGTTTTAGGGGTTTTATGGTTTTTAAAGTTTTTTAGGTGTTTTAATGGTTTTTTGGAGGTTTTTAGAGTTTTTTGGGTTTTTTTACATTTTTAGGGATTTTTAGGTTTTTTATGGTTTTGGAGTTTTTTAGGATTTTTTGGGATTTTGAGGGTTTTAGGATATTTCATGCTTTATAGGGTTTTTAGTAGTTTTCATGGTTTTTAGTGTCTTTTGGATTTTTTTGAGTATTTAGGGTTTTTAATATTTTTTAGAGTTTTTTTTGAAATTTTTAGCGGTTTAACGATTTTAGAGTTTTTAGGGGGTTTTAGGGTTTTATGGGGTTTTAGGGTTTTAAAGGGTTTTAGGGATTTTTATGGTTTTTCAAGGTTTTAGTATTTTTAGGGATTTTGAGCGGTTTCAGAGTTTTTAGGGTTTTTAGGGTCTTTTTGGGTTTTTAGGGTTTTCGAGTTTTTTAGGGATTTAAAGGTTTTTTGGAGTTTTTTTAACATTTTTGGGGGTTTAAGGTTTTTTTGTGTTTTTAGCGGGTTTTTAGGGTTTTTATGGGTTTATAGGTTTTTTAGAATTATTTAGGGTTTTTTAGTGGTTTAGAGTCTCTTATTATTTTTTGTGTTTTTCTGAGTTTTTAGGGTTTTTTAGGTTTTTTAGAATATTTTAACATTTTATGGGTTTTAAGGGTTTTTAGAGTTTTTAGTGGTTTTTAGGGTTTTTATGGGGTTTCGAGGTTTTAAATTTTTTTAGGGGGTTTTACTATTTTCAGGGGTTTTTTTATTGTTTTTAGTGTTTTTTATGTTTTCAGGGATTTTTAGGTTTTTTAAATATTTTATGGTTTTTTGGGATTTTGAGAGTTTTTAGGGGTTTTTAGGGTTTCTAGGGGTTTCTGATTTTTTTCATCTTTTTGGGTTTTTAGATTTTTTAGTTATTTTTAGTGTTTCTATGATTTTTAGGTGTTTTTATGATTTTTATTTTTTTATGGTTTTCAGTGGTATTTTAGGGTTTTAGGGGTTTTTATGGATTTAGAGGGGGTTTAGGGGTTTTCATGGTTTTTTAGGGTGTTTAGGGTTTTTTGTGTTTTTTTCGGGTTTTCCCTAGTTTTTAGGGTTTTCAAGGTTTTTTAGAGTTTTTAATGTTTTTAGGGGTTTTAAGCTTTTTTAGAGTTTTTAGTGGTTTTAGGGTTTTTATGCGTTTTTAGGGTTCTTAAGGTTTTTAGGTGTTTTTGTTGTTTTTATGGTTTGTGGGGGTTTTAGGATTTTTCAGGATTTTAATGGTTTTAGGGTTTTTAGGGGTTTTTGTGGTTTTAGTGTATTTTTTGAAGTTTTTAGGGTTATTAAGTTTTTTAGAGATTTAACGTTTTTAGGGTGCTTAACGATTTTTACAGTTTTGAGATTTTTTACTAGTTTTTAAGGTTTTTTGGGTTTTTTTGGGATTTTTTAGTTTTCATGGATTTTTCCTGGGTTTTTGGATTTTTTACATTTTTAAGGATTTTTATGGGTTTTGGGGGTTTTTGTGTTTTTAGAGTTTTTTTGGGGTTTTAGAGTTTTTTGGGGTTTTAGGGTTTTTCAAGGGATTTAGGGTATTTAGGGGTTTTAGGGTTTAATGGGTTTTTTTGTTTTTACGTTTTTTTTGAGTTTGATAGGGGTTTAAAGGTTTTTAGAGTTTTTTAACATTTTGAGGGATTTTAAGGTTTTTTAGAGTTTTTGTTGGTTATAAGTGTTTTTGTGGATTTTTAGGGTTTTAAAGGTTTTTAGTGGTTTTATGGGGTTTTTCAGGGTATTTATGTTTTCAGTGATTTTTACGAATTTTTTAGGATTTTTATGGTTTTTATGGTTTTTATGATTTTTAGGGGTTTAAGGGATTTTTAAGGTCTTTCGGTTTTTCATGATTTTTAGGGCTTTTAAGAGTTTTCTAGGTTTTTAGGGTCTTTTGGGTTTTTAGGGGTTTTAAGGTTTTTTATAGTTTTTTAATGTTTTTAGGGGTTTTAAGGGATTTTAAATATTTTAGTAGATTTTTAGGTTTTTTATTATGGTGTTTTAAAGGTTTTTAGGGGTTTTGTGGGTTTTTTTGTTTTTTTGGGTTTTTAGGGTTTTTTACGTTTTCTGGGATTTTCAAGACTTTTTTAGGATTTTTATTCTTTTTATGGGTTTTTAAGGTTTTTAGATATTTTTAGGGGTTTTTGGGTTTTTGGGTTTTTATGGTTTCTTGGGTTCATCGGTTTTTTTAGTTTTTAAGGTTTTAATTGTATTTTTCAGTTTTTTAATTTTTTTAGGGTTTTAAGGGTTGTCAGAGTTTTTAGTGGGTTTTTAGTGTTTCTATGGGATTTTTGTTTTTTTACATTTTCATGGGGTTTTAGGTGGTTTTAAGGATTTTCATGGTTTTTAGGGTTTTTAGGTTTTTTAGGGTTCTTCAGGGGTTTTAGGGTCTTTTTGGGTTTTTACAGTTTTTTTAGTCTTTTAAGTGTTTTAAGCGTTTTTAGAGTTTTATAACGTTTTTAGGGGTTTATAGGGTTTTTATTATTTTTAATGGAGTTTGGTATCTTTATTAGTTTTTAGGGGTTTTAATGATTTTAGGGGTTTTTATGTTTTTCAGGGGCTTTTAGGGTTTTTTTGGGTTTTACGTTTTATGGGATTTTGGGGGTTTTTTATGATTTTTATGGTTTTTAGGGGTATTAGGGTTTCTAGAGATTTTGATGGTGTTTAGGGGGATTCGGGATTTTTTTGGGTTTTTTTGGGTTTTTTGGGTTTTTCAAGGTTTTTTAGCTTTTGTTTTTTTGATTTTTGTAGGTTTTTTTAATTTTTTAATGTTTTTAGGTGTTTTAAGGGTTTTTATAGTTTTTAGTGGGTTTTAGGGTTTTTATGGGGTTTTAGTATTTTTTATGGTTTTTAGGTTTTTTATGGGTTTTATGTATTTTCATGGTTTTTAGTGTTTTTTACATTTTTAGGGATTTTTAGGGCTTTTTTAGATTTGTTTTGGTTTTTAGGGTTTTAGGGATTTGAGGGGTTTGTGGGGGGGGGGGGTTCATATTTTTTAGGGATTTTAAGGTTATTCTAGGTTTTTATGATCTTTTAGTGTTTTTAGGGGTTTTGGATATTTTAGGGTTTTTAAGGGTTTTTATAGTTTTTAATGTTTTTAGGGGTTTTAAGCGATTTATAGTTTTTAGGTGGGTTTTAGGGTTATATTAGGTTTTAGGGGGTTTTATGGTTTTTTGGGTGTCTTCAGGGTCTTTATGTTTTTTTAAAGTTTTCAACGATTTTTAAGGATTTTTATGGTTTCTAGGTTTTCTTAGGGGTTCTTGAAATTTTTTGGTGTTTTAGGGGTTTTCAATGTTTTATAGTGTTTTTAGGGACTTTTGGGGGTTTTTTTATGTCTTTTAGTTTTTAGATATTTTAAGGGTTTTATAGTTTTTAACGTTTTTAGGGGTGTTAAGGTTTTTTTATAGATTTTATTTTTTTAGGGTTTTTATGGGGTTTTTAAGGTTTTTAGGGGTTTTTATGGATTTCAAGGATTTTTTAGGGATTTTAGGGTTTTTATGTTTTCTGGGATTTTAGGATTTTGTGGTTTTTAGGGGTTTTAGGGATTTTGAGGTGTTTTAAAGTTTTTTAGATAATTTTAACATTTTTTGGGGTTTAAGGGTTTTTGGAGTTTTTAGTGGGTTTTTTGGGTTTTTAGAAGTTTTTATGGTTTTCAGGGGGGCTTTTAGGGTTTTAGGGTTTTTTTTCTTCTTTTGAGATTTTTAGGGGGGTTTTAGGATTTTTATGGATTTTAGGGTTTTTAGGGTTTTTATGGATTATGGTGTTTTTATGATTTTTTAGGGTTTTTAGAGTTTTTAGGGATTTTCTGTATTTTTAGGGTATTTTTGGGTTTCAAGGGTTTTCTTTGAGTTTTTTAGGGGTTTTAAGGGGTTTTAGAGTTTTTAAATGTTTTTAGGGGTTTTAAGGGTTTAGAGTTTTTAATGGGTTTTAGGAGTTTATGGGTTTTTAGTGGTTTTATGATTTTTTTAGAATTTTTATGGGTATTAGGGTTTTTTAGGGTTTTTAGCGATTTTGAGGGTTTTTACGGGGTTTTAGGGGTTTTAGAAGTTGTAAGGGATTTATGGTTCTTTTAGAGGTTTTTTAACATTTTTAGGGGTTTTTTGGGTTTTTAGAGTTTTTAGTGGGTTTTAAGGTTTTTATGGGTGTTTAGGGTTTTTTTATGTTTTTATGGGATTTATTATTTTTTGGGGCTTTCTAGGGTTGTAGGGTTTTTATGTTTTTCGGAATTTAAAGGGATTTTAAGGATTTTTTTTGGGTTTTAAGGTTATTATGGATTTTCAGGGTTTTTAGAGATTTTCATTTTTTTTAGGTTTTTAGGGGTTTTAGGGTCCTTTATTGTTTTTGTTATCTTTATAATTTTTTACATTTTTAAGAGTTTTAATGATTTTTAGAGATTTTAGTGGGTTTTTTGGGTTTTTAGAAATTTTGAGGGTTTTTAGGGATTTTTTTTGGTTTTTTAGGTTTTTTACGGTTTTTAGGGTTTTTTTGAGTTCATAGGGACTTTAATCATTTTTAGAGTTTTTAAAATTTTGAAGGGTTTTAAGGGATTTTATAGTTTTTAGTAGTTTTAGGGCTTTTATGGGCTTTTAGGTTTTTAAAAAATTTTGGGGGGTTTTATGGTTTTCAGGGGGTTTCCAAGGTTTTTAGGGTATTCTAAATTTTTAGGGATTTTAAAGGATTTTTTTATATATTTATGGTTTTTAGGGGTTTTAGGTTATTCAGGGATTTTAGGGGGTTTTATGGGTTTTTAGAGTTTTTCGAGGTTTTCAGGTTCTTTCAGCTATTTTTGGGATTTAGGGTTTTTTTAATTTTTTTGGGATTTTGTTTTTTTAAGTTATTTAACATTTTTAGTTGTTTTAAGGGGTTTTCAAGTTTTTAGTGGTTTCTAGGGTTGTAGGGAAAATAAGGTTCGGGACCAAGCATGCTTGGCCCCCCAAAATTTCATAAAAACTAAATGCAGAAATAGAACAAAAAGAGTCTGGGCTAAAACAACCCAAAGATAGAAACAACAAGTCAAAAGGATCAACAACACCACCATAATCAAAATCAGAGCATGCTCCAGCATCCATCAACTCCCATCCAAAATCCAAGTCCTCTTGATACTTGAATAGTGCCAAATACCTATCTGCAAGTCTTTGTTTCTCCAAAGTACACTGTGTTCGGGAATTGTTAGGCCGCTATCCCTATGGTTTTACGGCCTTAGAAGAGGGTCTAATAGCTATGTGCTTTGGTAAAGTGGAGTAGTCCTTTCTTTGCCTCCTCTTTGGGGGAGCAGAGATGAAACGCTCAGGCACATTCTCCTTACCATGTAAAATTCATCACTAGCTTTGATCAAGGCCTCATTTTTGCTGCCACCATCCTTGTTTTCATCCTTGGCAACATCCACTCATCTCTATTGTCATCCCCATGGTTTTCATGGGGTTTTCATGGTTTTTAGGGTGTTTAGGTTTTCAATTATTTTAAGGGATTTTTTAGGGGTTTTAGGGGTTTTTTTTTAGTTTTTAGGGATTTTGAGAGTTTTTATGGTTGTTTAGGTGTTTTAGGGTTTTCTGGGTTTTAAATTCTTTTAATATTTTTAGGTTTTTTTGAGTTTTAGGTGTTTTAATGGTATTTAGAGTTTTTATTTTTTTAGTGGTTTAAAGGGTTTTTATAGTTTTAATGGGTTTTCAGGGTTTTTAGGGTTTTTTAATGTGTTTAGTGTTTTTATGGTTTTTAGGGGTCTTTCCAAGATTCAGGTTTTTTTACATTTTTAGGGACTTTTAGGGATTTTTAAGATTTTTATGGTTTTTATGGTTTTTTAGGGAATTTGGGGGTTTACGAATTTTTAGGGGTTTCAGGGGTTTTAGGGATTTTCAGGGACTTTGAAGTCTTTTAGTGTTTTTAGGGGGTTTTAAGATTTTTTTAGTTGGTTTTTATGGTTTTTAGGGGTTTTTAATGTTTTTAGGGGTTGTATGGTTTTCAGGGTTCTTTTTGAGATTTAGTGTTTTTTACATTTTTATGTATTCTTATTTTTTTTTAGTATTTTTATTGTTTTTAGGATTTTTTAGTGTTTTGAAGATTTTGAGGCATTTTCCATGTTTTTTAGGGTTTTATGGTTTTTTACGTTTTCAAAGATTCTTAGTATTTTTTTTGGATTTTTATAATATTTAAAAGGTTTGTGGTTTCTAGGGATTTTGAGGGGTTTTAGGGATTTTTAGTGTTTTTTAGGGTTTTAGGAGTTTTCCTGGTTTTTAGGGTCTTTTAGCGTTTTAGGGTATTTTTTGATTTTTTTAGGAGTTTTATGGTTTTTTAGTGTTTTTTATGTTTTTAGGGTTTTTCATGGTTTTGGGGGGTTTTAGTGATTTTTAATATTTTTTGGGTTTTTAGGGGTTTTTTATTGTTTTTATTGGTTTTATTGTTTTTCAGGTGGTTTTTAGGGTTTTTTACGTTTTGAGGGATTTTTAGGATTTTTAGGATTTTTAGGATTTTTACGGCCTTTAGGGATATTTAGGTATTTTTAGGTTTTTTGGGGGTTTTCATGGTTTTTAGGGTCTTTTGGGTTTTTAGGGGTTTTTTTTTGTTTTTAGGTTTTTTTTAGTTTTTAAGATTTTTTGAGTTTTTTAACTTTTTAAGGGGTTTAAGGGTTTTAAGTGATTTCAATGATTTTTTGGTTTTTATGGGTGTTTAGGGTTTTATGGTTTTTAGGGATTTTATGGTTTTCATTGTTTTTTCATGGTTTTTTCTGTTTTTTACAGTTCTAGGGATTTTTAGGGTGTTTTAGGATTTTAATAGTTTTAGGTTTTTTAATATTTTTAGGTATTTTGTGGGTTTTTAGGGATTTTAGGATCTTGTAGTGTTTTTTGGGTTTTTTTTAGTTTTTAGGACTTTAAAGGTTTTTTAGATATTTTTTATCATTTTTAGGGGTTTTAATGGTTTTTAGAGTTTTTAGTGTTTGTAAGGGTTTTTAGTCTTTTTAAAGGTTTTTCGGGGGTTTTCGTGTTTTTTACATTTTTAGGGACTTTTGAGGTATTTTTTAGGATTCTTATGGTTTTTAGGGTTTTTTTAAGCTTTTTATGTTTTTTCAAGGGTTTAAGGGTCTTTTTTGGTTATTATGATTTTTTATGAGTTTTAAGGGTTTTAATGTTTTTTAAAGTCTTTAATTTTTTTAGGGGGTTTAAGTGTTTAAAGAGTTTTTAGTGGGTTTTTATGGGTTTTATGGGTTTTTAGGTTTTTTAAGGTTTTTAGGGGTTTTATGGGTTTTAGGGGTTTTTTAGGGGTGTTAAGGTTTTTACATTTTTCGAGCCTTTTTAGGATGTTTAAGCCTTTTAAGGGTTTTTAGGTTTTTAGGTATTTTGAGGGGTTTTAGGGGTTTTTAGGGTTTTTTTTGTTTTTTTGGGTTTTCAAGGTTTTTTTTGAGTTTTTAGGGGTTTTAATTTGTTTTAGAGTATTTTAACATTTGTAGCAGTTTAAAGGGTTTTTAGAGTTTTTAGTGTTTTTTTTGTTTTTGGGTTTTTAAGGTTTGTAGTGGTTTTTATGGTTTTCAGGTGGTTTATGGGTTTTTAGAGTTTTTAACATTTTAAAGGATTTTTAGGGATATTTTAGGATTGGTATGGTTTATAAGAATTTTTAGGGGTTTTAGAGATTTTGAGCATTTTTAGGGATTATAGGTGGTTTTCAAGTTTTTAGGTTCTTTTTGGATTTTTAGGGTTTTTTTGAGCTTTTTAGGAATTTTAATGTTTTTAGAGTTTTTAAAATATTTTAGGGGTTTGATGGGTTTTTATATTTCTTAGTGGTTTTTAGGGATTTTATGGGTTTTAAGGATTTTTTTAATGTTTTAAGGTTTTAATAGTTTTTAGGGGTTTTCAGGTTTTTAGTAATTTGTATGTTTTTAGGGATTTTTAGGGATTTTTTAGGCTTTTTATTATATTTAGGGTTTTTTTTGGTTTTTTGAATTTTTTGGGTTTTTAGGGATTTTGAGGGGTTTTAGGGTTTTCAGGGTTTTTAGGGTATTTTATTGTTTTGGATTTTTTTTGAATTTTTTATGTTTTTATGTTTTTTAGTGTTTTTAATGTTTATAGGGGTTATAAGGGTTTCTATAGTTTTAGTGGATTTTAGGGTTATTTAATGTTTTTAGGGGGTCTTATGGTTTTCAGTGGTTTGTTCAGGGTTTTATGGGGTTTTTACATTTTTATGGATTTTTAGGGATTTTTTAGGATTATTATGGATTTTAGGATTTTTAGAGATTTTTAGGGGTTTAGGGGTTTTCAGGGATTTTTAGGGTTTTAGGGGTTTCAAATTTTTATTTTGTTTTTTGTTTTTTGGGGTTTTTTGAGTTTTTAAGGGTTTAAAGGTTTTTAGAGATTTTAAACGTTTGTTATGGGTTTAAATGGTTTTTAGATATTTTAGTGGGGTTTTAGGATTATTAGTGGGCTTTTATGGTTTTTATGGTTTTTAGGGGTTTTATGGTTTTTAGGGGTTTTTATGGTTTTCAGGGGTTTTAATGTTTTTAGGATTTTTTTACATTTTTTTGGTTTTTAGTGATTTTTTAGGATTTTTATGGGTTTTGGAGTTTTCTATCATTTTTATGGATTTTTAGGGTTTTATGGTTTTTTATAGTTTTTTGGTTTGTATGGTTTTTCAATGTTTTTTGGGTCTTTTTGGGATTTTAAGGATTTTATGTGTTTTAGGGTTTTTTAATGTATTTAATATTTTTTCAGGGTTTTAAGGGTTTTTAGAGTTTTTAGTGGTTTTAGGGGTGTTATGGGTTTTTGTGGGTTTTAAAGTTTTAAGGGTTTTGTGGTTTTAGTGGTTTTCATCATTTTTTGGGTTTTTTCGTTTTTAGGGATTTTTTGTGTTTTTTCTGGATTTTCATGGTTTTTAGGGTTTTTTAGTGTTTTAAGGGTTTTTTTATTTTTTATGTTTTTAATGGTTTTTAGTTTTTTTACCATTTTTAGGGGTTTTAGAGTTTTTAGTTTTATTTTATGGTTTTTATGGGTATTTAGTTTTTTTAAGGTTCTTTGGGGTTTTATAGTTTTCAGGGGTTTCTCAGGGTTTTAAATATTTTTATGCTTTATTGTATTTTGAGGTAACTTTTAGGATTTTTACGGGTTTTTAGGTTTTTTAGGGGTTTTAAGGATTTTCAGGGTTTTTAGTGGTTTAAAGGGATTTCAGGGGTTTTAATGTTTTTACTGTTTTTATGATTTTTTTTGGGTTTTAGGGCCATTTATATTTTTTAGGGGATTTAAGGTTTTTTGTTTTTTTTAACTTTTTTATGGGTTTTAAGGGGTTTTATGGTTTTTAATGGTTTTTTGGGATTTTAGGGTTTTAAAGTTTTTAGAAGTTTTTAGGGATTTTAGAGTATTTTTAGGTTTTTTAGGGTTTTTATGTTTTTAGGAATTTTTTGGTATTTTTTAGGGTTTTTCGTGTTTTTTGGGATTTCAAGGGTGTTTAGGGGTTTTTAGGGTTTTCCAGGGTTTTTAGGTTTCTTAGGGTCTTTTAGGTTTACATTTTCTTGAGTTCTTTCTTTTTTAAAGATTTTTTTGAATATTTACGGGTTTTAGGGTTTTTAGGAGTTTTAGAGATTTTTAGGTTTTTAGAGGTTTTTAGGGATTTTGAAAGTTTTTAGGGACTTTTAGAGTTTTTAGGGTTTTTATGGTGTTTTTGGGTTTTTAGGGTTTTTTTTGAGTTATTTAGGATTTTTAAGATTTTTTAGAGTTCTTAACATTTTTTGGGGATTAAAGGGTTTTTAGATTTTTTAGTGGGGGTTTAGGGTTTTTATGGTTCTTTTAGGATTTTTTATGTATTTAGGGGTATTTATGCTTTTCAGGGGTTCTTTGAGGTTTTTAGGGTTTTTTACATTTTCATGGATTTTTTGACCTTTTTAGGATTTTTATGGTTTTTAGTGTTTTTTAAAATTTTTAAGAATTTTGATGGTGTTTAGGTTTTTTTTTGGTTTTTTGGGTTTTTTAGGGTTTTAGTGTATGTTGGTGTTTTTTTGAGTTTTTAGGGATTTTAGTGTATGTTGGTTTTTTTTAGAGTTTTTAGTGGGTTTTTAGGGTTTTATGTGTTTTTAGTGGTTTTAAAGGTTTTTAGGGGATTTCATGGTTTTTTATATTTTCTAGGATTTTTAGGATTTTTATGATTTTAAGGATTTTTATGGGTTTTAAGGGATTTTAGGGTTTTTAGGGGGTTTCAGGTATGTTTTTGGTTTTTTGGGTTTTTAAGGTCTTTTTGTGATTTTCATAGTTTTTAGGGTTTTAAATGTTTTTTAGAGTCTTTAACATTTTTAGGGGTTTCAATGGTTTTAGAGTTTTTGTGAGTTTTTAGGGTTTAGGGTTTTAAAGGTTTCTATGGGTTTTTATGGGGTTTTTTAAGATTTTTAGGGGTATTTACTTTTTCAGGGATTTTTAGGGATTTTTTATGATTTTTATGATTTTTAGGGTTATTTAATATTTTTAGGGCTTTTGAGGGTTTTAGTGTTTTAGGGGTTTTTTGGGTTCTCAGGGTCTTTTGGGTTTTCAACGTTTTTTTAGTGTTTTACATTTTTATGGGTTTTTAGAGTTTTTTATCGTTTTTAAAGGTTTAATGGGTTTTATATTTTTTAGTGGGGTTTCCGTGTTTTATAGGTTTTTAGGGTTTTTAGGGTTTTATGGTTTTTAAGGTTTTTAGGGGTCTTTATGGTTTTTAGGGATTTTTAGGCGTTTTAGGGTTTTTACTTATTCATGGATTTTTAGGGATTTTTTGGATTTTTATGGTTTTTATGTTTTTACAGTTTTTAGGCAAAGAAGGCTCGGGGCCAGGCTATTCCTGACTCCCCCCAAAATTTATTAGAAAGAAAGTCGAAGACACTGCAGACAAGGGAGGGGCGGGGTCAATCAACCCACACCCAAAAGACCTTAACAAACACACACCTAAAACCCGAAAAAAAAGAAAAATCAAAAGAAAAAAAGACACAAAACTAAACCCACAACAGCTTCAGCACCTTCTTAGCCAATTCCAGCAGTCGGCCACACCATCACACCTTTATCACTTCCCATCCAAGAAGAAACTAGCATCCACAGCTCACAGCCAAGCAGCGACCAGCGTCCAATATCACATGTTCCGGCATCCAACACCTTCTCACCAAGAAGCTCCGCCATAAGAAGCTCCATCATCCAGCATTCACCAGCAACTAGCAACTCACAACCATCCAAAGACCAGCATCCAAACTAAAAAAAAACCAGTATCCAGCACCTTCTAACCCAGAATATCCACCACCATCATCACAAAACCACTCAGTAGAACCCATAGACAGTATACACATCAAACCACAACCAAACTAGCTTCGCCACCACACAGCAGAACAACAACCCTCTCCAAGCACCAGCATCCATAACCAAAGACCAGCGCCCACAATGAATCACAACCAAACCAACCATAGAATAAAAAACTATAGGTAGCATCCAAACCGTAGTACCTAAACAACTCCCGATCATAAACCCAAGACAAACTCATCTTCCCAAGAAACCACCAGCAATAGCACAAAACACAGCAACCAGCACATCTGAACCCATCATCTCCCGAGGGAACGAAGCTCCTCATCCAGTAATCAAGGCCATCAGACCAAACCACATCCATCATTCCAAACCTCATTGAAAAATTAACTACATACCACCAGCAAGCACGCATCAAAACTCATCTATCCCATTTCAAAAAAACCGGATGATTCATAACCAACATCACAACCAAGAAATAGGAGGACATGGAATAACAAAAGGTCCGACCGGATCTAGCGTCAACAACATGGAGCGGAGACAAATCCGAGAGATTAGGAAGAGAATTCACCTACATCAGCTTCACGAACCAAGGAATGGATTGAATTAGAATATAATACAAAACTTCTGCAACATGGGACTGGGAATCGGAGAGTTGAAAGCAGAAAAAGTCGTCGTTGTCTTTCTCCTTTGAGTGGGAGAAACCCATTGAAGACTTCTTGCCTCCCCGATCAAGGAATGCCACCATCAAATCCATGGATCTTGAGACCTAATAAATAGATTTCAGATCTTTCATGCCCGCACCACACCGCTGCAAAAATAAGTCCAAAACAAAGCCAACAAGGACCAAGGAACACCACCAGAGCCCAGATATGTCGAGGAGAAACCCCAACGTCCGCAGACGCACCGCCAGCCGTACAAAAACCACTCCATCCATACCTCTGTAGCTCTGGAATGTGCGAGCCATGATCCACTTGAAGGAGGATGAGAGCACCGATCCACGCCAGTAAGAATCCCCATCGCCAAACACTGTATCCGCATCACACCGCAAGGTCTTGAAAGGAGCAGCGAAGCTGCTGAGAAGGGTTCTAAGAGGGGTTCAAAAATTTTAGGGTTTTTATTGGCTTTCAAGGTTTTTAGGGTCTTTTGGGTTTTCAAGGGTTTTTTGAGTTTTTAAGGTTTTTAAGGGTTTTTTGAGTTTTTTAATATTTTCCAACGTTTTAATGGTTTTTAGAGCTTTCAGTGGTTTTTATGGTTTTTTAACATTTTAAGGGGTTTTTATGGTTTTCATCAGTTTTTAGAGTTTTAGGGTTTTTTTATGTTTTCAGGGCATTTGGGGAGCTTTTAGTATTTTTATGGTTTTTTAGGTTTTTTGGGTTTTTTGGGTTTTTGATCATTTTTGGGGGTTTCAAGATTTTTTTATTTTCAGGTTATTTATGGTTTTATTGTGTTTTTTTTATTTTTTTAGTTTTTTTGGGTTTTTAGTGTTTTTAGATTTTTTTAACATTTTAGGTGTTTTAGAGTTTTTAGTGGTTTTCTGGGGTTTTATGTGACTTTAGGATTTTTTATGGGTTTTAGGGGTTTTATGGTTTTCAAGGGTTTTTTGAGTTTTTTTACGTTTTGAAGTATTTTTTGGGCTTCTTTACATTTTTATGGTTTTTATAGTTTTTACGGATTTTGAGAGGTTTTAGTGGTTTTTGGGTTTTTAGGGTATTTTGGGGTTTCAGGGTTTTTTTGAGTTTTTAGGGTTTTTATGGTTTTTTAGAATTTTTAATGTTTTTAGGGGTTTTAAGTGTTTTTAGAGTTTTTTATGGATTTGGGGGGTTTTGGGTCATTTTAAGTATTTTAGTGGTTTTTATGGTTTTCAAGGGATTTTTAGGGGTTTGATGGTTTTAGGTATATTTGGGGGGGGGGGGTTTGCGTTTTTAGGGTTTTTAGGGATTTTTAGGGTTTTTAGGGTTTTTAGGGATTTTTTGGGTTTTTAGGATTTTTATGGATTTTTGGGTTTTAGGTGTTTTTTTGAGTTTTTTTGGGGGTTTTAAACTTTTTTACATTTTTATAACATTTTTTGGGGTTTTAGGTGTTTTAGAGTTTTAGTGGTTTATAGGGTTTTTGTGTTTTTTAAGGTTTTTAGGGTCTTTTATTGTTTTTAGTGGATTTTCAGGGTTTATAGTGTTTTTGATGTTTTTTGGGATTTTTAGAAATTTTGTAAAATTTTTATGGTTTTTAGGGCTTTTAGGGATTTTGAGGGTTTTGGGTCTTTTTTGTTTTCTAGGGTTTTTTTGAGTTTTTAGGGGTTTTAAGGGGTTTTAGAGTTTTAGTGGGGTTTTAGGGTTTTATGTGTTTTTAGGGTTTTTTTAAAGATTTTAGGGTTTTTAATTTTTTCAAGGATTTTATGGTTTTTAACATTTTTAGGGTTTTAGGTATTTTGAGGGTTTTTAGAGTTTTGTGGTTTTTTTGAGTTTTTAAGGGTTTTTAATGTTTTTTAGAGTTTTTAGGGGTTTAAATGGATTTTAGAGTTTTTTGTGGTTTTTTGGGTGTTTTTGGTGTTTGAGGTATTTTGAGGTTTTTAGGGGTTTTAATGTTTTTTAGGGGTTTTAGGGTCTTTTCACATTTTCAGGGATTTTTAAGATTTTTTTGGTTTTCAGGGGTTTTTTAGATTTTTAGGGGTTTTTTGGGTTTTCGTGATTTTAGTGTATTTTGTGTCTTATATTTTTTTTAAGTTTTTTTGGGTTTTTAACATTTTTAGAGTTTTTTAACATTTTTATTGGTTTTATGGTTTTTAGAGTTTTTAGTGGTTTTTAGGGCAAAGAAGGCTTTAGACCAAGCATGCCTGGACCCCCAAAATTTATTAAAAAGTAAAAACAGAGAGTTAGAAGGGGGTTTAAAAACATGGGGGTAAAGTTCACCCTTCATATCAGAGTCCACGAATGGAGAGCAGAAAGATGGGGCCACAAAAGACCACATCAAACTTCTTTTCACAATTTCTTATTTGGATAAAGCATCTTCCATCGAGTTCACCTCCTTATATGCATGTGTGACATTGAGAGTGAGAGCCTGGAAAAGTTTGAGACATTCAATCCATTGTGGGAGAAGCCCCCAAGGAACTCTCATGGACTTGTTCTTGAGAACATCCACCGTGAGCATCAAGTCATATTCAAGACAAAACAACCTCCACTCGAATTGAACCGAAAATTTGACCACTTTCATCATTACCCAAAGCTCAGCTTATCCATATCCAATTAAATGGTATAAGTATCCTTTCTCAAAGCCTATATGTTGATGGAATATGTTGCCACGCCCTGAGGGACCACGTGCTCCCAAAACCGCGTTGTCCACATTGACGTTGATCCATGATGTAATCAGGGGAATCCAACGAATAAACTTTAGAACTTATGATTTTTTATTCCTGCCATAAAATCCAAGCATATATAAAATAATAATATCATTATAATCATTATCCATCGAACCTTCTTGAATTTGATAGGATTCTTGAACCGCATTATGAATAGTGATGAGTCCACCATGAAAGGAGAGGTTCTTCTTGTTGAAGGCAATTGCATTTCAAGTAGCTCAAATATAAGAGAGAACAACAGAAATAGGAGTGAGCAGAATATTGTGAACCTACTCACTACATTTTCCCTCAGTAAGACTACTAATCATGTCAAACAGAGGCCTATGCATGCTGAATTGAAACCTGAACAACTACTACAGGTAGTTCCATAATGCAGCTGCAAACCTACACTGCACAAAGGTATGTTGAATGGTCTCCTCTTCCTAAAGGTAGAAAATGTAGGTTGATGCCAGGCTATAAGCAGCCTTCTTCGGCTATTCTTAAAAGGGTATCCTTTTCTTCTATAGTTTCCATAGCAGCAAGTGGTTTTCAGGTGGGATAAAATGTCTCTTGAGAAAGGATATCCAAGCTGGAGGATCAATGCCACATGCACATTTATGCCAGTAAAAATCCCTTGTATTTAGTGTTTTTAGGGGTTTTATGGTTTTCAGGGGGTTTAGGGTTTTTGATTTTAGGGTTTTTAGAGAATTTTTATGATTTTTATGGGTTTTAGTGATTTTTAGGGGTTTTAGTGAATTTTAGGGGTTTTAAGGTCTTTAAGGGTTTTTAGGGTTTTTATGTTTTTTGTGCTTTTAAGGGTTTTTTTTTGAGTTTTAAGGGTTTTTAAGGTTTTTATAGTTTTTTAACATTTTTAGGGGGTTGGAGTTTTTTTAGTTTTTAGGGTTTTATGGGTTTTTAAGATTTTTAGGAGTTTTAGTGAATTTTAGGGTCTTTCTTATGGTTTTTAGGGGTTTTTATGCTATAAGAATCACAACCTACTACTTAAACAACACACTCATGGGAGGGATGTGATTGCCAATCCACACAACAACACACTTGGGTTGAGGCACAAAATTGGGGGCTTTTGTGATCTCGAATACACAATCTAACTTATAAATTGACAAGGAAAGAATGAACAAGAGATAGTGTAAAATAGAACAATTCTCACACAACGGAGAGAAAAAAAGAATAAGCTCTCAATTAAAATCTTGAATGTCATACAATTTCCAAGGGGTGGCTATTTATCGCCAAGGGGGTTATACAACAGTCAATGTTATAATACCCAAAAGTCATAAAGGCTAAATTACTTTGTTCCCTTAAATTAAAAAAAGATAAAGTCTACCAAACACTTTTTGGAAAAGTAGCACACCAATTTCCAGCGATAGACCACTAGATTAGAATTTGGTGTTCAAAGATGCCATTCTAGAATCCTCCATGTTGGCCAAGGTTTAAGCATCATGTTTGGGCTTGAATAAGTGATATTATAGGACCATTTTCTCCATCCATGCAAAGCAAGATCTATTGGGCCTTTAATGAAGTGAGATGGGTGCCCATTGTAGCATTCAACCTCTTTTAATATCTCTCTCATCATCGGGTATTGAAAATCAAACTCCTTTACCCGAGAAATTGACTTGGTTCCTTCGATATGGTTCTCATCAAAAACATAAAAAACCCTAAAAACCCTGAAAACACTTGAAAACCATAAAATCCCCTTAAACCCATAAAAACCCTAAAAACCACTAAAAACTCTAAAAACAATTAAAACCCTTAAAAACGTTAAAAAACTCTAAAAAAACTTAAAACACTAATAAACTCAACAAAAACTCTAAAAACCCAAAAAGACCCAAAAACCCCCAAAACACTAAAACACCCATGAAAAACCCTAAAAATCCACAAAATTCTTCAAAACCATATAATTACTAAAAATCCCCTAAAACCCATGAAAATGTAAAAAATCCTAAAAACCCTAAAAAACACCTAAAAATCATAAAACCCTTAAAAAACTTAAAAAACTTAAAAAACCCAAAAACCACATAAAACGCTAAAAAACTACTAAAATCTATAAAAACACTTAAAACCACTTGATTTTTTAAAAAAACTCCAAAAAACCTTAAAACCCATAAAAACTCAAAAAAAACTTAAAAATCCAAAAATCCCTGAAAAATACTAAAAACCCTAAAAATTGTCATAATACATAACAAATCTAAAAAAATCCTAAAAACCATAAAAATCCTATAAGACCCCTAAATATCCATGAAAATGTAAAAAACCTTAAAAACCATGTAAAACATAGAAAACCATAAAACCCATAAAATCTATAAAAAACCCTGAAATCCAGTAAAAAATCTAAAAACCCCTAAAAACTCTAAAAACCCTTAAACCCCTAAAAACGTTAAAAAAACTCAAAAAACCTTAAAAACCCTTAATACCCTAAAAACACAACAAGTCCCTAAAAACCCTAAAAACCCTTGAAAAAACCAAAAAACCCTCAAAATCCCTAAAAACCCTAAAAACCATAAAAATTCTAAAAAACTTCTAAAAATCTGTGAAAATGTAAAAAACCCTAAAAACCCTAGAAAACTGTTGAAAACCATAAAGCCCCTAAAAACCTTAAAACCCCAAAAACCCAATAATACTCTAAAAACCCCTTAAAACCCCTTAAAACCCCTAACAATCCCAAAAGATCCTAAAAACCCTGAAAACACTAAAAACCATTAAAACCTCTAAAAAGCCTAAAACCCTCAACCTCCCTAAAAACCCTAAAAATAGTAAAAATCCTATGAAACCCCTAAAAATCCATGAAAACGTAAAAAACACTAAAAAACAGAAAACCTCTAAAAACCTTAAAAAACCCTAAAATCCAAAAAGGTCCCTAAAACCCCAGAAATAATTCTAAAAACCTTTGAAAAACCCTCAAAATATCTAAAAAACATAAAAAACACTAAAACCATAAAAATCCTAAAAAACCTTAAAAGTCCATGAAAACGTAAAAAACCCTAAAAACCCCTAAAAACCTTAATTTTTCCTAAAAACCATAAAACCCCTAAAACCCCATAAAAACAACTAAAAACACTAAAAATACTTAAAACTCATAAGAACGTTAAAAAACTCTAAAAAACCATAAAAACCATAAAAACTCAAAAAAAACCAAAAAAAGATCCTAAAAACCCTGAAAAACCCTAAAAACCCATGAAAACCCAAAAACCCTCAAAATCCCTAAAATCCCTAAAAGCCCATGAAAAATATAAATCCCACAAAAAACCTTTAAACCCCTAAAAAACCTCTCAAGGTTTCTCTTATCTGGACTCTCACAGATGTGGAAACTGCTCTTGTCTGGTTGGTTTTGTGTTGACATGGTTCTCTTGCTTGGGCTACTGGGTGTTGGGTTTCAGAGCCAATTTTTTTGGTTTGGTGGCTTCTGACTGAAAATTAATTTTTTATTATTATCATAAAAACCCTTTTAATGGCTGAGGGGGATCCCAACCAGACTTCATGAACATAAGACATAAAACTATTCCCCAGCAGTCCAAAAGACAAAAATACAAAATCAAATGAATAGAGGAAAGCCTCTCCCCAACATAAAAACATGAAGTCTAGTTTCCACCTTTCCAAGGTAGCTTGACAAGTTGTCTCATACAAAGATGCATGAGCCTAGTACAGATGGCCAAGGCCATACCCTCTCAAACATTCAAGTCTGAATCGCTAAGGTCACATAAAACTCATTGCTTTAAACCTCATATGGAGCAGCCTCTGAATAAAATTTGGAATCAGAGACCCTTGAACCGCAGACCACAGGCCACACATCAAATCACGCCATAACAGATTCACATGTCAAAATAGTTCACAACAAGAAGCAGAATTCATCCAAAATAAAACACTAGGTCAAAAATAAAATCCATCATCAAAAACCAGCCTCCAGAATCATTAGAGTTGGTGCCATATACCCCACAATCTAAACCAAACTAAAACATGATGCCACTATCAATCTCTCTCGAGGAGACCACAGAACCACCCTAAGCACCCACAAGTGAAATAGAACATGCGGCTGCAACCACAGACTGCAGTAAACCAAAGATCGACTGCAAACCATCACCACGCCATCATGGATAGCTGAGACCACCAAAGATTGCGACCTTCAATGCCGCAAAATCCTGTCGCAACTACTACCCATGATGCCACTAGAACCCATGAACCCTTGAAACAAAGGGACCTGAACCATCAACGCTATTTCAATCTGGTCTTCAGCTTGGGTTTCGATTATATATTTTTTCAGTTTTCAACCTTTGGGTCAGTTGTTTCAACCTTGGGTGATCGTTTGTACTTCAATTCCTTTTCCCTTTTTTATATCATGTTCTATTTTCCTTGAAAAAAGAACCCTAAAAACCTAAAAACCAATAAAAACTCTAAATACCATTCAAATCCCTAAAAAGTTAAAAACTCTAAAAACCCCTTATAACCGCTAAAAAAATCAAGAAAACTATAATAAAATAAAAAGACCCTGAAAACCCTAAACACCCTAAAACCCACTGAAAAACCATAAAACCCCTATAAATCCCTAAAAAACCAAAAAACTATAAAAATCCTTGAAAACCCCTAAAAATCCATGAAAACATAAAAAACCATAAAAACATAAAAAAACCAGAAAAACATAAAAACCACTAAATCTTTAAAAGCCCCAAAAAACACAAAAAACCCCTAAAACCACTAAAAACACTAAACATTTCTAAAAAATCATAAAACCTGAAAAAACTCAAAAAACAATGAAAATTTATAAAAACCCTAAAAAACCTAAAATCCCATAAAAATCCATGAAACCATAAACCCCCTAAAAACCTTAAAAACCCCTAAAAACCCATAAAAATCCGAAAACCCACTAAAAACCCTCAAAAACACTAAAAATGTTAAAAAAACTCAAAAAAACATAAACCCATAAGAAACTCAAAAAAACCCTTAAAACCCCTAAAATACCCTAAAAAATATTAAAAACCATAAAAACCATAAAAATCCTAAAACCCCCCCTAAAAATCAATGAAAGTGTAAAAGACCCTAAAAATCCTAAAAATCCCCCTAAAAACATAAAAACCCATTAAATCCTTTAAAATCACTAAAAATCCATAAAAACCTTAAAACCCCACTATAAACTCTAAAAAAATTTAAAGCCCCTAAAAATGTTAAAAAACTCTAAAAAACCTTAAAAACCCAAAAAAACTAAAAAACCCTAAAAACCCAAATAAACCATAAAAGCCTGGAAAACCCCTAAAAACCCTTGAAAACCCCCCAAACCCCTCAAAATCCCAAAAAAAAAACTAAAAACCATAAAACCCTAAAAAAATCTAAAAATACATGAATATATAAAAAAACATAAAAACCTAAAAACCCTTGAAAACCATAAAACCTCTAAAAACACGAAAACCCCTAAAAACCCATAAACCCCTAAAAACACTAAAAACTATAAAAACACTTCAAAACCCTAAAATCGTTTAAAAAATATAAAAAATATGGTTGTTGATGTTGGTTCATAGTGTCGTATTCCTGCTTGTTTGGACCGTGTGCTGCGAGCTGATTCTGGCTTGTGATGTCAGCTTCTTGCTTCGTGATGTTTGGCCCTTGTCTGTTTCTCCTTGGGTAATCTTTGGGGGTGTGGTTTCATCTATCTTTGCTTGGATGAACCTTGAACCTTTATTTTTGGGAAACCTTGCTCCACCTTTGGGTGATTGTTTGTAATTCATCTTTTTCTCTTTATATATATGTTCCATTTTTCTTTCAAAAAAACTCTAAAAAACCTGAAAAACATTAAAAAACCCAAAAAGAGCCTAAACCCCCCAAACCCCCCAAACCCCCCAAAAAAACCACAAAAACCTCAAAATATATAAAACCCCCCAAAAAATATAAAAACCATAAAATCTTAAAAACCCCTAAGTATCCATGAAAATGTAAAAAACCCTAAAAACCCTTGAAAACCATAAATCCCTTAAAAACCTTCAAAAAATTATAAAAACCCATAAAATCCACTAAAGACTCTAAAAACCCAAAAAACCCAGATATGATACTGTATTGGGTGTGCAGTTTCTGTTGGTGAAAATGCAGAAACACAAGTGATGGAAGTAAGAGAAACGAAAATTAAAATAAATGTATGGAAATAAAAAGGGAGGGGGATGATCATTTAGGACCCCAAGGAGGCTTGTCCCTTTCAACCCCTAAAAACGTTAAAAACCTCTAAAATCCTTAAAAACAAAAAAAAACTCAAAAATACACTAAAACGCAAAAGACCCAAAAAAACCCCAAAACCCTTGAAAATCCCTAAAAAACCTAAAAATGCTAAAAAGCCAAAAAACCATAAAAATCCTACAAAACTCTTAAAAGTCCATGAAAATTTAAAAAACCCTAAAAACCCCCTAAAAACATGAAAACACCAAAAAACCTTAAAAACCTGAAAAAACCCATAAAAACAGTAAAAACCACTAAAAATATAAAAACCATTAAACCTCCTAAAAATGTTAATAAAAACTCGAAAAAATAGAAAATCCCTAAAAACTCAAAAAACCCCTAAAAACCCAAAAAACCCTAAAAATTCTGAAAACACTAAAAACCCTTAAAACATCTAGAAAGGCTTAAAACCCTTCAAATCCCTAAAAACCATAACAAACCCTAAAACCCATAAAATCATAAAAACCCCCTAAAAATCCATGAATATGTAAAAAACCCTAAAAACCCTAAAACACCCCTAAAATCCTTGAAACCCCTAAAAAACTTAAAAACTAAAAAATGACCTTAAAACCCCAAAAGTCTCTAATGCCCCGGAGAAACACTAAAAAACCCTAAAAACTCAAAAAAACCTAAAACCCTAAAAACCACTAAAATCTCTAAAACCCATAATAAACCCAGTAAACCATTAAAATCCAAAACAATCCCCTAAAAATCAATGAAAACATAAAACCCCCTAAAAAACCAGAAAAACCAATGAAAAACATAAAAACCCCTACAAATAATAAAAACCCTAAAACCCCATAAAACCTCTCAAAACCCTAAAAACACTAAAAATACATTGAACCCCTAAAAATGTTAAAAAAATCTAAAAAACCTAAAAACCCTAAACAGATAAAATACCTAAAAAACCAAAAAAGATTGTAAAAACCTTGAAAAACTCAAAAACCCACTAAAAACCCTAAAATCCTCAAAATATTTAAAAACACTGAAAAACCCCTAAAAACCATAAAAAATCTTAAAAACCCTAAAAACAAAAAAAAATCTAAAAACCCAAAAACCCCTTTAACATCAAAAACTCTAAAAACCCTCAACCTCTAAAAAACTCAGAAAAATCCTAAAAACCCAAAAAGACCCTAAAACTCCAAAAAACTCTAAAACCCCTAAAACTCATCAAACTCCCTAAAAACCCTAAATTATAAAAGAATAATAAAAAACCACAAAAAGTCTATTAAAACATAAAAACACCGAAAACACATAAAGAAACCCTAAAAACCATAAAACCACAAAAACCACAAAAACCCTAAAAACCCATAAAAACCCATAAAAACCCTAAAACCAATAAAACTATAAAAACCCTTAAAACCCATAAAACGTTAAAAAATCATAAAAAACCTTAAAACCCTAAAAACTCAAAAAATAATTCTAAAAACCCAAAAGAACCTAAAATCCCTGAAAAACCATATAAACCATAACACCCCAAAAACCCTTAGAATCCCTAAAAACCATAAAAATCCTAAAACCCCCCTAAATTCCACGTAAACAAAAAAACCCCTAAAAATAATGAAAGACCCCTAAAACCCAAAAAATTTCCTAAAAACCTTAAAAACCCTAAAATCTCATTAAAACCCTAAAATCTCATTAAAACCCTAAAAACCAATAAAAACCATAAAAACCCCTAAAAACTTAAAAATGCTAAAAACCCATAAAACTCCAAAAAAATGTTAAAAACTCTAAAAAACCTCAAAAAATCCTAAAAAGCCAACAAGAAGCAGAAAACCCTAGAAAACCCTAAAAACCCCCAAAACCCTCAAAATCCAGAAAAACCATCAAAACCCCTCAAAATCATAAAAATCATACAAAACCCCTAAACACCCTTGAAAATGCAAGAAAACCAAAAAACCCTGAAAATTCCCTAAAAACCACAAACCCCCCTAAAAACCTTAAAACCCCTAAAAACCCTAAAAACCAATAAAAACTCTAATAACCCACAAAACCCCTAAAAATGTGAAAATCTCCAAAATACCTTAAAACCCTAAAAAAACTCAAAAAACCCAAAAAGTATCTAAAAACCTGAAAAATCTTGAAAAACCCTAAAACCCTCAAAATCCCTAAAACCATATTGACCCTAAAAACCATAAAAATCCTAAAAAACCCAAAAAGATCCATTAAAATGTAAAAAACCCTAAAAACCCAGAAAAACCCTTAAAACCACAAAAACCAGTAAAAACATTAAAAAATTCTAAAAACCCATAAAAACCACTAAAAACACTAAAAACCCTTTAAAAACCTAAAATCATAAAAAAATATAAAAAACATTGGAAACTCTAAAAGAACTGAAAACAATAAAACCAAAAGACCCTAAAAACCCAAAAAACACCTAAAAATTAAAATCATAAAAAACCCCTAAAAATCCATGAAAAAGAAAAAAACCCTAAAACCCCATTAAATCTCTTTCAAACCATAAAAACTTATAAAATCCTTAAAAACCTTAAACCCCATAGAAACCCTAAAAATCGCTAAAAATTATAAAAACCCAAAAAATCTTAAAAATGATAAAAAAAACTCTAAAAACCTTAAAAACCCTAAAAAACTAAAAATACCTCTAAAAAGACCCTAAAAATCCTGAAAACAGCTAAAAATACAAAAACCCTTACAGAATCAAAGAACACATAAAATCCAAAAAAACTATAAAAATCTTAAAAAATCTCTAAAAAACCTTGAAATCGTAAAAAACCCTACAAACCCCCTGAAAACCCTGAAACCACTAAAAACCTTAAAAATCTAAAAAACCCATAAAAACCCTAAAAACCCATCAACACCTCTAAAAACCATTAAAACCCTAAAAATGTTTAAAAACGCTAGAAAAACTTTAAAACCCTAAAAAACTAAAAAAAAACCCTAAAACCCAAAAAAGAAAATAAAATCTCTGAAAAAACACTAAAAACCCCAAATCCCCAAAAATTCCCAGACACCATCAAAATCCTGAAAACCCTAAGAACCATAAAAATCCTAATAAACCATAAAAATCCATGAAATGAAAAAAACCCTAAAAAAACCTAAAAACCCTTGAAGACCTTAAAAACCCCTATAAACCTTTAAAAACTCTAGAAACCCATAAAACCCACTAAAATATCTAAAAACCCTTTAAACCCTAAAAACATTAAAAACCTCTAAAAACCCTAAAAACTCAAAAAAAACCCCTAAAACCTAAAAAGACCCTAACACCCTGAAAACCCATAAAAGCTTAAAAGGCCTTGAAAACCCATAAAATCCTAAAAAACCTAAAAACACCCTAAAAATCCATAAAAATGAAAAAACCCAAAAAACCCCCTGAAAACTATAAAAAACTCAAAAAAACCTATCAAACCCCCAAGAACCATAAAACCCCTCAAAATCACTAAAAACCCTAAAAAATGCAAGGTGGGGGGTCTGCTAAGAAGCAGTTGAATGTGGAGCAGGTGCAGCTTGATGTGAAGCAGAAATGCCTCAGAGATAACTACGCCACCTTCCTTAAACAATATGAATCATCTTAATGGGAGTCAGTGGAGTCAGATGCTCCAACTGGATATGGTGCTGATGGGGACCCGTATGGGGATGGAGAATTCTGACCTTTGAATTGTTGTTCCTGCCTCTCTCTATTCTGCTTGTTGTGTGGTTTTCCTTTTCCTTTTTGTTTTTCTTCTTTTTTGGCATGGGTTGTAAGGGATTTTTGGGTGTGGGTCGTTTGACCCCGCACCTCCCTTGTCTGTTGTGTCTCTTTTTTCATTCTAATGAATTTTGGGGGGTCAGGAATAGCCTGACCCTCGCATCTTCTTTGCCTAATAACCCTAAAAATCCCTAAAACCCTAAAAACACTAAAAACCACAAAAATCATAAAAACAACCCTGAAAAATCCATGAAAATGTAAAAAACCCAAAAACCATAAAAACCAAAAAACCCACTAAAAACTATAAAAACCTTAAAACCCCTAAAAACGTTAAGAAACTCTAAAAACCTTAAAAACCCTAAAAAAAATGAAAAACCCTATAACTGAAAAAGGCTAAAAAACCCTGAAAACCTTAATAACCCTAAAAACATGTAAAAAAACCAAAACCCTCAAAATCCCTAAAAACCAAAAAAATGAAAAAAACCTCCTAAAAATACATGAAAAGATAAAAACCCCTTAAAATTATAAAAAAACCCCAAAACCAGAAAAAATACTTAAAAACCTTTAAAAACCCTAAACCTCCATAAACCAATAAAACCACTAAAAACTCTAAAAACTCTTAAAACCCATAAAAATGTTAATAACTCTAAAAAACCATAAAAACCCTAAAAAATAAAAAAAAAACTTAAACCCAAAAGGGATTAAACACCCTAAAAACCCCTAACCCCCCCCCCAAATCCCCTCAAAATCCCTAAATACCCAAAAAACCATAAAAATTATTAAAATTTTACAAAAATACATTAAAAATCACCCTGAAAAAACTCTAAAAACCCATAAAACCACTAAAACCATTAAAAACCCAAAAATTAATGAAAAACTGCTAAAAGCTCTAAAAACCCTTAAGAACCCCCCAAACCCAAAAAAACCCTAAAAACCTTAACCCCCTAAAAACACTAAAACCCCTCAAAATCCCGGAAAACCCTCAAAAACCCTAAAAACAATAAAAAACCTAAAAAACACCTAAAAAACCCTGAAAATGTAAAAAACCCTAAAAACCTCAAAAACCCCGAAAAACCAAAAAAAACCCTAAAAACCATAAAAACCATAAGAATATATAAAACCCAAAAAAAACCCACTAAAAACTCTAAAAACACTTGAAACCCCAAAAAATAATAAAAACCCTAAAAAAATTAAAAATCTTAAAAAGCTTTAAAAAACCCTAAAAACCCACAAGGCCCTAAATACTCTGAAAACCCCTAAATGCATCTAAAAAATCCTAAAAACCCTCAAAATCCCTAAAAACAACAAAAACCATAAATATAATAACAATCCTAAAAAACCACAAAAATCCATGAAAAAATTAAAAACCCTAAAAACCCATAAAAATCATAAAACCCCTAAAAACTTAAAAAACCCCCTAAAACCCCAAAAAAACCACAAAAAACTTGAAAACCCATTAAAAACCCTAAAAACTACAAAAAAATCATAAAAATCATTGAAACCCAAAAAACTTAGAAAAACCCCTAGAAACCCAAAAAATACCCTAAACACCATGAAAAATTCTAAAAACTATAAAAACATTTGAAAATCCCTAAAACCCTAAAAATCGTAGAAAACCCCTAAAACCCCTAAAAATCCATGAAAACATAAAAACCCCAAGGAACCGTGAATAACCCCTGAAAACTATAAAAACCCCAAAAAACCTTAAAATCTGAAAACCCCATAAAACTGCAAAAACTACTAAAAACTCTAAAAACCCTTAAAATCCCTAAAAATATTAAAAACTCTAAAAATCCTAAGAAAACTCCAAAGAACCTTAAAACCCCAAAAAGAACTTAAAAATATGAAAACTCCAAAAAACCGAAAAAAATCCTAAAAACCCCACAACCCCTCAAAATCCCTAAAACCCATGAAAGTCCTAAAAACACCCCAAAAGATCCTTGAAAACATAAAAAACACTAAAAATCCTGAAAAACCACTGAAAACCATTAATCCCCCTAAAAATATTAAAAAACCCTAAAACCCCATAAAAAACCCTAAAAACCCACAAAAAACTATAAAACTTTTTGAAACCCTAAAAACATTTAAAAAAATCTAAAAAACTATAAAAACTCTAATAAATTCGAAAAAATGTTAAGAACCCAATAAAATCACTAAAAACCATGAAAACCTTAAAAACCCCTAAAAACCTTAAAACCCCCTAAAAACCGTAAAAAAACCCAAAAAACCATAAAAAACCCTAAAAACCCATAAAACCGTAAAAACCCACTAAAAAGTTAAAAAAAATCTATAAAACATTTAAACCCCTAAAAACTCAACAAAAACCCTAAAACCCCTTAAAAACCCCTCAAAACCCTAAAAACTATCAAAATACCTAAAAATATTAAAAACCCTAAAACACTAAAAATTCATAAAAACCCCTATAAATCTATGAAAATGTAAAAATCCTTGAAAAACCAATGAAAACATAAAAACCCCTTAAAACCTTAGAAACCCTAAAAACCCATTGAAACCCTAAAACCCCACTAAAATTTCTCAAAAAACTAAACCCCCTAAAAACATTTAAAAACTCTAAGAAAACATTGTCGTGTAATAAAACTCTAAAACCCCTAAAAAATAAAAAAAACACTAAAACCCCCAAAAGACCCTAAAACCACTAAAAACCCGTAAAACCCATGAAAAATTAAATACTCTTCAAAATCCCTAAAAACTCTAAAAACATTAAAAACCATAAAAATCATAAAAAAACCTAAAAACCAATGAAAATGTAAAAAACCCTAAAAAACCATGAAATTGTAAAAAACCCTAAAAACCCATAAAACCCTAAAACCCATTAAGAACTCTAAAAACCCTTAAAACCCCTAAAAACGTTAAGAAACTCTAAAAAAACTTAAATACCCAAAAAATACAAAACAACTCTAAAACCCCTAAAAGCCCTAAAAACATGTGAAAAATACAAAAAACCCTCAAAATCACTAAAAATGAAAAAACAAATCCCAAAAAACCCCCTAAAAATCCATGAAAACATTAAAAAACACTAAAAACTTAAAAAAACCTGAAAACAAAAAAAACCCTTAAAAAACAGAAAAACCCTAAAACCTTATAAAAATAATAAAAACCAATAAAAAATCTAGAAACCCTTAAAACTCCTAAATATGTTAAAAACTCTAGAAAACCTTAAAAGACCTAAAAACGTAAAAAACCCCCTAAAACCCAAAAAGTCCCTAAACACCCTAACAAACCTTTAAAACCCCTAAAACCCCTCAAAATCCATAAATACCCTAAAAATCATAAAATTATAAAACCCCCTAAAAATCTATTAGAACTTAAAAAACACTAAAAACCCTGAAAAAACTCTGAAAACCATAAATCCCCTGTAATGAACCATAAATTTCAAGAAAATGTTTTTCTATAATTCTTTGGAATTTTACGAGTCCACAGTTTCTAACGGCACCTGATTCCGAGGCCCGGTGTGCCCGGAATAATTTTCTGAAGTTTTGTTAAGATTAAATTAACGCGTGTAAGTAGTTTTACTAAAAAAGTGGAATAAATCTTAAACAGTTACTCAGATCAGAAATATGAGGGCACTGTTGCATTCAGGCGGCAGGTTTACCCTAGGCGCGACTTAAGTTTGGTCGGCGCGGGCCTCCTGTGAGAAATTACAAAAATGGCATAACCGTAAATAAAATAATTAAATAAATTATTTTATTTTTTTCAAATGCTTATAACTCACAAATGGTAGCTTGGATTAAAAATATGAGACCACTTCTGAACTCATGAGGGCGTGGTTTATTTAAGAAGATACAAACTTTGGCTGGTGTGGGCCACCATAAAAAGTTAGTTTTTGGCTGAAAATAAAATAATTAAGTGACAATTATTTTATTTTAAAATTCATAACTTCTAAACGGTAACTCAGATTGAAAATCCGAGAGTATCAATGGGTTCTTTGGGGAGTGTTTTACTTAGGCAGATCCTAACCTTGACCGGCGTGGGTTGAGGGTGACTGATAATAATTTTCCGAACTTTTTTTCGGGTACGTTCAGTAAACACACGTGTGGGTTTTTCTATCTTTTGAACCGGTGCTCGGAATTGAAATCTGAGGGCACCGATGAACTCGCAGCACCAGTAATTGCTTAAGGGGCCTTTACCGCTATTGCGTTTTATGCGGGTTGAATTTTATTATTTGGGGATTTAGTTTAAAATAAATAAAATTGTTAAAAAAATTTATTTTTATATCTTGGAAGTTAAACTCTTCCAAGTGTGGATAAATGAGAGGTGGGTCCCACCCGACCCCCAACCTCTTAACTTCCTTAACTCTCTCTAACCTCCCTTTAACACCTTTCCAATTTAATGTGACAACTCCCCTTATTATGGCAACCCATCACCTCCCTAATTAATATTCCATCAATGGTTTGAATTACATGGCATGTTATATTATGGAGATCCTTTTAATTATTTTGGGGGTTGGAAATATTGGTGGAGGAACTCTTGAGAAGACTTAGAAGGAAGTGTTCTTCTTTGATGAAGAGCACCAACCTTCAACGAAGAACGACTCCGCCGCGAAGAATGCAGGGGATTTCTCCAACGGTATTTCTACTTTGGACACACCCTGACATAAACAGAATAGACTTCCATCTTCTGCAATTCC
Source organism: Viscum album (assembly GCA_963277665.1). Taxonomy (NCBI): domain Eukaryota; kingdom Viridiplantae; phylum Streptophyta; class Magnoliopsida; order Santalales; family Viscaceae; genus Viscum; species Viscum album. The sequence goes on from OY728137.1 coordinate 550,723,829, forward strand.
GCATTCCACGAATCAATGACGTATGACGTTAATTACCGAGCTAGGGGGTTTTTTGTTTATTTAAGTTTACATGATTCTTTCCCTCGAGCATGGAAAAATATTCTGTTGGGTGTTTATTCAAACTACTAACGCGGTGGGTACGGACTACGAACAAGTCTGGACCCACCGACAACTTGTTCTTGATGATACAGATCTTTTGGCATACTTTACCTGAGGTTTGGTCGCAGTTGGAGTAAGGTCGGGTTGGATTGTACCCGAAATCCAACCGGGCCCCTAGAACGGAAAATCTTATAACTTTCAGACCGGATGTCCGTTTGACGAACCGTCGGCGACATTGGTAATCACGCTGAGAAACGATCCCTATGAGTATACCATATGAGAGTTCGAGGAAAATTGAGATACGACCGGGTTGGTTCGTACACGAAACCAACTAGGCACCCAGGACAAAAAGGCTAATAACTCACAGACCGGGCGTCCGATTGACGCGCCGTTTGTTGCGTTGAGATCCCTGTGACGAGGCGATACCTTGTGATAATTTTTTTTGGGACTTTGTGATACTTTTAGTATCAACCAGTAGCTCGTGGAGTGGATCCTCCGGGAGATGAGTGTATGGAGTGCGGAGACCTAGTAGTTGTAGACTTGACGACTTCTTGACCGATTCAACTTGGAGTGAGTCGACTAGCCCAGTGGACGGAGCGCCCGGTATTTGGCAGCAGGCCCACGACGGATAGAGCACCTGGTAGTTGTCAGTAGACCCATGATACTCGACAGGAGGAGTTCCTATGTATGTTATTAGGGGAACCACTACTGTGTTTGGGCGGCAGACCCCTGGCGGGAAGCACTACTATGTTTCGGTGCAGACCTGCAGTACTCGACAGGAGGAGTACCTCAGTAGTCTATGGTTAGTGAGTAGTGCCTCAGAGTCGTGACATGGCTACTGTACTCGACATAGGAGGAGTTCTCCAGCGGTTGTGGTTTCAGTGTCATTAATGAAAATCCTGGTTTGAGCTGAGTCAATGACCTTTGCTTTTACCTCATGATTGAGATGGGTCACTTAATAACTTAGGTATATGTATGGGCATATACCTAAATAGTGGTTATCCATTGATTTTATAACCTTTTTGTTCCCTCATGATTGAGATGGGTTACTTGATAACTTAGGTATAAGTATGGGCTTATACCTAAGTAAGCTTTATCTGTTGAGATCCTTCTTTTTGGTTATCCTTGTTGGATTTAGTGAGACCTTGAGGGTCTTGGGTTCCCAACTGAGTATCGTTATACTCACACCTGCACGGGCTATGCCCGCACCTCATTGTGATGGATGCAGATGACAGACAACGCTGACAGAGACCGAGTGTGTGGGGACTGGACAGTACTCGGAGGTGGACCTCACGACAAGTCAGTACCCGGAGGTGGACTTCACGACGAGACAATACTCAAAGGAGGTTGGCTGGAGAGAGTATTGAGGAGGCTATCTGTACCTACCCTTCAAGTAGGATCTGAGGTGGACGACCCAGGAGATGCTTCTATCTACCAGCTGTTTTCCTTTTCTGTTGTACTTTCGTTCAGTTGTAGCTGTACTTTTCAGTTGGGTTTGTATTCTGGCCCATTTACTTTTCAGCACTTTCTTTTGTACTTAGTGTATTACTTCTGCTTGTACTCTGGTTGTATGTGTTCATGTTTTATAAAGGAAATTCATTCCCAGTTATCGGGATTTACGCCTTTGGTGCTAGTCGCCAGCCCCTGGCCTATGGAAGGCGAGCTTGGGTTAGTCACGGAACGGGCCCCGAGGGTGGGTCATGACATCCCCTAAAACCCCTAAACACCCAAAAGATAAATAAAAACCTGAAAAACCAACTAAAAACTCTAATCACTCTTAAAAGCCAAAAAACATTAAAAAAACTCTAAAAACACTTTAAACCCCTAAAAGGAAAAAAAACCCTAAAAGTCGAAAAGACCATAAAAACCGAAAAAACCTTAAAACTCCCCCCCCCCCCCCCGCCCACAACCCCTCAAAATCCATGAAAACCCTAAAACCCATAAAAATCCAAAAAACCCCAAAACATCCCAGAAAATGTAAAAAAACTAAAACCTTGAAAAACATCTAAAAAGCATAAAACCCCCTAAACCCCTTAAAACCCCTTAAAAACCTTAAAACCCTATAGAAACCCTAAAAACCCACTAATAACTATAAAAACCCTTTAAAAACCTAAAAACATAAAAAAATTATAATAAATTTTGAAAAACTCTAAAAACCTAAAAAGACCATAAAAACCCTTAAAACACTTGAAATATAAAAAACCCCCTAAAAATTATAAAAACCACTAAAATCCGTAAAAAGACGTAAAACCCCAAAAAAACCATAAAAATTTTAAAAACTCTCAAAACCCCAAAACGTTAAAAACTATAAAAAACCTTAAAAATCCTAAAAAACCCAAAAAATCCCTAATAACCCAAAAAGACCCTAAAAACCGTAAAAACCATGAAAAAATATATAACCCAAAAAACCACTAAAAACTCTAAAAACCCTTAAAACCCCTAAAAATGTTAAAAACTCTAAAAAACCATAAAAATCCAAAAAAATCTCAAGAAACCCTAAAAACCCAAAAAAGACCCTAAAAATATGAAAACCCCCTAAAAGAGTCTGAAAAATCCTAAAACCCCAAAAAATCCCTAGAAATAATAAAAAACCTAGGGCGGTGGGGTTTCTCGTCAGTGGGACCCAACTCCTTTCTCGATGGCGAGGCCAGATCTAGTTCTCAGGCGGCGTTGTAGCTTCTTATGATGTTTAGATTCTGGCGGCTTGTGATAAGTCATGGCGAGGTGACGTTTTGTGGCAGCGAGCATCAGATCGATGCGGCCCTACCCTTTCCAGATCTGGGATTGGGAAGATCTTGGTGGACTTTCTAGCTTAGTGATGGAATAAGGTAAATGGTGCTCGACTCTGCTATGGGGGTTTTCGGATCGTCTCATAGGATGTAGAAGGTAAAGTTGAGGTTTGGTTGTTCTCAACTTCTGTGTTTATTTGTTCGTTATGGATTCTTCACTGGTTGTAGATGGATTGGTTGCATGTTGTTGTTGGTGCTGCTTAATGGTTTTTATGTGAGGGGTTTTTTGGTTATGGGTCCGAACAAGGAGTTATGGGTGCTCTGATTTGGTTTTGGGTGTCAGTACTGGTGGTGTTGCGTTTCTGTTGGGTGTGTATTGTTAGAGGATGACTGGCTATGAGGTGCTGGTTGCTAGGAATTAAAGAGATGGATTTAGATTGATGCCAGGAGAGGAGCTGTTGAAGGAGATGCTGGTTATTGGGAACTGGAGAGCTGGATGCTGGTTACTACTTGGCTGAGATGTGATGACATGGAGGTTGATGATTTTGGTGTTGGTGGTTTAATATTTCTAGTGGTGAATCTATTGGGTGAGGAGTCACTGGATGCTAGAAAGTGTGCAGCTGGACACTAGTGACTACTTAGCTGGGAGGTTCTGAAGGAATTTTGTGGTTGTGATGATTGGAATTGGTGCTGATGGATGCTTGTGTTGATTGGATAGAATGTGTTGAGGCTACTGCTGTGTCTGGTATTTTGTGTCTTTTTCTTTCTTGTTTTTTTAGGTCTTGCTTTTTGGGTATGGGTCGATTGACGTAACCCCGCCCCTGTCTTCTATGTCTTTTTTCTAATAAATTTTGGGGTGTTCAAGAATAGCCTGGCCTGCACCTACCTTGCCCTAAAAATCCTAGAATGCGCAAAAAATAAATGAAAATGTAAAAACCCCTAGGAACCCTAAAAACCATAAAAACCCTTAAAACCATAAAACCCGATAACCCATAAAAACCTTAAAAACAACTAAATACTCTAAAAAACATTAAAATCCCTAAAAGCATTAAAAACTCTAAATAAATTAAAAAACTCCAAAAAACCTTAAAAAACCAAAAAACCCTAAAAACTATGAAAACCCCTAAAACCCCAAAAAAAACCCTAAAAACCCCCCACAACCCCTCAAAATCCCTAAAATCACTAAAACCCATAAAAATCCTAAAAGCCCCAAAAAATCACTGAAAACATAAAAAACCCTAAAAACCCTGAAAACCCTCTAAAACCCATAAACCCCCTAAAACATTAAAAAAGCCTAACACCCCATAAAACTGACTGAAAACTCTAAAAACTCTTTAAACCCTTAAAAAACTAAAAACTCCAAAAAAACTATAAAAACTCTAATAAATTCAAAAAAACACTAAAAACCCTAAAAACCATAAAATCCACTAAAAACCATAAAATCCCTAAAAACCCATAAATACCCTAAAACCTACTAAAAACTTTAAAAAACTCTAAAAACCCATAAACCCCTAAGAAACTCCAAAAAAACCAAAAAGACCCAAAAAGACCTTAAAAACTCCCAAAACCAAAAAAAAAACCCAAGAAATCCCTATAAACCCTCAAAATCTCTAAAAACCATAAAACCCCCTACAACCCAAAAAAAACCTAAAAACCCATAAAAATTCATAAAAATGTAAAAACCCCTGAAAATTTTATGAAAATGTAAAAACGCATAAAAACTCTTAAAAACCATAAAACCCTTAAAAACCTTAAAAAATCAAAAAACTTATAAAACCCATAAAAACCCACGAAAAACCCTAAAAACACTTAAAACTCTTAAAACCCCTAAAAATGATAAAAATATATAAAAAACATGACTTTTAAAAAAAACTAAAACCCCTAGAAAATTAAAATACCCCCCAAAACACCCTAAAATCCCTAAAACACCTCAGAACCCCGAAAAATGCTAAAAAAACTAAAAACCATAAAAAATATATAAAACCCCCCAAAAAATAAATGCAAAAATAAAAACCCTAAAACCCCCTTAAAACCATGAAAACTCCGAAAAAACATAAAAATCCTAAAAACACCTAAACGACTAAAAACTTTAAAAACCCTTAAAACCCCTAAAAACGTTTAAAAACTATAAAAAACCTTAAAACCCAAAAAAAAAGCTCAAAAAACCACCAAACAACCAAAGAGAACCTAAAACCCCTTAAAACTCTAAAAATCCCTAAAATACCCCTAAAAACATTAAAAACCCCTAAAACCCCTAAAAATCCTAAAAACCATAAAAATTTTAAAAAATCCTTAAAAATCTAGTAAATCATAAAAAACACTAAAAATCCAGAAAACCCCTTGAAAATCATAAGAACCTCTAAAAACCTTAGAAACTCTAAAACCCATAAAAACCCGAAAAACCACTAAAAACTATAAAAACCCTTAAAACCCCTAAAAACATTAAAAACTCTAAAAAACCTTAAATATCCTAAAAAGATAAAAAAATCCTCAAAAACTATGCAAACCCCTAAAAGCATCTGAAAAATCCTAAAAACCCTCAAAATCCCAAAAAAAATAAAAACCATAAAAATCCAAAAAAACGCAAAAAATCCACAAAAACATAATAAATTCTAAAAACCTTGAAAACCCCATAAAAACCATAAACCCCTAAAAACCTCAAAAAAACCCTAAAAACCCATAAACAACTAAAAAAATATATAAACTATCAAAACCCTAAAAACTATAAAAAAATCTAAAAAACCATTAAAACACTTAAAAACTAAGAAAACCCACTAGAACCCCCAAAATACCCTAAGCATGATGAAAAATTATAAAAACTATAAAAACACTTGAAAAATGATAAAAATCCTAAAACCCCTATAAAACCCTAAAAACCCTAAAAAACATAGAAAACCCTTAAAAATCCATGAAAACATAAAAAACCCCTAGGAACCTTGAATAACACATAAATTCCATAAAAAAATTAAAATCCAAAAAACCCATAAAAACCCTAAAAACTACTAAAACTCTAAAAACCCTTAAAAGCCGAAAAAATGTTAAAAACTCTAAAAAACCCTAAAAACATCAAAAACATTAAAAACCCAAAAAGAACCTAAAAACTATGAAAACCCCTAAAACCAAAAAAAACCTTGAAAACCCCCACAACCCCTCAAAATCCCTGAAAACCCTAAAACCCCAAAAATTCCATGAAAACATAAAAAACCATAAAACCCTGAAAAACCTCTGAAAAGCATAAAACCCACTAAAAACCATAAAAAACCCCAAAACCCCATAAAACCTTATAAAAACCACTAAAAAAAATCTAAAAACCCTTTAAAACCCTAAAAATATAAAAAAATCTAATAAATTATGAAAACCTCTAAAAACCAAAAAAGACCATAAAAACCCTGAAAACACTTGAAATCTAAAAAACCCCTAAATTTTTTAAAAATCCCTAAAATCTGTATAAAGACCTAAACCCCAAAAAAACCACAAAAAACTTTAAAAACCCTCAAAACCCCTAAACACATTAAAAACTCTAAAAAACCTTACAAATCCAAATAATCCAAAAAAATCTCTAAAACCCCAAAAGACCCTAAAAACTGTAAAAACATTGAAACCCTTAAAAACTAAAAACAAAAACCCCCTAAAAATTGTAAAAACCTTGAAAAGATATAAAACCCCAAAAAAACTACTGAAAACTCTAAGATTCGTTAAAATCCCTAAAAACATTAAAAACTCTAAAAAACCATAAAAATCCAAAAAAGCTCAAAAACCCTAAAAGCCCAAAAAAGACCCTAAAAATCAGAAAACCCATAAAAGCGTCTGAAAAATCCTAAAACCCCAAAAAATCCCTAAAAACAATAAAAACCCTAGAAATAATAAATATCATAAAAACCCACAAAAATCCATGAAAACTTAAAAAACATAAAACACCTGAAAACCCCATAAAACAATAAAACCCCTAAAAACCTCAAAAAACCATAAAAACCACTAAAAATTCTAAAACCCCTAAAAACTATAAAAAATCTATAAAACCTTTAAAAACCCTAAGAAACTCAGAAAAAACCATAGAACCCAAAAAATACCCTAAACACCATGAAAAAATTTAAAAACAATGACAACACTTGAAAACCCCAAAAAATCTCTAAAACCCTTACTAAACAGTGAAAACCCTAAAAATATTAGAAAACCCCAAAAATCCATGAAAATATAAAAATCCCTAGGAACACTAAATAACCCCTAAAAATAATAAAAACCCTAAAAACCTTAAAACATGAAAACCCATAAAAACCCTAAAAGTTACTAAAATTCTAAAAACCCTTAAAATCCCTAAAAACGCTAAAAACTCTAAAAACCTTAAAAAATCTAAAATTCCTTAAAAACCCAAAAGACCCTAAAAACAATGAAAACCCATAAAAACCCAAAAAACCCGAAAAACCTCCCTCAACCCCTCAAAATCCTTAAAAACCCTAAAACCCATAAAAATCCTAAAAGCCCAAAAAAAATCCATAAAAACTTAAAAAACCCTAAAAACCCTAAAAACCCTCTAAAACCCTCTAAAACCCCCTAAAACCTTAAAAAACCCTAACACCCCATAAAACCCACTAAAAACTCTAAAAACCATTTAAACCCTTAAAAATATTAAAAACTCTAAAAAACTATAAAAACTCTAATAAATTAAAAAAACTCTAAAAACACTAAAAACCTTGAAAACCATAAAATCCAATAAAAACCATAAAATCACTAATAACCCATAAATACCCTAAAACCCACTAAAAACTCTAAAAACCCTTAAAACCCCTAAAACGTTAAAAAACTCTGAAAAACCATAAAACCATAAAAAACTCCAAAAAAACATAAAACCCAACAGGACCATAAAAACCCCCTGAAATAGAAAAAACACAAGTTAAACCCTATAAACCCTCAAAATCTCTAAAACCCCAAAAAAACCCTAAAACCCAAAAAATCCTGAAAACCCCCTAAAAATTCAGGAAAATGTAAAAACCAAAAAAAAACTCTTAAAAGAATAAAACCCTTAAAAACCATAAAAACTCTAAAAACCTATAAAACCCTTAAAAACCACTAAAAACTCTAAAAACTCTTGAAACCCCAGAAAATGTTAAAAATATATAAAAAGAATTTCCTTGTAAAAAACTCTTAAAAACCTAGAAAACTAAAAAAACCCCAAAACACCCTAAAAACTCTAAAACCCCTCAAAATCTCGAAAATCCCTAAAAAACTAAAAACCATAAAAAATATAAAACCCCCTAAAAATAAATGCAACATAAAAAACCCTAAAACCACCCTTAAAACCATAAAAAATCCAAAAAAAACTTAAAAATCCTAAAAACTCATAAAAACCCTAAACCACTAAAAACTTTAAAAACCCTTAAAACCCCTAAAAATGTTTAAAAAATCTAAAAAACCTTAAAAACCCTAAAAATCTAAAAAATCCCCAAACACCCAAAAATACCCTAAAAATATTAAAAACTCCCCAAACCCCCCAAAATCATAAAAACCATAAAAACCCTAAAATACCCCAAAAAATCTGTGAAAAGGTAAAAAGCCTGATAAATCCTGGAAAAACCATAAAAACACCTAAAATCCATAAAAACCCTAAAAACCCATGAAACCCTAAAAACCCACTAAAAAGTCTAAAACCCCTTAAAACACCAAAAAAACGTTATAAAACTCTAAAAACATTAGATAACATAAAAGATTAAAAAACCATAAAAACCCAAAAGACTCTAAAACCCCTAAAACCCCTTAAAATCCCTTGAAAAACACTAAATACACTCAAAATCTCTAAAACTCCTAAAAAGACCTAAAAATCCCCTAAAAATTCAGGAAAACGTAAAAAACCCTAACAAAACTCAAAAACCCTAAAACCCCTAAAAACTATAAAAAACCTAAAAACCCAAAAAAACACTAAAAACCACTAAAATTTCTAAAATCACTTTAAACCCCAAAAAATGTTAAAAAAATATAAGAAAACATAAAAACCCTGAAAAATAGAATAACCCTAAAACCCAAAAAGACCCAGAAAACACGAAAAACCCCAAAAAACCCCTAAAAACCATAAAAATCCAAAAAACCCTTAAAACCCCCTAAAAACAATAAAAAACCTAAAAACCCTAAAAAAACTTAAAACCCATCAAAACCCTAAAATATCACTATACAACTCTAAAACCCATAAAACACATAAAAACTTTAAAAACACTAAAAAACCTTAAAACCATAAAAGAACTCACAAAAACCATAAACACCAAAAAGACCCCAAAAACCTAAAAATCCCTAAAATCCCTATAAACCCTTAAAAACCTTAAAAATCCAAAAGAACTCCTAAAATCCATGAAAATGTAAAAAACCCTAAAAATTCATGAAACCCATAAAACCCTAAAACCCATGAAACCCCTAAAAACTATAAAAACCAACTAAAAACTTTAAAAACACTTTAAACCCCTAAAACTATAAAAAAGATCTAAACATCCTTAAAATCCTAAAAACAAAAAATACCCCAAAACCCAAAAAGACCATAAAAATCCTGGAAACCCCAAAAAAACATGGAAAACTCCTAAACCCCTGAAAATCACTAAAATCCCTAAAACCATAGAAGACATAAAAATCCTAAAAATCAACTAAAAATCCATGAGAATCTAAAGAATATTAAAAACCCTGAAAGCCCCCTTGAAAACCATGAAAATGCCTAATAACCTTAAAAAACCATAAAAATCCATTAAACCCCTAAAAACCACAAAACCCTTAAAACCCTTAAACCCCCTAAAAATGTTAAAAAAACTCTAAAAATCTTTAAAATCCTTCAAAACTAAAAACACTAAAAACCAAAAAAGACCCTAAAACCCTTAACAACCTAAAACCTCTAAAAACCCCAGAAAAAACCCTAAAAACCTTAAAAAATCCCCAAAACAACTAAAAACTCTAAAAACCATAAAGTCATAAAAGGCCTTAAAATCCATGAAAACATAAAAAACCCTAATAGCCCTGAAAACCCTTAGAATACAATAAAAACCACTAAAAACCTTTAAAATCCTAAAATCCCATAAAAACCCTAAAAACATTAAAAATGTTAAAACCCCTTAAAACCCCTAAAAACATCCAAAAACTCAAAAAAACCATAAAAATCCTAAAAAAATCAGAAGAACCCTAAAACCCCAATAGACCATTAAAACCCTGAAAACACCTAAAAACTCTAAAAACCCTTGAAAACCCTAAAACACATAAAAACCCTAAAAATAAAAAAAAATACAAAAAAAACACAAAAAATCCAAGAAAAATGTAAAAAATCCTAAAAAACCCCTGTAAACCATAAAAACCCTAAAAAACTACTAAAAACTCTAAAACCCATTTAAACCCCAAAAAACATTAAAAAACTCATAAAGACCATAAAAAACTTAAAAAATAATAAAACCCTAAAAATACAAAAAAGACCCTAAATCCCCTAAAAACCCCGGAAAAAACTCTTAAACCCCTCAAAATCTCTAAAAACCCTAAAAACACTAAAAACCATAAAAATTATAAAAATACCCTAAAAATCCATGAAAACATAAAAACCCAAAAAACCCTGAAAACAATGAAACCCCTTAAAAACCTTAAAAATCCATAAAACAAAAAACCCCATAAAATCCCAAAAAACAACTAAAAACTTATAACCCTTAAAAATGTTAAAAAACCCTAAAAACTCAAACAAAACCCTAAAACTCCAAAAAGACCCTAAAAACCCTAAAAACCCCAAAATCCCTAAAAAAATTATAAAAGCCCTAAAAAATCCTAAGAAACCTAAAAAACCCTAAAAATCATAAAAGTCCTAAAAACCTAAAAATCCATTAAAAAGTAAAAAACAATAAAAAACCTAAAAAACCCTGAAATCCATAAAAACCCATGAAAACCTATAAAAACCCTAAAAACCAATAAAAACAATAGAATACCACTAAAACTCTAAAAACCCTTTAAACCCCTAAAAACATTAAAAAACTCTAAAAAAAACTTAAAAACCCTAAAAACTCAAAAAAAAACTCTAAAAAACCCAAAAGACCCTAAAAACCTTGAAAAAATATTAAAAACCCATGAAATTTCCTAAAAACCCTAAAAATCCCAAGAGACCCCAAAAACCCCTAAAGGCCAAAAAAATCCTAAAAACCCCTAAAAATCTCGAAAAAAGTAAGAAACCATAAAAACCTGAAAAACCCCCAGAAAACCATAAAACCCTCTAAAATCCATAAAACCCTAAAACCCACTAAAATCCCTAAAATCCAATAAAAATGATAAAAAAACTTTAAAAAACATTAAAACCCATAAAAATTTCAAAAAAACCCTAAAATTCCAAAAAGACCTTAAAAACCCTGAAAACCCTAAAACCCCCTAAAAACCCTAAAAACCCCACAAAATCCCTAAAAACCCTAAGAATAAAAAAACCATAAAAATCTTAAAAACTCGTAAAAATCCATGAAAACGTAAAAAATGTTAAAGATCCTAAAAAACACCTGAAAAAATAAAAACCCCCAAAACCTTAAAAACACTAAAAACCCATAAAAACCTTAAAACCCCATTAAAACTCCAAAAACCGTTAAAACACCTAAAAACGTTAAAAACCTCTAAAAACCTTAAAACTACAAAAATGAAAAAAACCCTTAAACCCCTTGAAAAATCCCAAAAAAGCCCAAAATGACTAAAAAATCCTAAGAGCCTAAAAGCCATAAAAATCCTAAAAACCTATAAAAATCCATGAAAACATAAAAATAGTAAAAATCATGAAAACCCCTTGAAAATCATAAAAGTCCCTCAAAACCTTAAAAACACTAAAACCCCATTGAAATCCTAAAACATATAAAAATATTTATAAACCCTTTAAACTCCTAAAAACATTAAAAAAATATAAAAACTTTTTAGAATCCTAAAAATTCAAAAAAAACCCTAAAAACCCGAAAGACCCTAAAACCCTGAAAAATCCTAAAACCCCTTAAATTCCCAAAACCCCTCAAAATCCCTAAAAACCTTAAAAACAGTAAAACCCCAAAAAATACTAAAAACCCCTAAAAATTCATGATAACATAAAAAAACCCTAAAACCCTAAAAATTATAAAAAACCTAAAACCTTTAAAACCCTAACAACCCTTAAAACCCTAAAAAACCTCTAAAAACTCAAAAACCCCTTAAAACCCCTTAAAATGTTTAAAAATTATAAAATATTTATAGAACCCTAAAAGGCTAAAAAAACCCTAAAAACCTAAACACCATCAAAATCCTGAAAAACTAAAAAACCCTAAAAATCATAAAAATCCAAAAAACCCCTAAAAATCCATGAAAACATAAAAACCCCTAAAACCCTTGAAAAACCATAGAAAGCCATACAAATCCCAAAAATCATTAAAACCCCTAAAAACATAAAAACCGAAAACCACTAAAAACTCTAAAACTCTAAAAACCCTTAAAACTCCTATATACGTTAAAAAACTCTAAAAAACTGTAAAAACCCTAAAAACTAAAACAAACCCTAAAACCCCAAAAGACCCTAAAAATGATAAAAACCCATAAAAATATCTAAAAACCCCTAAAAACCCTCAAAATCCCTAAAATTCCTAAAAATGCTAAAAATCCTAAAACCCCCTAAAAATCTAAGAAAACATAAAAAACCCTACAAAACCAAGAAAAACCCATGAAAACCATAAAACCCCCTAAAAACCATAAAAACCCAAAAAACTCATAAAACCCCTAAAAACCACTAAAAACTCTAAAAACACTTAAACCCCTTAATAATTTTAAAAAACCTAAAAAACCTAAAAAACCTAAAAAACCAGAAAAAAAACTCAAAAATTCCCTAAAACCCCAAAACACCCTAAAACCCCTGAAAAATGCTAAAACCCCACAAAAACCCTAAAAATCCCAAAAGTCAATGAAAATATAAAAAACCCTAGAAAACCTAAAAAACCCATGAAACCCATAAAACCCCCAAAAAACCATAAAACCCAAAAAAACCCATAAAAACCCTAGAACCACTAAAAACTATAAGAATCTTTAAAACCCATAAAATGTTAAAAACTTTAAAAATACTATAAAACCCTAAAATAATTATAAGAACCCTAAAAACCCAAAAGACCCAAAAAAACATAGAAAATCCATAGAACCCCTAAAAACCCTAAAAACCCCAAACCTTCAAAAAATACTAAACCCCCCCAAAAACTATAAAATCCAAAAAAAATCCATGAAAAGATAAAAAACCAAAAAAATCCGAAAAAACCATAAAGTCCCAACTACCCCTGCAACCCTTAAAACCAATAAAACTCCTAAAACCCACTTAAAACTCTAAAAACCCTTAAAATCACTAAAAATGCTAAAAAACTCAAAAAAACCTTAAAAACGCAAAAAAAACTCAAAAAACCCGAAAACCCTCAAAATCCACAAAAACACTAAAAACCCATAAAAAGCCTAAAACCCCCCTAAAATCCATGAAAATGTAAAAAACATGAAAGAAATAAAAAAACCTTAAATCCATAAAACACTAAAACCCATAAAAACCGTAAAACCCACTAAAAACTCTAAAAACCATTAAGACCTCTAAAATTTTAAAAAAACTCAAAGAAACCATAAACCCCTAAAAAACTCCTAAGAAACCCTAACAATCCAAAAAAAAAACTAAAACCCTAAAAACCCCTAAAAACCCCTAAAACCCCTAAAAACACCTCAAAACCCACAAGATCCTAAAAAATCCTAAAAACCTTAAAAAAATCCTAAAAACCACTAACAATCCATGAAAACATAAAAACCCTAAAAATTATGAAAAAATCCTAAAAACCCATAATCACCTTTAAAACCAAAAAACCCCTAAAAATCCTAATAACCACTAGAAACTCTAAAACCCTCAAAACCCCAAAAAACGTTAAAAATATTTAAAAACCTTAAAAACCCTAAAAAACTTAAAAAATACTACAAAAAACCTAAAAGACCTGAAAACCCTTGAAAACCCCTAAAAACCCTAAAAATACCAAAAAAAATCTAAAAACCCTCAAAAATTTAAAAACCATAAAAACCATAAAAATCCTAAAAACCCCCTAAAAACCTTGAAAAGCACCTAAACACCCTCAAAACCTCTAAAAACATTTAAAATCTATAAAAACCTTAAGAACCATAAAAAACTCAAAAAATACCCCAAAAAACCTAAAAAACCCAAAAAACCATGAAAACCCCTAAAAACCCTAAAAATCCCAGAAAAACCCTAAAAACCCTAAAAAAATTTAATACTCATAAAAAACCCCTAAAAATCCATGAAAACGTATAAAACCCTAAAAACCTGGAAAAACACCTAAAAACCATACAACCCCAAAAAACCTTAAAAAATTTAAAACCCCATAAAAACCCTAAAAATAACTAAAAACTATAAAAAAACTTTAAAACCCCTAAAAGTGTTAAAAATTATAAAACACATTAAAAATCTGAAAAACTAAAAAAAAATCTAAAAACCAAAAAATACAATAACCCTGAAAAACCATAAAACCCCTAAAATCCCTAAAACTCCTCAAAATCCCTAAAAACCATAAAAAAATCTAAAACCCATAAAAATTCTAAAAGATCCTTGAAAATCCACGAAAACATAAAAAATCCAAAAACCCTTGAAAACCCCTTGAAAACCATAAAACCCCTAAAAACTATAAAAATAATTAAGCACCATAAAAACCCCTAAAAATTCATTGAAACCCAAAAATATAATAAAACCCCAAAAAATCCATGAAAATGTTAAAAACCCTAAGAAACCCTTGAAAACCATAAAATACCAAAAACCATTTAAAACCCCTAAAAATCCATAAAACCCCTAAACACACTAAAAACTCTAAAAATGATTAAAACCCCTAAAAACATTAGAAAACTCTAAAATAACTTAAAAACCTAAAAACTAAAAAAAGCTAAAACCCAAATAGACCCTAAAAACCCAGAAAACCCAAAAACCCAAAACCCCCCAGAAAAACCCTAAAACCCCCCAACATCCCTAAAACCCTTAAAATCAATAAAAATCTTTAAAAACCCCTAAAAATCCATGAAAACGTAAAAAACTATAAAAACCCTGGAAACCCCATGAAAACCATAAATCCCCTAAAACCTTAAAAAATCCTAATAACCCATAAAGACCCTAAAACCATTAAATACCCTAAAAAATATTTAAACCCCTAAAAATGTTTAAAAACTTTCAAAAACCTTAAAACACTTAAAACCTAAAAAAATCCATAAAACCAAAAGACCCTAAAACAATGAAAAATCCTAAAAACCCTAAAAACCCTTGAGAACCAAAAAACCCAAAAAACCTTAAAAACCCATAAAAACCCTTAACACCACTAAAAACTCTAAAAACTACTAAAACCCTACAAAGGTTAAAAAACTCTAAAAAATATTAAAAACCCTAAAATACTCAAAAAAACCTAGAAACCCCAGAAGACACTAAAAATAATGAAGAAACCAAAAAACCATAAAATCCCCTTAAAAACCATAAAAACCATAAAAATCCTTAGAAACTAAAAACACCAAAAAAATTATAAAAAACCTCTAAAAATCCATGAAAATATAAAAACCCCTAAAAGCCCTAAAATCCAGTGAAAACCATAAAACCCAAAAAACCATTAAAAACCCTAAATCACATAAAAACCATAAAAAGCACTAAAAACAATAAAAACCCTTAAAACCCCATACAATGTCAAAAAACTCAAAAAACCTTTGAAACCCTAAAAGATCAAAAAAATCCAAAATACCAAAAAGAAACTAAAAATCCTGAAAACCCTAAAAATTCAACAAGCCCCCAAAAAAATCTAAAAACATTCAAAATCCCTAAAAACCTGAAAAAACCATAAAAACAAAAAAAAATTATAAAATGCCCCTAAAAATCAATAAAAATGTGAAAAACCATAAAAACCCTAAAACCCCTAAAAACCATTAATACCCCAAAAAACATTAAAAACCCATAAAAATATAAAAATAATTAAAATCTCTAAAACCCCTAAAACATTAAAAAACTCTAAGAAATCTTAGAACCACTAAAAACTCAAAAATACCCTAAAACCCAAAAGACATAAAAACCCATAAAAACACTAAAACCACCTAAAATTTCATAAAATCTATCAAAAATCCCTAAAAGTTAAAAAACCCCTAAAAAAATAAAAAACCTAGAGTCCCCCTTACAATCCATGAAAATGTAAAAAACCAAAACAACCCTAAAACCCTAAAAACCCATAAAAACCCCTAAAACATTTTAAACCCTCAAACCCTATAAAACCCAAAAAACAACTAGAACTCTAATAACCCTTAAAACCCCTAAAATGTTAAAAGTACTAAAAACCTCAAAACCCTAAAAAACTAAAAAATAAACCTCAAACCAAAAAAGACCCTAAAAACTGGGAAAATTTCTAAAAACCCTAAAAATCCTAAAAACTTTCATAACCCCTAAAAACCCTAAAAACCATAAAAATCATAAAAATCTAATAAAAATCCATGACAATGAAGAAACCCTAAAAACATTTAGAAACCCCTCAAACCCATAAAAACCATAAAACCAACTAAAAACTCTTAAAATCTTTTAAAACCACTAAAAACTTTTAAAAACTCTAAAAAATCGTAAAAACCCTAAAAATCCTAAGAATCCCAAAAGCCCTAAAACACCCTAAAAACCCTAGAAAACCCTAAAAACCTTTGAATATCATCGAAACCCCTAAAACCCCTCAAAATCTCTAAAAAACATAAAAAACCCCCCAAATCATAAAAATCCTAACGAACCCAAAAAAATACATGAAAATGTAAAAACTTTTAAAAAACCCCGAGAAAATCCAGAAAAACCATAAAACCCCTAAAAACCTTAAAACCCCCCACAAAACTCAAAAAACATTTAAAACCCCTAGAAATGTCAAAAAACTTTAAAAAAAACTTAAAATCCCAAGAAAACACAAAAAACCCCCTAAAAACCCAAAAATAACCAAGAAACCTTGAAAAATGATAAAAAACCTAAAACCACTTAAAAACCCTAAAAAAATTAAAAACCCATAAAACCCCTGAAAACCCTAAAAATACTTAAAAAGGTAAAAATCGATAAAAACCCTACGAACCCCAAAAAATCATAAAAACCCCTAAAAACCTTAAAACATCTAAAAATCAAGAAAAAACCTAAAAACCCACTAAAATCTCAAAAAAAAACCCTAAAACCCCTAAAATGTTAAAAACTATGAGAATGATTAAAACCTTAAAAAATAAATAAATAAACCTAAAAACAAAAAATATCCCTAAAAACCCTAAGAAACCCTAAAAACCAATAAAAATAAAAAAAATCCACAAAACCCAATAAAAATCCATCAAAACATAAAAAAATACTAAAAACCCCGGAAAACCCCATGAAAAAAAAACCAAAACCCTAAATACCCTTAAAACCCATAAAACCCTAAGAAATACCAAAAACTCTAAAACCCATTAAAACCCATAAAATTATTAAAAAAACTCTTTAAAACCTTAAAACCCAAAAAAACTAAAAAACTAAAAAACCCCAAAGACCTTAAAAACCCCGAAACCCCTGAAAAAACCGTAGAAAACCCCCAAAACCCCTCAAAATCTCTGAAAAACCTACAAAAACCTAACAACCATAAAAATCCTAAAGGACCCTAAATATCCATGAAAACATAAAAAACCATAAACACTCTGAAAATCCCCTAAAAACCATCAAAATCCGAAAAAACCATAAAATACCGTAAACCCCCATAAAAATATTAAAAATTCAATTAGACTCTAAAAACAATTAAAACCCCTAAAAACATTAAAAAACTATAAAAAAAGTTAAATCCTTAAAAAACTCAAAAAATACTTTTAAAACCAAAAGACCCTAAATTCTTCGAAAAACCCAAAAAACCCTTAAAACCACTAAAAACTCTAAAAACCCCTTAAACCACCTAAAAATGTTAAAAAAACTCCACAAAACCTTAAAAACCATAAAATACTCAAAAAATCCTTAAAACCCCAAAAGACCCTAAAAACCATGAAAAAACCCTAAAAGCCCCCTAAAAACCATAAATACCATCAAAATTCCAAAATACCCCTATAAACCTAAAAACCCCCTGAAAACCATAAAAACTGTTAAAAACCATAAAAACACTAAATCTCTATAAAGACCCTAAAACCCCACAAAAAAACACTAAATCCTTATGTTTTTATAGTTTTTCAGGGTTTTTAGTTTTTTTTATGTTTTCATGGGGTTTAAGGGGTTTTCTAGGATTTTTATGGTTTTTAGTGATTTTTAGGGATTTAGAAGGTTTTTATGGTTTCACATGGGTTTTTATGGTTTTACGGTTTTTGAGGGGTTTTATGGTCTTTTTTGGTATTTAGGGGTTTTTTAGTTTTTTTTTATGGTTTTTAAGGTTTTTTAGAGTTTTAAACATTTTTAGGGTTTTAAGGGGTTTAAGATTTTCTAGTGGTTTTTATGGTTTTTAGGGGGTTTTTGGGTTTTTGGGGAATTTATAAATTTTGAGGGTGTTTAGAGGTTTCATGGGGTATTAAGGGTTTTAATGGGGTTTTAGGGATTTTAGGGTCTTTTGGGTTTTTAGGGTATTTTTTGAGTTTTTTAAGGTTTCTAAGAGTTTTTAAATGTTTTATGGGTTTTAAGTTTTTTTAGTCTTAGTGGATCTTTATTATTTTTATGGGTTTTAGGATTTTTATGGTCTTTAGGGTTTATGGTTTTAGGGGATTTTCACGTTTTATAGGGTTTTTTATGTTTTAATGGATTTTTAGGGGTTTTTTTTTTATTTTTAAGGTTTTTAGTATTTTTAGGGTTTTTAGATATTTTGGGGGTTTTATGGTTTTTCAAGGGTTTTTAGGGTATTAAGGGTTTTAGGGGTTTTAGGGTCTTTTTGGGGTTTTATGGTTTTTTTAGGATTAAAGGTTTTTTAGATTTTTTCAACATTTTATGGGTTTTAAGGTTTTTTAATGTTTTTGATGTTTTTTGGGTTTTAAGGGTGTTAAGGGTATTTAAGGTTTTCATATATTTTTTGGTTTTCATGGGTTTTTCAAGGTTATTAGGTTTTTTTATTTTTTTTAATTGATTTTTAGGGTTTTTTAGGATTTTTATGCTTTTTATGGGGTTTTGAGGTCTTTTGGGTTTTATGGGTTTTTTATCTCTTAGGGTTTTTAAGGGTTTCTTATATTTTTTTAACATTTTAGAGGTTTTAATGATTTTTTTAGATTTCAGTGGGTTTTAGGGTTTTTGTTTCTTTTTATGAATTTTATAGTTTTTAGGGGTTTTTATGGTTTTTAGGTTCTTTTCATGGTTGTTGGACTTTTTTATGTTTTTATATAATTTTAGGTGTTTTTTAGGATTTTTGGAATTTTTAAGGTTTTAGAGGTTTTCCAGGGTTTTATGGTTTTCCGGATTTTTCGGGTCTTTTGGGTTTTTAGGGTTATTTTGATTTCTTTTAGGATTTTAAGTTTTTTTAGAGTTTTTTAATGTTTTTAGGAGTTTAATTATTTTTATAGTTTTTAGTGGTTTTATGAGTTTTATGAAATTTTAACGGGTTTTAAGGTTTTTCGGGATTTTTTTGGGTTTTTAGCTATTTCTCGGGGAGTTAGGGATTTTTTATTTTTATGGGTTTTTTAAGATATCTAATGTTTTTAGGTATTTTGAAGGGTTTTAGGGGTTTTAGGGTGTTTCAAGGGGTTTTAGGGTCTTTTGGGTCTTTTGGGATTTTTTTTGAGTTTTTAGGGTTTTTATGATTTTTTAGTGTTTTTAAAAGTTTTTAGGGGTTTTGAAGGTTTTTATAGTTTTTAGTGGATTTTAAGGTTTTTATGGTTTTTAGGGTTTTTAGGGGGTTTTATGGTTTTTTGGGATTTTTCAAGGTTTTTAGGATTTTTTTGTTTTCATAGATTTTTATTAGTTTTTAGGGTTTTTAGAGTTTTTTAGGGTTTTTAGGGGTTTTGAAAGTTTTTAGTGCTTTTAGAAATTTTCATATTTTTAGGATATTTTTGGGATTCAGGGTTCTTTTTGAGTTTTCTAGGGTTTTAATGTTTTTAGTGATTTTAATATTTTAGGGGTTTTTAGGGGTTTTTAGAGTTTTTAGTTTTCTATGGGTTTTTATGGGGTTTTATGGTTTTTAAGTTTTTCATTGATTTTTATGGTATTTAGGGGTTTTTCATGGTTTTTATTGTTTTTTAAGTTTTCATGGATTTTAAGTGGAGTTTTAGGATTTTTTGGTTCACATGGTTTTTATGGTTTTTTAGGGTTTTATGGATTTTATACTTTTTATGAAATTTAAGTTGTTTTTGGGATTTTTGGGTTTTTTAGGTTTTTAGGGTCTTTTGGGTTTTAGGGTTTTTTTGAGTTTTTAGTGGTTTTAAGGTTTTTTAGAGTTTTTTAACGTTTTTAAGGGTTTAAAGGTTTTTTAGAGTTTTTAATGATTTTTTAAGTTTTGGGTTTTTATGTTTTTTGGGGTTTTTATGGTTTTCAGGGGGGTTTAGGGTTTTTTACATTTTTTAAATATTCGTTATTTTTAGGGGTATTTTAGAATTTTTATGGTTTTTAGGGTTTTTATGGGTTTTTAGGGATTTTGATGGTTTTTAGGGTTTTTCAATGGATTTAGAGTTTTTAGGGTTTTTATAGTATTTTTGGGTTTTTGGAGTTTGTTTTGAGTTTTTTAGGGTTTTAAAGGTTTTAATAGTTTTTTAACGTTTTTTGGTGTTTTAAGGGTTTTCTCATATTTAGTGGGTTTTTAGGGTTTTTACGGGTTTTAGGGTTTTTTAGGTTTTTTGGGTTTTTATATTTTTCAATGGCTTTAGGGTTTTGACGTTTTGATGAATTTTTAGAGGTTTTTTTGGATTTTTATGGTGTTTAGGGTTTTTAAGGATTATGAGGGTTTTTATTGTTTTTCAAGGGTCTTTAGGATTTTTTGGGTTTTTCTTGGTTTTTAGTTTCATTTTAGGTTTCTAGGGTTTTTTCAATTTTTTAGGGTTTTAGGGTTTTTTAGAGTTTTTTAACGTTTTTAAGGTTTTAATTGTTTTTAAGTATTTAGTGGTTTTTAAGGGTTTTATGGGGTTTTATGTTTTTTAAGGTTTTTAGGGGTTTTTTGGTTATTAGGTGTTTTTAGGGTTTTTTGTGTTTTTTCTGGGTTTTAAGGTCTTTTTAGGGTTTCTAGATTTTTTGAGTTTTTTATGGATTTAAGGTTTTTTGAGATTTTAACATTTTTAGGGGTTTTAAGGGTATTTAGAGTTTTTACTAAGTTTTTTTATTTTTACGAGTTTTTAGGATTTGTAAGGTTTTTATGGGTCTTATGGTTTTCAAGGTTTTTTAAGGTATTTAAATTTTTTTATGTTTTCAAGTATTTTTAGTGTTTTTAGGTTTTTATTATTTTTAGTGTTTTTAAGGGTTTTATAGATGTTGATGAATTTTATGGTTTTTTAGGGTTTTTGGAGTTTTTGTGTGTTTCTAGGGCCTTTTGGGGTTTTAGGTTTTTTTAGTTTTTAGGGGTTTTAAGATATTTTAGAGTTTTTAAACGTTTTTAATTGTTTTAAGGTGTTTTATAGTTTTTAATTTTTTTTGGGTTTTTATGTTTTTTTAGGGTTTTTATGAGTTTTTATGGTTTTCAAGGGTTTTTCAAGGTTTTTATGATTTTTTATGTTTTCATGTATTTTTATCGATTTTTAGGGTTTTAGGATATTTTTGGGTGTTAAAGGTTTTTTGGGTTTTTATAGACTTTTAGGGGTTTTATGGTTTTCATGGGTTTTATTATTTTTATGGGTTTTTTAGGGTTTTTAGGGTTTTTTTACGTTTTCATGTATTTTTAGGTTTTTTTAGTATTTTTATGGGTTTTAGGGTTTTTTAGGGTTTTTAGGGAATTTGAGGGGATTTAGTGTTTTTCTGGGTTTTTATGGTTTTTTGGGTTTTTAGAGTTTTTATTTTGTTTTTTGGTATTTTAAGGGTTTTAGAGTTTTTATTGGTTTTAGGTTTTTATGGGTTTTTAGGATTTTTTATCATTTTTAGGGGTTTTGTGGTTTTCAAGGTTTTTAGAGTTTTTCGAGGTTTTTTACATTTTCATGGATTTTTAAGGCCAAAGAAGATGCACGAACCAGGTTGTTCCTGGCTCTCCCAAAATTTATTAAGAAAAAGAGGACACTGCAGACTGGGGAGGGGCAGGGTTAATTGAACCATAGCCAAAAAACAATCCCTAAAAGGAAAACAAAGAAGGAAAAGGTCACAAAAGACCAAAACACAACAACAACTTCGACACCTTCTCATCCAACTCCAACATTCAGCAGCTCCAATCCCCCTACCAAGTAGTAACCAATACTTGCATCACACTTCCAAATATTCAGTGCCTTCACCTCGTAGGCACCCACTTAATCACCACTCATCCAAGCAGTAGTTACCATCCTATTCCTCAGCCAAGAATCAACCATCACCTGACAGAAAAGTCTCCAAGAATTATTAACCAGCTCCCTTCAGATCAGATTCCAACAAGAGATAACTACAAACCAGTCAGTTCCCAAACTAAACCACAACATCTAGCACCCCAATATCGCAAAGTAGCACCCGAATTTGTTTTCATCTAGTCCAGACACAACCACAAAACAACGAAACTTGTAATGCAGAAACTTTAGTCCAGAACTGACACCCAATCTCACAACTTCCAGCATCGAGGATCTCCTCACCAAAGAGATCCACCAACAGCAGCACAAAACCATCAGTACCAAACTCAAGATTTCCAGTTTCATCAGATCCCATACAAGCAGCAACCATCCCGCAACAACGTTACCATCATCCATCCTCTTCTTTCCAAGAAGATCAATCGTCAGTAGTTCAAAACCACTAGAATCAGTAGCCTCCAATACCTCCTCACCAAGAAGATCCACCAGCAGCAATACAGATCCACCAACACCAAACTCATGGACATCAGCTTCATCACATCCTATCCCATCAGAAAGCATACAACACCACCATTTTCGAAATCCAATATCTCCTTCTATACCTCGTAAACCAACAATGACAAACAACCACTCTCTCGCATCGACACACACTAATTGCCACAACAACATCAAAGAAATTGATAAATCCCAAAAACATCTTAGTCGGAGACTCAATCCTAACCATATGATGAGACCATACAACAAACCAAAGCACAAGAAGGACAATCCATAACAGTAGATAAAGCATGTAACTGTGGAATCGAAGCACCATTAGAGGAGAAACTGGACACCAAAGCAGCAAATCGGGGACTAATCGTCGAGGAGTCCAAAACCTGTATCGCTGAAACAACCATCTCCACTATTGATTCCCTTGACCCTGCTGACCCATTCGTGAAAACCCCAGATCTTGAAAAATGACCCTAATTCACCGTATATGGCAGCTGTCTACTTCATCACATTCCATATCAGAATGATATATAGACCCCACAACCACCATAGCCATTAGAACTCAGACATTCCAGCAACAGAGCAAAGCCATATCCAAGTCCAAAAGCCAGAGCAAAGATGCTCGGGGAAGTCGAAGCTGCCGAAGACCGAAAGCCACCACCACCTTGAGGTCGAAGAGAGAATCCAGAGCAGGCCATCGTCGAGAACTAGGAAGAAGCGAGGATCCCACACCGAAGCTCCGAGCAGAATCCAGGGGAAAACCTGGAAGAGGCATCGGGCAAGAGAGAGACCCGGGTGAGTTCTTCGCCATCCTTATTCCCTCTCCATGGATTTTTAGGAGTTTTTTAGGATTTTATAGTTTTTAGGATTTCTATGGATTGTAAAAAAAATTAGGATTTTTAGTATTTTTCTGGGGTTTTATGGTTTTTTAGGGTTTTCGGGTCTTTTGGATTTTTAGGGTATTTTTTGAATTTTTTAGGGTTTTTAAGGCTTTGAGAGTTTTTTATCATTTTTAGGGGTTTAAAGTGTTTTTAGAGTTTCTAGTGGTTTTTAGGATTTTATGTGTGTTTAGGGTTTTTAAGGATTTTAGTGGTTTTTATGGTTTCAGGGGTTTTCCATAATTTTTAGGGGTTTTTATGTTTTTATGGATTTTTCAAGGGTTTTATGGTTTTTTATGAGTTTTTATGGGTTTTAATGTCTCTTATATCTTTTTAATGTTTTTAGGTGTTTTAATGTATTTTATAGTTTTTAGTTTTTTTAGGGTGTTTAGGATTTTTTCATGTTTTATGGTTTTTAATGGTTTTCAAGTGTTTTTTAAGTTTTCATGTATTTTTAGGGGATTTTAATATTTTTATTGTTTTTTGGTGTTTTAAGGTTTTTTAGGGATTTTGAGGGTTTTATGGTTTTCTTGAGTTTTTTAGAGGTTTTAAGGTTTTTTTGAGTTTTTAAATTTTTTAGGGGTTTTAATAGTTAGATTTTTTAGTGTGGTTTTGGGTTTTTATTGGTTTTTAGGGTTTTTTTGTTTTTATGGTTTTTAGGGGTTTTTCATGGTTTTTAGGTTTTCGTAGATTTTTCTGGCTTTTTTTGGATTTTTATATTTTTTCAGGGGTTTATAGTTTTTTGGGATTTTGAGGGGTTTTAGGATTTTACAGGGGGTTCTAGGGGTTTTTTTAGGTTTTAGGGTCTTTTGGGTTTTTAGAATTTTTTTAATATTTTTGGGTTTTAAAGGTTTTTAGAGATTTTTAATGTTTAATGGGTTTTAGAGTTTTTTGAGTTTTTAGTTGTTTTTGGGTTTTTAGGAGTTTTTAGGGGTTTTTAAGGTTTTAGGGGGTTTTAGGGTTTTTAGGGGTTTTTTGGGTTTTTATGTTTTCCTGGGTTTTTAGGATTTTTTAGGGTTTTTAGTGAATTTGGGTTTTTTTTGGATTTTTAAAGGGTTTTAGGGTCTTTTGGGTATTTTGGGTATTTTGTATTTTTTTAGTTTTTAAGGTTTTTAGAGTTTTTTGAAAATTGTAGGGTTTTAAGGTATTTAGAATTTATCGTAGTTTTAAGGGTTTTTATGAGTTTTTATTAAGGTTTTAAGGGATTTATTATTTTTAGGGTTTTTTCATGGTTTTAATGGTAATTTATTTTTTTCATGGATTTTATGGGTTTTTTGGATTTTTACGATTTTCAAGGTTTTTAGGGATTCTGAGTGTTTTTAGGGGTTTTCACGGTTTTTTTGACTTTTTTAGGCTTTTAGGGTCTTTTGGGGTTTTAGGGTTGTTTTGAGTTTTTTTGGGTTTTTAAGATTTTTTGGGGGATTTTTAAGGTTTTTTTAATTTTTTATGTTTTTATGGATTTTAGGGGGTTTATTTTTATGGTTTTTAGGTTTTTAAAATTTTTACGTATTTTTAGGGTTTTTAAGAGTTTTTAGTGGGTTTATGTTTTTTAGGATTTTTCAGGGTTTTTTGAGCATTTTAGGGGTTTTAAGATCTTTTATAATTTTTGAACATTTTTAAGGGTTTTAAGGGTTTTTAGATTTTTAGGGGATTTTTAGGGTTTTTATGGGTTGGTCGGGTTCTTTTATTGTTTTTTTTGGTTTTTTAGATTTTTTAAGTATTTTGAGAGGTTTAGGAAATTTACTGGGTTTTTAGGGTTTTTCAGGGTTTTTATGGTCTTTTAGGGGTTTTATGGTTTTTATTAACATTTTAGGATTTTAATGGTTTTTAGAGCCCTTTAACATTTTTAGGGGTTTAAATTGTTTTATAGTTTTTAGTGGTTTTTTAGGGTTTTTAGGGGTTTTTCAGGGTTTTAGGGTTTTTTACTTTTTCATGGATTTTTACATGGGTTTTTAGATTTTTATGGTTTTTAGGTTTTTTATGATTTTTAGTAATCTTGAGGTGTTTTAGGATTTTTAAGAGGTTTTACAGTGTTTTTTTGGGGGTTTTGGGTTTCTTTCATATTTTAGACATTTTTTTGAGTTTTTTTAGGTTTTTAAAGTTTTTAGAGTTTTTTACCGTTTTTAGGATTTTTAGGGGGGTTTTGTGATTTTTACGGTTTTTTAGGTTTTTTAGGTTTTTAGGGGTTAATGGTTTTAGGTATTTTTCAGGGGTTTTAGGGTTTTAACGTTTTCATTGAATTTTTGGTGTTTTTAGGTTTTTTATGGTTTTTATGGTTTTTTAGGGTTTTAGGGATTTTTAGGGTTTTTAAGAAATTTCGTGGGTTTTTAGGGTTTTTATGGGTTTTCAGGGTTTTTAGGGTGTGTTTTGGGTTTTAGAGTTTTTTGGAGTTTTTATGGTTTTAATGTTTTTTGAACGTTTTTAGGGGTTTAATGGCTTTTAAAGTTTTTAGTGGTTTTATGGTTTTTATATTTTTTAAGGTTTTTTAATGTTTTTATGAGTTTTTATACTTTTTTGATTTTTTAGGGTTTTTAATGTTTTTAATGTTTTTTATGTTTTAGTGGATTTTTAGGTGTTTTTAGGGGTTTATGGTTTTTAGATTTTTTAGTGTTTTTAGGTATTTTGAGTGTTTTTTATTCTTCAAGTGTTTTTTGGGGTTTTTACGGTTCTTAAGGTCTTTTGGGTTTTTAGGGTTTTGTCGGAGTTTTTAGGTTTTAAGGATTTTTTATGGTTTTAAACATTTTTTAGGGTTTTTAGGGTTTTAGTGCATTTTAGGGTTTTTATGGATTTTTAGGGGTTTTATGGTTTTTAGGGGGTTTATTATTTTCATGGGGGTTTCATGGTTATTAGGATTTTTTACTCTTTCATGGATTTTTATGGGATTTTAGTATTTTTATGGTTTTTTGAGGTTTTTGAGTGTTTTTTATGGATTTTGAGGGTTTTTTTAGATTTTTCAGAAGTTTTTATGGTTTTTATTGGATTTCTATATTTTTAGTGTGTTTTCGGGTCTTTTGGGTTTTTTTACTCTTTATGAAGGCTATGTAATACTTCGACTCCCATTCAAAAGATAAAGAGATTAAGCATCTGACTCCTCCAACTCCCATTCAGAAGATTCATATATCTTTAGGAAGGCTATGTAATACTTCCTGAGATATCATTGCTCCATAATTGATTTTTTAGGGTTTTGAGCCTTTTGAGGGATTTTTAGAGTTTTTAGGGGTTTTATAGGTTTTATAGGACTTTTGGGGTTATAGGATTTTTTTGATCTTTTAATAATATTTAAGGTTTTCATAGTTTTTTGATGATTTTATTGGTTTTAAAGGTTTTTAGAGTTTATAGTGGGTTTTTATATTTTTGTGGTTTTTTGGGTTTTTTAAGGCTTTTGGGGGTTTTTTGGTTTTTTGGAGCTTTTGGGGGATTTTAGGGTTTTTTACTTTTTCATGAATTTTTAAGGGTTTTTATGGATTTTTCATGAATTTTAATGGTTTTATAGGTTTTTTATGGTTTTGTGGGTTTTGAGTTTTTTGAGTTTTTAAGGGTTTTGAAGGTTTTTGAGAGTTTTTTGAATTGGGGGGGGGGGGTTAAGGGTTTTTAATGGTTTTCCGGGTTTTTTTTGGGTTTTTTCAGTTTTTAAGGATTTTAGCGGTTTTTATGGTTTTTAGGGTTTTTTAGATTTTTTAGGGTTTTTTACATTTTCATGAAATTTTAGTTGTTTTTTAGGATTTCTATGTTTTAGGGTTTTTATGGATTTTATGGATTTCGAATAATTTTAGGGTTTTCATGGATTTTATGGGTTTTTAAGGGTTTTATGGTATTTTTTGGTTTTTATAGTTTTTTATTTTTTAGGATTTTTAATGTTTTTTAGAGGTCTTTAGAATTTTTATTGGTTTAAAGGGGTTTTAGGGTTTTTAGTTGAGGTTTTTGGGGGATTTTTTGGTTTTTTATGTTTTCATGTATTTTTAGGGTGTTTTTAGGATTTTTATGTTTTGAATAATTTTTAGGGTTTTTATAAATTTTGATGGTTTTTACAATTTTTAGGGTTTTTAGGGTTTTTAGGGTTTTTAGGGTTTTTAGGGTTTTTCGGGTCTTTTCAGGTCTTTTCGGGGTTTTAGGGGTTTTTTTATTTTTTGGTCATTTTAAGGTTTTTTTATAGTTTTTAATCATTTTAGGGGTTTAACAGATTTTTAGATTTTTTAGATGGTTTTTAGGGGTTTATGGGTTTTTAGGGATTTTATCGGTTTTTATGGTTTTTAAGGATTTTTAACGGTTTTTTACGTTTTCATTGATTTTTAGGGGTTTTTTAGGATTTTTATGGTTTTTAGGGATTTTGAGGGGTTTTAAGGTTTTTAGTAGTTTGTAGAGGTTTGTAGGGGTTTTAAGGATTTTTAGGGGTTTTAGTGTCTTTTTAGGGTTTTGGGTTTTTTTTGAGTTTTTTAGGGTTATATGGTTTTTAGATCTTTTAATGTTTTTATTCGTTTTAAGGGTTTTTAGATTTTTTAGTGGTTTTTAGGGTTTTAATTGGTTTTAATGTATTTTACAGTTTTTACAGTTATTTTTTGTTTTCAAGAGTTTTTTCATGGTTTTTAGGGTTTTTTAGGTTTTCATGGATTTTATGGGGTTTCTAGGATTTTTTTGTCCATTAAGGTTTTTTGTGTTTTTCGGGGGTTTTACGGTGTTTTGGGTTTTAGGATTTTTTTTTATTATTTTTAGGGTTTTTAAGGTTTCTTAGAGTTTTGTAATGATTTAGGGGTTTAAAGAGCTTTTAGAGATTTTATTCCTTTTTTTGTGTTTTTAGGGGGTTTTAGTTTTTTATGGTTTTTTGGCGTTGTTTAGATTTTTTTTTAATATTTTCATGCATTTTTAGGGAATTTTTATGGGGTTTTAGAGTTTTTATGTATTTTTTGGGTTTTTATGATTTTAGTGGTTTTTAGGGGTTTTAGGGGTTTTCTGGGTTTTGAGGGTCATTTGGGATTTTATGGATTTTCTAATATTTGCAGGTTTTTAATATTTTTAGAGTGTTTTTTAAAGTTTTCAGGGGTTTTAAGGGGTTTTAGAGCTTTTAGTTATTTTTATGAGTTTTTAGTTTTTTAAGGTTTTTAAGGGTTTTAGGGGTTTTTAATGTTTTTCAGGGGTTTCTTGGGGTTTTTAGTGTTTTTTACATTTTCATGGATTTTAGCAGGTTTTTATGGTTTTTATGGTTTTTTAGGTTTTTAGGGGCTTCTAGGGTTTTTTGGTGTTTATGTATTTTTTAGGGTTTTCAGGATCTTTTGTGTTTTTAGGTTTTTTTGAGTTAGGGTTTTAAAGGTTTTTTAACATTTTTAGGGGTTTTTGAGAGTTTTTAGATTTTTTATAGGTTTTTTAGGGTTTTATGGGATTTTAGTTTTTCAAGGGTTTTAGGGGTTTTTATGGTTTTTAGGAGTTTTTATGGTTTTTAGGGGTTTTCAGTGTTTTTAGTGTTTTTTACATTTTCATAGATTTTGAGGGTTTTTAGGATTTTTATTGTTTTTAGGGGTTTTTAAGGTTTTTAGGGTTTTTACGATTTTTAGGTTTTTTCATAGTTTTTTGGTATTTTTTGGGTTTTTAGGGGTTTTTTTTGAGTTTTTAATGTTTTTAAGTTTTTTAGTGTTTTTAGGGTTTAAAGTGTTTTTATATTTTTTTAGTGTGGTTATATTGTTTTTATGGGGTTTTATGGGTTTTAAAGGTGTTTAGGGGTTTTATGGTTTTCATAGGTTTTTCTGGGTTTTTAGGGTTTTCTACATCTTCAAGGATTTTTAGGAGTTATTACGATTTTTATGGTTTTTAGGGTTTTTAGGGTGATATTGTAGGTTTTTCGGGTTTTTAGGCCTTTTTAGAGGTGTTTAGGTTTTTTAGGGTTTTAGGGACTTTTTAGGTTTTTAGTGTTTTTTTATGTTCCTTAGAGTTGTTAAGGTTTTTTAGAGTTGATTAACATTTTTAGCTGTTTTAAGGGTTGTTAGAGTATTTTAGTGTTTTTGGGTATTTATTGGTTTTTATGGTCTTTTACATTTTCATTGATTTTTAGTGGATTTTTTTGATTTTTATGGTTTTTAGGTTTTTACGGTTTTTAGAGATTTTGAGGTTTTTTCCAAAATTTTAGCGTATTTTTGGTTTTTAAGGGTTTGAGGGGTCTTTTCGGTTTATGGGGTTTTTTTAGGTTTAAAAAAATAGGTTTTAAGGGTATTTAGATTTTTGAGTGGGTTTATAGTTTTTAGGGATTTTTAGGGTTTAAAAGGTTTTTAGGTGGTTTTGTGGTTTTCTGGGGTTATTCAGGGTTTTGGGGTTTTTAAGGTTTTTACATTTTTATAGATTTTTAGAGGTTTTTTAGGATTTTTATGTTTTAGGGGTTTTTATTGTTTTTAGGTATTTTGAGGGGTATTAGGGTTTTTTGTGTTGTTTCTGGGGTTTTAGGGTAAATTGTGCGTTTTAGGGTTTTTTTGATATTTTTTGGGTTTTAAGGGGTTTTCGAGTTTTTTAATGTTTTTAGAGGTTTTAAGGGTTTTTAGAGACTTCAGTGGTTTTTAGGGTTTTTATTGGTTTTTAGTTTTCTTAAAGATTTTTAGGGGGTTTTATGGGTTTCAACGGTTTTTCAGGGTTTTAGGGTTTTTTATGTTTTCATATATTTCTAGGGTTTTTTAGGATTTTTATGGTCTATATGGTTTTTAGGGTTTTTATAAATTTTATGGTATTTTAGGGTTCTAGGGGGTTTTTATTTTATTTTTTGGGTTTTTGGATTTTTTAGGTTTTTATGGTTCTTTTCAATTTTTTATGTTTTTATGTTTTTTAAAGTTTTTTACTATTTATAGGGTTTTAAGGGTTTCTAGAATTTTTAGTGGGCTTCTAGGATTTTTATGGGTTTTGAGGGTTTTTATAGATTTTAAGTGTTTTTATGGTTTTCTGGGTTTCTAGGTGTTTTAGCGTTTTTATGGTTTTTTTAGTTTTTAGGGTTTTTAATGTTTTTTTTTTAGTTTTCAGCAACTTTCAGTGTTTTTAGTGTTTTTTACGTTTTCATGGATTATTAGGGTTTTTTTGGATTTTTATGGTTTTTAGGGTTTTGGGGGGGGGTTTTGGGATTCTGAGTGGATTAAGGGTTTTCAGGGTATTTTTCTTGTTTTGGGGGGATTTTTAAGGGTTTATTGTGTTTTTATGGGATTTTTAGGTTTTTTGTGTTTTATTGAGTTTTTTAGTGTGTTTAATATTTTTTATATATTTTTATAGTTTTTAGGGGTTTTAATTGTTTTTATAGTTTTAGTGGATTTTTAGGGGTTTTATGGATTTTTGGGGGTTTTAAGGGTTTTTATGGTTTTTAGGATTTTTAGAGGTTTTTATGGGGTTTTATGTTTTTTAGGGTATTTTGGTTTTTTTTTGAGTTTTTTAACGTTTTTGGTGTTTTAAGGGTATTTAGAGTTTTAAATGGGTTTTAGGGGTTTTATGGGTTTTTAGGCATTTTTAAGGTTTTAAGGGGTTTTATGATTTTTAGGGGATTTCAGGGTTTTTAGGGTTTTACGTTTCCCTGGATTTTTAGTTGGTTTTTAGGATTTATTGGGTGTTTAGGGTTTTTCATGGGGTTTTGGGGGTTTTATGGTTTTTCAGAGTTTTTAGTGTCTTTTGTGGTTTTTAGGGTTTTTAGGTTATTAAGGTTCTTTAGAGTTATTTAACATTTTAAGAGTTTTTTAGGGTTTTTAATGGTTTTAGTTATTTAATAGGTTTTTTTTTTGGGATTTTAAGCTCTTTAAGGTTTTTTGGGGGTTTTATGGTTTCATGGGTTTTTCATGGTTTTTAGTTGTTTTTTTAGGATTTTATGGATTTTAGGGTTTTAGGGTTTTTAGGGGTTTTAAAGATTTAGAGGGGGTTTAGGGGTTTTAGGGGGTTTTAGGGTTTTCTAGGGTTTTTACAGTCTTTTTAGGTTTTCAGGGTTTTGATTTTTTTTGGCGTTTTAATGGTTTTAGAGGTTTTTAATATTTCTAGGGGTTTAAAAGTTCTTTTGAGTTTTTAGTGGTTTCAGGTTTTTTATTTTTTTGCGGGTTTTAAGGTTTTTAGGGGGGTTTATGATTTTCAGGGGTTTTTCACAATTTTTATGGTTTTTATGATTTCTTGGTTTTTTAGGATTTTTTTGTTTTCTTGGTTTTTCAGGATTTTGAACGTTTTTAGTATTTTTCAAACGTTTTTAGAGTTTTAGGGGGGTTTTTTGGACTTTTAGGGTCTTTTGGGTTTTTATGTTTTTTTGAGTTTTTTGGGGTTTTAATGTTTTTAAATTTTTTATCGTTTTTAGGGGCTTAAAGGGATTTTGGAGTTTTTAGTTGGGTTTTTTTTGGGTTTTTATAGTTTTTTATGCTTTTAAGGGGTTTTTTCATGGTTTTTAGGGTTTTTACATTTTCATAGATTTTTAGGGCATTCTTAGGAATTTTATGGTTTTTATGGTTTTTAAGGATTTTAAGGTATTTTGAGTTTTTTAGGGTTTCAGGGGGGTTTAGGAATTTTAGATGTTTTTTTTGGGTTTCGATGGTCTTTTTGGGTTTTTAGTTTTTTTTAGTTTTTTAGGGTTTTAAGGTTTTTTAGTGCTTTCAACTTTTTTAGGGGTTTTGTGGTTTTTGTGGTTTTTGTGGGGTTTTAGGGTTTTTAAGGTTTTTAAGTTTTTTATGGTTTTTAGGTGTTTTCATCGTTTTTATAGTTTTTTACATTTTCATGTATTTTATGGGGTTTTTAGTATTTTGTGGTTCTTAGGGATTTTAGGGTTTATAATGGTTTTGTGTTTTTTATGGGTTATTAATGTTTTCATGTATTCTTGGGTTTTTAGGGTCGTTTGAGTTTTTTAAGGGTTTTAAAAAAATTTAGAGTTTTTTTTTTGTCATTTTCAGGGGTTTTAAGGATTTTTAGCGGGTTTTAGGGTTTTTAGGGGTTTTATGGTTTTCAGGGTTTTTAGGGTTTTTTAAGTTTTCAAAGATTTTTTTGGGTTTTTAGGATTTTAAGGATTTTTAGTGTTTTTTAGGGTTTTTACGTTTTTTAGTGTTTTTATTGGTATTTAGGGGTTTTAGGGGTTTTAAGAGTTTTTAGGGTCTTTTCTGGGGTTTTAAGGGTTTTCTTGAGATTTTTTTTGTTTCAAGGTTTTCTAGAGTTTTTTTATCATTTTTGGGGTTTAAAAGGTTTTTAGTGTTTTTAGTGGTTTTAGGGTTTTTATGGATTTATAGGGATTTTAATGTTTTTATGGGTCTTTATGATTTTTAGGGTTTTTGGGGGTTTTAGGGTTTTTTATGTTTTCATGGATTTTTAGGTGTTTTTTGAATTTTTAGAGATTTTAGTGTTTTTTTATTTTTAGGGTTTTTACGGTTTTTAGGGGTTTCTAGGTCTTTTCAGGGTTTATAGGGTCTTTTGGGGTTTTAAATTTTTTTTGAGTTTTTGAGTGTTTTTAAGGGTTTTTATAGTTTTAATGTTTTAAGGGGTTTTAAGATTTGTTAGAGTTTTTGTGGTTTTTAGTGGTTTTATAGGTTTTAGGATTTTTAAGGTTTTTATAGGTTCATATGGTTTTCAAGGGGTTTTCAAGGATTTTAGATTTTTTTACATTTTCGTGAATTTTTAGCAGTTTTTTATAATTTTTATGGTTTTTTGGGTTTTTTAGGATTTTTAGGATTTTTAAGTTTTTTATGGTTTTTTAGGGTTTTTTTAATGTATGTAAGGATTTTTAGGGTCTTTTTGGGTTTTGGTGGTTTTTTAGTTTCTTAGGATTTTTAAGTTTTTTTTAGAGTTTTTTTACGTTTTTGGGGTTTTAAGGATTTTTAGAGTTTTTAGTGGTTTTAGGGTATTTATGGGTTTTTTAAGATTTTTTGGGGTTTTTATGGTTTTTAGGGGGTTTATAAAGTTTTAGGTTTTTTTTATGTTTTCCTGGATTTTAGGGGTTTTTTATATTTTTATGGTTTATATTTTTTATAGGAGTTTTAATGATTTTGAGGGGTTTTATGGGTTTTTAGTGGTTTTTAGGGTTTTTCGGGGTTTTAGAGTCTTCGGTTTTTTAGTTTTTTTTAGTTTTTTAGGTTTTTTAGAGTTTTCTTTACAAGAATGGTTTTTTATATATTTTTAATATTTTTAGGGGTTTTAAGAGTTTTTAGAGTTTTTAGAGGGTTTTTAGTGCTTCTATGGTTTTTCAAAGGTTTTAACATTTTTATGGGGTTTTATGGTTTTGAGGATTTATTTAGGGTTTTTATGGTTTTTTACATTTTCATGGATTTTTGGGGTTTTATTGGATTTTTATGGTTTTTAGGGTTTTTAGAGATTTTGAGGGTTTTTAGGGTTTTTCAAGGGGTTTTAGAGTTTTTTAGATTTTTAGGGGTTTTATGGTTTTTTAGAGTTTTTTAAATTCTTTATGGGTTTTATGGGTTTTTAGTGTTTTTAGTGGTTTTAGGGTTTTTATGGGATTTTTGGTTTTTAAGGTTTTTAGGGGATTTGATGGTATTTTCAAGGTTTTTTAGGTTTTCATGAATTTTCAAGGGTTTTTAATATTTTAATTTTTTTCATTGTTTCTATGGTCTTCTTGGGTTTTTAGAGTTATTTTTGAATTTATTATAGTTTTTACATTTTTTTAGAGTTTTTAAACATTTTTAGGGGTTTTAGAGTTTTAGTGGGTTTTTAGGGTTTTTAGGGGTTTTAAAGATTTTAGAGGGTTTTATGGCATTCATAGATTTTTTAGGGTTTTAGGTTTTTTACATTTTCATGGATTTTTTGGTTTTTTTAGAATTTTTATGGGTTTTAGGGTTTTTAGGGTTTTTCAAGGTTTTTTGGGTTTTTTGGGTTTTTTGGGTTTTTTTTTGTTTTTTAAGTTTTTTTAGAGTTTTTTAGTGTTTTTAGGGATTTCAAGGGGTGTTAGAGAATTTAGTTTTTTTAGTTTTTTTTCAGAGGTTTTAAGGTTTTTTGGGGTATTTATGGTTTTTAGTTGTTTTTTAGGGTTCCTAGGGTTTTTTTGTTTTCATTGATTTTTAGGGTTTTTAGGGTTTTTAGGGGTTTTTAGGGTTTTCAAGTGTTTTTATGGTTTTGAGTAATTTTGTACGGTTTTAGGTATTTTTTGGGTTTTTGGGGTTTTTCTTAGTTTTTTAGGTTTTTAAATGTTTTTTAGATTTATTTATAGTCATTAGAATTTTATGGGGTTTTAGAGTTTTTAGTGGTTTTATGGGTTTTTATGGGTTTTTGGGTGTTTTGATTTTTTTGTGGTTTTACGGTTTTTATGGGTTTTTCACAGTTTTTAGGGTTTTTTTATGTATTCAGGGATTTTTACTGGTTTTTTAGGATATTTATAGCTTTTTTCCGTTTTTTATGGTTTTTATGGATTTTGAGGGGTTTTAGGGTTTTTAGACATTTTTAGGGGTTTTTAGAGTATTTAGGGTCTTTTTGGGTTTTTAGGGTTTTTTTTTGAGTTTTAGAGTATTTGAGGTTTTTTAAAGTTTTAAAAGTTTTAAGGAGTTTTAAGGGTTTTTAGGGTTTTTATTGGTTTTTCAAAGGTTTATGTGTTTTCAAGATTTTTAACGGTTTTTAGGGATTTTGGAGGTTTTTAGGGTTTTTTAGAATTTTCATTGATTTTTATGGTTTTTTAGGATATTTACTATTTTTAGGGTTTTTGAGTATTTTCAGGGATATTGAGGGGTTTTAGGGGTTTTCAGGGGGTTTAAAATTTTTAAGGTTTTTTGGGTTTTTAGGGTCTTTTGGGTGTTTGGGGGGGTTTGAGTTTTTAGGTTGTTTAATGTTTTTTAGAAGTTTTTATCGGTTTTAGGGGTTTTAGGGGTTTTAAGGGTTTTTAGATTTTTTAATGGGTTTTAGGGTTTTTATGTGTTTTTAGGGTTTTTAAGGATTTTAGGGGTTTTATGGTTTTCACGGTTTTTTAAGTTTTAATATATTTTTACGGGGGTTTTAGAATTTTTACCTTTTTTAGGGCATTTGGGGATTTTGATGGGTTTTAGGGTTTTTTGGGTCTTTTGGGTTTTTAGGTTTTTTTTTTGTTTTTTAGGGTTTTAAATTTTTTAGAGTTTTTTTTAACATTTTTGGGATTTGAAGTGTTTTTAGAGTATTTAGGGATTTTTAGTATTTTTAGGGGGTTTTAGGGTTTTTAAAGGTTTTTAGGGGTTTTTTGGTTTTCTAGGGATTTTTATGTTTTAATGGATTTTTAGTGGGTGTTTGTGATTTTTTTTGGATTTTAATGTTTTTATGGTTTCTAGGGATTTTGAAGGTTTTAGTATTTTTTAGGTGTTTTTAGGGTTTTCAAGGTTGTAGGAACTTTTGGGGGTTTTACTGTTTTTTACAAATTTTTATAGTTTTTAATGTTTTTTAGTGTTTATTCACGTTTTTGGGGGTTTTAAAGGTTTTTAGAGTTATTTGTGATTTTGGGGATTTTTTTTTGTTTTTTAAGGTTTTTCGGGGGGTTTTAGGGTTTTTTATGATTTCATGGATTTTTAGGGGGGTTTTATGAATTTTATGGTTTTTAGTGTTTTAGGGTTTTTAAGGATTTTGATGGTTTTTTAGGTTTTTCGGGGTTTTTAGGGGTTTCTGGGGTTTTCTGAGTTTTTTAGGTGTTTTTAGAGTTTTTTCTACAGGGAAAGGTTTTTAGAGTTTTTTAACATTTTTAGGGGGGTTAGTGTTTTTAGAAATTTTAGTGGTTTTAGGGTTTCTATGGGTTTTTATGGTTTTTATGGTTTTAAGGGATTTTTAAAAAAAAAATTGGGGGGGGGGGTTAGGTTTTTTATGTTTTCATGGATTTATAGGGGTCTTTTAGGATTTTTATGGTTTGTTGGGTTTTTTAAGGTTTTAATGGATTTTTAGAGTTTTATGGGGTTTAGGGTTTTTTAGGGATTTTCAGGGTTTGGGGGTTCTTTTTTTGGGTTTTATGGATTTTGTAGAGTTTTTAATGTTTTAGGGGGTTTTAGGATTTTTAGAGTTTTTAGTGGTTTTTTGGGGTTTTAAAGGCTTTTTACGATTTTAAAGGTATTTTTTAGCTTTTTAAAGATTTTTTAAGATTCCATGGATTTTTAGGGGTTTTTTAGAATTTTTATGGTTTTTTTTTTGTTTTTTATGATTTTTAGTGATTTGGAGGTGTTTAGGGGTTTTAGGGATTTTAGGGATTTTAGACGTTTTAGGGGGTTTAGTGTCTTTTTTGGGTTTTACGGGTCTTTTGAGTTTTTAGAGTTTTAAGGTGTTTTTAGGGTTTTTATGTTTTTATGTTTTTATGGATTTTTAGGGGATTTTTAGGATTTTTATGGATTTTAGGGGTTTTTAGGGATTTTATAGAATTTAAGGGTATTAGTGTTTTTCTGGGGGTTTAAAGGTTTTTATGGGTTTTTAGGGGGTTTTTTTGAGTTTTTTTGGGTTTTAAGGATTTTTATAGTTTTTTAACATTTTAGGGGTTTTAAGGGGTTTTTAGAGATTTTAGTGTTTTTAGGGATTTTATGGGTTTTTAAGGGTTTTAGAGGTTTTATTGTTTTTAGATGTTTTAAGGGTATTTAGGGTTTTTTACATTTACATGGACTTTTTGGGGTTTTAGTGGGATTTTTTATGGCGCCTCATTTGCCTGGCGTTCTCGAGGTCTTATCTCACCTTTTACCTCCTAAGGTATCATCCTCCCTGATGATGATGAATCCTTCTCCTCTCTTCATTCAGGTTCTCCTTTCTCTTCCTCACTCGCTATTTCCTGTGTTTTCCCATGCTTCTTTCTTCTCTCTTGCTCGCTCCTCTCTGGGTTTCTTGTCTACTTTTCACATCCCTACTCCGTGAGGTGCTTTGGTCTCTTCTCGGCTGCCTCTACCATGCTCTGGCCTTGTGTTCCTGCCCTCCTTTCTAGGGAAGATTTGGAGTGAGGGATACTCCGAGGTTTTGGGAAAGCAGTTTGACAGACATCGGATTCCTAGCCGCTACCAGAGTCAGGTCTTTCTGCTTGGGTTTCATCCCAGTTCCTCCTTTTGTTGTTGGGTTTTTTGCATAGGGTTTCTTCCTCAGTCGCCTCACCTTCCTCTGACCTAGCGTTCTACCGCCCTTATCCAGGTTGGATTTGGAGCGATGGATACACCGGAGTTTTGGGCCTTGTGGTTCACGGCGGTCACGGAGTCCCCTAGGTCAGCCTTCTTTTATTTTCTCTTGTTGGGGTTTCATTCCCAGTTT
This sequence comes from Viscum album, assembly GCA_963277665.1. Taxonomy (NCBI): domain Eukaryota; kingdom Viridiplantae; phylum Streptophyta; class Magnoliopsida; order Santalales; family Viscaceae; genus Viscum; species Viscum album. The sequence goes on from OY728137.1 coordinate 550,761,534, forward strand.
TCTCTTGATTTGGTTTTGATTAGGGCTAATGCCCTAGTTTCGTTTGTCTTTTTGTGTTCTTCCCTGATGGTGGTTCGTGATCTACGGTGGTGGTTTTTTATCTGGTGTTGGTCATTGGTGGCATGAATATGAGACAATGGTGATGGTGGCAACATTGGTTGGTGTCTATTGATGGTTTTTTATGTTTGACAATGATATTTGATGATGTTTTGAGGTGATAAATATAGTGTTGCTTGTGATACTGTGAAGTCGGTGACATGACGGTGTTGAGTTCACTTGGTGATGTGGATGGTGGTGCAATGGTATATGAGATTTCTTCCTTCATTGATTTGCTGATGTTTTTGTTCTCGTTATACAGATATAGGCCTACGGTTCATCTACCTGATGGCCGGGGTTTTCTCTGGCTGACGGCTGGCGGTTCCTCTGGCCGACAACTGGTGATGTTAATGATGATGACACTTAGAGAGGGGATTATGGTGAAGGGACGATGCCTTAGGTGATGTGATAATGGTGGTGACTATGTGGATGCAACTCAACATGCCTACCCTTGGTCCACACGGTGGATCTCGTGGCCTTCGAGGTGACGGTTTGGTTGGAATTGAGGATCACATTATTTTGAATTCTTGGATCCTGTTTGGTTTTAATTTTGAATTTTGAATCTGAAAATTTAAATTTTGTAATCCTGATGTAAGGTAACCACTAACCATAACGTGACTTTTAGAAAATTAATAAAAAAAAGATATTTGTGGTTGTTTTTTTTTGGTTGTAGGGTTTTTTGTGTTTGTTAGGGTTTTTAAGGTTTTTTAGATTTTTTAACCTTTTTAGGTGTATTAAGGGTTTTTAGAGATGTTAGTGGGTTTTTAGGGTTTTTATGGGTTTTTAGGATTTTAATTTTTTTAGTGGTTTTTAGGGTTTTATGTGGGTTTTCATGGTTTTTTACATTTTCATGGATTTTTCGGTGATTTTTAGGATTTTTATGGTTTTTATGTTTTTTATGGATTTTAAGTGTTTTTAGGGGGTTTCAATGTTTTTTAGGATTTTTAGGTGTTTTTAGGGTCTTTAGGGTATTTTTTTTTTGTTTTTAGATTTATTTTTAGTTTGTTAGGGTTTATGGTTTATAAATTTTTCTAATGTTTTCAGGTTTTTTATGGGTTTTTATAGTTTTCAGTGGTTTTTAGGTTTTTTATCAGTTTTTAGGGTTTTTAAGGGTTTTAGGGGTTTTTATGATTTTTGGGGGTTTTTCTAGGATTTTAGGGTTTTTTACATTTGCATGGATTTTTAGAGGTTTTTAAAGTTTTTTAGGGTTTTTAGAGATTTTGAGGGTTTTTAGGGTTTTCACAGGGATTTTTAGGTTTTTAGGGTTTTTTATGTTTTCTTAAATTTTTAGGGGTTTTTAAAGATTTTTAAGATTTTTAGGGTTTTTATGGATTTTGAGGGTTTTCTATGTTTTTAAGGTTTTTAGGGTCCTTTTGGTTTTAGTTTTTTTTTGAGTTTTTTAGGGTTTTTAATGTTTTTTATAATTTTTAAAAAATATTATAAGTTTAAAGGGTTTTTAGAGTTTTTAGTGGTTTTATGGTATTTTTGGGTATTTTTGGGTTTTTTAAGGTTTTTAGGTGTTTTTATGGTTTTAAAAGATTTTTCATTATTTTTATGGGGTTTTCCATTTTCATGTAATTTAGGGGTTTTTAGGAATTTTATGGTTTTTAGGTTTTTTGGGGTTTTTAGGGATTTTGAGGGGTTTTAGGTGTTTTCAAGGTTTTAGAGTCTATTTGGGTTTTTACGATTTTTTTCGTTTTTTACGATTTTTAAGGTTTTTTAGATTTTTTAACGTTTTAGGGGTTTAAAGGATTTTTAGAGTTTTAGTGGTTGTTTTGTTTTTATGGTGTTTTAAGGTTTCTATGGTTTTCATGGGTTTTTTTGGTTTTCATGGTTTCTTTCATTTTTTTAGGGGTCTTTTAGGATTCTTATAGATTTTAGGTTTTTGAGGGATTTTGAGGGGTTTGGGGGTTTTTCAAGGGGTTTGAGGGTTTTTTGGGGTTTTCTAGGTTTTAATGGTAATTTTTGAATTTTGAGGGTTTTTTTGAGTTTTTTAGCAGTTAAAGGGATTTTTTTAGCATTTTTACATTTTTAGGGGTTTTAAGGGGTTTTAGAGTTTTTAGTGGTTTTTTTGGGTTTTATGCATTTTTATGGTTTTTAGTGGGTTTTGGTGTTTTTAAGGATTTTAAGGGTTTTAGGGTTTTTCATGATTTTTAGGGTCTTTTGGGTTTTTAGGTTATTTTAGTTGTTTAGGGTTTTTATGGCTTTTTAGAGTTTTTAACATTTTTTGTGTTTGAAGGTTTTTTAGTGTTTTTGCCCATTTTTTGGGTCGTTAAGGTGTTTTAGGATTTTTTTTAAACATTTTAGGGGATTTTATGGGTTCCAGGGGGTTTCAAGGTTAGTTTTTTTTTATGTTTTCATGGATTTTGGGGGGGGGGTTAAATTTTATTGTTTTTATTGTTTACTAGGGTCTTTAGAGATTTTGGGGGTTTTCAGTGTTTTCTAGGTTTTTTCAAAATTTTAGGAACTTTTTGGGTTTTAGGGTCTTTTTGAGTTCTTAAGGTTTTTAGGGGTTTTATGGTCTTTAGGGGTTTTTAAGGTTTTTATGTTTTCATGGATTTTTAGGGGTTTTTTGTATTTTTATGGGTTTTTAGGAATTTTGATGGTTTTTTTACCCTTTTCGTAGGTTTTAAGTGTTTTTATTTTTTTCAGGGTTTTTATGATTTTTTTGGGTTTTTGGGGAGGTTTTTTTGAGTTTTTAGGGTTTTATGTTTTTTTAGAGTTTTTAACGTTTTTAAAAGGGTTAAGGGTTTTAGAGGTTTTAGTGGGTTTTAAGGGTTTTATGGGGTTTTAGGGTTTTTATGGGTTTTGGGTTTTTTTATGGTTTTTAGGGGTTTTTATTATTTTTATGGTTTTTAGGGTTTTTAGGGATTTTGATGGTTTTTAGGGTTTTTAGGGATTTTGATGGTTTTTAGGGTTTTTCAAGGGTTTTAGGTTTTTATGGGTTTTTAGGGTTTTTAGGGCCTTTTGGGTTTTAGGGATTTTTTATGTTTCTTTGGGGTTTTAAGGTTTTTTAGAGATTTTTAACATTTTTAGGGGGTTTATGGTTTTTTTTTGTTTTTAGTTGGTTTTATGGGGATTTAGGGTTTTTAAGGTTTTATGGGTTTAAATGGTTTTTAGGTGTATTTTAGAGTTTTTTACGGTTTTTACATTTTCTGGGATTTTTAGGGGTTTTTTAGGATTGTTTTTGGGTTTTAGGTGTTTTCAAGGGGTATTTTAGGGGGTATTTTAGGGGGGGTTAGGGTTTTTATGGTCTCTTTTGGAAAGGAAGATGCGAGGGTTGGCATCTTCCCCCCCCCCCCCCCAAATTTATTAGAAAGAAAAGAAGAGACACAACAGACAAGGGAGGGAAGGGGTCAAACGACCCACACCCAAAAACCCTTTACAACCCAAGACGCAAAAGACCCCAAAAAAAGAAAATAAAAAAAGAAAAAATGAAAAGACACACAAAGACAAGAAGCCACCACCATCATCCACCATCATCCAGCATCCAACAGCTCACAGCTAAGCAATGACCAGCATCCAAGCTCACAAAATCCAGCATCCGACACCTTCTCACCAAGAAGATCCACCACCAACAACATAGAGTCATCAGCACCACAAAGTCACAGCCATCAAACTCCATCAGCCCCAAGTCAACCACCATCACAACATCACCCATCAGCAGCAGCATCTTTTCCACTAGAAGAATCACAAGAAGAAATATCAAACTGCCAGCACCAAAATCACCAACCCAGCAGCACAACCACAGGCAGAGAACCAAAAAGTAACACCTCATATCAATCCCAGCAAACAGTACCAATATAGACAGAAAACCACAGATTGTAGCCAAAATGCAGCACAGGTGCATCTCCTACTCAGAATGCCAGGCCAAACTCATCTGCCCAAGAAGCCACCAGCAGCCTCCAACAAACGACAACACCGCAACACCAGCATCAACAACAAAAGAATCACCTCCTCCAATCCAACCAGCTCCTATCTACTTGCAGCTCATAAAACAGAAACCAGCACATCTGAACCCATCTTCTCCCAAGGAATCATAGCTCAACATCCAATAATCAAGGCCTTTAGATCAAACAACATTCATCATTCTATGCCTCGTATCATAGCTAACTGCATACCACCATCAATTGCACAACAAACATCGCCTAACCCTTCTCAGCAAAACCAGAATGACCAGGAAAAAGGAGAACATGGAATGCCAAAAGGTTTGACCAAATATAGCACCAACAGTGTGAAGTGGAGACGAAACCAAGGGACAAGGATGGGAACGCACCTGCAGCTGCTTCATGAATCGAGGAAAGGATCGAAACAGAACATTGAACAAACCTTCTACAATGCAGGATCGAGAAGGGCCCAACCAGTGCCGCCAGACCAGATCGTCGCACCATCCGCATAAACAAAGCGCCTTCCAAGGATAATCTAGATGTCGAAGCAACCGACTTTGTCATTGATCCCCTTGACCGCGTTGACCCGTCTGCAGAAACCCCTGATCTAAAAAAAACGAACCTGATCCACAGCTACTGGCAGATGTTGACTTCAACTTCTAGATCTAACCGATATGAAGACATCACAACCACCGTATCCATCGGAGGCCGTGCGTGCCAGCAACGGATCAAATCCATGTCAAAGTCTGAAACCCAGATCAAAGAAACTCGGGGAAGTTGAATCCGTCAAAGCGCGAAATCCACCACCATCTTGAGGCCGAAGATCACATCCAGGACATGCCATCGCTGAGAACTGGGAAGAAGAAAGGGTCAAACGCCGAAGCTCCGATCTGGATCCAGGGGAAAACCTGGAAGAGGCGTCGAGCGAGAGAGAGTCCCAGGGGAGCGCACCGCCATCTAGGGGCTTTAGGGTCTCTTTGGGGTTTTAGGGTTTTTTTAGTTTTTAGTGGTTTTAATGGTTTTTAGAGTTTTTAGTTGTTTTGGGGGTTTTGTTGATTTTAGGGGGTTTTTAGGTTTTTAGGATTTTTATGGTTATTTGGGGGTTTTTTAGGGTTTTTTTTAGTTTTTACGTTTTCATGGGTTTTAGGGGATTTTTAGGATTTTTTTTTGGTATTTAGGGTTTTTTAGGGTTTTTAGGGATTTGGAGGGGTTTTAGGGGGTTTTGGGCCTTTTGATTTATTCAGGGTTTTTAGTGTCTTTTTGGGATTCTTTTGAGTATTATAGGGTTTTAAGGGTTTTTAGAGTTTTAAATAATTTTAGGGGGTTTAAGGTTTTATAGATTTTTAGTGGGTCTTTAGGGGTTTTATGGATTTTTTATGTTTTTAGGGGTTTTATGATTTTTAGGGGGTTTTCAGGGTTTCTGGGGTTTTAGGGATTTTTCAGGGATTTTTAGGTTTTTATGGTCTTACCTTTTTAGGGTTTTTTGGGAGTTTGAAGGTTTTTAAGGTTTTATAGGATTTTAGGGTTTCAAGGATTTTATGATCTTTTTTGGATTTTAGGGTTTTTTTAGTTTTTTATGGTTTTTATGATTTTTTTGAGTATTTTAACGTTTTTAGGGGTTTAAAGGGTTTTATGTGTTTTTGGATGCTTTTTATAGTTTTTATGGGTTTCTAGGGTTTTTTAAGGTTTTATTAATTTTGAGTATTTTTAAATTTTTCTAGGGGTTTTAGAGTTTTTAGTGTTTTTTAGGACTTTTAGGATCTTTTTGGATTTTTAGGGTTTTTTTATTTTTAGGGGTTTTAAGGCATTTTAGATTTTTTAATTTTTTAGGGTTTTGAAGGGTTTTTAGAATTTTTAGTAGGTTTTTGGGTTTTCATAGGTTTTTATGGTTTTTATGATTTTAAGGGGTTTTTATTGTTTTCAGGGGTTTTTAGGGTTTTTAGGGTTTTTAAATTTTTCATGGATTTTTAGGGATTTTTTAGGATTTTTAGGGTTTTTAGGGTTTTCAGGATTTTAGGGATTTTGAATATTTTTAGGGGTTTTAGTGTTTTTCAATGTTTTAGGGTCTTTTGGGTTTTTAGGTGTTTTTTAAGTTTTTTAGTGTTTTAAGGTTTTTTATAGTTTTTTAAAGTTTTTATGGGTTTTGGGGGTTTATAGTGGGTTTTTAGGGGTTTTAATGGATTTTATGGTTTTCAAGGGTCTTTTTATGGTTTTTTGGGGTTTTTAAGTTTTCATGGATTGTTAGGGGTTTAGGTTTTTTAGGTTTTTTAGGGATTTTGTGGGTTTTTAGGGGGTTTTAGGGATTTTCAAGGTTTTTAGGATCTTTTGTGTTTTTATGGTTTTTTTAGTTTTTAACATTTTATGGGGTTTTATGGTTTTTATGAATTTTTAGTGGTTTTAGGGTTTTTATGGGTTTTTAGGGTTTTTATAGTTTTTAGGCGGGTTTCAATTTTTTTAGTGGTTTTTATATTTTCATGATTTTTTAGGGGTTTCAAGGATTTTTATGATTTTTAGGGTTTTTAGGGTTTTTTGCAAGGCAAATAGAAAGATATATTAAAAAGAAAAGTAATTGAAGTACAAAAAAACACCCGAGGGTGAAATGAGGTCCGAATGCTAACAAAATAGAACACAAAAGAGTCAAGCTAGGGCACCTCAGGAAAGCGCCAGCATGAAGCCTGAGAAAGCCTCATGAAGCCAACCAAGATAGCACCAAGAAACCAAGAAAGTTAGCACACTAGCAATCAAGAAGCACCGAAGCACCAAGGGGAATACATGTGATAAGAAACTCAACCATGATTCACCAAAATCAAGGCTCGAAGACGAAGGAATCACATCACAAACCAAGCCTCCAATCCATCAGAACACAACAAGGATCACAAGCGGTGATAGAAAAAAGCAACCAGAAGGCGCGAAAACACACCAAACACAGAGATGATATAACAAATAGTATCTCAGCAGCACTCAAGAAATGTAGAGATAATGTTCCCACAGAAGCCAAGAAGTATGACCTCCAAGAGCACGAAGTAGTCCACGAGAAATATTCCAGCCATGTAACAGTCTAGATGAACCTACAACAAGCCAACAACATACACAAAAAAGCATGTAACCACACACACACACAACCACACACCACTCAACCACACATCCATGCAAATCCACCCAAGAACAATGAAATGCAGCATCCCCTAACCCACACCACACCAGCCCGCAACATCACACACCATTGTACAAAGAAGGCCCTACCAACCCCTACAAATAGCAACCCCAGGATAGAATCCAGGCTACCTCAATAACCCAAAGGTATCTCGACACACCCAGAACCCTAGCCAGATCATCACAACCACAAACAACCACCAGCGGCAGCCTCCAATAAAACCATTTCACAAAATATATCCAGCATGGATAGCCTATGAGTAGGATTCAAAGCCACACATGCAGAATACAATAGCCACATAGAAACAAACCCACAACCACCCCAGTATAGAAAAGTGTTTGAGACCAAAACTAGCAGCACAAAGCACACAAACCAGCCCTTCACCACACCAGAACCATCTGAAGAATAACACTAAACACAACAAATAGAAACTAACCATTCATATAAACCACATGAAAACCACTAGCCTCATCTAAAAGCACATTTCAAACCACCATCCATAACAAGGTGACAAGACTAATTCTTCCCAAAACAACAGTCAAATAATCCTCAGATAAATTTCCATAACACCGATCAATAATCTCATAAAAAAACCTAGTAGAGAAATCAACATTTAATAAGTAAATAAATTAAGACCAAAGATTCCTATAGAAAACACAGGTAAATAAAATATGGTCAATATTATTAGAACTCCTCTCATAGATAAATTAGTGGATAGGGAAGGCCAAACCTATGCATTGTAATCTCTCTTGAGTTGGAAAATGATTGAGAATCCCAAGACACATAATAAAGGATTTTCTAGTTGTAGAAACCCTATTCTGGACTAGGGAGGACCAAGGGAAAGATCCAAATTTTATCCTAATATCCTCCCAAACCAAACAAATGGAGAAGGAGGTCTGGCCATTCCACAGAATCCTATCTCTACTTCCTACTAGATTTAGAAGCGAAATAATATCTTGCTTAAGCTCTGGAAGTTCAGCCGAAATAGCAAGAGGTGGGCTTCAAGATCCCCCTGATATTAGGTCTAAAACATTAGTACTATGATAAATATCTGAATCATAAATGATACGAGAATTAGTAGTGGAGGAAATAGGCCCACTAAGAAACCAAGAATCAAACCATATGGAGATATACGAACCATCCCCAATAGTGAAGGATAAGTGATCCTTTAGAAAATCCCAAATCCCTAGAAGTTTCCTCCAAGTCCATGAGAAATTCCATGTAACTTTGGCCACCAAAAGTTGAGACTAACCAAGAAGAAATAACCAAATGCACTCCACTTAGATTGAAGAGTATTAAGGGTCACAAAGATTCCAAACATGTCTGGTCATATTAGCCTTATTATAATCATCAATATGCTTGATCCCTAATCATCCATCCTTCTTAAGTCTGACCAGAAGTCCCAAGCCACCTTAGCCCCAGTTTTCCCAAGAGAGGTACCTTTACAAAGAAAACGTCTAGGATTTTACTCAATATATTTCACACCTTTCTTAGGAAGGATAAAATGATAACACTAATAAAATTTCATGCTAAATAAAATAGACTGGACCAGCTATAAATTCTCTACGATGGAAATAAAATTATTTTTCTAAAACTTGATTCTCCTAATAATTTTATCCTCCAAACCAACACAATCCATATCACTTATCCTAATAGTAATGAGAGTCACCCCAAGGTATCAAATAGGTAAGGATCCTACCCTAATAGCCATAGTTTCCCTTATACTATCCTGAACATTTTTAGAGATACCAGTAAATAACATTAGATATTTCGAAGGATTAATAGTCATCCCAGACAGGTAAGAAAAAAGATCCAAATCTTGCTTCAAAACTAAGATCGAATCCAAACTTCCATAGGAAAACAAATGAAGATTATCCATAAAGGAGATATGGGATATGGAATTCTTACCACATCTATAATGAAATCTGAAGGAATCAGAAGTTGAAACAAGAGAATCAAGGATGCGAGAGAAAACTTCCATGAAAATCACTAATAGGAAAGGAGAAAGGTGGTCCCCTTTCCTTAAGCCCTTCTTCCTAGGAAAATAACCTTGAAGATAGATATTAATATTAACTGTGAACATCGACTAGGAAAAAAATTAATTTAGGAAGATAATCTGGAAGGAAACCCCATGAGGTCTAAGGTATACAAAATAAACTCCAACCTAATAGAATTGAAAACCTTGAATAAATAAATTTTAAAGGTGTAGTGAGGAGTTCTAGAATCCAAGTGATACCCTCACATCAGTTCCTGGTCAATAATGATATTATCTAAAATAATCCATCCTCGAATAAAAGATAATTGGGCTTTATTAGTAATCAACGGTTACAACCTAGCCACTAATTTTTTTTGAGATACACTTGTATATAGTATTACAAAATAAAATAGGTCTAAAATATGATATATAGAAGGCATTCAGAACCTTGGGAATCAAAGAGACAATAGATCCAATGGATTCCCTAAATATTTTACCAGTCTTGAAATATTCCTACACTGCTTCTATAACAACTAGTCTAACAAGAGGCCAAGCCTTGAGAAAGAAAAAGGTGTTAAATCCATCCGGGCCCGAACCCCTATTATGGTGAATTGAAAGAAAATCTCGGAGAACCTCTTCAGGATTTACCATGTTATCCAAAACCTGACAAGAGATCTAATAAATGGAATGAGAAAGAAAAGGTCCTATCCTAGCTCTCCCATAGTAAGACGAGTCGTGGAAGGACCCAATCAAGGAATAAAAGAACCCAACCATTTTCTGAATAATGAATTTGATGTCCATGGTGACTAAATGATCATCCCTCTATAGAAGCACCAATTTTGAAGTGTTAAACCATTCCTTGACTGAATTAAAGAAGAAAGTATAGTTGATATCTACTTCCTTAATCCATTGAATCCTACTCTTCTACCTGGCTGAAAAGACATCCTTGAGAGAAAAAGATTTAATTTTCTCATTGCATCTAGATTTGGTAATGAAAAGAGATTTTGAAGGTCCATTCCTCTCAAAATAGGTCAGAATATATGACAGTTCGGATTGAATTAGAGAGATCTCTGAGTTGTGATAGGCAGAAACATGGGGATGTAAGTCATAAAGAGACATCTTGAACCTCTTTAGTTTTTGGTAAACCCAAAACATTTTGAAACTAGGAAACCTCACATTCTGATTAGAGGAAATCGATGGAATGAAATCCTGATAATCAGCCCAATGATTAAAAAAAATGAAGGGAAGATTTCTAGAATGAAGGAGACTAACACCTAATGCTTTACCTTTCAAAAAAAATAATGAAGGCCTTCACCTATCCTGATAACAATAGGCTTATAGTCTGATAACCCAAATTGAAGGAAATCCGCAACTGATGAGGGAAACCTAGACAACCAGGTGTAATTGACTAAGGCTCCATCCAGCTTTCGCGACACACCCGAGCTACTCTTCCTCAAGGAAAATATCAAACCAGAGCAACATAAATCCTCCCAATTATCCTCAATAATACTAGTGTTACACTCTTCCATAGAAGCTGATGAATCCATAAAACCACCTTATCTATCCTCCAGATACCTGACCGTGTTAAAATCTCCAAGAAAAAATGAATGGAATCCCCAAACTTAGAGAGTCCCGGCTGGACAAATAATTCCAAAGAATCCTACGATTTTCAATAATATTAGATCCAAAAACAAAGGATATTAGAAAATAGACATCAACCTTAATAGCATTAACCATGCATTCAATGATCTAAGAGAGTGAAAAGGATTCTCGACAACCAATAACTGAGGATTCCATAACAAAAAAATATGACCAGTTGGAGAAAGTTTGGTAGAGTAACTCCATATCAGAATAATATTCCTCACAATGGAAGCTAGGTTATTAATCCGAAACTTTGTTTAAACCAACCCCAAACAAGACAAATTTGTAAAAAAGATAAAATCCTGAACCACCCTCTGCTTTTCTGGGGTATTGAGACCCCTAATATTTTAAACACAGAAATTAAGCATTGGAAATAGATTATGAAGTAAGAAGAATCAATCTTAGGACTCTTATTAACTATAAACCTTCTCGAATCACATTCTTAAACCTTAAATAATTTATTTCTAAGAGGGTTATCACTTAAAGAAAAGGAGTAAGGGATAACCTGATCAACATAAATCAGGATTAGAATAAAAGACCCATCCCCCTTGGAATCTGGAGTAAGAAGCAGAACATTGCCATCAAGTTTAGAAGGTGAAGAAACATCCTTCCCCTTCCCCTTAGAAACCCCAACATCAACCTATTCAAGGTTATGTAAAGTGGGTAGAACATGGATAGGGAAAGAAGAACCAATCTCTATAACAATTGGAGGAGGAGAATAGCAACCAAAAATAGCCACCTTCGACTCTAAAAACACCATCCCATTAGAACCATTCATGGGAGGTGAAAAAGCATAGACCATATCTTCACCTAAAGAATAAAATAATAAACATACAAAATCGTTCTGTATAGGAATGAAAGCCTCAGTCTCAGAACTGATAGGTTTGTCCAGAACCGATGCCTCAATAACTGAAGTTGGAGCCTTAGCCACCAAAGGGAACTCCAAGCTGTCAGAAATGGAGGCATTAGTAATCACTAAAGATCATGCCTTATCCTTACCAGAGGTGGAGACTTCCATAACCCCATATCCCTTCTTCACTAGTAGAACAACACCATTAAAAATAGAATTAAGGGTAACATATGGATCTTTCTTCTTGTATTGTGCTTGTTCAGGGTGACCTTGGTCCAACCCAATTGTGTATTGACCTTAGGCCTTTGTCTACACTAGTTGATGTGATTCCCAAAGATCTAGAAGTGGATACAGGTCTTGGGAACCTATTTATATTCCACATGGATAGAAGTGGAGGAACTAGATCCTATATCCATAGTGATAACCTCATATTTCTGCATAGTAGAAATCTCAATGAAAATGTGCACGAAATTGATCCTAATGATCTCAACTGTGGATTGGTTAGAAAATATAGGTTTCCCCACTACACTTTCAATGAAACTTAAGCCCTCGGTTTTCCATGCTTCTAAATCGATGCTTCAAAAATTCACCCATATATGAAAGACTGAGAAATACTCCTTGCTAAGGGAGATGCTCGGTTTCCATGATTTGAGTATGATGGATCTACCTGCAAAGAACCAAGGTCCGTGGTAAAGTAGTTCAGCAAGATCACAAGAAGGATAAAACTAGAAGAAGTATAGCCCTTTATAATTTTATAGAGTCTCAATCAAGTCCTCGCCCAATAAATATGATGAAATTATAGAAACTAGAGCAAACAGAAGCTTCTTCCCCATAAAATAGCCCACCAAAGTGTTACTCCACCTGGAAACTCCCTTTTGAAGAACTGAGAGAGGAAGGTGGACCTTAAGGTTTTTTCCACCATCCAGAGGGGGGGGGGTGAAAGAACAAATCCATAGAATTGACAGCTGAATCAAAGATTTCATCAACCACATTATTAGTCTAAAGTGAAGCAGCATCCTTAAAGAGGTCCCCAACAGCACAGTCGTCCACAGAATCCCCATCCGAAGAGTGATCTATGGATTAAATGATAGGAAGCAAGAAAAAATAAGTCTCATTAGCACCCTTGTAAGATGAATAATCCTTAAGATAGACCCCCAATACTAGAACAACCTAAGAGGGGTCCTTCATGATCCCAAATGGATGAAGCAAAACCATGGTATCCCCAATCACGATCGAAGAAGAACCTTTGACCACCGTCAGAACACTAGGAGTAGCAACACCTGTAACAACCCCATCCAAGAAAGGATTCCCCCTGAAAAACTTGATCTAGGGCACAAAACTAGTACATTAGTTGATAATGGGCCCTTATTAGTCCCTACAGGTAAATACTCACACTTCCCAACAACAAAAACATCAACACCATCCACATTGAAGTATTCATTAGCAGGGACTTTGTCTTCCCAAGAGATGAGACACAAAACCCCCCTTCCATAATGACTGGAAAAGAGCCAAACCCCATCTCCTTTTGATAAGAACACTCCATCAAAGATCATAGAAAGAAAGAGAAAGCTCGGAGGTCACTCATCACTCCCGCGATCAAGCAATCTTCACCAAGTCATCAAGAGAATCATAGGGGAACCCTAGCTCGATATCCATTTGAAGGCTATGGATTATATATTTTTTAAGGTTTTTTGGAGTTTTATGTTTTTCAAGGGAGTTTTAGGGGTTTTTACATTCTGATGGATTTATAGGGGTTTAATAGGATTTTAATGGTGTTTAGGTATTTTTTGGGATTTTTAGGTATTTGGAGGGTTTTTAGGGTTTTAGGGGGTTTAGAGTTTTTAGGGTTTTCAGGTTTTTTAGGGTTTTAAGGTTTTTTAGATTTTTTTAATATTTTTTGGGGTCTAAAGGGTTTCAATGTTTCTAGAGAGTTTTAGGGTTTTTAGAGTTTTTTAAGGTTTTTAGGGGTTTTATGGTTTTTAGTGGGTTTTCAGGGTTTTTACAGGTTTTTTACATTTTCATGGACTTTTACGTGTTTTTAGGTTCTTTATTGCTTTCAGCATTTTTTATTTTTTTTGGTATTTAAGGGGGTTTTAAGGTGTTTTCAGTTTTTTTGGGGTTTTAAGGGGTTTTAGGGTCTTTTTAGGTTTTTAGGGTTTTCTAGAGTTTTTTATGGTTTTTAACGCTTTTATAGTTTTTTAACGTTTTCAGGGGTTTTAAAGGTTTTAATAGTTTTTAGTGATTTTTGAGTGTTTTTATGGGTTTTTAGGGTTTTTTTAAGGATTTTATGGGTTTTATGGTTTTTGGGGGGTTTTTAGGGTTTTTTATGTTTTCATGGAATTTTAGGGGTTTTTTGGATTTTGAAGGTTTTTATGGATTTTTGGGGTTTTAGGGATTTTGATGGTTTTAGGGTTTTTCTAGGGTTTTATAAGTTTTTAGGGTTTTTAGGGCCTTTTTGGTTTTCTAGATTTTTTTGAGTTCTTAAGGTTTTAAAGGTTTTTTAGATCTTTTCAACATTTTTAAGGGCTTTAAGAGTTTTTAAAATTTTTAGAATTTTTAGGGATTTTATGAGTTTTTAGGGTTTTTTAAATTTTTTTAGGGGTTTTATGGTTTTTAGAGGTTTTTCAGTGTTTTAAGTGTTTTTTAAGTTTTTAGGGATTTTAAGGGTTTTTAATATTTTAATGGGTTTTAATTTTTTTTAGGGTTTTATATATTTTGATGGATTTAATGATTTATAGGGGTTTTTTGGTTTTTTTCGGGTTTTTGGGTATTTTGGGTGTTTAGAGTTTTTTAATGTTTTTTGGGGTTTTTTTAGGGTTTCTAAAGTTTTTAAAGTTTTTTTTAACATTTTTAGGAGTTTAATGGGTATTTAGAGTTTTTAGTGGGTTTTTAGTTTTTTATTAGGTTTTAGGGTTCTTAAGGTTTTTAGGGGTTTTATGGTTTTCAGATTTTTTTTGAAATGTTTTGAGGGTTTTTTATGTTAACATGGATTTTTAGGGGATTTTTAGGATTTTTATGTGTTTTATGGTTTTTATGGATTTTTGGCATTTAAAGGTTTTTAGGGGTTTTTAGGGTTTTCAATGTTTTCAGGGTTTTTAGGGTCTTTTGTGGTTTTTTGGGGTTTTTGAGTGTTTGTGGGTTTAGAAGGTTTTTTATATTTTTTAACATTTTTATGAGTTTTAAGGGTTTTTATAGTGTTTAGTGGTTGTTTGGGTTTTTTACGGTTTTTAGTGTTTTTATGGTTTTTACGTGTTTTTAGGGTTTTTAGTGGTTTTCAAGGTAATTAAGGTTTTTTATATTTTCATTAGTTTTAAAGGGTTTTTTAGGATTTTTTGGATTTTTAGGGTTTTTTAGGTTTTTTAGGGATTTTGATGTGGTTTAGGGGTTTTAAACATTTTTAGGGTATTTTGGGTTTTTTAGGGTTTTTATGGTCCTTTTGAGTTTTTTGGGTTTTTTTAGTTTTTTGGGGATTTTATGATTTTTAGTGTTTTTTAACGTTTTAGGGGTTTTTAGGGTTTTTAGAGTTTTAGTGTGGTTTAAGGGGTTTTTATGGTCTTTTTTGTTTTTCGGGGTTTTATGGTTTTTATGAATTTTGCGGGATTGTACGGTTTTTTAGGGGTATTAGGATTTTTAGGGTCTTTTTTGGTTTTTAGGGTTTTTTAGTGTTTTTTGGGGTTTTAAGGGTTTTTAGATTTTTTAACATTTTTAGGGGTTTAAAGAATTTTTAGAGTTTTTAGTGGTTTTTAGGGTTTTTAAGGGGGTTTAAGGTTTTTCATGGGTTTTTAGGTTTTTTTAGGGTTTTCAGGGGTTCTTTAGGATTTTTAGGGAGTTTTACATTTTTCTGGATTTTTAGCGGGTTTTTATAATTTTTATGGTTTTAGGGGTATTTAGGGTATTTAGGTGATGAGAACCATGTTAATGGAACCAAGTCGATTGCGTGGGAGGAGGAGTTGGATTTTCAAGGCCCAATGACATGAGGGAGATTAAAGAGGCTCAATGCTACAATGGGTGCCCATCTTGCTTCATTAAATGCCCAATAGATCTTTCCTCCATATATGGAGAAAATAGGCCTATTATCTCACTTATTCAAGCCCAAACATGATGTTTAAATCTTTTCCAACATGGTTGAACGAATTTGGAAGCCTTGTCCCCATGGAGGATTCTATAAATGACATCTTTGGACACCAAAGTCAAATCTAGTGGGCTATGCACTCAAAGTCAAATCATGTGGGCTATAGTTGGAAGGTTTTGTACCACTTTTCCAAAAGTCTTTGGTAGACTTTATTTTTTTTAAGTGAACTAATTAGTTTAGACTTTATGACTTTAGGTTATTATACCCTTGACTATTGTACCACCCCCTTGGCTATAAATAGCCATCCCCATGGCACTTGTATGGAATTCAAGATTTAATTGAGATATTATGCTTTGTTTCTCTCCGTTGTGTGAGGATTGTCCCCGTTTATCCCCTTTCTCTTGTGTATTCATTCCTTTTAAATCTACAAGTTAGATTGGTGATACAAGATCACAAAACCCTCAATTTTGCACCTCACCCCAAGTGTGTTGTTGTGTGGATTGGCTATCACATCCCACCCTTGAGTGTGTTGTCTAAGTATAAGCTGTGCTCCTTATAGCGTTGATTGGATACTTGCATCCGCTATCCATACCCATCATCTGCCACTTTTTTCCAAACCACATCCTTCATCTATCGCTATATGTCATAAAGATTAGGCCACCCCGAGTGTCTCACATCAGTTGGTATCAGAAATCTGGTTGACACAGTAGGCATCTATCCCTTCCTTTATATTACTTTTACCCCTTACCCTCCTTATCCTTCCATATTATTCACCCTTTCAAAAAAAATAACTTTTCTTAAAAGCCTCTTGAATTGGCCTAGTTTGTGAAAACTTGGATTATTATAAATTGAGCCAAATTTTCATTCATCTTCTTTGTGTATCTGATTCACTATATGTGATTCATATCCGGTAAAAAAATAAAAAAATAAAATTCTTTCAACTCATCATTTTCTAATTTTCAAAATTAAGCACATCCTTTATTTGAGAGACTTCAAAAAAATGTCTTACTCTCCCTTCAATCATCTTGTGCTTTAAAACTCGAAGCACCACACTTTTTGGGGAGATTTGACCAAAAAACAGAAAAAAGAGGATAAAATTACTTCATCATCATGCTTTACATTATTAGCACTTTCCATTTCCGTACATCAATTTCTCCGTCATTTTCTTCATCCCCATATTATATTTGGCTCATATTGTTATTAATTTTTCTTATCATGCACAATCGGGCAAAACCCCCATACCACAACTTTCTATCCTTTTCCACCCACCCTTTATCCATTTTTTACCCTCCTTTACACCCTTTAGCCATTACCACTCAAACGGGTTATGTTAAACCATACCCCAAAAAAATCTTGGTTTGGGAAGGATTGGTGGCATGTGATCATCCCAAACAAGGTATTATATTTCACAAGATCTTGTAATTTGAATTGAGTGTTGAGAGTGGAGATAAATAAGAAAAAAATCTTGTGGGTGTGAGTGTGTACATCTTGTTGTGTGTATGTGTGTGTGTGTACATATCATGTGTGTAAGTGGGTGTGTACTTGTGTGTGTGTGTGTGTGTACATCTCATGTGTGTAAGTGCGTGTGTGCTTGTGTGCGTGAGTGTGTTTGTTTTTCATGTGTGAGTGTGTATCCTTGTGTGGGTGAGTGTGTTCATATTGTGTGTGTGTTTGTGTGTACATCTCGCATGTGTGAGTGAGTGTGTGTCATTGTGTGTGTGTTTCTCCTCATGTGTGTTTGCGTTAGTGTGTGTGTACATCTCGCGTTTGTGTTTGTGTGCGTGAGTGTTTACCATTATGGGTTTTTAAGTTTCTTTGGGGTTTTATGGTTTTCAGGGGGTTTTCTTTGTTTTTTTGGATTTTTTTAAGTTTTCATGGATTTTTAGGGTTTTCTAGGATTTTTGGGTTTTTAGGGGTTTTAGGGTTTTTAGGGGTTTTTAGGGGTTTTAGGGGATTTTTGACTTTTCTAGGGTTTTTAAGGTTTTATAGAGTTTTTAATGTTTTTAGGAGTTTTAAGGGTTTTTAGAGTTTTTTGTTGTTTTTTAGGGTATTATGGGTTTTTAGGGGTTTAATGTTTTTAAGGGGTTTTTATGGTTTGCAGGGGTTTTTCATGGTTTTTAGGGGTTTTTAAATTTTCATGGATTTTTAGGGGTATTTTAGGATTTATATGGTTTTATCGATTTTTTGGGTTTTTAGGTATTTTGAGGATTTTTAGGGGGTTTGATGGGGTTTTTAGGATTTTTTAGGATTTTTAGGTAATTTTGGCTTTTTATTTTTTTGAGTTTTTTAGGGTTTTAAGGTATTTTAGTTTTTTTTAGCAGTTTTTAGGTTTTTAGGTTTTTTAGATTTTTTATTGATTTTTTGGGTTTTTATGGGGTTTTAGGGGTTTCAAGGTTTTTAGGGGTTTTATAGTTTTCGGGGGGGGTTAGGTTTTTTAGAGTTTATTAATTTTTCATGGATTTTTAGTGGGTTTTAATGATTTTTTTTTTGGGTTTTTTGGGTGTTTAGTTATTTTTAGGGGTTTTCAATGGTTTTTAGAGTTTTTGGGTTTTTAGGGTCTTCTTGGGTTTTTGGGGTTTCTGAGTTTTTTAGGGCATTTATAGTTTTTTGAGTTTATTATCATTTTTATGGGTTTTTATATTTTTTAATGTTTTTAGAGGTTTTTATGGTTTTCTTGGGGTTTTTAGGGTTTTAGGGTTTTTTACGTTTTCATAGATTTTTTTTGGTTTTTTAGGATTTTTATGGTTTTTAGTCTTTTTAGGGGTTTTAGGGATTTTGAGGGTTATAAGGGTTTTGAAGTGGTTTTAGGGTTTTTAGTTTTTTAGGGTTTTTATGGAATTTTTTGGGGTTTAAGGAGTTTTTTTTTAATTTTTCATAGATTTTAAGGTTTCTTAGAGTTTTTTAATATTTTTAGGAGTTTTTAGGGTTTTTAGAGTTATTAGTTGTTTTTTATATTTTTTATGTTTTTTGGGGTTTTAGGGGTTTTATGGTTTTTAGGGGTTTTATAGTTTTCTAGGGTTTTGGGTTTTTTGTGTTTTCATGGACTTTGAAGGGGGTTTTTTTGGATTTTTATAGTTTTTGGGTTATTAGGGTTATTAGGGATTTCAAGGGTTTTAGGTGGGTTTAGGGGTTTATAGGGTTTTTCAGGGTTTATAGGGTCTTTTGGGGTTTTTGGGTTTTTGGAGTTTTTATGGATTTTTAGAGTTTTTTTTAACATTTATAGGGTTTTAAAGGGTTTTTAGAGTTTTTATTAGTTTTTAGGGTTTTATGGTTTTTAGATGTTTTCATGGTTTTTAGGGTTTTTTTCATGGATTTTATGGGTTTTTTTGGATTTGATGGTATTTAGGGTTTTAGGGTTTTTAGAGATTTAGAGGGTGTTTGGGGGTTTTTAGGGTTTTTTATGTTTTTAGGTTCTTTTGGGGTTTTTACTGTTTTTTTGGGTTTTAGAGGTTTTTTGAGTTTTCTAGGGTTTTTAATTATTTTTTGAGTTTTCTACAGTTTCAAGGGTTTTAATGGATTTTAGATTTTTTAGTGGTTTTTAAAAAATTTTATGGGTTTTTAGTTTTTTAAGGTTTTTATTGTTTTCATGGGGTTTTCAGGGTTTTTAGGGTTTCTTATGTTTTTATGGATTTTAAGGGCAAGGAAGATATAGATGTCAGGCTATTCCCGACCCAATAAATTATGGTTTTTAACCACAATCAATCAATATTTTTATTTTTAAATGACACTTTTAATAGGTAAGTCTGAACCAAAACAACTCCACTTGGTTATAAATTCAACCATTGAAAGATCACACCCATTGCAAATCCAAAAATCAAAAGACAACTAAAAAATCTCCAACATTAAAAATTCAAAAGGATCAACATTACCAAACTCAAACCACAAGCTTGCCCGCATCATGAAGGTGTTTATGTTTTTTAGGGTTTTTTGGTTTTCTAAGGGTTTTCAGGATTTTTAGGGTCTTTTAGGATTTTTAGGGTTTTTTACTTTTTAGGGTTTTAAGGTTTTATATAGTTTTTAATGTTTTTAGGTTCTTTAGGGGTTTTAGTGGGTTTTTAGAGGTTTTTTAGGGTTTTTAGGATTTTTTAGGGTTTTTAGGATTTTTATGGGTTTTAGGGTTTTTATGGATTTTGAGAGGTTTTAGGGATTTTAGGGTTTTGTGAGGTTTTTAGGGTCTTTTTAGGTTTTTATGGGTTTTTTGAGTTTTTTAGGTTTTTTAAGTTTTTTATATTTATTAATGTTTTTAGAAATTTTAATTGTTTTTAGAATTTTTATTGGGTTTGAAGGCTTTTATTCGTTTTTAGGGTCTTACGGTTTTTATGGGGTTTTATGCTTTTAAGGGGGTTTTCATAGTTTTTAGGGATTTTTATGTTTTCATGGATTTTTAGGGGTTTATTTGGATTTTTATGGTTTTTAGGGTATTTGATGGGTTTTAGGATTTTTTAAGGGGTTTCAAGGTTTTTAGGGCCTTTCAGGGTTTTTAAGGTCTTTTGGGTTTTTAGAGTTTTGTTGTGTTTTTTAGGGGTTTTAAGGTTTTATAGAGTTTTTTAACGTTTTTATGGGGTTTAGGGGTTTCTCAAGTTTTTAGTGAGTTTTTAGTGTCTTTATAGGTTTAAGGGGTTTTAAGCGTTTTAAGGGTTTTTATGGATTTTAGAGGGTTTTCAAGGTTTTTAGGATTTTTTACATTTTCATGGATTTTTAGGGGTTTTTAAATATTTTTTTGGTCTTTAGGGTTTTTTTTGTGTTTTTAGAGATTTTGAGGGGTTTTAGTGTTTTTTGGTGCTTTAGGGTTTTTAGTGTCTTTTTTGGGTTTTTAGAGGTTTTTTTTGAGTTTTTTAGGTTTTAAGGTTTTTTAGAGTTTTTTAACATTTTAGAGGTTTTAAGGGTATTTAGAGTTTTTAGTAGGATTTTAGGGTTTTTATAGGTTTTTGTGGTTTTTTGCAGTTTTTAGGTATTTTATTGTTTTTAGAGGTTTTTCAAGGTTTTTAAAATTTTCTTGAATTTTTAGGGATTTTTATGATTTTTATGTTTTTTAGGGATTTTTATGATTTTTATGTTTTTTAGGGATTTTTTTGGGTTTTTAGGGATTTTCAAAGATTTTTGGGTCTTTTGGATTTTTCTTTTATTTTTTAGGGTTTTAAATATTTTCTAGAGTTTTTAGTGGGTTTTTATAGTTTTTATATGTTTATAAGGTTTTAAGGTTTTTATGGGTTTTTATTATTTACTGGGGTTTTCCAAGGTTTTTAGGGTTTGTATGTTTTCATGGATTTTTTGTGGGTTTTATGATTTCTTTGGGTTTGGGTGTTTTTTAGTATTTTTTGGTATTTTGAAAGTTTTTAGTGTTTTTCAATTATTTTTTGGGTGTTTAGGGTTTTTAAAGGTTTTTAGGGTCCTTTTGGTTTTTTTGGTTTTTATGATTTTTTTGGTGATTTATGTTTTTTTGGAGTTTTTTGAAGTTTTTAGTGGTTTAAAGGTTTTTTTAGAGTTTATAGTAGTTTTTTAGGATTGTTATGGTTTTTTATGATTTTTATGGGTTTTAGGTAGTTTGTGGTTTTTAGTGGGTTTTTAGTTTTTTTAGGGATTTCTACATTTTCATGGATTTTTAGGTGATTTTTAGGAATTTTATGAATTTTAGGGTTTTTCAGTATGTTGACGGTTTTTACGGTTTTTCTGAGTTTTTTAGGGATTTTTAGGGGTTTTCAGGGTTTTAAGTGTTTTTAGAGTTTTTGTGGTTTTTTAGGGTTTTTATGGATATAAAAGGCTTTTAAGGTATGTAGGGGTTTTTAAGGGTTTTCAAGTTTTCATGGAATTTTAGTGGTTTTATAGGATTTTAGGGTTCTTTGGGATTTTAGAGTTTTTATGGTTTTTAGTAATTTTGAGGGTTTCTGGAGTTTTTCTTTGTTTTTAGGGGGTTTTAGGTGATTTCATGGTTTTTAAGGTCCTTTTGGATTTTTAGGGTTTTTTCAATTTTTTAGGGTTTTAATTGTTTTTTTAGATTTTATTGTTTTTAGGGGTTTTTAGAGTTTTTAGAGTTTTCAGTGGGATTTTAGGGTTTTATGGGGTTTAAGGGTTTTTATGATTTTTAGGGTTTTTGATGTTTTTTAGTATTTTTAGGGACTTTTTAGGATTTTAATGGTTTGTAGAGTTTTTTTGGGGGCTTAGGGATTTTTAGAGGGTTTAGGGGTTTTAGGGTTTTTAAGGGGGTTTTAGGGGTTTTCATGGTTATTAGGGTCTTTTTGGTTTTTAATGTTTTTTTTGAGTTTTTTAGGGTTTAAAAAGTTTTTTGTAGTTTTTTAACGTATTTCAATGTTTTAAGGGTTTTTAGAGTTTTTAGTGCTTTTTTAGGTTTTCCATGGGTTTTGGGGGATTTTATGGTTTCAAGGATTTATTTGTATTTTTAGGGTTTTTATTTTGATGGATTTTTAGTGGTTTTTATGATTTTTTTGGGTTTTTTAGGTTTTGGGGATTTTTTAGAGTTTTTAGAATTTTTCAGTTTTTTTGTTTTTTGGGGTTTTTAGGGGTTTTAGGGATATTTTGGGGTTTAGGGTTTTTTTGGATTTTTCCCGGTTTTTTTTGAGTTCTTTAGGGTTTTTAAGGGTTTCTAAAGTTTTTTAATGTTTTTAGGTGCTTTAAGGGTTTTTAGAGTTTTATTGGGTTTTTAGCGGTTTTATGGGTTTTTAGGGGTTTTTAATGTGTTTAGGGGTTTTTATGGTTTTTAGGGGGTTTTCAAGGATTTTTGGGTTTTTAAATTTTCGTGGATATTTATGTGTTTTTTAGGAATTTTATGGTTTTTTGTTTTATTAGGTATTTTGAGGAGTTTTGGGGGTTTTCAAGGGTTTTTAGGGTTTTGGAGGATTTTCTCGGTTTTTAGGCTCTTTGGGTTTTTAGGTTTTTTTAGGGGTTTCAAGCTTTTTTAGAGATTTTTCATAATTTTTATGGTTTTAATAATTTTTAGAGTTTTTAGTGGGTTTTTAGGGTTTTTATGGGTTTTTTGGATTTTTTATGGTTTTAGGGTTTTTATGTTTTTTAGGGGGTTTTCAAGGTTCTTAGGATAATTTACATTTTCATGGTTTTTAGGGTTTTTTACATTTTTTATAGTTTTAAATTTTTTAGGGTTTTTTTGATCTTTGACAATTTTTAGGATTTTGTTTTTTTTTGGGGGGGGGGGGTTATTTTGATGGTCTTTGGTTGTGGTGTTGGCTGACGGGTTAGGGGTTTTCTATGTTTTTTTGGTTTTTTGTTTTTTAGGGTTTTTTGAGGTTTTTAGGGTTTTAATGTTTTTTTATAGTTGTTAATGTTGTTAGGTGTTTTAAGAGTTTTTAGAGTTTTTAGTTATTTTAGGGTTTTAAGGGGTTTTAGTGGGTTTTTAGATTTTTAGGGGGTTTTTGGGTTTTTTGAGGTTTTGGGGGGTTTTAGGGATTCGGGGGTGTTTTATTACTTTTAGGGGCTTTAGGGTTTTTTTGGTTATTCAGGTTTTTAGTTTATTTTTGTGTTTCTATGGTTTCTTTGAGTTTTTTAGGGATTTTAATGTTTTTAGAGATTTTTAACATTTTTAGGGTTTTAAAAGGTTTTTAGAGTTTTTATTGGGTTGTTAGGGTTTTTATAAGTTTTTAGGGTTTTTAAGTTCTTTAGGTTTTTTTTTGGTTTTTAGGGAGGTATTTAGGGTTTTTAGGTGTTTTAGGGTTTTTTACATTTTCATGGGTATTTAGGGTTTTTTATGGTTTTTAGGGAATTTAAGGATTTTGAGGGGTTTTCAGGGTTTTCCAGGTTTTTTAAGTTCTTTTTGGATTTTTAGGTTTTTTTTTGTTTTTAGGCATGGAAGATGTGAGGATTGGGTTATTCCCCCCCCCCCAAATTTATTTTCAAGGAAAAAGAGACACAACAAACAAAGGAGGGGAGGGGTCAAACGAACCACACCTGAAAACCCCTTACAACTCACAAAAAAAAGAAAATCAAAAAAGAAAAAGAAAAAAGAAAAATACACATAAAACCAAACAGCCACCACCATCATCCTGCCTCAACCAGCATCCAACAGCTCACAGCTAACCAATGACCAGCATCCAAACTCAAAAAAACCAACATCTAGCACCTCCCCGCCAAACAAAAACCAGCAACCAGCAACCAAAATCATAGAGCCACATCCCTTCCGCACTTCCCAGCTAAACAGTAACCAGAGACCAGCAGTACACCTTCCATCACCCGAAAACTTCCCACAAAAGAGACTCACAACCAACAATAGAAAACCACCAGCACCAAAGACACCAGCCTCCACAGCAGCCAGCACCTCCATGCTAGTCAGATCCATAGCCAAAAGCACAGAACCAAAGACAGCAAACATAATACACCATCATTTTCCAGCACGCCCATTTCCAGAACCACCGCCAGCAAAGGAAAGAACAAAAACTTCATCACATCTCAGCCATGAAACAACCAACATTACATCAAGTCGAACCCAGCAGCAAAACCAGTGGAAATAAATCACCAACATCCAATAGAATTTCCATTCCACAACAGAACAAGACAACCACATGAAATACCACCTGATAATCCAGAAATCGCATCTTGCAACAAGCTCATAATCCAGCAGCAACAATAAATCACAACCAAACCAAGCATCATCACCACAATGGCTAACAAGAACACCCAAAGCACTTCCAAAGTCCAACATAGCATCCAACATGCAGCAAAAATCCAGAAGATCGATAGCAGCAAGAAAGGAAGCAATTTGAAAACGAACCTTTCCTCCCTGATCGAGGACCGCCACTGTCAGATTCGTGGATCTTGAAATCCTATATGCAGATTCCAAATCTATCGCACCCGCACCACACCGCAGGATCTTCTTCGCAGCCTTATACCAAGAAGATATGACCACCTTCTTCAAACAGAAGAGCACCGCTAGATCAGACCGACGCCGAGAACAGATTCGAAGCGCCAACAAGGATGATTAGCGAAACAACAAGTCAAAGCAAAGCCACCAGAAAATCAATTCTGGATCCAAGGTTGACTTCACCATCGACCTCATAGACTTCACCCAAACCACCGAGAAACCATCAATGCTGCCACCATGGAGCAGCAACGACAGCGTCCAAGGAAGAGGGAGGCCCAGATCTACCAAAGCTGGTCCAAAACCTTGTGAAAACCAGACCAAGTCGTCGTCACATTTCACCGTCGCAACCCACCAGATCTCAACGCCATCAAACATCTGCCTCATCTTCCACCATCTCACCTGGGAAGAAAGCCTCTGAGCTCCATCTACATCACAAATCTTGATCTGGAAGTAATCCATGAAGCCGATGAGAAGGATTCCGAGAGGGAACCTTGGAAATCGTCACGTCTAGCAGGAGAGCCCAGGAGAGAGCGGAGGAATCCTCCAAAGGCTTTCATAAAGTATACTGGGTTTTTAGGCCCAAGGGGTTACACGGTATAGGTGGGCCATCACCCACCACTGAGCGCCTATATGTACTCCCCCAGCTGCAATCCCAGGTGTAACGACACCCGGGATTTCAGGCCAGTTTCACACGAGGTAGAGGGGGCCACAAGAGGTGATAAAGGCATATAGTGCATGTTTCCTTGTGAGGACTCGAACCTGGAACCTCGAGGTCAGGACGCCACCACCGCTCACCAACTCACCCATGCCCCGTGGGAAAAAGTACACTGGGTTTTTAGGCCCAAGGAATTACACGGTATAGGTGGGCCGTCATCCACCATCGATCGCCTATATATACTCCCCCATCCACAGTCCCAGGTGTAACGGCACTCGGAATTTCAGACCAGTTCCACACAGGGCGGAGGGGCCCACAAGAGGTGATAAAGGCATATAGTGCATGTTGCCTTGCGAGGAATCGAACCCGGAACCTCGGGGTTAGGACGCCACCCCCACTCACCAACTCACCCATGCCCCATGGGCTTTTTTATTTTTAGGGGTTTTAAGGTTTTTAGAGTTTTTTAAAGTTTTTAGCATTTTTAAAGTTTTTAGTGTTTTCTTGATGTTTTTATAGGTTTTGATGGGTTTTTAAAATATTTAGGGGGTTTTATTTTTTTCAAGGTATTTAGGGATCTTTTTATTTTCATGGATTTTTAGGGTTTTTTTAAAAAAAATATGATTTTTAGGGTTTTTAAGGGTTTTAGGGATTTCTGTGATTTTTATGGTTTTTGATGGGTTTTAGGGATTTTCAAGGATTTTAGGGTCTTTGGGGGTTTTAGGGTTTTTTGAGTTTTTATGGGTTTTTATATGTTTATAACATTTTAAGGGTTTAAAGTTTTTTAGAGTTTTTAGTTGTTTTTAGGGTTTTTTTGTATTTTAGGGGTTTGTTAGGGTTTTTATGGGGTTTTATGGTTTTTAGGGGTTTTTAGGTTTTTTATTATTTTTTAATTTTTCATAGATTTTTAGGGGCTTTTACATTTTTTATAATTTTTTGGTTTTTTAGTCATTTTGAGGTGTTTTAGAGATTTTTAGCGTTTTAGGGTCTTTCAGGGGTATTATTGTGTATTTGGGTTTTTTTTTATTTTTTTGGGTTTTTAGGTTTTTTTAGTTTTTTAATTTTTTTTTTGATTTTAATGGTTTTTAGTGTTTTTAGTTTGGTTTTAAGGTTTTTATTGGTTTTAGGGTTTTTATGGGTTTTTATGGTTTTCATGGGGTTTTATGGTTTTTAGGGGGTTTTAGGGTTTTCTACGTTTTCATGGATTTTAAGGGGATTTTTTAGGAATTTTATGATTTTTAAGGTTTGTTAGGGTTTTTAGGGATTTGAGAGTTTTTTAAGTTTTTTCATGGGTTTTTAGGGTTTTGGGGGTTTTCAAGGTTCTGAGGGTCTTTTGGGTTTTAGGGTTTTTTGAGTTTTTCTTTGGTTTTTAAGGTTTTTAGTGTTTTTTAAAAAAATTAGCTCTTTTTAGAGTTTTTAAGGTGATAGTTTTTATGTTTTTTGGGGGTTTTCATGTTTTTTAGGTTTTTATATTATTTTAGGGAATTTGAGGGTTTGGGGGGGTTTTTAGGGGTTCAGGGTCTTTTTGGGGTTTTATGGTCTTTTTGGGTTATTAGGGTTTTTTTAGTGTTTTTATGGTTTTTTAGAGTTTTTAACTTTTTAGGGGGTTTCAAGGTTTTGAGAGTTTTTAGTTATTTTTTAGGGTTTTTATGTTTTTTTCTGGTTTTCTGGGATTTTTAAGGTTATTCTTATTTTCATGGATTTTTTAGGGGTCTTTGAGATTGTTTTGGTTTTTATGGTTTTCTAGGTTTTTTAGGTATTTTGTGGGGTTTTTGGATTTTCAGGGGTTTTTAGGTTTTCTCAAGGTTTTTAGGATATTTTTGGGTTCTTATGTTTTTTTTTGAGTTTTGAAGGGGTTTGAAGGTGTTTTAAAGTTTTTTAACATTTTATGGATTTTATGGGTTTTTAGAGGATTTAGTGGGTTTTTAGGGTATTAAGGTTTTTTAAGGTTATTTGGGGTTTTACGGTTTTCACGAGGTTTTTCAGGATTTTTAGGGTTTTCTAAAATTTTATGGATTTTTAGGGGTTTTAGTATTTTTATGGTTTTTTGTGTATTTTAGGGTTTTTAGGGTTTTTTATGTTTTTTATGGTTTTTCAGTGTTTTAGGGTCTTTTGGGTTTTTAGGTTTTTTTTTGAGTTTTTAGGGTTTTTAAGGTTTTTTAGAGTTTTTAGCTTATTTTTGGGTTTTAAGGGGTTTTCGAGTGTTAGTGAGTTTTTAGGGTTTTTATGGGTTTTTAGGGTTTCTTAAGGATTTCAGGGGTTTTTTGGGTTTCATGGGGTTTTTTGGGTTTTTTTATTTTTTCATTGATTTTAGGGATTTTTTAGGATTTTTATAGTTTCTAGGGTTTTATAGGAATTTTAAGGGATTTTAAGGGGTTTTAAGGATATTTATGTGGTTTAAGGTTTGTTAAATATTTTTAGTGTCTTTTTGGGTTTTTAGCGTCTTTTTTGGGTTATTAGGGGTTTTAAAGTTTTTTTGTGGTTTTAATGTTTTTTAGAGTATTTTAACTTTTTAAGGGGTTTTAAGGGTTTTTTGAGTTTTTAGTTGTTTTTTGGGTTTTTAGGGTTTTTAGGGTTTTTTAAAGATTTTTAGGGGTTTTATGGTTTTTAGAGGTTATTAGGGTTTTTAAGTTTTTATGTATTTTTAGGGGGATTTTTGGATTTTTATGATTTTTTGAACTTGTTATGTTTTTTAGTGATTTTGTGGGTTTTAAGGGTTTTTCAAGGGGGTTAGGGTTTTTAAGGGATTTAAGGTTTTTTATGAGTCTGTAGTCTCCCACTCAGGTACCTCCTTCCTAGCATTGTCCAAATCCATGGAGAGGGTAGAATAAATGTCCCTTATCCTTTGTTGATCCTCAGATAACTATACAGAGGGAGAATCAGACTTACTATTCCTTTTAGAGGCATTCTTCTTGATTCCCTTAGAGGAGGCCCAGGTAGAAACGGTCCTTGGAAAAATTGAGTAGTCTTTCCTCGGTTTCTGCTTACAGGAAGCTGATTTTGCTGTTGTAGAAACATTATCCCTCCCAAGAGGCATTGCAACACCAATCTTGTCCCTCTCCCTTAATATTTGAGCCATATTTGAGCTGATCCGTCTTTCATCCTCAGCAAAAAAATAACCTAACCACCCAACCTCATCTACATATTGTAGATTGTCCTTCCAAGAGCCACCTAAACGTTCCTCCACCTTCATGTCATGCAAAACCACACAACCAGGTCCAGCTGAGGTCCCCTCATGCACAACCTGTGTTGGATGCCCATGACTAGGAAACATGCATCCACCTACATATTTAGTGGTTTCTATAGTTTTAGGGGGTTTTCAGGGATTTTAGGGATTTTTATGATTTCATGGATTTTTAGGGGGTTTAGTATTTTTATGAGTTTCAGGTGTTTTTAGTGATTTTGCTAATTTTTTGGGGGTTTTTTGATGTTTTTATGGGTTTTCATGGTTTTTAATATCTTTTTGGGTTTGAGGGTTTTTTTTAGTTTTTTTGGATTTTCGACATTTTTATAGTTTTTAATGTTTTCTGATGTTTAAAAGGTTTTAAGAGATTTTAGTGGGTTTTTGGGGTTTTTATTGGTTTTATGGGTTTTAGGGGTTTTTCTAGGTTTTTAGGAATTTTTATGTTTCCATTGATTTTTAGAGGTTTTTAGGAATTTTATTGTTTATAGGGTTTTTGGCGGTTTTAGTGATTTTAATCATTTTTAGGGGTTTTAAAATTTTTTTAGGCTATTTATGTTTTTTAGAATTTTTTAACATTTTTATGGTTTTAAGGGGTTTTAGAGTTTTTAGTGGTTTATGGGTTTTATATTTTTTTTATAATTTGTTAATATTTTAGGGGTATTTATGGTTTTCAGGGGTTTTTTCAGGTTTTTACGATTTTTTACATTTTCATGGATTTTTAGGGTTTTTAATATTTTTTATGGTTTTTAGAGATTTTGAAGGTTTTGGGGTTTTATTAGGGTTTTAGGATTTTTCAAGGTTTTTAGGGTCTTTTTTAGTTTTCTGGGTTTTTTTGAGTTTTTTAAGGGTTTTAAGGTTTTTTTATAATTTTTTAACATTTTTAGATTTCTAAGGGTTTGTTGAGTTAATTGGTTTTTAGGGTTTTTTCTGAGATTTTAGTGTTTTTTAAAGTTTTTGGGGGTTTCATGGTTTTCAGGGTATTTAGGTTTTCATGGATTTTTAGGGATTTTTTATGATTATTATGTTTATTGGGGTTTTATAGATTTTAGGGATTTTGAGTGTTTTTTGGGGTTTTTGGGGGGTTTTAGGTGTTTTTAGAGTTTTTCAGTTTTTTTAGTGTCTTTTGGGGGTTTAGGGTTTTTTTTGAGTTTTTCAGGGTTTCTAAGGTTTTTAGATTTTTTAATGTTTTTACAGGTTTTTAGAGATTTTAGTAGGTTTTTGGGGGGTTTTTTTTGGGTTTTTTAAATTTTTAGGGGTTTTATGGTTTTCAGGGGGTTTTCAGGATTTATGAATTTTTATGTTTTCATGGATTTTTAAAGGTTTTGAGGATTTTTTTGGTTTTTATGGTTTTTTAGGGATTTTAGGTATTTTGAGGGGTGTTGGTGTTTTTATGGGTTTTTAGGGTTTTTTTAGTTTTAGGGTTTGAAATGTTTTTAGTGATTTTTAATGTTTTAAGGGCTTTTAAGGGTTTTCAGAGTTTTTAGTGGGTTTTTCGGTTTCTAGAGATTTTTAGGGGTTGAAAGGTTTTTAATTTTTTTCATGGTTTTTAGGGGTTTTAAAGGATTTTTAGGGATTTTT
The DNA here is from genome assembly GCA_963277665.1 of Viscum album. NCBI lineage: Eukaryota > Viridiplantae > Streptophyta > Magnoliopsida > Santalales > Viscaceae > Viscum > Viscum album. The sequence goes on from OY728137.1 coordinate 550,791,450, forward strand.
CTGTTTTCATGGATTTTTTGAGGTTTTAGGATTTTTAGGGATGTTAGGGTTTTTTAGGTTATTTTGGTATTGTGAGGGGTTTTAGGGGATTTCATGGGTTTTTTGGGTTTTTAGGGATTTTCAGGGGTTTTAGGTTCTTTTTTTATTTTAGGATTTTCTTGATTTTTTTAGGGTTTTTATGGGTTTTTAGAGTTTTTAATTATTTTAGGGGTTTTAGGTTCTTAGGGGGTTTTCAGGGTTTTTTAGGGTTTTTACATTTTTATTGATTTTAGGGGTTTTATAGGATTTTTATGGTTTTTAGGTTTTTTAGGGTTTTTAGGGATTTTAATTTTTTTAGGGGTTTTCAAGGGTTTTAGGGTATTTTTAGGGTTTTAGGTTTTTTGAGTTTTTAGGGGTTTTATGGTTTTTGATAGATTTTAAAGGTTTTTTTGGTCTTTTAAGGGTTTTTCGAGCTTTTAGTTATTTTTTAGGGTTTTCAAAGTTTTTGAGAGTTTTTTAATGTTTTTAAGTGTTTTATGATTTTTTTGAGATTTATTAGTTTTTAGGGTGTTTTATGGGGTTTTAGGGTTTCTATGGTACTTAATGCTATTCATGGGTTTTTCATGGTTTTGGTGGTTTTTTATGTTTTCATGGATTTTTAGTGGGTTTTTAAGGAATTATATGGTTTTTTGTGATTTTGCGGTTTTTAGAGATTTTGATGGTTTTATGGGTTTCAAGGGGTTTTATGGTGTTTTTTTGTTTTTAGGGCCTTTTTGGGGTTTTATGGGGTTTTTTTTTGAATTTTTAGGGTTTTAAGGTTTCTTTAGAGTTTTTTAACATTATTATTGGTTTTAAGGGTTCTTAGAGATTCTAGTTGTTTTTAGTGTTTTTATGTGTTTTTAGGATTTTAAGGTTTTTGGGGGTTTTATGGTTTTCATGGTTTTTTTTCAGAGTTTTAGGGGTTTTTGTATTTTTTGGATTTTTAATTGGTTTTAGATTTTTTTGTTTTAAGGGGTTTTAGGGATTTTGAATGGATTTAGGGTTTTCAAGTGCTTTTATGGTTTTTAAGGATTTTCAGGACTTTAGGGTCTTTTTGGTTTTTATGGTTTTTTTGAGATTTTTTTGTTACTAAGAGTTTTTTTAGTTTTTTAATGTTTTAGGGGTTTTATGTGTTTTTAGATATTTTAACGATTTTTAGGGTTTTTAGGGTTTTTGAGGGTTTTTATGGTTTTTATGGTTTTTTAATGTTTTTAGGGATTTTGTTGTTTTCAGGGGTTCCTCAAGGTTTTAGGGTTTCTTAAGTTTTCATGGGTTTTTTGGGGTTTTGTAGGATTTTATTTTTTTAGGGGTTTTAGGGACTTTTTTGTGTTTTAGAGTTTTTTCAGCGGTTTTTAGAGTTAAGGTTTTTCAAGGTTTTTGGATCATTTTAGGATTTTATGTTTTTTTAGTTTATTTGGTTTTTAAGGTTTTTAGTGTTTTTAATGTTTTTAGGGGTTGAAATGGTTTTAAGAGTTTTTAGTTTTTTTTAAAGGTTATTATGGTTTTTAGAGTTTTATGATTTTAGGGGTTTTTATTGTTTTCTGGGGATTTTTAGGATTTTTAGGGTTTTTCATGTTTTCATGGATTTTCAGAGGTTTTTATGATTTTTAAATGTTTTTAGGGTTTTTAGATATTTATATGTTTTTTTGGTTTTTCCAATTGTTTTTAGGGTTTTATGGTTTTTAGGGTTTTATGGTTTTTAGGGTTTTCTTTGGGTTTTTAGGTTTCTTTTTGTGTTTTTTTTACTTTAATAGTTCTATTGAGTTTTAATGTTTTAATGTGTTTTAAGGGTTTTTAGAGTTCTAAGTGGTTTTTTAGTGTTTCTAATTTTTAAGGTTCTTAGGGATTTTTAATGTTTTCAGGGGTTTATAAGGTTTTTTGGGTATTTTTCATTTTTATGAAATTTTTGGGGGTTTTAGGATTTTTATGGTTTTAAGGGTTTTTTGGGTTTTGAGGGATTTTGAGGGATTTTAGGGTTCTTCAAGGGTTTTTTGGGATTTTAGGGTTTTTCTGGGTTTTTGGGCTCTTTTGGGGTTATAGGGGTTTTATGATTTTTTCTGGGTTTTAAGGTCTTTTAACATTTTTTGGGGTTTTAAGGGTTTTTAGAGTTTTTAGTCTTTTTAGGGTTTCTATGGGTGTTTAGGGTTTTAAGGAGGTTTTCAGGGTTTTTAAGGCTTCTCACAATTTCATTGATTTTAGGGGGGTTTAGTTTGTTATGGTTTTTAGAGGTTTTAGTGATTTTGAGAATTTTAGGGTGTTAGGGTTTTTAGGGTCTTTTGGGGTTTTTAGGGTTTTTTGAGTTTTTTTGGGTTTTAATGATTTCTAGAGATTTTTAATGTTTTTTGGGGTTTTAAGGGTTTTAAAGTTTTTTTTTGTGTTTTTAGGGTTTTTATGGGTTTTCAGGGATTTTAAAGGGTTTTTCGGGGGGTTTTATGGTTTTCATTGGTTGTTTGAGGGTTTTTAGTGTTTTTTACATTTACGTGGATTTTTAGGGGTTTTTTAGTATTTTTAGGAGTTTTGGGGATTTTAAAATTTTTATGGGGTTTTAGGGGTTTTTAAGGTTTTTAGTGTTTTAGGGATTTTAGGGTCTTCTTAGGGTTTTAAGGTTTTTTTGAGTTTTTAGTTTTTTTTTTGTTTTTTAGAGTTTTTAAACATTTTAGTGGTTTTTAGGGTTTTTATGGGTTGTTAGGGGTTTTTAAGGTTTTAGGGGTTTTATGGTTTTCAGGGGGTTTTCATGATTTTTAGGGTTATTTATTTTTCCCAGAACTTTTTGTTTTTTTTTGGATTTTTATGGTTTTTATGATTTTTTGGGTTTTTATGGATTTTGAGGGAAAATTGGGGTTTTCATGGGTTTTTAGGGGTCTTAGAGACTTTTTGGGTTTTTGGGTTTTATTGATTTTTTAGGGGTTTTAATGTTTTTTATTAGGTGTTTTATGGTTTTTTAGAGTTTCTAGTGGTTTTAGGGATTTTATAGGTTTTTAGGGTCTTTTAAGGTTTTTTATGGTTTTTAGGGGGTTTTTTGGGTTTTTAGAGTTTTTTACATTTTCATGGATTTTAAGGGTTTTATCATTTTTATGGTTTTAGGGTTTGTCAGGGTTTTTAAGGATTTTGAAGGGTTTTAGGGTTTTTAGGATGGTTTTTTGGTTTTTACGGTTTTAGTGTCATTTTGGGTTTTTAGGGGTTTTTTTATTTTTTTTAGACATTTAAAGGTTTTTTTGGAGTTTTTTAACATTTTTTTTTGGGTTTAAGGGATTTTGGAGTTTTTCATTGGTTTTTAGGGTTCTAATTTTTTAGAGTGTTTTTGTTTTTTAGGGGTTTTATGGTGTTAAGGGGTTATTCAGGTTTTTAGGTTTTTTACATTTTCTCGGGTTTTTAGGGATTTTTTAGGTTTTTATTGATTTTAGTGAATTTGAGGGGTTTTAGGTGTTTTTAGGGGTTTTCATGTTGTTAGGGATCTTTTGGGTTTTAGGGATCTTTTGGGGTTTTTTAGGGGTTTTTTGTGTTTTTTGAATTTTTTATAAATTTAAGTGGTTTAAAGGGTTTTATATTTTTTAGTGGGTTTTTATAGTTTTTATGGGTCTTTATGTCTTTTTGAAGCTTTTTAGGGGTTTTTATGGTTTCTTACGTTTTCAAGGATTTTTATGATTTTTGGGGTTTTTATTAATTATGAGCCTTTTTAGGGCACTTCAGGGTTTTATGTTTTTTTGGGGTTTTAGGGTTTTTTTGAGTTTTTTTGGGTTTTAAGGTTTTTTTAGAGTTCTTTAATGTTTTAAGGGGCTTAACGGGGTTTTAGTGTTTTTAGTTGTTTTTAGGGTTCTTGTGGGTTTTATGGTTTTTAGTGGTTTGAATGGTTTCCAGGTGCTTTCATGGTTTTTACAGTTTTTTTCATTTTCATGGACTTTTAGGGGTTTTTAGGATTTTTATGGTTTTTAGGGTTTTTAGTTTTTTTTTGGAATTTGTGGGTTTCTAGGGTTTTCTAGAGGATTTTAGGGTTTTTAGGTGTTTTCAGGGTTTTTAGGTTCTTTTTGGGATTTTAGGTTTTTTTTAGTATTTTGTGTTTTTAAGGTTTTTAAGGGTTTTTTAACGTTTTTAAAGGTTTTAAGGGTTTTTATAGTTTTTGTGGTTTTTAGGGTTTTTATGGATTTTTATGGAATTCTATGTTTTTAGGGTTTCCTTATTTTCTAGGGATTTTTACAGTTTTTAGTGTTTTTACATTTTCATTGGTTTTTATGGGTTATCTGGGATTTGTTTGGTTTTAGGGTTTTTAGGGATTTTGAGGGGTTTTAGATTTTTTCAGGGGGTTTTAGGGTCTTTTTGGATTTTTTGGTTTTTATTGAGTTTTTGGGGTTTAAAGTTTTTTAAGGGTTTTAATAATTTTTAGGGGTATTAAGGGTTATTAGAGTTTTAAGTGGGTTTTTGGGTTTTTGGGGTTTTTAAATGTTTTAGGGGTTTTATTGCTTTTAGGGGGTTTTCAGGGTCTTTAGGGATTCTAACGTTTTCATAGTTTTTTAGGGATTTTAAGGATTTTTATTATTTTAGGGTTTTCTAGGGTTTATAGATATTTTCAGGTATTTTACAATTTTTAGGGGTTTTTCGAGTTTATACAGTTTGGAGGGGTTTTAGGTTCTTTTTGGGTTTTAGAGTTTTTTTTTGAGTTTTTTAGGGTATTTAATATTTTTTAAATTTTTTAATGTTTTTAGGGGTTTCAAGGCTTTTTAGAGTATTTAGTGTTTTTTTTGGGTTTTATGGTTTTTTTGGGTTTTTTTGTCTTCATGGATTTTAGAGTTTTTTAAGGTTTTTTAGGGTTTTTAGTGTTTTTATGGGTTTTGAGGCTTTTTAGGGTATTCTAGGGGTTTTAGGGGTTTTAGGGGATTTTAAAGCTTTTAGGTTCTTTTGGGTTTTAATTGTTTTTAGAGTTTTTTAAAACATTGAGTGGTTTTATAAGTTTTTAGAGTTTTTGCTAGTTTTTAGTATTTTTTTGTGTTTTTATGATCTTTTAAAGGGTTTAAGGATTTTTATGTTTTTCAGGGGGTTTTTATGATTTTTATGGTTTTTAGGGTTTTTCTGGGGTTCTATATTTTTTTGAGTTTTTTACGGTTTTTAATGTTTTTATAGTTTTTTACCTTTTTCAAGGTTTTGTGGGTTATGGTGTTTGTAGTGGGTTTTTAGGGTTTTTCTGAGTTTTAGGGTTTTTATGGGTTCACTACGGGAAAATGGGTATTTGCGACGGGTTATTTGCGACGGGTTAGCTTTCCCCGTCGCAAAAGGACTGACGCGCTTTGCGCGCCAAATCGCGGGAAAGTTATTTGCGACGGGCGGTAACCGCCCATCGCAAATAACCGGCGGCGGTAAAAGATATTTGCGACGAAAATATACCCCCATCGCAAAGAGTATGTCGGTAGGTTATTATTTGCGACGGGTCCCGTTGCAAATAACTATTTAACCGTTGACTGTAATAAATGCGGGCTAAGGTATTTGCGACGGGTACCGTCGCAAATAATACTATTTGCGACGGGATACCAATCGCAAATACACCCGTCGCAAATAATCTAACCTATAAGTACCCCCCATCCTTTTTTTTCATTCATTCCCAAACTCTATCTTCTAATTCTCTCAAAACTCTATTTTTAGAGTTCAGCGTTTCTTAAGTTTAATTTTTTTTTTCCGGAGTTGATATTGAAGTTTTCGACAACGATCAGAGATCAACCTCAGATCAATTTTAAAGGTATTTATGTTCATTTTAATTTCATATTTATTTTAAATTTTTTATTAGTTTCAATTATTCTTAATTAGTTGTAATTAATTATGTTTACATTGTTTTGTTACTTAATAAATTTAAATTATTAGTATTCATTGTTCATAGTTAATGGTAATTAGGAATAATTAGTAATAATTACCAATAATTAAGAATAAATACTAATAATTAGTAATAAATACCAATATTCGGAATAATTAGTAATAATTACCAATAATTACCAATAATTAGTAATAATTAGTAATAATTACTAATAATTAGTAATAATTACCAATAATTAGTAATAATTTCCAATAATTACCAATAATTAGTAATAATTAGTAATAATTACTAATAATTAGCAATAATTAGTAATAATTACCAATAATTAGTAATAATTTCCAATAATTAGTAATAATTACCAATATTTAGTACTAAATAGTAATAATTAGTAATAATTACCAATAATTAGGAATAATTAGTAATAATTATCAATAATTACCAATAATTAGTAATAATTAATAATAATTACCAATAATTAGAAATAATTAGTAATAATTAACAATAATTAGTAATAATTACAAATAATTACCAATAATTAGTAATAATTACCAATAATTATCCCTAATTAGTAATAATTACCAATAATTATCCATAATTAGTAATAATTACCAATAATTACCAAGAATTACCAATAATTAGTAATAATTTACTAATTACCAATAATTATCCATAATTAGTAATAATTACCGATAATTACCAATAATTAGTCATAATTTACTAATTACCAATAATTATCCATAATTAGTAATAATTACCAGTAATTAGTAATAATTACCAACAATTAGTAATAATTAGAAATAATTACCAATAATTACCATTAGTTAGAAATAATTACCAATAATTACCCATAATTAGTAATAATTACCAATAATTACCAATAATTACCAATAATTAGTAATAATTGGTAATAATTAGTAATAATTACCAATAATTAGTAATAATTAGAAATAATTACCAATAATTACCACTAATTAGTAATAATTAATAATAATTATCAATAATTAGTAATAATTAGTAATAATTAGTAATAATTAGTAATAATTACCAATAATTAGTAATAATTACCAATAATTAGTAATAATTACCAATAATTAGTAATAATTAGTAATAATTAGTAATAATTAGTAATAATTAGTAATAATTAGTAATAATTAGTAATAATTAGTAATAATTAGTAATAATTAGTAGTAATTACCAATAATTAGTAGTAATTACCAATAATTAGTAGTAATTACCAATAATTAGTAGTAATTACCAATAATTAGTAATAATTACCAATAATTAGTAATAATTACCAATAATTAGTAATAATTACCAATAATTACCAATAATTACCAATAATTACCAATAATTATCAATAATTACCAATAATTAGTAATAATTAGTAATAATTAGTAATAATTACCAATAATTAGTAATAATTACCAATAATTAGTAATAATTACCAATATTAGTAATAATTACCAATAATTAGTAATAATTAGTAATAATTAGTAATAATTAGTAATAATTACCAATAATTAGTAATAATTACAAATAATTAATAATAATTACCAATAATTAGTAATAATTATCAATAATTACCAATAAAAATCCAATATTTACCAATATTTTCCAATATTTACCAATATTTACCGATATTTACCAATATTTACCACTATTTACCAATATTTACCACTATTTACCAATGCTTACCAATATTTACCAATATTTACCAATATTTACCAATATTTACCAATAATTACCAATATTTACCAATAATTAGGAATAATTACCAATAATTAGTAATAATTACCAATAATTTGGAATAATTACCAATAATTAGTAATAATTACCAATAATTAGTAATAATTAGTAATAATTAGTAATAATTACCAATAATTAGTAATAATTACCAATAATTAGTAATAATTACCAATAATTAGTAATAATTATCAATAATTACCAATAAAAAACCAATAATTACCAATATTTTCCAATATTTACCAATATTTACCAATATTTACCAATATTTACCACTATTTACCAATATTTACCACTATTTACCAATGCTTACCAATATTTACCAATATTTACCAATAATTACCAATAATTGCCAATAATTACCAATATTTACCAATAATTAGGAATAATTACCAATAATTACAAATAATTACCAATAATTTGGAATAATTATCAATAATTATGAATAATAACATTATTACATTATTTGTATATTTTATTATTAATATTAAAGTAATATAATTTTCTATATTATATACAATTCTCTTTTCATCTGTGTGTTTTCTGTCTCCACATGTAATATTTGCATTCTTTTTCAAAATTATCAACCTACTCGCCAATGGAGAGGTGAAAGTGAATGCAAATATTACATGTGGAGACAGAATGTTAAACACACAAATGAAAGGAGAATTGTATATAATATAGAAAATTATATTATTTTAATATTAATAATAAAATATACTAATAATGTAAAAATGTTATTATTATATAATTAATATTTATGAAAAAATTATATTAGTATTATTAAAAAAATAAAAAATCAATATAATATTAAAATTATCCATATTTGTAACAGGTTTTGGTTTATTCTCAACATATTCAATCCTTGCTTGAGTGTTTTTTCTAACAAATTATTCAAAACCAGTAATGCTTTTATATTTTATAGAAAAATATGGAACAACGAGGTCATCAACAGTCATTATTAGATGACCGCATATGGATAAATCAACATAGAAATCCAAATGGTTCTGGTTTAAATCCAGTATATATAGAGGGTGTGGAGACTTTTTTATCATTTGCAGCATCAAATATAGAATTTATTTCAGAAGGAAAAATAAAATTCCCTTGTAGAAAATGTGCATTGAGAACGTTTGACACGTTTGACAAAGTGGGGGGGACATCTCTTGCGTTTTGGTTTTCAACCAGATTATGTTTTTTGGTATCAACACGGTGAATGTAGTTCCAGAGTAGGTGATACCAACTTGATTCTGGATCCATCCCAGTTTCAAGATTTAGTACATGATGTTGCAGGTTCATCTGTTCAACATACAGAAACTTCGGCTGATATAGATTCAAATCCTGAGTTGGCACCATCTGAATTTTATGAGTTGTTGAGGTCTGTTGAGGATGCATTATATCTTGGCTGCAAGATGAGAAAATTAGAAGCAGTTGTAAAATTTATGGCTATCAAATCAGATAATGGAATGTCAAACACCTGTTTTGAACAGATATTTTCTTTGCTTAAAACACTGTTTCCCGAAGGAAATGTTTTTCCTACAAATTACTATGAGAGTAAGAGGTTGGTTCGAAATTTGGGACTTACTTGTCAGAAGATTCTTGCATGTTCAAATGACCGCATTTTATATTCTGGGGAAAATGAGTCGTTGGATAGTTGTCCCACATGTGGGCAATTGAGATATAAAGAAGGAAAACATGGGAAGTCTGGTTTGATTCCTGTAAAACAGTTGAGATATTTTCCACTTACATCCAGACTTTAGCGTTTATTCATGTCTAAGAATACAACGACAATGATGTCATGGCATAAAGAAAATATTTCAACTGATAAAAGCTTGAATCATCCAGCCGATGGTGATTCATGGAAACATTTTGATAGAGTGCATCCATCCTTTTCTTTAGAAGCTAGAAATGTTCGGCTGGGCCTTTCCACTGATGGTTTCTGTCCGTTCGGATCTTATGGTAGTCAATATTCATGTTGGCCTGTTTTTTTAACTCCGTAAAATTTACCTCCAGGGATGTTGATGAAAGAGCCATTTATCTTTTTGAATTTACTAATTCCAGGACATCCGAAGAAAAATATTGATTTTTATTTGAAACCATTGATTGATGAATTAAGTTTATTGTGGAGTACTAGTGTCGGTACATTTGATGTTGCTACGAAACAGAATTTCATACTGAGATTAGCATTGATGTGGACAATTAGTGAGTTCCCGGCTTATGGGATATTATTTGGATGGAGTACACATGGTCAGAAATCATGTCCTTACTAAATGGGAGAGAACAAAGCATTTATGCTCATTCATGGAAAGAAACCTTGTTATTTTGACTATCATCACAGATTTCTTCCAAATGATCATCCTTTTCGCAGAAACAGATCTCATTTCTGAAAAGGAACAATTGAAAGGGATGGACCTCCAAAAATGCTATCAGGTTCGGAGTTAAAATCCGTTGTATTTTCATTACCTCCCATCACTTTTGGCCCCACAATAAAACAACATAAAATTTCTGGTTTTGGGAAAGAACACAATTGGATTAAACATAGCATATTTTGGGATTTTCCATATTGGTCTGATTTGTTGGTCCGCCACATATTGGATGTCATGCATATTGAGAAGAAATATTTTGATAATTTGTTTCATATAGTTTTGGATACGCCAGGAAAGAGCAAAGACAATGTAAATGCACGTTTAGATCTTGCCCAAATTTGTAGGCATCCAGAGCTGGAACTATTTGAGAATGTCATAATAGAAAGGTTACTGAAACCAAAAGCAGCTTATACACTGTCTAAAGAAAACGGATTATTATTTTGTCAGTGGATTGCAGATTTGAGACTTCCAGATGGATGTGCTTCCAATTTGGGTAGATGTGTAAAGAATGGTCATATTACTGGATTAAAATGTCATGATTATCATGTTATAATGGAAAGACTTCTACCCATTGGATTATGAGGTCTGTTTAATTCTGTGATTTGGGATTCCATAACAGACATGTCTCATTTTTTTTTGGGAAATTTGTGCGGCTAAAGAAGATTATGATGCTCTATGCAAACTTGAAGAAGATGTTGTTGTAATTATATGTAAACTGGAAAAAATATTTCCGCCGACTTTCTTCGACTCAATGGAACATTTGATTTTACATTTTCCATATGAAGCCAAATGTGGAGGTCCAATACAGTTTTGATGGATGTACCCATTTGAAATATGCATGAAAAAATTGAAAAGAAAAGTACGTAACAAAGCATCTATTGAAGGATCTATTGCAGAAGCTTATTTGCAAGAGGAAATATATTTTTTCTGCTCCCATTATTTTGAATCTGAGTATCCTTCAAAACACACCCGAATGGGATGGAACGAGAGGAATATTGATGAAATCGATAATCAATTATCTGTTTTCAACCAGCTAGAGCTTGGTTTTGGTAGAGTTTATGAACGCTGGATTTCGGATGATGAACATCACATAGCTCATACGTATGTTCTTCTCAACTGTGAAGAGATGACATCAGTTGTACTGTAAGTGTTTATATCACTTATTCTATCATTTATGTTACAGTAAATAACTTTTTTTTATAGGTTGTATGATAATCATATCAAGAAAAAATTCCACAAATTACAGCAGCTGCTCTCGAAGAACGCCGACAGAAAAATTTCTCTCAGTGGTTTCAAAAACTAGTAACATAAATTCTTTATCTTTTAGCAACTAATTCAATGTATAGTTTACTATATTGATAATTATTTCACAAATTTCCAGGTGTCTCGACATGATGATAAAATTGACAAACGGCTGTGTATATTGAGTAACCCACCTTCCAAACTTGTTAAAAATTATAATGCATATGTGGTGAATGGATTTCGATTTCACACACATGCATATGGGGAATCAAAAAAAACAATGAACAATGGAGTTAGCTTGAGAGATCGAGAGAATAAAGTTGACTTTTATGGAATACTTGATGAAATCATTGAACTTTATTATCTTGGACAACATTACATAACCACGTTCAAATGTTGGTGGTTGGATACAGAGAGAGGCGTGCGTGTTCATCCGACTCATGGAATCATCGATATTAAATGTAAAAGTGTTCTCGCAGTAAATGAACCATTCTTATTGGATCAACAGGCACATCAAGTTTATTACGCAAAGTATTGTGCTACATCAAGAGACTTGACTGATTGGTGGAGTGTAATAAAAATAAAAATTCGAGACAATCAGTTTAGTCAAAGTGAATGTGCTTTCACTGATGTGAAAAGAATTGAAGTTTTTTAAGAGAGTACTCAAAATCAATCTTTTTTACAAAGAGACATGAGTATCGATGACGACACCCCACATTTAATAGTCGGTGATGACGATGATGTTAATGATGTCACATATGAATTTGAAATGGTAAGAGATGAAGCAACTGGAACTCGAATGAATATCGATGATGTTGAGGAGGAATATGAAGATGACATTGACATATATGAAGATGATGATGAAGATGAACACTGATAGAATTCCATGGTAGTTATATACAATCATAATATATATATATATATGTATATATAATAGTAATTATCAATTATTTGCTAACAACATTAACATTTTCTGTTTCTGATGGACGACGACACATTTCGTGAGTTGGCGGATGCTGACCTGCCTTTCGATGCGGATGAGTTGCTGGTAGATGACCCTTAGCCTGCAGGCGCTCTAGGGAGTATGCGGAGGGGGCGCGGTCTTGCACGATTGATGATTCCTTACCCCGTCCCCGAGAGACATCCACGTCTTGGGTTTGATCCACGCACACGGAGGCGTGATAACCTATGTGATAACCTATGGATTTGACTAAGATTTCATTAATCTATTCTCATAATAAATATTTATTATTTTTACAGTTTTCCGCATATAGCAGTCGGACAGGGCAGCGTTATTTTGCGCAACAATTTCTCTCAACCGTGGACCACATGGGAGCAGATTCTCATTGATGTGCAGCAGGCCATGTTCGACCATTGGTTGGTACGTACGTAAATAAATAATTTTTATTTTGAAAATTATTTCATTTCTAACTTGATATTTTGATTTATTTGTAGGGTTTATGGTATCTGATCGAGGATACCATGCGTGACGCCATCCATGAGGCATGGGAGGTGGCCATTCGTGATCACTTTCGTCAGTTTTTGCACAATTTAAGAAAAGCTGCCACGAAGAAAGCAGGAGTGTCAGATTTTGACGAGTCATGTAGAGCACACCGACCAGAGAACATTTCATCCCATGTATAGGATGGATTATGTGCGCACTGGTTGAGTGGTGCCTTTCAGAGGAGATCATTGGTGGGGAGGCAGAATCTGGGGAGACAGGAGGTGACTCATCGAGCTGGGAGTCATTCTTTCAGTACTCATAGACAGCATCTGGTACATACATTATTTATAAATATTTTATATAACTATAAATATTAACAGTTTATTTTTTATTCTTATAGGCTATCGAGCACCCCGATATTACAGAGTACGACGTATATCAGAGGATGTATAGTGATCCTGCTACTGGGGAGCTCAGAGGTGATCATCAGCATCACATTGTGGTCAGCATTATTTGTTTTCAAGTGTAAATATTAACTGCATATAATATATTCACAATTTTAATTTTAAATTGCAACTACAGGAGTCATATGAGGCCGTAGCATCACAGAACCGGCCTGAGAGTCAGGCCGACTCATCAGATCAGACCACTGGCCGTCAGTTTGATGAGGCGGCATGGATGCAGGCCACCCAGTATGCCTTCGAGAAGGGTCGGGTAGTTGGTATCAGCTCTCGACTGACTCCCGAAGATTATTATGGCAGTGCTGCGATGTCGGCGTCCAGCTCGAGAGGAGCTCGTGCATCTTCTTCTGCTACACAGTATGAGGATCAGTTGCGATCTCAGACTGCACTGATAGAGAGTCTCCGACAGGAGCATGAGCAGATGCGTCAGCAGCAGCAGCAGCATGAGGAGGAGCGTCGACGCCAGCAGCAGTTGTACGAGGAGCAGATGAGTCGGTGGCAGCAGCAGCAGCAGGAGCAGATGGAGTACATGCGCTGACTCACTCATGCTTTAGGGATGGAGTTTTCTCCACTAGCATCTGCAGATCCCCCCATCCCCCCCCCCCCCCTCATTCAGATTAGAGTTTGTTTTTATATTATATAGTTTGTAAAATCAAAATATGAATTTTTTTTCTATTCGTAGTTTCTGTCTCATTATAAAATATTAATAATATTATATTTTGAAATAACAATATTAATATGAATAATAATATTATTTATATTTTATAATATTAAATTTTATATATATATTAAAATTTTATAATATTATAATTTAATTATATTTTTTTGTAATATTTGAATTATTTTAATATTTGAATGTAAAATAATTCTATTATTTTTATATTAATTAAAATAACTTATTAATATTTTTTTATTTATGAATTATAATTCTAATATTATTATATTAATTAAATCATTTATTAATATTCTATTATTTTTTATTTTTGAATTATAATTCTATTATTATTATATTAATTAAAATAATTTATTAATAATTTATTATTTTTATTTGTGAATTATAATTCTATTATTATATTAATTAAAATCATTTATTAATATTTTATTATTTTTTATTTTTGAATTATAATTGGATTATTATTATATTAATTAAAATAATTTATTAATAATTTATTTTTTTATTTTTTTATAGTATTTACGACGGGATACTATGCATGTTGCAAATAGTATTATTATTATATTCATTAAAAAAATTATTAATAGTTTTTAATTTTCTTTTAAATAGTAATTGCGACGGGCCCCGTCGCAAATAGTAATTGCGACGGGCCCGTCACAACTATATTTACGACGGGCCCCGTCGCAATTACTATTTTAAAAGTTTTTTACAAATATACGGAGTAATATTTGCGACAGGAAGGATCCCCGTCACAAATACTATCTTTAGCGACGGGCCCGTCACAAATAATTGTTGTTGCGACGCCGTTTTCCGCAACAGGCTATTTGCGACGGACCCCCGTCGCAAATGACCCGTTGCAAATACCTATTTTTCTAGTAGTGGTTTTAGGGGTCTTTATGGTTTCATGGGTTTTTTCAGGGATTTTAGGTTTTTTTACGTTTTCATGGATTTTTAGGGGTCTTTAGAGTTTTTAATTTTTTAGGGGTTTTAGAGATTTTGAGGGTTTTTTGGTTTTTTCAGGGATCTAAGGATTTTCAAGGTTTTTAGGGTCTTTTTGGGTTTTTTAGGGTTTTTTTTTGAGTTTTCAGGGATTTTTAGGGGTCTTTAGGGTTTTTAATTTTTTTAGGGTTTTAGAGATTTTGAGGGTTTTTTGGTTTTTTTAGGGATCTAAGGATTTTCAAAGTTTTTAGGGTCTTTTTGGGTTTTTTTGGTTTTTTTTGTGTTTTTAGGGAATTTAATGTTTTTTATATTTTTTAACATTTTTAGGAGTTTTAATGGATTTTAGAGTTTTTAGTGGTTTTACAGTTTTTATGTGTTTATTTGGTTTTTAGAGGGGTTGTATGGTTTTCGGTGGCTTTTCAGGGTTATTAGGGTTTTTTTATGTTTTCAAGTATTTTTAGGGGTTTTTAGGATTTTTATGTTTTTGGGGGATTTTTAGTGTTTTTAGGGATTTTGAAGGTTTCTAGGGTTTTTGTGGGGGTTTCAAGGTTTTATGGTCTTTTTAGGGTTTTTAGGGTTTTTTTAGGGTTTTTAGGAATTTTAAGGTTTTTTGGAGTTTTTAAACATTTTTAGGGGTTTTAAGGGTTTTTAGAGTTTCTAGTAGTTTTTAGGTTTTTGATGAGTTTTTAAGAGTTTTTAGGTTTTTAGGGGTTAATATGATTTTCAGGGGTTTTTCTATGTTTTTAGGGGGTTTTTTTACATTTTAAGGATTTTTAGAGGGTTTTTATGACTTTTATGGTTTTCTAGGTTTTTTGGGTTTTTTGGGATTTTGAGGGTTTTTATGGCTTTTAGTGATTTATGGTATTGCAGGTTTTTTGGGTTTTTTGGTTTTTTAGGGTTTTTTTTTATTTTTCGGGGTTTTAAGGTTTTTTGATATTTTCATCATTTTTAGGGGTTTTAAGAGTTTTTAGAGTTTTTATTGGTTTGTAGGGTTTTTATGGGTCTTAAAGGTTTATAAAGTTTCTAGGGGGTATTCTGGTTTTTTGGGATTTTTGGGATTTTTACATTTTCATGGATTTTTATGAGGTTTTAAGGATTTTTATTGTTTTTAGGATTTTTAGGATTTTTAAGGGTTTTTAGGTTTTTCAGGTTTTAGGATTTTCACAGGGTTTTGGGTTTTTAGGAATTTGGATGGTTTTTAAGATTTCTCATAGTTTTTTAGGGGTTTTAGGGTTTTTAGGGTCTTATTGTTTTTTAGGGGTTTTTTGATTTTTTTGGGGTTTTTAGAGTTTTTAACATTTTTAGGGGTTTTAAGGTTTTTAGAGTTTTTATTTGTTTTGAGGTTTTTAATGGTTTTAGGGTTTCTTAATGTTTTTAGGGGTTTTATGCTTTTCATGGGGCTTTATGGGTTTTTCTATTTTCAAGGATTTTAGGTTATTTTTATGGTTTTTATGGTTTTTTTCTGGCGTTTATGGATTTTTAGCATTTTTAGGCTTTTTCATGGGTTTTAGGGTTTTTAGGGTCTTTTTGGGATTTTAGGGTTTTTTAAAGTTTTTTAGGTTTTTTAGAGTTTTTTAACATTTTTTGGGATTTTAAGGGGTTTTAGTGTTTTTAGTAATTTTTAGGGTTTTTATGGGATTTTAGGGTATTTTAATGATTTTAGGGTTTTTAAGGGATTTTACGTTTTCATGGGCCTTAGGGATTTTTTTTATTTTTATGGGTTTTAGGGTTTTAGGGTTTTTAGGGAATTTGAGGGGTTTTATGGGTTTCTAAGTGTTTTTATGATTTTATATGTTTTAGGGGTTTTAGGGTTTTTTGGGATTATGAAGGTTTTTGGAGGTTTTCATGTGTTTTTATGGTTTTCTGGGTTTTTATGGTTTTTTGGGGTTTTGGGATTTTTAGGGTATTTATGGATTTTAGGGGTTTTTAGGATTTTTATGGATTTTGATGGGTTTTAAGGTTTTCCATATGGTTTTAGGGTTTTTAGGGGTTTTCGGGTTTTTTAGGTTTTTTAGTGTTTTTTAATATTTTATGGGGTTTAAGGGTTTTTACAGTTTTAAGTTGGTTTTTAGGGTTTTTAGGGGTTTTTAGGTTTTTAAGGTTTTTTATGGCTTGCAGGATTTTTGATGGTTTTTTGGGTTTTTTACATCTTCATGGATTTTTATGGGTTTTTAGTATTTTTATGGTTTTTATTAATTTTTAGGGTTTTTAGTGATTTTGACGATTTTCAAAGATTTTTAGAGTTTTTTACAGTTTTTATAGTTTTTCAGGTTTTTAGGGTTTTTGGGTTTTTATGGTTTTTTCAGGTTTTCTATTTTCTTTACAGTTTTTTTACTTTTGGGGGTTTTTAATGGTTTTAGTGTTTTTAGTTATTTTTAGTATTTTTATGGGGTTTTAGGGTTTGTATGGTTCTTAAGAGTTTTCAGGGTTTTATGGGGTTTTCAGGATTTTGGGGGTTTTTAGTGTCTTTTTGGGTTTTAGAGTTTTCTTGAGTTTTTTAGGGTTTTTATGGGTTTTTAGAGTTTTTAATTTTTTTAGGGGTTTTAGGTTCTTAGGAAGTTTTCAGGGTTTTTTACATTTTCATTGATTTTAGGGGTTCTATAGGATTTTTATAGTTTTTAGGTTTTTTAGGGTTTTTAGGGATTTTAAGGGATTTTAGGGGTTTTAGGGGTTTTCAAGGGTTTTAGTGTTTTTAGGGTTTTTTAGTGGTTTTAGGGATTTTTAGGTGTTTTAAGGTTTTTGATAGATTTTTAAGGTTTTTTTGGTCTTTTAAGGGTTTTTAGAGCTTTTAGTTGTTTTTTAGGGATTTAAGGTTTTTGAAAGTTTTTTAATGTTTTTAATTGTTTTATGATTTTTTAGAGATTTATTAGTTTTTAGGGGGTTTTATGGGGTTTTAGGGTTTCTGGGATACTTAATGGTATTCATGAGTTTTTCATGGTTCTTGTGATTTTTTTTCGTTTTCATGGATTTTTATTGGTTTTTAAGGATTTTGGTGGTTTTATGGGTTTCAAGGGGTTTTAGGGTGTTTTTAGGGACTTTTGGGGTTTTAAGGGTTTTTTTTGAGTTTTTAGGGTTTTAAGGTTTTTTAGAGGTTTTTTACATTATTGTCGGTTTTAAGGGTTTTTATGTGTTTTTAGGATTTTAAGGTTTTTTGGGGTTTTATGGTTTCCATGGGTTTTTTCAGGGTTTTTGGGTTTTTTTTTACTCTTTAGGGGTTTTGATGTTTTTATTAGGGATTTTAAGGGTTTTTACAGTTTCTAGTGGTTTTTAGGGGTTTTATAGGGTTTTTGGGTCTTTTAAGGTTTTTTGTGGTTTTCAGAGGTTTTTTTAGGGTTTTTAGAGTTTTTACGTTTTCATGGATTTTAAGGGTTTTCTCATTTTTTATTGTTTTAGGGTTTATTAAGGTCTTTAGGGATTTTGATGGGGTTTTAGGGGTTTTAAGGGGTTTTTTTTTGGTTTTTTTGGTTTTCAGGGTTTTAGTGTCATTTGGGGTTTTTAGGGTTTTTTTTTGGATTTTTTTAGACATTTAAAGGTTTTTTGGAGTTTTTTAACATTTTTAAGGGATTTAAGTGATTTTAGAGTTTTTAGTGGGTTTTAGGGTTTTAATGTTTTTTAGGGTTTTTATGTTTTTAGGGGTTTTATGGTGTCAAGATGTTATTCTAGTTTTAAGGTTTTTTTACGTTTTCTTGGTTTTTAGGGGTTTTTTATGTTTTTTTATGGTTTTTATAGATTTTGAGGGTTTTTAGGTGTTTTTAGGGTTTTTCATGTTGTTAGGGGTCTTTTGGGTTTTAGGGATTTTTTAGAGGTTTTTTGGGTTTTTATGTGTTTTTTGATTTTTTTTAGCATTTTTAGGGGTTTAATGGGTTATAGATTTTTTAGTGGGTTTTTATAGTTTTTATGGATTTTTATATTTTTTTAGCCTTTTAGGGGTTTTTATGGTTTCTTACATTTTTAAGGACGTTTATGGTTTTTTTGGATTTTAATGATTTTGGGGGTTTTTATTGATTATGATCCTTCTTAGGGCTCTTCAGGGTTTTATATTTGTTTTGGGGTTTTAGGGTTTTTTTTGAGTTTTTTTTGGGTTTTAAGGTTTTTTAGAGTTTTTTAATTTTTGTGGGGGTTTAAAGGGGTTTTAGAGTTTTTAGTGGTTTTTAGGGTTCTTGTGGGTTTTTAGGGGTTTTATGGTTTTTAGTGGTTTGAATAGTTTCCAGGTGTTTTCAAGGTTTATACAGTTTTTTAAATTTTCATGGATTTTTAGGGGCTTTTTAGGATCTTTATAGTTTTTATGGTTTTTAGGATTTTTAGGGAATTTTTGGGTTTCTAGGGGTTTTTAGAGGATTTTAGGGGTTTTAGGTGTTTTCAGGGTTTTTAGGTTCTTTTTGGTATTTTAGGTTTTTTTTCAGTATTTTGTGTTTTTATGGTTTTTAAGAGTTTTTAAATTTTTTAAGGGTTTTAAGGCTTTTTATAGTATTTAGTGGTTTTTAGGGTTTTTATGGTTTTTTATGGCATTTTATGTTTTTATGGTTTTTTTGGTTTTTAGGGGTTTTTTAGGGTTTTTAAGTTTTCATTGATTTTTATGGGTTTTCTAGGATTTTTTTGGTTTTAGGGTTTTTAATGATTTTGAGGGGTTTTTGGTTTTTTCAGGGTTTTTTTTGGTTTTTTGGGTCTTTTTGGATTTTTGGGTTTTTATTGAGTTTTGGGGTTTAGGGTTTTTATCATTTTTAGGGGTATTAAAGGTTATTAGAGGTTTTAGTGGGTTTTTATGGGTTTTAGGGTTTTTTTGGTTTTTTAAAATTTTTAGGGGTTTTATAGCTTTCAGGGGGTGTTCAGGGTCTCTAGGGTTTCTAATGTTTTCATAGATTTTTAGGGGTTTTAAGGATTTTTATTGTTTTAGGGTTTTCTATGGTTTTTAGCTATTTTGTGGCCTTTTATGATTTTTAGGGGTTTTTTGGGTTTATACAATTTTAAGGGGTTTTAAGGTCTTTTTGGGTTTTTAGGGTTTTTTTAGTTTTTTAGGGTTTTTAAGATTTTTTAGAGTTTTTAATGTTTTTAGGGGTTTTAAGGCTTTTTAGAGGTTTTAGTGTTTTTTTTGGGTTTTTTGGTTTTTTTGGGTTTTTTGTTTTCATGGATTTTATGGTTTTTTAGGGTTTGTTTTTGTTTTTAGGGTTTTTATTGTTTTTCTGGGGTTTTATGGTTTTTTTTGAGTTTTTTAGGGTATTTAATGTTTTTAGGTTTTTTTTACTTTTTCAAGGTTTTGAGGGTTATGGTGTTTTTAGTAGTTTTTTCTGGTTTTTATAAGTTTTTTAGGTTTTTATGGTTTTTAGGGGTTTTTATGGTTGCATGGGTTTTTCAAGGATATTAGGTTTTTTTACGTTTTCATGGATTTTAGGGGTCTTTTTGGGTTTTTATGTTTTTTAGGGGTTTTAGGGATTTTGATGGTATTTTGTGTTTTTCAGAGATCTTGGTATTTTCAAGGTTTTTAGGGTGTTTTTGGGTTTTTTTAGTTTTTAGGGATTTTATGGTTTTTTATATTTTTTCTCAAAAACCCTTAATCCCTCTAAAAATGTTAAAAAACTCTACAAAACCTTAAAAACCCTAAAATATTCAAAAAAATCCTTAAAATCCTAAAAGACCCAAAAAACCATGAAAAACCCTAAAAACCCATAAAAACCCTAAAAATCCCTAAAAACCTAAACCCCTCCCTGAAAACCATAAAACCCCCTAAAACCATAAAAACACTAAATCCCCATAAAGACCCCAAAAACCCACAAAAAACACTAAATCCTTATGGTTTTATAGGTTTTTTAGGGTTTTTAGATTTTTTTATGTTTTTGTGGGGTTTAATGGTTTTTCTAGAATTTTTATGGTTTTCAGGGGTTTTTAGGGATTTAGAAGGTTTTTTCGGTTTCTCAGGAGCTTTATGGTTTTATAGTTTTTGATCGATTTTATGGTATTTTTTGGTTTTTAGGGTATTTTTGAGTTTTTTATGGTTTTAAAGGTTTTTAGAGTTTATTGACATTTTTAGGGTTTTATGGTTTTTAGGGGTTTTTAGGGGTTTTGGGGATTTTTTAAATTTTGAGTGTGTTTAGGGGTTTTGGGGGGTTTAAAGGGTTTTTCAGGGATTTTCGAGTCTTTTTAGGGTTTTAGGGTATTTTTTGAGTTTTTAAAGGTTTTTTAGAGTTTTTTAATTTTTCGGGGTTTTAAGTTTTTGTAGAGTCTTAGTGGATCTTTAGTATTTTTATGGGTTTTAGGGTTTATGGTTTTAGAGGATTTTGAAGTTGTTTAGGGTTTTTATGTTTTCATGGATTTTTAGGGATTTTAAGGATTTTTATAGTTTTTAGTATTTTTAGGGTTTTTAGATATTTGGGGGGTTTTATGGGTTTTCAGGGGTTTTTAGGGGTCTTAGGGTTTTTAGTGGTTTTAGGGTCTTTTAGGGTTTTATGGTTTTTTTAGGTTTTAAGGTTGTTTATATTTTTTCAACATTTTAGGGGTTTTAAGGTTTTTTAATGTTTTTACTGGTTTTTTGGGTTTTAAGGGTATTTAAGGTATTTATAGTTTTTTTGGTTTTCATGGGATTTTCAAGGATTTTAAGTTTTTTATTATTTTCTAATAGATTTTAGTGGGTTTTAGGATTTTTATGCTTTTTAGGGGTTTTAGGGTCAATTTGGGTTTTTTGGGGTTTTTTATCTCTTAAGGTTTTTAAGGTTTCTTAGATTTTTTAACATTTTAGGGGTTTTAAATATTTTTTGAGATTTCAGTGCATTTTTGGGTTTTTCTTTATTTTTATGCATTTTAAAGTTTTTAGGGCTAGGAAGATGCGAGGGTTGGGCTATTCCCAACCCCCCTAAATTTATTAGCAAGAAAAAAGACACACAACAGACAAGGGAGGGGAGGGGTCAAACAACCCACACCCGAAAACCCCTTACAACTCATGCAAGAAAGAAAAACCAAAAAACAATGGAAAAGGAAAAAAACACACACATCCAAGAAGCCACCACCATCATCCAGCATCAACCAGCATCCAGCAGCTCACAGCTAACCAACGACCAGCATCCAAACTCACAAAATCCAGCATCCAACATCAAGCACCAGCCACAACAATCACCTCCCAACCGATCAGCAAAAAACATCCATCAGCACCAACAAAACCATTTCAAACCACCACAACCATTCACCACCAGCAAAAACAGACCACAACACCATCCATCCAACCAACACTAGAATCTAACAACAGCATCCAGCACCAACACCAAAACATCACAGCCATGCAGCAGTAACATCCCATCCAATCCAACTCGCCCCAAACAACCATTCCATCGAACCAACAAACCAGCACCCACATCAAAATAAAGCCTCCATAGCATGTCAAAAAAAATCATGCAACGCCACAACGAAAGACCAAAAGTAGCATCAAGAGACATAGAATCAGCCAAAGCCTCACTCCTCCAAGCAACAGGACCCAAGCCTGAGCGCACCAAGCCACACCTGCAGCTGACACCGAACCAGGAAGACATGCGAGGGGCCGGAAGCACGCTGGGGTTGACACTGCGCCCTCCAGATTTGGCACAAGGAAAGCGAACCGGAGGGGCCCTGTAGACAAGCCGGCGTCGGGACCACCAGATCTGCAACTGACCAGGAGCTGGAAGGGGAAAGCAGCAACCAAAGCCGGGTCTCGAACCAGGCACGCTAGAAGACAACCGGGATGGACCTTGAGCTGGGAGGGGAACCTTCGCAGCAATGAAACTGGGTCCCGAAACAAGGCATGCCAGAATCTCGGGACGAACTTGAAGAACGGGAGGGGAGCCTTCGCAGCACTTCGGAACCCGAAACCAGGCACCAAGAAGCCAGATCAGAAGATGGGACGCGCAACAGGGCCGCCATCGGGCAAGCTGGACCAGATCCCCCCATCCGAAGACCCAACGCACCAGATATGGAACAATCTAGGAACGAAAAAGCCACCACCGCACCAACCGGATCACACAAAGCCATCAACAGCCGTTGCCGAGCCGAAGCGGGATAGAAAGCACCGAGGTTAGACTTCACGAGAGGAGGAAGGAGGAAGACAGCGGGGGAAAACCTAGGCGGCGCAAGGAGGAGAGGAGAGTCGCTGCTCAGAGGCCAATCCTCTTCCACACAACCTCTTAAGGTTTTTAGGGTTTTAGGGTTTTTAGGGTTTTTTCATGTTTGTATGGATTTTTATTTTTTCATGGATTTTTAGTTGTTTTTAGGGTTTTCTGGATTTTTTAAGGTTTTTTGGGTTTTTCAGGGATTTTATGGTTTTCAAGGGATTCATGGTCTTTTGGGTTTTTAGGGTTTTTTTGAGTTTTTTTGGGATTTTAAGGTTTTTTAGAGTTTTTTAAAGTTTTTAGGAGTTTTAAGGGTTTTTTGAGTTTTATGTGGTTTTATGGGTTTTATCAAATTTTAGGGGGGGTTTTAAGGATTTTGGGATTTTTTGGGTTTTTAGCTGTTTCTCGAGGGGTTTTAGGGTTTTTTACATCTTCATGGATTTTCATGGGTTTTTTATGATTTTTAAGGTTTTTAGGTATTTTGAAGGTTTTTAGAGGTTTTAGGGTTTTAGGGTGTTTTACATGTTTTTAGTGTCTTTCTGGTTTTTTTTTGAGTTTTTAGGGTTTTTAGGATTTTTTAGAGTTATTAAAAGGTTTAGGGGTTTTGAGGGTTTTGAGGATTTTTAGATTTTTTTCGTGGGTTTTATGGTTTTTATGGTTTTTTAAGGTTTTCAGAGTTTTTTATGGTTTTTAGGAGTTTTTCATGGTTTTTAGAGTTTTTTATGTTTTCTTATATTTTTAGTAGTTTTTAGGATTTTTATGGTTTTTAGAGTTTTTTTAGGGTATTTAAGGTTTTTAGGGTTTTTAAGGGTTTTGAGAGTTTTTAGGGTTTTTAGAAATGTTCATATTTTTTAGGGTCTTTTTGGGTTTTAGGGTTATTTTTGAGTTTTCTAGGGTTTTGAGGCTTTTAGTGATTTTAATGTTTTAGGGAAAGGAAGGCGCAGGGCCAGGCTATTCCTGCCCCCCCCCCCCCAAATTTATTAAAAGAAAGAAAAAAAGCGGACATGGGCGGGGCGGGGTCAAACGACACACACCGAAAAACCCTGGACCCCCCAAGACACCAAAAAACCCAAAAGACCCACAAAGGTTAAGGAAAAGAAACAAGAACTACAAATCAATGTCTCCATCCCCATAAGGATCCCCATCAGCACCATAACCAGAGCAAGAATCCGACTCCACCGACTCCCATTCAAATAACTCATATTGCTTGAGGAAGGTAGAGTAATACTCTCTGAGATTTTGCTTCTCCACATTCAGCTTCACCTTGACAGGCTGACCTCCCCTTCCAGAAACATCTTTCTTATCTTTTCAAGAGGGTCTCGTGGGAACAGTCTTTCGAAAAGTAGAATACTCCTTCCTCGGCCGCCTCTTTCTGGGATTTAAAGAGACCCATGTAAATTTTTTTCCCTTCCCAAGAGGAATGGCCTCCTCTAGCAAGGCCCTCTCCTTAATTATAATATCCATATTATGATTCATCCTTCTACCTTCCTCGTTGATCAGGGATGAAGAAGGCTTCCTGGTTTAGGGAACAATCAGCAAGGACCCCACACTATGACACACAAGGAACGACTAGAGCAGGTTCCTCAAGAGCGGACAAGAAGAGGGAACCGCATCAGCCAACACCAACTGCAGGACCTTATCCTTCTTCCCTTGGCAAGAAGTCTCATTCTCAACAATCTTATCACTTTTGTACACAATCACCCCCACCATCCAAGCACCCAATAGTGTTTTGTCCTTCCTCATCCCCCACACCATCACCATGGGCCTTAAGTAAGGGCAGCTCCAGCACCTCACTCCCATGGATATCACCACGAAGCAAAGGGTCCATTCTCGAGGGAGCCTTTTCATCAACGATGGCACCAGGCCTAGCAGAAAAACTCCCATCCCTTGAGTCACACAAGTCTCTTAATACATCCAAAACCATAGAACCCAAAACTAAGTCCTCTTGCAAACCTATGGATTCCCCTTATTAAGCATCACTCTCAAACCCTTAGGTAGCTTTTATCCCAGGTTGATCACTAACCAAACCATCACAAACATCACCCCTTACGCCCACATCATACTCCATAAGCCCGAATTTATCCATCACAGTCATGTTCTTAGCTACCTTCCCCTATTCCCGTACCGTCCCCTTCTCCTCCACATCCCCTTTTGCATCTACCTTTCCCTTAAACTATATAGAACCAAGACAATAAAACCTATTACACAAGGGGGAACCACCCAAATATAGAACCTCCCTACTTCCTGTATGCCCGATATTAATGTTCATAGCATCTTGGTACTAAACCATCCCTCCCAAGCAAACATCTTCCACCAGATTCCCAGCAAATTACACCACCCTCTCACCAGCCTCTTCATGCCCACTACCATTCCAAGGAGGCTCCATGTCCACACCTGAGGGTGACTCCGTCACCATCCCCTATTAAACAGCCTCCCCCTCTAACTCCAGCAAAACAAACTCATTTCACAATGAAGCACCACCCAAGGCATGTTCCCCCTCTTGAGATTTCACATCCAAAACCTCATATCCTTCCTCTTTCTCCATAACTCCCTTATCACACACACTCCCCAGATCCCTCTTTAGTCTATCATACAACTTAGAGACCATCGGCCCAGCGGATTGTCACAGAATTATCTTCAGCAAAGGATTCTCTGTCACAACATTACCTTTCTCATCCACCATCCCTAGCCGATCAACTGATCCAACCACCCCATGACCCCCCTCCATAGCTCCTATACTGCTACGCCCTCATCTAAAAGTATTGTTAGAATGTCCCAATCACTTACATATTAAACAGAACACAAAAAATGACTCAACCACCATCAACTGTTTGTAATGAAACTTCTTACCAATAGTAATCCACAAAAAATCAATTAGACGCTTTTAAGCATCTAGTTAAACACAGACTCTTGGGGTAACTGGGTGGAAGATCACTTGAGTTTGGTTGTCCAAACACAAATACCGGCATGAAATTTTCCCAAGCATACAGATAATAGATGGATTCTAAAACAGAAGAGGGAGTTCCAGGAACCTAACCCATGAAGCAATCAGTGACGAGTACCGATTCATGTGCAGGATGAACCTCCACCTGAAGAGAAATATTTTGACACCATTGAAGCTTCAAGGATCTGTAAATCACGTGTGGATCAAATCTCCCTTCATTGAAAATTGAATCATAAAGTGGAAACCATCCAGTAACCCTATCATTGCCCGATCCTGGCGATTTTAATATCCAAAAAAAAATCTGTCAAAAGACTCCACCAATGGTCAGTGCTTCACGAACCGGGAAACCAATGTCAATCTATAAAGCATAGAGGCCGCATGAAACTCCAAGTTCGATAAATATAAATGAGTGTGACCTTCATATAAATCAGAAACCTTCAAGAAAAGATCAATTCAAGGTAAAGGGGGGAGAATATCAGGCACCAGAGGAGGGATGAAGACCAAATCCTAATCACCATCAAGCGAAAATCCCTCCCCAGCAAGTGGGAGGAAGGATCACCATTGGTTTCTTCAAGGATTAATCAGAAGAGAAGAAGAGAGAAATCCATTTTGTGGGTTTTTGGATTAGGGGTTTTCTCAATGTTTTACTGGTTTTAAGGGTTTTTAGAGTTTTTAGTTGTTTTATGGGTTTCTATGGGTTTTTAGGATTTTTAAGTTTTTAGTGGTTTCTTTGGTTTTTAGGGGTTTTTCAGGGTTTTTATGATTTTTTAAGGTTTCATGGATTTGAGGGGGGTTTTTAGGATTTTTATGGTTTTTATGGGTTTTTTGGGTTTTTTGGGATTTTGATAATTTTTAGGAAATTTAAGGGGTTTGTGGGATTTTAGGATTTTTTTAGGTTTTTAGGGTCTTTTGGGTTTTAGGGTTATTTTGAGTTTTTATTTGTTTTAAGGTTTTATAGAGTTTTTAACATTTTTAGGGGTTTAAAGGTTTTTATAGTTTTTAATGATTTTTTAAGGTTTGGGTTTTTTAGGTTTTTTATGGTTTTAGGGTTTTAAGGGTTTTTTTACATTTTTTAAATATTCATTGTTTTTAGGGGTATTTTATAATTTTTATGGTTTTTAGGGGTTTTTATGGTTTTTAGGGAATTTGATGGTTTTTAGGGGTTTTAAAGGGCTTTAGAGTTTTTAGGGTTTTTATGGTCTTTTTGGGTATTTGAAGTTTGTTTTGAGTTTTTTAGGGTTTTTAAGGTTTTTATAGTTTTTAAATTTTATGGGGTTTTAAGGGTTTGTATAGTATTTAGTGGTTTTTAGTGTTTTTTTGGGTTTTAGGATTTTTTTAAGGTTATTTGGGTCTTTATGGTTTTCAAGGGTGTTTAGGGTTTTTACATTTTGATGGATTTTTAGATGTTTTTTAGGATTTTTATGGTGTTTAGGTTTTTTAAGGATTTTGATGGGTTTTATGGTTTTTCAAGGGCTTTTAGGTTTTTTGGGGTTTTCATGGTTTTCAGATTCTTTTTGGGTTTCTTTGGTTTTTTTGATTTTTTTAGGGTTTTATGGTTTTATGGTTTTATGGTTTTATGGTTTTATGGTATTTAGATTTTTTTAATGTTTTTAAGGTTTAAAGGTTTTTTGAGTTTTTAGTGGTTTTTAGGGGGGTTTCGGGGGTTTTTGGGTTTGTTAAGAGTTTTAAGGTCTTTTTGGGGTTTTATGGTTTTTTTGAGTTTTTTAGGGTTTTAAGGTTTTTTAGATTTTTTTAACATTTTAGGGGTTTTAAGTGTATTTATAGTTTTTAGTAATTTTTAGGGGTTTTATGAGTTTTTAGGATTTATATGGTTGTTACGGGTCTTATGGTTTTCAAGGGTTTCTAATGTATTTAAATTTTTTTATGTTTTCAAGTATTTTTAGGGTTTTTAGTTTTTTATGGTTTTTAGTTTTTTAAGGGTTTTGTGGATGTTGAGGGATTTTTGAGATTTTTAGGGTTTTTAGGGTTTTTTAGGCTTTCTAGGGCCTTTTTGGGTTTTAGGTTTTTATTTTATTTTTAGGGGTTTTAAGGTATTTTAGAGTTTTTAAAAGTTTTTATTGGTTTTAAGGGGTTTTTATAGTTTTTAGTGTTTTGGGGGGTTTTATGGGTTTGTAGGGTTTTTAATGTTTTTAGGAGTTTTTATTGTTTTCAAGGGTTTTTTAAGGTTATTACGATTTTTTATGTTTTCTTTGATTTTTATGGATTTTTAGAGGTTTTAGGATATTTTTTGGTGTTAATGGTTTTTAGGGGTTTTATAGACTTTTAGGGTTTTTAAGGTTTTTAGGTGTTTTATGGTTTTCAGGGTTTTTATGGTTTTAGGGTTTTTTTACATTTTCATGGATTTTTAGTTTTTTTAGTATTTTTTAGGGTTTTAGGGTTTTTAGGGAATTTGAGGGGTTTTATGAGTTTTTAGGATTTTTATATGGTGTTTAGGGGGCTTGTGGTTTTCAAGGGTTTTTTCAGGGATTTTCGATGTTTTTTAAGTTTTTATGGTTTTTAGGGGTTTTTTAGGATTTTTATGGTTTTTAGGATTTCTAGGGTTTTTAAAAAAAATTAGGGTTTTTAGTCTTTTTTGGGGTCTTAGGGTTTTTTGGTTATTTTAGGGTTTTTCAGGTCTTTTGGATTTTTTGGGTATTTTTTGTGTTTTTTAGGGGTTTTAAAGCTTTTAGAGTATTTTAATGTTTTTAGGGGTTTTAAGGGGTTTTAGAGTTTCTATTGGTTTTTAGGATTTTATGGGTTTTTAGAGATTTTTAAGGTTTTGGTGATTTTTATGGTTTTAGGGGTTTTCCAGAATTTTTAGGGTTTTTTACATTTTCTTGGATTTTTCATGGGTTTTTAGGGTTTTGAGGGTCTTTTTGGGTTTTTAGGGTTTTTATGGGTTTTATGTGTTTTATTGTATCTTGTAGTTTTTTTAGCATTTTTAGGGGTTTTAATGGATTTTATAGATTTTAGATTTTTATGGTTTTTAGAGTTTTTTATGGTTTTATGGTTTTTAATGGTTTTCAAGGGTTTTTTATGATTTTGAGGGTTTTTTGGTTTTTTGAGTTTTATAGGGGTTTTAAGGTTTTTTGAGTTTTTCTAACATTTTTAGGGGTTTTGAGTTTTTAGTTGGTTTTTGGGTTTTTATTTATTTTTATTGATTTTTAGGGTTTTCATTGTTTTTATGGTTTTCAGGTGTTTTTCAGGTGGTTTTCATGTTTTTTAGATTTACGTAGGTTTTTCTGGTTTTTTTTGGATTTTTATATATTTTTTGGTTTTTATAGTTTTTTGGGATTTTTAGGGGTTTTAGGATTTATATGAGGTTCTAGGTTTTTTTGGGTTTTAAGGTCTTTTGGGGATTTTAGGGGTTTTTAAATATTTTATGTTTTTTAATGTTTTTAGAGATTTTTAATGTTTTATGGTTAAGGGGTTTTAGATTTTTTTGATTTTTTTGTTGTTTTTTCAGGTTTTATGGGTTTTTAGGGTTTTTTAAGGTTTTAGGGGGTTTTATGATTTTTAGGGTTTTTTTAGGGTTTGTAGTGTTTTTACGTTTTCATTGGATTTTATGTTTTTTTAGGGTTTTTAGAGATTTGGGGGGTTTTTTTGGATTTTTAAGGGTTTTAGGGTCTTTTATAGGATTTTTGGGTATTTTGTGTTTTCTTGGTTTTAAGGTTTTTTGAAGTTTTTTAACATTTTTAGGGGTTTTAAGGTTTTTAGAGTTTATCGTAGTTTTAAGGTTTTTTATGAGCTCTTATTAAGGTTTTTATGGTTTTTATGGTTTTCAGGGGGTTTTCATGGTTTTAATGGTATTTTATGTTTTCATGGATTTTATGGGTATTTTGGATTTTTATGATTTTCATGGTTTTTAAGGATTCTGAGTATTTTTAGGGGTTTTCAAGGATGTTTTGACCTTTTTTGGGTTTTTAGGGTCTTTTTGGGGTTTAGAGTTGTTTTTGAGTTTTTTTTTGGTTTTTAAGATTTTTAGGGATTTTTAGGGGTTTTTATGGTTATTAGGTTTTTTTAGGTTTTTTGCATTTTCATGGATTTTATGGGTTTTTAGGATTTTTATGGTGTTTTTTAGAGTTTTTATGTATTTTGAGAGGTTTAGGAGATTTAATGGGTTTTTCGGGGTTTTTCAGTGCTTTTATGGCCTTTTAGGGGTTCTAGGGTTTTTTAACACTTTAGGATTTAAAAGGTTTTTAGAGACTTTTAACATTTATAGGGGTTTAAGCTGTTTTAGAGTTTTTAGTGATTTTTTAGGGTTTTTATGGGTTTTTAGGTTTTTAGGGTTTTTATGGTTTTTAGGGGGTTTTCAGGGTTTTTAGGGTTTTTTATTTTTTCATGGATTTTTACAGGGGTTTTAGGATTTTTTTGGTTTTAATGTTTTTTATGATTTTTCAGTGATCTTAAGGTGTTTTGGGATTTTTAGGGGGGTTTCGTTTTTTTAGGTTTTTTGGGTTATTTAGTGTTTTTTACATTTTTTTGAGTTTTTTAGGTTTTTAGATTTTTTTTACCATTTTTAGGGGTTTTAAGGTTTTTAGTGGTTTTCCGGGTTTTATGGGTTTTATGGGTTTTTAAGGTTTTTTGGGTGTTTTATGGTTTTCAGGGGTTTTCCAAGGTTTTTACCGATTTTTATATTTTCATGGATTTTTAGGGGGTTTATGTTTTCATGGTTTTTTAGGGTTTTTAGGGATTTTTAGGGTTTTGAAGAAATTTTAGGGGTTTTAGGGTTTTTATGGTTTTTTAGGGTTTTTATGGTTTTTTAGGGTTTTTAGGGTATTTTTGGGTTTTATAGTTTTTTTAATTTTTAGGGTTTTTAAGTTTTTTGAACGTTTTTAGGGGTTTAAGGGCTTTTAGAGTTTGTAGTGGTTTATAGTTTTTATGGGTTTTGAAGGTTTTTATGATTTTTTATGCTTTTTCTGTTTTTTAGGGTTTTTAATGTTTTTTACATTTTGTAGATTTTTAGGTATTTTTAGGGGTATTGTGGTTTTTAGGGTTTTTTAGTGTTTTTAGGGATTTTGATGGTTTTTATAATTCTTCAAGCGGTTTTATGGTTTTTAGGGTTTTTAGGGTCTTCTGGGTTTTTAGGGTTTTGTTTGAGTTTTTAGGTTTTTTTGATTTTTTAGGGTTTTAACGTTTTTAGGGTTTTTAGCGTTTTAGTGGTTTTTATGTGATTAAAGAATTTTTAGGGTTTTTTATGGTTTTTAGGGGTTTTTATTATTTTCATGGGTTTTTTAGGTTATTAGGGTTTTTTATGTTTTCATGGATTTTAGAGGATTTTAGTATTTTTATGGTTTTTTGAGGTTTTTAGGGTTTTTATGGGTTTTGAAGGGTTTTTGGTCTTTTCATGGGTTTTTATGGTTTTTATGGGTTTTCAGGGTTTTTAGTGTGTTTTTGGGTCTTTAGGGTTATTTTGACTCTTTAGGGTTTTATGGTCTTTTTGAGTTTTTTAACATTTTTTGGGGTTTCAATGGATTTTCAAGTTTTTAGTAGTTTCTTAGGGGTTTTATGGGGTTTTAGGGTTTTAAGGTATTTAGGGGGTTTTTTGGTTTATAAAGGGGTGTTCATAGTTTTTAACCTTTCCATGTAATTTTTAGATTTTTATTATTTTTAGGGTTTTTTTTGGGTTTTTAGGGTTCTGAGGATTTTATGGGCTTTTTAGAGTTTTTAGGGGTTTTATAGGTTTTAAGGGTCTTTTGGGGTTTTAGGATTTTTTTTGAGTTTTTTAACTTTTTATGGTTTTTAGTGTTTTTTGATGATTTTAGAGGTTTTAAAGGTTTTTAGAGTTTTTAGTGGGTTTTTGGGTTTTTTAAGGTTTTTGGGGTTTTATGTTTTTTAGGGATTTTAGGGATTTCTATTTTTCATGGATTTTTGAGGGGTTTTTTGGATTTTTAATGGATTTCTCAATGGTTTTATAGGTTTTTTAAGGTTTTTGGGGTTTTGGGTTTTTTTAGAGTTTTTAAGGTTTTTTAGATTTTTTTTAACTTTTTGGGATTTTTAAGGGTTATAGTGGTTTTCAG
This sequence comes from Viscum album, assembly GCA_963277665.1. Taxonomy (NCBI): domain Eukaryota; kingdom Viridiplantae; phylum Streptophyta; class Magnoliopsida; order Santalales; family Viscaceae; genus Viscum; species Viscum album. The sequence continues at coordinate 550,823,160 of OY728137.1, forward strand.
GTCTTTTTAAGGGTTTTTGGGGTTTTGTGTTTTTTTTTATTTTTCATGGATTTTTCAATGTTTTTTTAACTTTTTTGGGGTTTTAGTTTTTTTACATTTTCATGGTTTTAGTTGTTTTTTAGGATTTCTTTATTTTAGGTTTTTTAGGTATTTTAGGGATTTCGAGGAATTTTAGGGTTTTTCAGAGATTTTGTGGGGTTTTTAGGGTTTTTGGTCTTTTTGGGTTCTTAGGGGTTTTTTTGAGTTTTTAGGCTTTTCATGTTTTTTTAGAGATTTTTATAATTTTTATGGTTTTAAAGGGTTTTTTGTGGTTTTAGTGGTTTTTAGGGTTTTATGGGTTTTTAAGTGTTTTTTTGTGTCTTTTGTGTTTTTTATGTTTTCATGAATTTTTAGGGGATTTTTTGGATTTTTATGATTTGAATAGTTTTTAGGTTTTTTAGAAATTTTGATTGTTTTTACGGTTTTTGGGGTTTTTGGGGTCTTTTTGGGTTTTTAGGGTTTTTTTAGTTTTTTGGGATTTTAAGGTTTTTTATAGTTTTTTATCGTTTTTAGGTGTTTAAAATACTTTTAGATTTTTTAGTAGGTTTTTAGGGGTTTTATGGGTTTTTATGGGATTTTATGTGTTTTTAGGGTTTTTAGTGGTTTTTATGGTTTTCACAGTTTTTAAGGGTTTTTTACATTTTCAGGGATTTTTAGGGGTATTTTTGGATTTATATAGGTTTTAAGGTTTTTAAATATTTTGCGGGTTTTTAAGGTTTTTAGGGGTTTACTTGGGTTTTAAGGATTTTTAGGGGTTTTAGGGCCTTTTGGGGGGTTTTGGGGTTTTTAAGATTTTCTTAGGGATTTAAGGTTTTTTAGATTTTTTATGTGTTTTAAGGTTTTTTTGAGTTTTTAGTGTTTTTTATGGTTTTGATGGGTTTTAATGTATATTTAGGTTTTTAGGGGTATTTTTTGTTTTCAAGCATTGTTCAGGGTTTTTAGGGTTTTTTATGTTTTCATGGATTTTAGGGGGTTTCTGAGATTTTTTTTGGTCTTTGGGGTTTTTCGGGTTTTTGGGGGTTTTAGGGTGTTATTTGGGTTTTAGAGGTTTTTTTGATTTGTTATGGTTTTTGTGGTTTCTTAGAGTTTTGTAAGGATTTAGGGTTTTAATGAGATTTTAGATATATAAGTGATTTTTTTGTGGTTTTATGGGTTTTTAGGTTTTTTATGGTTTTTAGGGATTTTTATGGTTTTCAGGGGTTGGTCATAGTTTTTAGGGTTTTTTAAATTTTCATGGGTTTTTAGATTATTTTTATGGGTTTTTAGAGTTTTTAGGGTTTTTTGAGGGTTTTTAGGGTTTTTAGTTATTTTGAGGGTCTTTTGGGATTTTATGATTTTTTTAATATTTTCAGGTTTTTAATGTTTTTAGAGTTTTTTAAAGTTTATTGGGGTTTTAAGGGTTTATAGAGTTTTTAGTTGTTTTTATGGTTTTTATGAGTTTTTTGTTTTTAAGGGTTTTTAAGGTTTTTAGGGGGTTTTATAGTTTTTAGGGGTTTCTAATGGTTTTGTGTGTTTTTTACTTTTTTATGGATTTTTAGGGGTTTTTATTGTTTTTAGGGTTTTTAGGTTTTCTTAGGTTTTTAAAGGATTTTAGGGGTTTTTAGGGATTTTTTGTGGTTTATATAGTTTTTAGGATTATTTTAGGGTCTTTTTGTGTTATTAGGGTATTTTGGTTGTTAGGGTTTTTATGGTTTTCTAGATTTTTTTAACATTTTTAGGGGTTTTGAGGGTTTTTAAAGTTTTTAGTGGTTTTTTAGGGTTTTATGGGATTTTTTAAGGATTTTTGGGTTTTTTTTGGTTTTTAGGGGTTTTTATTTTTTTTACATTTTCATTGATTTTTAGGGTTCTTAGGATTTTTATTGTTTTTAGTAGTTTTTAGGGTGTTTCAAGGTTTTTTGGGTTTTTTGGGGTTTTATGAATTTTAGGGGTTTTCATAGTTTTTTAGGTCTTTTTGTTTTTTTAGATTTTTTAGTGGATTTTTAGTGTTTTTATGGGGTTCTAGGCTTTTTTTAGGTTTTTAGGGGTTTTATGGTTTTCAGAGGTTTTTTCTGGGTTTTTAATATTTTTTACATCTTCATGGAATTTTATGAGTTTTTAGGATTTTGATGGTTTTTAGGGGTTTTAGGGTGATTTTGGAGGTTTTTTTGAGTTTTTAGAGGTCTTTACGTTTTTTTAGGGTTTTAGGGACTTTTAAGGTTTTTAGGGTTTTTTAAAGATTCTTAGGTTGTTAAGGTTTTTTATATTTGGTTAACATTTTTTATCGGTTTTAAGGGTTATTAGAGTTTTTTAGTTCTTTTGGGTATTTTTGGGTTTTTAGGGTCTTTTACGTTTTCATTGATTTTTTGGGGTTTTTTATGATTTTTATGGTTTTTAGGGGTTTTTTGGGTTTTTAGTGATTTTGAGGTTTTTTCAAATATTTCTGGGTATTTTTGGGTTTTAAGGGTTTTTAGAGTTTTGAGTGGGTTTATGGTTTTTATGGATTTTTAGGGTTTAAAAGGTTTTTTGGGGGGTTTTGTGGTTTTTTTGGGTTTTTCAAGGTTTTTGGGGGTTTTTAGGGTTTTTACCTTTTCATGGATTTTTAGAGGGTTTTTTCGGATTTTTTTAGGGTCTTTTGGGTTTTTAGGTTTTCAGGTTTTTTAGTTGTTTTGGGTTTTAAGGTTTTTAGTGCTTTCAACTTTTTAGGGGATTTAGTGATTTTTATGAGTTTTATTGGGTTTTAGGGTTTTTTATAGTGTTTAGGTGTTTTATGGTTTTTAGGGGTTTTCAATGTTTTTAGAGTTTTTTACATTTTCGTGTATTTTATGGGGTTTTTATGATTTTTGTGGTTTTTAGGGTTTTTCTTACGGATTTAGGGTTTTTAATGGTATTATGCTTTTTATGAGTTATTAAGGTTTTTGGGTCTTTTTTGTTTTTAGGGTCTTTTTGAGTTTTTAAGGGTTTTAAATTTTTTTGGAGTTTTTCTATCATTTTTAGGGGTTTTAAGGATTTTTGTTGTGTTTTAGAGTTTTTATGGGTTTTTAGCGGTTTTATGGTTTTAAGGGGTTTTAATGGTTTTTATGATTTCATGGATTTTTATTGGTTTTTAGGATTTTAAGGGTTTTTAGGGTTTTTAGGTTTTTGAGAGTTGTTATTGGTTTTTAGGGTTTTTAGGGATTTTCAAAGTTTTTAGGGTCTTTTTGGTTTTTTAAGGTTTTTCTTGATATTTTTATTATTTTAAGGTTTTTTAGAGATTTTTTTATCATTTTGGGGGTTTAAAGGGTTTTTAGAGTTTTTAGAGTTTTTAGTGGTTTTAGGGTTTTTATGGATTTGTAGGGGTTTTAAGGTTTTTATGGGTCTTTATTGTTTTTTGGGTTTTTTTCTGGGTTTTTAGAGTTTTTTACGTTTTCATGGATTTTTAGGTGTTTTTTAGAATTTTTAGAGATTTTAGGTTTTTTTTTGAATTTTTAGGGGTTTTTACGGTTTTTAGGTCTTTTCAGGGTTTTTAGGGTCTTTTGGGGTTTTAAAGTTTTTTTTTGAGTTTTTGAGTTTTTTAAGGTTTTTTATAATTTTAACGTTTTTAGGGGTTTAAAGAGTTGTTAGAGTTTTTAATGGTTTACGTTTTTTATGGGTTTTAGGGTTTTTAAGGTTTTATCGGTTCCTACATTTTTCAAGGGTTTTCCAGGGATTTTAGAGTTTTTACATTTTCGTGAATTTTTAGGGGGGGTTTATAATTTTTATGGGTTTTAGGGGTTTTTAGGGTTTTTATGATCTTTAAGGTTTTTAGGTGTTTTCTGTGGTTTTTAGGGTATATAAGGGGTTTTAGGGTCTTTTTGGGTTTTTGGGTTTTTTTTAGATTTTTAGGGTTTTTAAGTTTTTTTGTTTTTTTTACATTTTAAGGGGTTTTAAGGATTTTTAGAATTTTTAATGGTTTTATGGTATTTATTGGTTTTTAGGGGTTTTTAAGCTTTTTGGGGGTTTTATTGTTTTTAGGGGGTTTCCAGGGTTTTTAGGGATTTTATGTTTTCATAGATTTTAGGGGGTTTTTATATTTTTATGGTTTTTATTTTTTTAGGTTTTTAGGGATTTTGAGGGGTTTTATGGGTTTTTAGTGGTTTTTTGGGTTTTTTGGGGTTTTAGAGTCTTTGAGTTTTTAATGTTTTCTTAGTTTTTCAGGGTTTTATATTTTTTTCAAGAAAGGTTTTTTATAGATTTTTAACATTTTTTTGCGATTTTAAGAGTTTTTAGAGTTTTTAGCTATTTTTTAGTGCTTTGGTGGGTTTTTAGAGGTTTTAACTTTTTAATGGGTTTTATGGTTTTTAGGATTTAGTTAGGGTTTTTAGTGTTTTTTTACATTTTCATGGATTTTTAGGGGTTTTATAGGATTTTTATGGTTTTTGGGGGTTTTAGATATTTTGAGGGGTTTTATGGTTTGTCATGGGGTTTAAGGGTTTTTAATGTTGTTTTGGGTTTTATGGGTTTTCTTGGAGTTTTTAGGGGTTTTATAGGTTTTTAGAGTTTTTTAACTTCTTTAGGGGTTTTATGTGTTTTTAGAGTTTTTAGTGGTTTTTTTGGTTTTTATGGGCTTTTATGTTTTTAGGGGATTTTATGGGTTTTCAGTGGTTTTTAGGTTTTCATGTATTTTCAAGGGTTTTTAATATTTTAATTGTTTTTCATGGTTTTTATGGTCTTTTGGGGTTTTTAGAGTTTTTTTTGAATTTATTAGAGTTTTTACATTTTTTAGAGTTTTTTTAACATTTTAAGGGGTTTTAGAGTTTTTAGTGGGTTTTTACATTTTTATGGGTTTTTAGGATTTTAAAGGATTTTAGAGGGTTTTATGGTTTCCATAGATTTTTCAGGGTTTTAGGGTTTTTTACATTTTCATGGATTTTTTGGGGTTTTTAGGATTTTTATGGGTTTTAGGGGTTTTAGGGATTTTGAGGGATTGTAGGGCTTTTCAAGGGTTTTTTGGATTTTTAGGGGTTTTTAGGGGTTTTAGGGTCTTTTTGGGTTTTTTGATTTTTTAAGGTTTTTTAGAGTTTTTCATTGTTTTTAGGGAGAAGGTAAGTGCAGGGCCAGTCTATTAAGGGTGGGGTGGGGCCAAACAGCCCACACCCAAAAATACTTGGACCCCCTATGACACTAAATCCCCAAAAGACCCAAAAAGCTGGAAGGAAAACAGCGGGAACTATAAATCGATGACCGCCCTTAAAGGGTCCTCATCAGCACCATTACCAGAGGAAGCATCTGATTCCACTGACTCCCATTCAGAAGAATCATATTCCTTTAAGAAGGTCATGTAATACTCCCTGAGACATTGTTGTTCCACATTCAATTGTGCCCTATTAGACCGACTTCCCCTGCCAGAGTCAACCTCCTTAGCTTTGAAAGAGGCTCTCATGGACACTGTCCTCAGAAAAGCCTGATAGTCCTTCCTTGGTTTCCTCCTACAGGGAACTGAAGAGACCTCCGCAGATTTGTTTTCCTTCCCATAACGAATGACCATCTCTAGAAGGGCCCTCTCCTTGATGACCATATTCATGTTCTTCTCCATCCTTCTACGATCCTCCTGGATAAAATCTTTTTCCGGAATGAAGGAGGCTTCCTGATTAAGAGAACATACAGCTAGAATCCTTTTTTGAAGCACGTTAGGAGCCACCGTAGGTTCCTGAGAAGCCAGAAAAAGATGGGGCACCCCACCAGCCAGGGCCAACTGCAAGTGCCCCTCCCCCCTAGGTAGCTCGCTTTCATCCCCCTGGACAGAGTGCACAGTCTCTAACCCATGAATTGACTTTATCCCCTACTCCCCAGCTCCATCCAAGGACCCAAGAGTATCCAGCATCGACTCAGCTTAACAAGCATTAAGGACCACACAACCTCCACCATGCCTAGCAGCAACAACCTGCTCCTCTCTTAGCATTTGTACAACCAACCTTACATTCCCAGCATCAGCAAATAGAGTCCCTTGCCCCTCCTTCCTAGGAGTATTGTCAACCTTCCCATCATTCACATCAGAATCATCATAATTGTGACCAAGAGCCTGTAACTCCCTAATCTCCTGCTCATCAACACCACTCGATTTCCCAGTTATGTCTAACAATAGCTCATCTTCACAAGACTTTTGGGCCACACTACCTCCACCCCCCTCAGCAACAACGGCCTGCACCCCACTTTCCTGTTCATCAGACCCTTCACTCCCCTAAAAAAGTGGAGACCCTTGAACCTCTCCCTCAAGCTCCATCCCCTCAAAGCGATTGATGATTAGGACTAATTCCTGCCTCTACTTCAGACTGCTATTAGAGGAGACTGACTTCCCATCAGCAGCAACCTCCCTGCATAAGAAACTTCCAGCATCCAAGAGCTTCAAGTCACTCCTCAATCGCTTGAAAATGTCAGTCACCTTGGGTTCCGGTTGACGCTGAAAACCCATGCAGATCCATGACCCCTCAACACTACTGGGGGGGCCTCCCGCACAATCATTACGTCCAGGGATCCATAACCATGCCCAGATGATCCACCCCCAAAGAAGAATTCCTTCCAAGCTCGATTGAAGTAGTGGCTGCAACCTCCACCATATTCATCCCCACCCGAGCCTGCCCCCCTTCCCCGGACTCAACTTGAGCATGAGGATCCTTGTGGACAACCTCCTGCACCTCACCCCGATTCTGCTTCTCCTTGCCAGTCACCTCCTGAGATCGGTTCAAAGCACAACAATTACTTCCGCTACACCTACAAGCCCGAACATTATGACCCAGAAGCCAGCAGGAGAAGCAGAAATCCGTCCATGACTCAAAGATCATAGGTTGCTTTCACCAAAGCTCCTCACCAACAACAATCCAAAAAAAAAATTAATCGGTCCTTTAGAAGCATCAATATCCACAAAGACCCTTGGGGAGACTGGATGTCAAAGGGCCCTTGTTCTACTATCGACGCATAATAACCTTCCCACCAAATTCCACAACATTTAAATAATGGAGAATTTTTGAAAATGGAGGGGTAGTTCCAAAAATCTAACCCACGTTTCCACCATCGGTGAATCACAGTTTAGGTGCAGGTCAAAGCTACCCCTAGAAAGTGAAAAGCGAGAACCATTGCATCTTCTTGGAGCCGCCGACCAGGCATGAACCAAATCCTCTTCAGAAACAAAGTAAATCAATATATGACGGCTATCAAGAAGACCTACCGTAGCACGGTCTTGGAGGTCCCATTATTCAAACACAAATCTATCGAAAACATCAACCGGGGGTCGCCAGTTCAAGAAATGAGCAACCAAGGACAGTCTATGCAGGGCAGAGGCCTCATTGAACTCCACAATCGATAACTGAAGCTGTGGAAATCCATCATGTAAGTTAGAAACCTTAGGTCATATCTCAATCCGTGGAAAAGGATGAAGAAAATCAGGAACCGAGAATGGGACAAAAGGATGCCCATTATCAAGAATCAGCGAAGTCCCCTCCCCTGCGGAGGGGGGAGGGCGAGGTGCAAGAGCAGTCGTCATCTTCAAGTATGCCGTAGGAGAATAGAATCGCCATTGTGGGAGAGCCGAGCCGCCATCTCATTGTTTTTAGGGATTTTAAGGGTTTTTAGAGTTTTTATTGATTTTAGGGTTTTTTATGGGGTTTTAAGGTTTTTATGGTTTTTTGGGGGTTTTATGGTTTTTATGGGTTTTTTAGGGTTCCTAGGTTTTTTTGTTTTCATTTATTTTTAAGGGTTTCAAGTTTTTTTATGATTTTTAGGGGTTTTTAGGGTTTCTCAAGTGTTTTTATGATTTTCAGGATTTTTCCGGGTTTTAGGGTATTTTTTGGGTTTTATGGGGTTTTTAGGGTATTTATGGTTTTTTACGTTTTCATAGATTTTTAGGGTTTTTTTAGTATATTTATGGTTTTTACGGTTTTTTATGGTTTTTATGGATTTTTAGGGGTTTTAGGGGTTTTAAAACATTTTTAGGGGTTTTCAAAGTATTTAGGATATTTTTGGTTTTTTTGGGTTTTTTTGAGTTTTTAGGGTATTTAAGGTTTTTAGAGTTTGTAATATTTTTAGGAGTTTAAAGGGTTTTTAGAGTTTTTAGTGGTTTTTAGGGGGTTATGTGTTTTCATTTTTTTTTACGATTTTTAGGGGTTTTGGAGGTTTTTAGGGTTTTTTACATTTTCATTGATTTTTAGTTTTTTTTAGGATTTTTACTATTTTTTAGTGTTTTCAGAGATTTTGAGGGGTTTTCAGGGGATTTTAATGTTTTAAAGTTTTGGGTTTTTATGGTGTTTTGAGTCTTTTGGGTTTTTTTGAGTTTTTTTAGAGATTTTAGGATTTTTTAGAGGTTTTTAACATTTTTAAGGGTTTTTAGATTTTTAGTGGGTTTTGGAGTTTTTATGTGTTTTTAGGGTGTTTAAGATTTTTAGGGGTTTTATGGTTTTTCGGGGTTTTTAAATTTTAATTTATTTTAGTGGGTTTTTAGAATTTCTACCTTTTTTAGGGAATTTGGGGATTTTTGAGGGTTTTAGGGTGTTGTAGGGTTTTTAGGGTATTAAGGGTTTTTTTTGGTCTTTTGGGTTTTTAGGTTTTTTTTGAGTTTTAGGAGTATTATGTTTTACAGTTTTGTAACATTTTAGGGGTTTAAAGGGTTTTTAGAGTATTTAGTGGTTTTTAGTATTTTTAGGGGTTTTAAAGGTTTTTAGGGGTTTTTATGGGTTTCAGGATTTTTTTGGTTTTTTGGGTTTTTTATGTTTTAATGGATTTTTAGGGGGGGTTCGGATTTTTTTGGTTTTTATGGTTTTTATGGTTTTTAGGGGTTTTGAAGGTGTTTAGTAATTTTTAGGTTTTTAGGGGTTTCAAGGTTTTTGGGACTTTTTGGGTTTTTACGGTTTTTTCTAGTTTTTTAGGGTTTTTAAGGATTTTTAGAGTTTCTTAAAGTTTTTAGGGGTTTTAAAGGTATTTAGAGTTTTAGTGGTTTTTTGGGTTTTTTTTTGTTTTTTAAGGTTTTTCTATGTTTTACGGTTTTAAGGGGGTTTTCATGGTTTTTATGGTTTTTTATGGTTTCATGACTTTTTAGGGGTTTTTTATGAATTTTATGGATTTTAGTGTTTTATGGTTTGTAGGGATTTTAATGGTTTTTTGTGTTTTCAGGGGTTTTTAGGGTTTTCAGAGGTTTTTAGGGGTTTTCAGGGTTTTTAGGGTCTTTTAGGGTTTTTGGGGTTTTTTTAGTTTTTTATGTGTTTTTAGAGTTTTTCTACAATGAAAATTTTTTAATAGTTTTTTTAACCTTTTTAGGGGGTTTTAGTGTTTTTAGAAATTTTAGCGTTTTTTAGGGTTTCTATTGGTTTTTATGGGTTTTTAGGTTTTTAAGGGGTTTTTTTGTTTTTTGGGGGATTTTAGGGTTTTTATGGATTTAGAGAGTTTTAGGGGGTTTAGGGTTTATAGGGATTTTTAGGGGTTTTGGGTTGTTTTTTGGGTTTTTACATATTTTTTAGGCGTTTCAAATTTTTTTTAGAGTTTTTTAATGTTTTAGGGGGTTTTAGGAGTTTTAGAGTTTTTAGTGGTTTTGGGGGTTTTAAGGTTTTTTACGGTTTTAGGCGTATTTTTTGAGGTTTTTTAGGAATTTTAAAGATTTCATGGATTTTTAGGGGTTTAGTAGAATTTGTATGGTTTTTTTATTTTTTAGGTTTTTTAGTGATTTGAGGGTTTTTAGGGGATTTAGGGATTTTAGGGATTTTAAGGATTTTAGTCTTTTGTAGGTGTTTTAGTGTCTTTTGGGGGTTTTAGGGGTCTTTTGATTTTTTAGGGATTTAAGGTGTTTTTAGGGATTTTACATTTTTATATATTTTTATGGGGGTTTTAGGATTTTTATGGTTTTAGGGTTTTTTAGTGTTTTTATATAATTTGAGGGTATTAACATTTTTCAGGGGGTTTTAGGGTTTTATGGTTTTTAGGGTTTTAGGGGTTTTTTGGATTTTTAGGGGTTTTTTTTATTCTTTTGGGTTTTTACAGATTTTTATAGTTTTTAACATTTTACGGGGTTTAAGGGTCTTTTAAAGATTTTAGTGTTTTAGGGATTTTATGGGTTTTTATGGTTTTTAAGGTTTTTAGGGGGTTTTCAGGGTATTTAGGGTTTTTCCATTTTCAAGGACTTTTTGGGTTTTTAGTGGGTTTTTTGATGGCGCCTCATTCGCCTGGAATTCTTGATCTATCAACTCGCCTTTTGCCTCATAGGGTTTTTTTCCTCCCCAATGATGATGAATCCTTCACCTCACTCCATTCAGGTTCTTCTTTCTCTTCCTCGCTTACTCTGGCCTGCGTTTTCTCCTACTTCATTCTTCTGTCTCATTCATTCCTCTCTGATTTTCTTGTCTATGTTTCATCTCCCTACTTCGTGAGGTGCTTTGGTCTCTTCCTAGCCAGCTCTACCGTGCTCTAACTTTGAGTTCCTTCTCTTCTCTCTAGGTCAGATTTGGAGCGAAGGATACTCCAAGGTTTTGGGAAAGCAGTTTGGAAGACGTCGGATTCCTAGCCACTACCAGAGTAGGATCTTCCTTCTTGGGTTTCATCCTAATTTCCTCCTTTTCTTGTTGGGTTTTTTTCATAGGGTTTCTTCCTCAGTCACCTAACTTTTCTCTGACCTAGCATTCCACCGCTCCACTCTAGGTTGGATTTAGAGCAATGGATACATAGGGGTTTTTGGCCTTGCGGTTAGGTGGTCATGGAGTCCCACAGTTCAGCCTTCTTTTCTTTTCTCTTGTTTGTGTTCATTCCCAATTTCCTCGTGATTTAGTTTCATTTAGGGCACTGCCCTAGTTTTGGTTATCTTTTGGTGTTCTTCATCGATGGTGGTTTATGATCTATGATGGTGGTTTCATTCTCTAGTGTTGGTTGTTGGTGGCATGAAGATGAGATAGTGGTGATGTTGGCAACATTGGTTGGTGTCTCTTGATGGTGTTCTCTATTCGATGATGGAATCTGGTGATGTTTTGAGGTGAGAAATATAATGTTGCTTGTGATGTTATGAAGTCGGTGACCTGACGGTGCCGAGTTCACTTGGTGATGAGAATGGTGGTTCAATGGTATATGATATTTCTTCCTTCATTGATTTGATGGTGTTTATCTTCTCATGGTACTGATACAGGCCAACGGTTCCTATGGCTGATGGCCAGGGGTTCCTTTGGTTGATGATCAGCGGTTCCTCTAATCGACAGCTGGTGATTTTCATGATGATGACACTTGGAGAGGGGATGATGGTTAAGGGACTATGCCTTAGGTGATGTGATGATGGTGGTGACTATGTGGATATAACTCGACAGGACTGTCCTTGATCCACTGAAGACCGTTCCTTAGCCTTACCAGAGTGGAGACTTCCCTGACCCCAGAGCCCTTCTTCATAGGCAGGACAACAACATTTGAAATATAATTAAGGGAAACATATGGTTATTTCTTCTTGTATCATGCTTGTTCAGGGTGACCTTGGTCAAACCCAGTTGGGTATCGACCTAAGGCCTATATATACACTAGTTGATGTGATGCCCAAAGATTTGGAAGTTTCAAAAGGTCATGGGAACCCAGTTATATTCCACATGGATAGAAGTGGAGGAACTAGAGCTGAGATCCATAGTGATAACCTCATATTTATGCTTAGTAGAAATATCAATGAAAATGCACTCAAAATTGATCCTAATGATCTCAACCAGGGCTTGGTCAGCAAATATAGGTTTCCCCACTACACTTTCAATGTAACTTAAGCCCTCAGTTGTCCATGATTCCATAGGGATGTTTTGAAAATTCACCCATATATGAAAGACTGAGAAATACTCTTTACTAAGGGAGAATCCCAGTTGCCAATATTTGAGTATAATGGATCTACCTACAAAGAACGAAGGGCAGTGGGAAAGTAGTTCAACAAGATCACCAGAAGGATAAAACCTAAATAAGTATAACCCTTCATCATTGCATAGAGTCTCAATCAATTCCTCCCCCATAAAACTGATGCAATTATAGAAACTAGGGAAAATAGAAGATTCTTCCCCAAAAAATAGCCCAACAAAGTGTTACTCCACCTGGAAACTCCCTTCTGATGAACCGAGGGAGGAAGGCAAAACATAGGGTTTTTTTCCACCATCCACAGGGTGTGAAAGAACAAATTCATAAAATTGAGAAATGAATACAAGATTTATTCAACAACAGTTTTAGCCTAAAGTGAAGCCGCATCCTTAAAAAGGTCCCCAACAACACCGCCATCCACAGAATCCCCATCCAAAGAGTGGTCCAGGGAGTTAACGATAGGAAACATGAACAACAAAGCCTCGTTAGCACCCTTTGAAGATGAGTCATCCTTAAAATAGACCCCCAATGCTAGAACAACCTAAGAGGGATCCTTCATGATCCCAGATGGATGAAGGAAAACCATGGAATCCCCAATCACGATCGTAGAAGAACATTTGACCGCCATTGGGACACTAGGAGTAGCAACACCCACAACAACCCCATCCAAGAAAGGACCCCCCCCAACAAACTTGATCTTGGGCACAAAACCAGTACATTATTCGAGGAGGGCCCTTATTAACCCCCTCTAGTGAATACTCACACTTCCCAACAACAAAAACATCAACACCATCCACCTTAAAAGTATAATATTCCTTATAAACGACTTTGTCTTCCCAAGATATATGACACAAAACCTTCCCTTCCTCAGTGACTAGAAAAGAGATGAACCACATCTCCTTCTAAGGAGACCACTCCATCGAAGGCCATAGAAAGAAAGAGAAGCTTGGAAGTCTCTCACAACTCCCACGATCAAGCAATCTTTACCAAGTCATCAAGATAATTAGAGGGCAACCCTAGCGTGAGATCCATTTAAAGGAAATGGCTTTTATATTTTTTAAGGTTGTTTTGGGGTTTTATGTTTTTCAGGATTTTTTACATTATGATGGATTTAAAGTGGTTTCTTATAATTTTATGGTGTTTAGGGTTTTTTAGGGTTTTTAGGTATTTTGAGGATTTGTAGGGTTTTTAGGGTTTTTAGGGTTTTTAGGGTTTTTTATGTTCTTTTGGGTTTTTAGGGTTTTTTAGGGTTTTAAGGTTTTTTAGAGATTTTTAATATTTTTAGGGGTCTAAAAGGTTTTAATGTTTTTATTGAGTTTTATGGTTTTTATGGGTTTTTAGAGTTTTTTAAGTTTTTATGGATTTTATGGTTTTTAGTTGTTTTTTAGAGTTTTTCGGGGTTTTTTACATTTTCATGGACTTTTAGGTGTTTTTAATATATTTATGGGTTTTAGGGTTTTTTTAGTTTTTTTTGGGATTTAAAGGGTTTTTAGGGTGTTTTAAGGGTTTTTAGGGTTTTTAAGGGGTTTTAGGATCTTTTAGGGTTTTAGGGTTTTTTTTAACATTTTTAGGGTTTTAAAAGGTTTTAATAGTATTTAGTGATTTTGAGGGTTTTTATGGGTTTTTAGGGTTTTTATGTTTTTAGGGGTTTTATGGTTTTCAGGGGGGTTTTATGGTTTTTATGGTTTTTTACGTTTTCATGGAATTTTAGGGGTTTTTAGGATTTTGAAGTTTTTTAGGGATTTTAGTGATTTTAGGGATTTTAGGGATTTTAGGTATTTTAGAGATTTTAGGGATTTTGATGGTTTTTAGGGTTTTTCTAGGGTTTTTCGGGCCTTTTTGGGTTTTTAGTATTTTTTGAGTTCTTAAGGTTTTTAGTGCTTTTCAACATTTTTAAGGGATTTAAGGGTTTTTAAAACTTTTATCATATTTAGAGCTTTTATGAGTTAATAGGGTTTTTTAAAGTTTTTTTTGGGGTTTTATGGTTTCAGAGGTTTTTTAGTGTTTTATGTTTTTTTATATTTTTATGGATTTTAAGGTTTTTTAATATTTTTATAGTTTTTAAAGTTTTTTAGGGTTTTATAGATTTTTATGGATTTAAAGGTTTTTAGGGGGTTTTTTAGGGTTTTTAGGGTCTCTTGGGTTTTTAGAGTTTTTTTGGATTTTTAGGGTTTCTAAGGTTTTTTAAAGTTTTTTAATGTTCTTAGGAGTTTAAAGGGTATTTAGAGTTTTTAGTGGGTTTTTAGTGTTTTTATTAGTTTTTAGGGTTTTTAAGTTTTTAGGGTATTTTATGGTTTTCATGTATTTTTAAAAGTTTTGAGGGTTTTTTATGTTTTCATGGATTTTTAGGGGAGTTTTAGGATTTCTATGTGTTTTTAGAGTTTTTATAGATTTTGGGGGTTTAAGGTTTTTTAGGGGTTTTTAGGGTTTTCAATGTTTTTAGGGATTTTAGGGTCTTTTGTGGTTTTTAGGGTTTTTTGAGTGTTTGTGGGTTTAAAAGGTTTTCTATATTTTTTAACATTTTTATGAGTTTTAAGGATTTTTAGAGTTTTTAGTGGTTGTTAGGGTTTTTTTTACCTTTTTTAGTGTTTTATTGTTTTTACGTGTTTTTATGGTTTTTAGTGATTTTCTGGGTAATTAAGGTTTTTTATATTTTCATTGATTTTAAAGGGTTTTTAGGATTTTTAGTATTTCTAGGGTTTTTTAGGTTTTGAGAGATTTTGAGGGGTTTTAGGGGTTTTCAAGAGTTTTTAGGGGTTTTTGAGTTTTTTAGGGTTTTTACGGTCTTTTTGGATTTTTAGGGGTTTTTAATTTTTTTAGAGATTTTACGATTTTTTCGAGTTTTTTAACGTTTTTAGAGTTTTAGTGGGGTGTTTGGGTTTTTTATTGGTTCTTAGGTTTTTTATGGTTTTTAGGGGTCTTTATGCTTTCCAGGGGGTTTTCATGATTTTTAGAGTTTTTTTTGTTTTCATGGATTTTTAGGGGTGTTTTATGATTTTTTGGTTTTTAGGGGTTTTACGGTTTTTATGTGTTTTGGGGATTTTATGGTTTTTCAAGGGTATTGGGGTTGTTACAGACTTTTTTGTTTTTAGGGTTTTTTTGAGTGTTTTTTGGTTTTTAAGGGATTTTAGTTTTTTTAATGTTTTTAGGGGTTTTAAGGGTTTTTAGAGTTTTTAGTGGTTTTTAGGGTTTTTATGGGGGTTTGGGGTTTTATGTTTTTTAGGTATTTTTATGATTTTTAGAGGTTCTTTCGGATTTTTAGGGGGTTTTCATTTTTCTAGTTTTTTAGGGGGTTTTTAGGATTTTTAGGATTTTTAGGGTTTTTAAAGGTATTTAGGGATTTGAGGGTTTTTAGGTTATTTTTGAGGATTTAGGGGTTTTATTAGTTTTTTAGGGGTTTGAAGGTTTTTAGAGTTTTTTAACGTTTTGTTGTTTTAAGTGTATTTAGAGTTCTTAGTGGTTTTTTTAGGGTTTTTATGGAGTTTATGGGTTTTTTAAGATTTTTAGGTGTTTTTATGTTTTTTATGGTAAATCTAGGGATTTAGGGTTCTTTACATTTTTATGGATTTTGAGGTGGATTTTTGGATTTTTATGGTTTTAGTGATTTTGAGGGTTTTTATAGTTTTTAGTGCTTTTTAGGGGGTTTCAGGGTTTTGGGGGCCTTGTTCGGGTCTCAGGGTTTTTTTTGAGTTTTCAAGGGTTTTTAAGGTTTTTAGAGTTTTTAACGTCTTTAGGGGATTTAATGGTTTTCAGAGCTTTTAGTGCGTTTTTATTGTTTTTTGGTATTTAGGGTTTTTAAGGTTTTTAGTATTTTTTCATGTTTTTTAGTGTTTTTTACATTTTCATTATTTTTTAGGGGTTTTTTAGGATTTTTATGGTTTTAGGGTTTTTAGGGGTTTTATGGGTTTTGAGGGCTTTTAGGGTTTTTAGGAGTTTTTAGGCTTTTAGGGTTTTTAGGAGTTTTTAGGCTTTTAGGGTTTTTAAGTTTTTGAGGGTCTTTTTGGATTTTTAGGGGTTGTTTTGAGTTTCTTAGGGTTTTAAGGTATTTTAAATTTTGCATGGTTTTAGGGGTTTTAGGGTTTTTTAGAGTTTTTAGTAGGTTTTTAGGGTTTTTATGAGTATTTAGTGTTTTTAATGTTTTTAAGGGTTTTTATGGTTTATTGAATTTTTTAGGGTTTTTTGAGTTCTTACATTTTAATCAATTTTTAGGGTTTCTATGATTTTTTAGGTTTTTAGGGTCCATTTGGGGTTTTGGGGTTTTTTTGAGTTTTTAGGGGTTTTCAGATCTTTTTAATGTTTTTAGATGTTTTAAGTGTTTGTAGATTTTTTAGTGGTTTAGGGTTTTAATAGGTTTCTAGGGTTTTTTATGTTTTTCGGGGGTTTTGTGCTTTTCATGGGGTTTTCAATGTTTTTAGGGTTTTTTATGTTTTCATTGATTTTTAGGGGTTTTTAGGATTTTTTGGCTTTTAGGTTTTATTAGGATTTTAAGGGATTTTAAGGGTTTTCCGGGTTTTCCGGGTTTTTTTTGGGTCTTTTGGGTTTTCTGGGATTTTAGGGCCTTTTGGGGTTTTAGTGTTTTTTGTGTTTTTAGGGGTTTTTGTATGTTTTTTTGTGTTTTTGGGGTTTTGAATGTTTTTTAGGGTTTTTAACATTTTTATTGGTTTAAATGGTTTTAATATATTTTAGGGGTTTTTTGGGTTTTTTGGGTTTTTTGGGTTTTTTGGGTTTTTTCAGTTTTATAAGGGTTTAGGGTTTTTTTATGGGTTTCTTGATTTCTTTAGGGTTTTTAGGTGTTTCTTAAGTTTTTTATTATTTTTATGGTATTTAGGGTTTTTATGGATTTTGAGGGATTTTAATGTTTTTTAGGGACTTTACGGTTTTTAAGAGATTTTAGGTTTTTAGGGTTTTTGGAGTCTTTAGTGTGTTTAAGGATTTTTAGAGTTTTTAATGCTTTTTAGGGTTTAAAGGGTTTTTGGAGTTTTTAGTGTTTTTAGGGTATTTAGGGAGTTTTAGGGTTTTTAAGGTTTTTAGGGGTTTTTATGGTTTTAGGGGTTTTATAGGGTTTTTAGTGTTTTTTACATTTTCAAGGAATTTTGGGTGGGGTTTAGGATTTTTATGTTTTTTAGGGTTTTTAAGGATTTTGATAGTTTTTAGGGTTTTACGGTTTTAGGGTCTTTTTACGGTTTTTGAGCTTTTAAGGGGTTTTATGGTTTTTAAAGTGTTTTAACATTTTTATGGGTTGAAAGGGATTTTAGAGTTTTTAGTGTCTTTTTTAGGTTCTTATTGATTTTTAGGGTTTTTTATGTCTTGAGGGGGTTTTTTAAGTTTTTATGGGATTTTAGGGTTTTTTGGTTTTTAAGGTTTGTTATGGTTTCCAGGTGTTATTCAGGGTTTTTAGAGTTTTTTACATTTTGATGAATTTTTAGGGGGTTTTTAAGATTCTTATGGGTTTTAGGGTTTTTAGGGAATTTAGAGGGGTTTTACGAGGTTTTAGAGTTTTTAGGGTTTCTAGGGTCTTTTCGATTTTTAGGGTTATTTTTATTTTTTAGGGTTTTTAAGGTTTTTAGATTTTTTTTAATTTTTTAGGGGTTTTTAGGGTTTTTAGAGTTGTTAGTGGGTTTTTTGGGTTTTAAGGGTTTTGAAAGTTTTTTAGTGATTTTTATAGTTTTCTTGGGGTGTTCAGGGATTTTAGGATTTTTTTACATTTTCTTGGATTTTTAGAAGTTTTTTTAATATTTTTATAGTTTTTAAGTTTTTAGGGGTTTTAGGGATTTTGAGGGTTTTAAGGGGATTTTAGGGATTTTAGGACCATTCATGGTTTTTAGGGTCGTTTGGGTTTTTAGGGTTTTCTTTTTGAGTTTTTTTGGTTTTTAAGGAATTTTAGATATTTTTAATGTTTTTATGTGTTCATAGGGGTTTTAAACATTTAGTGGGTTTTTATGGTTTGTAGGGGGTTTTATGGTTTTCTAGGGGTTTTCAAGGTTTTTAGGGTTTTTTAATTTTTCATGGATTTTTAGGGGGGTTTTAGGATTTTTATGGTTGTTAGGGTTATTTAGGGTTTTTAGGGATTTTCAGGTGTTTTAGAGGATTTCATAGGTTTTAGGGTTTGTTGGAGTTTTGGGTCTTTTGGGATTGTTAGGGTTTTTTTATTTTTTAGGGGTTTTAAGATTTTTTAGAGTTTTTTTAACATTTTTAGGGGTTTTACAGGTTTCTAGAGGTTTTAGTGGATTTTTTGGGTTTTATGGGTTTTTAAGGTTTTTTGGGGTTTTATGGTTTTCCAGGGGTTTTCAAGGTTTTTAGGATTTTTTATGTTTTCATGGATTTTTAGGGGGTGTTTTAGATTTTTAGGGTTTTTTGGGTTTTTTGAGATTTTTTGTATTTTTTGGCTCTTTCAGGGTTTTTGGGGTCTTTGGGGGGTTTTAGGGGTTTTATCAGATTTTTAGGGTTTTTATGGTTTTAGAGTTTTTAACGTTTTGGGGTTTAAAGGGTTTTTAGGGTTGTTATGGGTTTTTAGGATTTTTAAGGTTTTTAGGTGTTTTTATGGTTTTTAGTTGGCTTTCATGGTTTTTAGGGAACTTTACATTTTCATTGATTTGTAGGGGTTTTTAAATATTTTTATGATTTTGAGGGTTTTTATGGGTTTTATGGATATTGAGGGTTTTTATGGTTTTTATTGGTTTTTTGGGTCTTTTAGGGTTTTCAGTGTCTTTTTGGGTTTTTAGGATTTTTTTGATTTTTTTTTGGGTTTTTTAGGGTTTTAGAGTTTTTTAATGTTTTTAGGGGTTTTACGGGTTTTTAGATTTTTAGTATGTTTTGGAATTTTATGGGGTTTTATGGTTTTTAAGTTTTTAAGGGGTTTTTATGGTTCTTATCATTTTAAAGGTTTTCTCATTTTCAGGGATTTTAAGTGGATTTTTTAGAATTTCAGGATTTTTAGGGTTTTTCGTGTCTTTTTGTGTTCTCGGGGTTTTTGTTTTTTTTATTTTAGGGTTTTTAATAATTTTATAGCTTTGTAATGTTTTTTGGTATTTTAAGGGTATTTTGATTTTTTAGTGATTTTTTGGGGTTTTAGGGTTTTTTAAGGTTATTACTGGTTTTTTGGGTTTTCAACATTTTCATGGATTTCTAGGGGATTTTTATGGGTTTTTTGGTTTTTTGGGGTTCTTCAACATTTTTGGGGGGTTTTACATTTTCATGGATTTTTAGGGGTTTTTAGAATTTTTATGATTTTTAGGGTTTTTAGGGATTTTGAGGGGTTTCAGGGTTTCTTAGGGTTTTTATCGTTTTTTTTGGGGTTTTAGGTTTCTCTCTAGTTTTTAAAGTTTTTTATAGTTTTAGTTTTTAACGTTTATAGGGGTTATATGGGTTTTTAGAGTTTTTGGCGGTTTTTAGGATTTTATTGGATTTTAGTGTTTTTAATATTTTTAGGGGTCTTTTTGGTTTTTAGGGGTTTTTCAGGGTTTTTAGGATTTTCTACATTTTCGTTGATTTTTATGTTTTTTAGAATTTTTACAGTTTTAGGGGTTTTAGGGTTTTTTGGGATTTTGTGGGGTTTTAGGGTTTTTAGGTTTTTTAGTGGTTTTAGGGTTTTTTAGGATTTTGTGGAGTTTTAGGATTTTTAGGTTTTTTAGTGTTGTTTTGGTTTTTTGGGTATTTTTTTGGTTTTTTAGGGTTTCTATGGTTTTATAGATTTTTAATATTTTTAGTGGTTTTGAGGGGTTTTAGTATTTTTAGTGGTTTTTAGGGTTTTGATGTTTTTTGGGAGTTTTAATGTTTTTAGGGGTTTTATGGTTTTCATGGGTTTTTCATGTCTTTTTGGGTTCTTTAAAATTTCAGGGATTTTTTAGATTTTTATGGTTTTTAGGGTTTTTAGGGACTTTGAGGGTTTTTAGGGTATTTCTTGGGCTTTAGGGTCTTTTTGGGTTTCAAGGTTTTTTTTAATTTTTCTAAGGGGTTTAACGGTTTTTAGATTTTTTTAAGGATTTTAGGGGTTTAAAGGGTTTTTAGAAATTTTAGTGGGTTTTAAGATTTTTATGGGTTTTTTTAATGCTTTTAGAAGTTTTTAAATTTTTATGGATTTTAAATAGTTTCTAGGGTTTTTTTATGTTTTCTTGGATTTTTAGGGGTACTTTAGTATTTTTTTGTTTTTTTATGTTTTTTTAGGGTTTTATTGATTTTTAGGTTTATTAGGGGTTTTCAGGGGTTTTCAGGGTTTCTTGGATCTTTTGGGGTTTTATGGGTTTTTTATGTATTTTAGGATTTTAAAGGTTTTTTAAAGTTTTTAACTTGGGGGGGGAGGTTAAGGTTTTTTCTAGTTTTTAGTTGTTATTTAGGTTTTATGGGTTTTTTGGGGGTTTTAAGGTTTTTAGGGTTTTTTTATGGTTTTCAAGGTTTTTAGGGTTTTTTACTTTGTCATGGATTTTTAGGAGTTTTTTTAGGATTTTATGGTTTTTGTGGTTTTTAGGGAATTTCAATGGTTTTAAGGTTTCTTCATGGGTTTTAGGGTCTTTTGGGGTTTTAGGGGGTTTCTTGAGTTTTTTAGGGTTTTAATGGTTTTTTAGAGTTTTTTAATATTTTTGGGTTTTTTAAGATTTTTTAAAGTTTTTAGTGCCTTTAGGGTTTTTATGGGTTTTGAGAGTTTTTAAAGGTTTTTAGGGGTTTTTTTATGGTTTTCAGGGCTTTTAATATTTTTAGTGTTCTTTACATAATCATGGATTTTTATGGGTTTTTAGGATTTTTATGGTTTTAAGGTCATTTATGGTTTTTATGGATTTTGTGGGTATTTAGAGGTTTTTGGGATTTTAGGGGTTCTTAGGGTTTTAGGATCTTTTTTGGGTTTTTTGTGTTTTTTTGGGTATTTATTCTTTTTAACGTTTTTGGGGGTTTAAAGGGTTTAAAGTGTTTTTAGAGTTTTTAGTGGGGTTTTTTAGGGTTTTTATGGGTTTTGGGGTTTTTAGTTTTTTAGGGGGTTTTATGGTTTTCAAGGTTTTTTAGGGTTTTTTGGTTCTTTTATGTTTTCATGGATTTTAGGGGTTTCTTCAGATTTTTATAGTTTTTTTGGTTTTTATGGATTTTGAGGGATTTTATGGTTTTCATGGGTTTTTATGGTTTTTATGGGGTTTCAATTATTTTAAGGTCTTTTGGGTTTTTCTGTCTTTTTTTGATTTTTTAGGGTTCTTAAGGTTTTTTTAAGTTTTTTAAAAAAATTTGGTTTTAGGTGTTTTTAGATTTTTTAGCAGTTTTTAGGGCAGGGAAGGCTCGGGTCCAGGCTATTCCTGGGACCCCCCAAATTTTATTGAAAGAAAAGACACAGACACTGCAGACAAGGGAGGGGAGGGATCCACCAATCCACACCCAAAACCCCTTACGACCTTAGCCCGAAGGCCATAGAAATAGAGGAAGAAAAGAAAAAAGCAAAAACAACAAGTCAAGAGACCAGAAGGGAGAGCACACAAGGGGAGAATCAGTCAACATCTCCACCAAAATCCTCCAGCTCCGCACCTCTAATCCCCATGTCCACACCAAAGCCGCCTTCCACATCATCAAAACTAAAATCTGACTCAGCACCCACGTCTGTTGAGTCCCATCCAAATTCAAAATCCTCTTGCATGCCAAACCTAGATATCAGCTCCCTCCTAGCCTTTGCTTGCTCTGCAAAAATTGAAAGCCTCTCTCACTTATTCACCTTTAGATTGAGTTTGACAGCTCGTGAAGAGGCTCTAGTTGCCATGGGGCGTGGGAGAGAAGAGTATTCCCTCCTCCGCCTTCGCCTCGGAGGGGCGGAGGTGGAACCAGATGCAACACCCGCCTTCGCACAAGTGACTCCATCACTGACAGCCGATGGTGCCTTCCCTTTCTTACATTTTTTCCCGGGAGTTCCAGCACCTCCTCCGGTTCTTTTCTCCTTTGAGCTGATCATGGCAGCGTTTATCCAGCGATCAGCCTCAGTAAACCTCTCCCCGAGCCTCTCGGCTTCATCCTCAAGCGGGAACCTTTCTCGAACCATAGCCATGTTGTGATCTATCCTACTATTATCTTCCTGAACTTGATCGGGAATGAAGGAGTCCACCTGATTCAGGGAACAGTCAGTAAGAACAGGTTCATCAGAAGCCATACCAAGAGGTGACACCACACCGGTCAAGGCCAGCTGCAAATGCCCCTCATCCGATGGAGGCTCCAACCCAAGCTTTTCCCTTTTCCCCTGCTTTCCAACATCATTCAAGGGGTCAATAAAGTCTAGAATTGACTCAGCGTTTAAAACATCATTCTTCTTCTCACTTAGCATCTGTACAGCAGGCCTTACACTCCCATCATCAGCAACTAGAGCCCCTTTCCCCTCCTCTCCATGAATATTCCTTACCTTTGCCTTATCCATATCAAAAACATCACAGTTGTGTTCAAGAGACTTTAACTCCCTTATCTCCTGCTCATCAAAACCACCTGAGTGCCTAGTGTTGTCCAGCAGCGGCTCAACTTCACTAGCCTGTTGGGCCATACCCCCTCCACCCCTCTCAGCAACAACAGCCTGCACCCTTCTCTTCTGAGCCTTGTACTTCTCACTCCCAGCAACAAGAAGTGGATATCCTTGCACCTCCTCCTCAATATCCATCCCTTCAAAGTGATTGAAGGTTGGGATGGCCTCCCTGCTAGCAGATGAGTTTGACTTCCCACCATTTGCAACCTCCCTGCATAAGGAATTCCCAGCATCCAAGAGCTTCAGGTCACTCCTCAAACGCTTGAAGATGTTGGCCACCTTGGGTTGGCACTCAATGCCCACTTTACCACCATCAACTACAGATCTATTCCCCCCCCCCCCCCACACAACCGGAGGTCCCTTCTGCACAAACATTTGCCCCAAAGATTCAGAGCCACTCCCAGAAGCAGGAGCCACCCCCTCAGCAGCATTTCTGTTAAGCTTGATTGAAACATTCGTTGTAGCCTCCGCCAAATTCATCTCCACCCGAGGAAGACCTTCTTCACCAGGCTCATTCTGAACTTCAGGCTCCTTGTGAACAACCTTCCGCATATTGCCCTGAATCTGCATCACTTCACTGGACACCTCCTGAGATCGGTCCAAAACACAGCAAATACCTCTTCTATACCTACATTCCCGAGCACTATGACCCAGAAGCCAGCAAGATGAGCAAAAATCAGTCCACGACTCAAAGATCACAGGTTGTTTCCACCGAAGCTCCTCACCAATAGCAATCCAAACAAATTCAATCGGTCCTTTAGAGGAATCAATCTCCACAAAGGCCCTTGGGGCAATCGGGTGACAAAGAGCCCGTGTTCGGCTATCAACGCATAAGAACCTTCCTACAAGATTCCCCAACATAGAGATAATGGAGAAATTTTGAAAAGGAAGGGGAAGCTCTGGAAATCTAACCCATGTTGCCACCAGCGGTGAATCACGTTTTAAGTGCTGATCAAAGCTCCACCGAGAGAGGGAAAATAGGGCACCGTTGCATCTTCTTGGGGCCGCTGACCAAGCATTAACAAGATCCTCTTCTGAATCAAAACGAATCAAAATGCGACTACTATCAAGAAGACCTACCGTAGCACGGTCCTGGAGGTCCCAATGTTCAAACACAAATCTATCAAAAACATCCACCGGAGGTCTCCAGTTCAAGAAATCAGCAACCAAGGTCAGCTTATGCAGGGCAGAGGCCTCGTTGAATTCCGCAATCGATAACCGGAGCTGTGGAAAACCTTCATGTAAGTCGGGCACCTTAGGGCAAATCTCAATCCGCGGAAAAGGAGGAAGAAGGTCAGGGATTGAGAAAGGGACAAAAGGACGCTCATCATCAAGAACCAGCGGAGGCCCCTCCGCCACGGAGGGGGGTGGGCGAGGTGCAAGAGCAGTCGTCGTCTTCAAGGATTCCGTAGATCGCCATAACGAGAGAGGCGAGCCGCCATCCTCATCATCTTAACGTTCATTAGTAGTTTTTAGGGGTTTTATGGGTTTTTAGGATTTTTTAAGGTTTTAATGGTTTTGAAGGGTTTTATGGTTTTTAGGGGTTTTGAGGGTTTTAGGGTTTTTTATGTTTTCATGAATTTTTAGGGGTCTATAATTTTTTTTGGTTTTTAGATTTTTATAGAGTTTTTAGGGAAATTGAGGTTTTTTAGGTGTTTTAGGGTTTTAAAGGTCTTTTGGGGTTTTAGGTTTCTTGAGTTTTTCGGGGTTTATGGGTTTTTATAGATTTTTAACATTTTTAGGGTGTTTCAGGGTTCTTAAATTTTTAGTGGATTTTGGGGTTTTATGGATCTTTAGAGTTTTTATGGGTTTTATGGGTATTTATTATTTTTAGGGGTTTTTCATGTTTTTTTTGTGTTTTTTACATTTTCATGGATTTCTAGGGGTTTTTTGATTTTTATGGTGTTTTGGATTTTTTTGGGATTTTGTGGATTCTGAGGGTTTTTAGTGTTTTTCAAATTATTTTATGGTTTTTAGGGTCTTTTTGGGTTTTAGGGGTTTTTATGAGTTTTTTAGGGTTTTTAAGGATTTTAGAGTTTTTTACTATTTTAGGGTTTTAAAGGGGTTTAGAGTTATTAGTTGGTTTTAGGGGTTTTAAGGATTTTTGGGGTTTTATGGTTTTTAGGGGTTATAGGTTTTTTAAGGCTTTATGTTCTCATAGGGTTTTTGGGGGGTTTTAGTATTTTTATGGTTTTTAGGGGTTTTTAGGGATTTTGAGGATTTTTATGGTTTGTAATTGTTTTTAGGGTTTCTAGGGTATTTCAAGAAATTAAGGGAACTTTTTTTTAGGGATTTTTAGTTTTTTAGGGTTTTTTATGGATTTTAGAATTTTTTAACGTTTTTAGAGGTTTTAAGGGATTTTAGAGTTTTAGCGGTTTTTAAGGTTATGAGTTTTTTAATGTTTTGGGGGATTTTAGGGTTTTTAGGGGTTTTTTGGGTTTTTTGGGTTTTCGGGTTCTTAGGGTTTTTTTAGCTTGTTAGGTTTTTTTGAGTTTTTAGAGATTTTGAGGTTGTTAGATTTTTTTAACATTTTAAGGGTTTTTGAGGTCATTTAGAGTTTTTAATGGGTTATTGGTGTTTTTATGGGGTTTTTAAGTATTTTAAGGTTTTTAGAGGATTTTATGGTTTTCAAGAGTTTTTGAGGGTTTTTAGAGTTTTTACATTTTCAAGGATTTTTAGGGTTTTTAATATTTTTATGATTTTTATAGTATTTGGGGGTTTTAGGGGTTTTTAGGGTTTTTAGGGGGTTTTAGGAGTTTTTAGGGGTTTTTAGGTTTTTTATGGTCTTTTGGGTTTTAGGGTTTTTTTGAGTTAGTTTTTTGGGTTTTTTAAGTTTTCATGGATTTTAAGGGGATTTTAGGTTTTTTATTTTTTTTATAGTTTTTAGAGGTTTTAGGGATTTTGAAGTGTTTTAGGGATTTTTAGGAGGTTTTCATGTTTTTCTGGGTTTTCAGGGTTTTTAGGGTCTTTTGGGGTTTTTAGGGGTTTTTTGAATTTTTGGGTTTTAAGGTTTTAGAGTTTTTTAACATTTTTTAAGTTTTATGTTTTTTTCGAGTTTTAGTGGGTTTTATGGTTTTTATGGGTTTCTAGGGTTTTTGAGGCTTTTACAGGGGTTTTAAGGTTTTTAGGTGTTTTATGGGGTTTTATAGTTTTTAATGTTTTTAGGGATTTTGAGGGGGTTTACGGGTTTTCAAAGGTTTTTAGGGGTGTTTAAGGAGTTTATTGCCTTGTTGGGTTTTTAGGGTTTTAAGATTTTTTAGAGGCTTTAAACATTTTTCGGGGTTTTTTGGATTTTTAGAGTTTTTAGTGGTTTTATGGGTTTTATTTGTTTTTAGGGTTTTTAAGTTTTTAGGGGTTTTATGATTTTCAGGGATTTTTTTGTGTTTTTAGGATTTTTTACATTTTCATGGATTTATAGGGGGTTTTAGGATTTTTTTGGTTTTTAGGGGTTTTTAGAGATTTTTAGGGGGTTTTGGGGGTTTTCAGGGTTTTTAGGATTTTTTAGGGTTTTAGGGATTTTGGGGTTTTTGGTATTTTTTATTTTTTTAGGGTTTTTATGGGTTTTTTTAGTTTTTTTAATTTTTTTTGGGTTTTTTAGGGTTTTCATGGTTTTTAGTGGTTTTAGGGTTTTTTGGGTTTTTTGGGTTTTTTTATGGTTTTTAGGGGTTTTTATGGTTTTCAATGGTTTTCAGGGCTTTTTACATTTTCATTGATTTTTATGGGTTGTTTATATATTTTTTTAATGATTTTTAGGTTTTTTATGATTTTGAGGGTTTTTAGGGGTCTTTAGGGGTTTTTAGAGTTTTTAGGGTCTTTTTTGTTTTAGGGTTTTTTTAGTTTTTTATGGTTTTAAAGCCTTTTAGAGTTTTTAGTGGTTTTAATGTTTTTATGGGTTTTTATGGTTTTAGGGGTTTTATGGATTTTTGGATGTTTTTAGGGTATTTATGGTTTTTTAGTTTTTAGTTTCTAGGGTTTTTTTGGGCTTTTCAGGATTTTTAGGGTCTTTGGGTTTTTATGGATTTTTTTATTTTTTTAGGGTTTCGAAGTTTTTAAGAGTTTTTTAACTTTTTAGGGGTTTTAGGTGTTTTAATATTTTTTATTGGTTTTTTATTTTTTAATGGGTTTTTAGGGGTTTTTAAGTTTTTTATGGGTTTTTATTGTTTTCAGGGATTTATTAGGGATTTTTACGTTTTCATGGATTTTTAGGGGGTTAATATTTTTATTGTTTTTAGGGTTTTAGGGATTTTTTAGGGTTTTTTGGTTTTTGGGGGGTTTTTATGGTTTTAGAGGTTTTTAGGGTTTTTAGGGTCCTTTTGGGGTTTTTAGGGTTTTTTTGAGTTTCTTATGGGTTTTAGGTTTTTTAACATATTTTGGGGTTTAAAGGGTTTTTAGAGTATTTAGTGGGTTTTAGGGTTTTATGGAGCTTTTAGATATTTTAAGGTCTTTTTTATTTTTATAGTTTTTTGATTTTTAGGGGTTTTAAGGGTGTTTAGAGTTTTTTAACAAGTTTTTGGGTTTTAAGCTTTTTAAGAGTTTTTAGTAGTTTTTAAGGGTTTTTATTAGTTTTTCATATTTTTTTTGGGTTTTAGGGGATTTTATGGGTTTAAGTGGTTTTTGAGACTTTTATGGTTTTTAAATTTTTAAGGGATTTTAGGGATTCATAAGGTTTTATAGGGTTTTTAGGATTTTTATGGTTTTAAATGTTTTTAGTGTTTTGAGGGATTTTGAGGGATTTTAGTGTTCTTCAAGTGTTTTTTTATTTTATGGGTTTTCTTTGTTTTTGGGGTCTTTTTGGGGTTTTAGGTGTTTTTTGATTTTTTATGGGTTTTAAGGTCTTTTACATTTTTATGGGTTTTAAGGGTTTTTAGAGTTTTTAGTAGTTTTTAGAGATTCTATGGGGTTTTAGGGTTTTTAAGGTGGTTTTTAGGGTTTTATGGTTTTTCACATTTTCATGGATTTTAGGTGGTTATAGGATTTTATGTTTTTAGGGGTTTTAGGGATTTTGAGTATTTTAGGGTGTTTTAGGTTTTTTGGGTTTTTTGAGTTTTTAGGGGTTTTTTTGAGTTTTTTTGGGTTTTAAAGGTTTTTAGAGTTTTTTAATGTTTTTTGGGGATTTAAGGGTTTTACAGTTTTTTATGGTTTTAGGGTTTTTATGGGTTTTTAGGGGTTTTAAGGGTTTTAAAGGGGTTTGATGGTTTTCATGGGCTGTTTGATGGTGTTTAGTGTTTTTAATGTTTGAAAAGATTTTTAGGGGTTTTTTAGTATTTTTAGGGTTTTTGGGATTTTGAAATTTTTATGAGTTTTCAGAGTTTTTTTTGGGTTTTTAGTGTTTTTAGGGTTTTTAGTGTTTTAGGGTTTTTAGGTTCTTCTTAGGGTTTTATGGTTTTTTTTGTTTTTAAGTTTTTTATGGATTTTTAGAGTTTTTTTAACTTTTTAGCAGTTTTTAGGGTTTTAGAATTTTTTGTGGTTTTCAGGGTTTTTATGGGTTTTTAGGGGTTTTTAAGATTTTAAGGGGGTTTATAGTTTTCAGGAAGTTTTTAGGGTTTTTTAAATTTTCATATACTTTTAGTGGTTTTTTAGGATTTTTAGGGTTTTTAAGTTTTTTTGGGGGTTTATGGATTTTGAGGGAAAATTGGGGGTTTTATGAGGTTTTAGGGGTTTTAGGGACTTTTTGGGGTTTTGAGTTTTTTTTTTGAGTTTTTAGGGGTTTTAAGGTTTTATTAGGGTTTTTAAGGGTTTTTATAGTTTCTAGTGGTCTTTCAGTTTTTATAGGTTTTTAGGGACTTTTATGGGTTTTTATGGTTTTAAGGGGGGCTTTAGAATTTTTAGAGTTTTTTACGTTTTCATGGATTTTTAAGGTTTTTTTCTGTTTTTTATGGTTTTAGGGATTTTAAGGATTTTTATGGGTTTCAGGGGGTTTTAGAGGTTTTTATGATTTTTTAGGTTTTTAGGTCTTTTTATGTTTTTTCACGGTTTTCGGGCTTTTTGTGTCATTTTTGGGTTCTTAGGGGTTTTTTGATTTTTTTAGATATTTAACGTTTTTTTGGAGTTTTTTTAACATTTTTAGTGGGTTTAAGGGATTTTAGAGTTTTTAGTGGGTTTTTAAGGTTTTAATGTTTTTTAGGATTTTTATGTTTTTAGGGGATTTATGGTGTCAAGGGGTTATTTAGGATTTTAGATCTTTTTATGTTTTTTTATTTTTAGGGGATTTTAGATTTTTTATGGTTTTTAGAGATTTTGAGCAGTTTTAGGTGTTTTTAGGGTTTTTCATGGTGTTGGGATCTTTTCAGTTTTAGGGATTTTTTAGAGTTTTTAGGGTTTTTATGTGTTTTTTGATTTTTTATCATTTTTTTTGGGTTTAAAGGGTTTTAGATTTTTTTAGTGGGTTTTTAGAGTTTTTATGGGTTTTTAGGATTTTTTGAAGCTTTTTAGGGGTTTAATGATTTCTTACATTTTCATAGATTTTTTATGGTTTTTTACGATTTTTATGATTTTGGGGGTTTTATTGATTACGAGCCTTTTAGGGCTCTTCAGGGTTTTTAGGGTTTCTAGGGTTTCAGGGTTTTTTGTTTTTTGTTTTGGTTTTTAGGGGTTTTTTGAGTTTTTAGGGTTTTTAGAGTTTTTTAATATTATAGGGGTTTAAAGGGGTTTAGATTTTTTAGTTGTTTTTAGGGTTCTTAGGGGTTTATGGTTTTTAGTGGTTTGAATGGTTTCCAGGTTTTTTCAAGGTTTTTATGGTTTCTTACATTTTCATGGATTTTAGGGGGTTTTAATGATTTTTATGGTGTTTAGGGTTTTTAGGGAATTTGTGTGTTTCTAGGGTTTTTAGAGGATTTAGGGTTTTTAGGTGTTTTCTGGGATTTTAGTTTCTTTTTGGGATTTTAGGTTTTTTTGAGTATTTTGTGTTTTTAAGGATTTTAACTATTTTAATGTTTTTAAATGTTTATATAGTGTTTAGTGGTTCTAGGGTTTTTATGGGTTTTTATGCCATTTTTTGTTTTTTAGGGTTTTTTTGGTTTTCAGGGATTTTTTAGTGTTTTTAAGTTTTCATTGATTTTTATGGGTTTTCTAGGATTTATTTGGTTTTAGGGTATTTAGGGATTTTATGGGGTTTTTGATTTTTAGGGGTTTTTTGGGTTTTTAGGGTCTTTTTGGTTTTTTGGGTTTTATTGAGTTTTTGGGGTTTAAAGGTTTTTAAGGGTTTTTATCATTTTTATGGGTATTAAGGGTTATTAGAGTTTTTAGTTGGTTTCTAGGTGATTTAGGGTATTTAGGGTTTTTAAAAGTTTTTAGGGGTTTTTATATCTTTCAGGGGTTTTCATGGTCTTTAGGGTTTCTAACGTTTTCATTGATTTTTAGGGGTTTAAAGGATTTTTATTGTTTTATGGTTTTCTAGGGTTTTTAGATATTGTGAGGGATTTTACGATTTATAAGGGGTTTTCGGGTTTATACAGTTTTATGGGGTTTTAGGGTCTTTTTTTTAGTTTTTTAGGGTATTTAAGATTCTTTATATTTTTTAATGTTTTTAGGGGTTTAAGGGTTTTTAGAGTTTTTAATGTTTTTTTGGGTTTTATGGTTTTTAGGGTATTTTTCTGTTTTCATGGATTTTAGGGTTTTTTAGGTTTTTTTAGGGTTTTTAGTGTTTTTATGGATTTTGAGTCTTTTTATTGTATTCTAGGGGTTTTTAGGGTTTTTAGGGGTTTTCAGAGTTTTTAGGGTCTCTTTGGGTTTTAAGTGTTTTTAGAGCTTTTTAAAGATTTGTGGGGTTTTAATGGTTTTTAAAGTTGTTAGTGCTTTTAGTGTTTTTATCTGTTTTTATGATCTTTAAGGTTTTTAAAGATTTTCATGTTTTTTAGGGGGGTTTTCAGGGTATTTAGGTTTTTTCCATTTTTATGGATTTATAAGGGTTTTTAGGATTTTATTTTTTTTAGGGTAATTACTGGTTTTTAGGGTTTTTTGGGGTTTTATGATTTTATGATTTTTTTGAGTTTTTGTACTCTTTTCAATGTTTTGAGAGTTATGGTGTTTTTAGTGGGGGTTTAGGGATTTTTTAAGTTTTTAGGGTTTTTAGGAGTTTTTATGTTTTCATGGGTTTTTCAGGGATTTTAGGGTTTTTTTACATTTTTAAAGATTTTTTGGGGTCTTTATGGTTTTTAGGGGTTTTAGTAATTTTGAGGGTTTTTGGGGTTTTTCAGGGATCTAGGGATTTTCAAGGTTTTTAGGGTCTTTTTCGGTTTTTAGGGTTTTTTTGAGTGTTTAGGGATTTTAAGGTTTTTTATATTTTTTTAACATTTTTAGGAGTTTTAAGGGTTTTTAGAGTTTTTAGTGGGTTTTAGGGTTTTTATGTGTTTTTAAGCTTTTTAGGAGGTTTTATGGATTTCAGAGGCTTTTCGAGGTTACTAGGGTTTTTTATGTTTTCATGGATTTTTAGGGGTTTTTTAGGGTTTTTAGATTTTTTGGAGATTTTTAGGGTTTTAGGGATTTAGAATGTATTTATTGTATTTATGGGTTTTTTTACGGTTGTTCAAGGTTTTAGTGTCTTTTGGGGTTTTTATGGTTTTTTGAGGTATTATAGGAATTTTATGGATTTTTGGAGTTTTTAAACATTTTTATGGGTTTGAATGGTTTTTAGATTTTCTAGTAGTTTTTAATGTTTTGATGGGTTTTAGGGTTTTTAAGGTTTTTTGTGGTTTTTATGATTTTCAGGGGTTTTCTATTTTTTAGGGGTTTTTACATTTTTAAGGATTTTTAGAGGTTTTTTTATGATTTTTATGGTTTTCAGGGATTTTTTGGGATTTTGAGGGGTTTTGTGGATTTTAGTGATTTTGGGTCTTTCAGGGTTTTTTAGGGGTTTTTTGAGTTTTTAGGCGTTTTAAGGTTTTTTAGAGATTTTCAACATTTTATGGGTTTTAAGTGTTTTTAGAGTTTTATTGGTTTATAGGGTGTTTATGGGTGCTTAGGGTTTTTAATGTTTTCGGGATTTTTTGGGTTTTTTAGGATTTTTACATTTTCATGGATTATTATGGAGTTTTTTAGGAATTTTATGGTTTTAGGGTTTTTAAGGGTTTTTAGGGTTTTTCAGGTTTTATGATTTTTATGGGGTTTTAGGGTATTTAGGCATTTGGACGGTTTTTAGGGGTTTTTAGGGATTTTGGGTGTTTTCAAGGTTTTTTGGGTCTTCTTGTGTTTTTAGGGTTTTTTGAGTTTTTTTTGGATTTTTAGTGTTTTTAAAGTTTTTAGGGGTTTTAAGGTTTTTAGAGTTTTTATTGGTTTTGAGGGTTTTATGGGTTTTAGGGTTTCTTATGTTTTTAGGGGTTTTATGGTTTTCTGGGGTCTTGAAGGGTTTTTATGGTTTTTATGTTTTCAAGGATTTTATGGG
This sequence comes from Viscum album, assembly GCA_963277665.1. Taxonomy (NCBI): domain Eukaryota; kingdom Viridiplantae; phylum Streptophyta; class Magnoliopsida; order Santalales; family Viscaceae; genus Viscum; species Viscum album. The sequence continues at coordinate 550,854,830 of OY728137.1, forward strand.
TTTTTAAATATTTTTATTGTTTTTATGGTTTTTTCTAGTGTTTAGAGACATTTAGCATTTTAGGCTTTTTCAGGGGTTTTAGGGTTTTTAAGGATTTAAGGGTTTCTAGGGTCTTTTGGAATTTTAGGGGTTTTTTAGTTTTTTTAGGTTTTTTAGTGTTTTTTAACGTTTTTGGGATTTTTAGGGTTTTTAGAGTTTTTAGTGGTTTTAAGGGTTTTTATGGGATTTTAGGGTTTTTTAAGGATTTTAGGGGTTATATAGATATTAGGGTTTTTAAGGTATTTTACGTTTTCATAGGTCTTAGGGGTTTTTTGTATTTTTATGGGTTTTAGGATTTTATGGCTTTTAGATAATTTGAGGATTTTTATGGGTTTTTAGGTGTTATTATGATTTTATGGGTTTTAGGGTTTTTTGGGTTTTTTGGGATTTTGAGGGTTTTTAGAGGTTTTCAGGCGTTTTTATGGTTTTTAGGGGTTTTTTTGGTTTTTTTGGGGTTCTTTTGAGTTTTTTCTATTTTTTATAGTTTTTAAACTTTTTAATGGGTTTTTAGCATTTTTAGCATTTTAATGGTTTTATGATTTTTTATGTTTTTTAAGTATTTTAGGAGTTTTTATTGTTTTTTGTGGGTTTTTAGGGTTTTCTAGGGTTATTTACGTTTTCCTTGATTTTTATGGGCATTTTAGATTTTTTATGGCTTTTAGGGTTTTGGGGGTTTTCAAAGATTTTGAGGGGTTTAAAGGTTTTCCATTTGAGGGGTTTAAAGGTTTTCCATATGGTTTTAGTGTTTTTAGGGGTTTTCAGGGTTTTTAGGGTCTTTTGGGATTTTAGGTTTTTTTTGAGTTTTTTAGGGGTTTTAAGGTTTTTTAGTGTTTTTAATATTTTTATGGGTTTTAAGGGTTTTTATAGTTTTTAGTGGATTTTTAGGGTTTTTAGGGTTTTTATGGCTTGAGGTATTTTTAATGGTTTTTAAGGTTTTTTTTACGTCTTCATGGATTTTTATGGGTTTTTAGGATTTTTATGGTTTTTATGAATTTTTATGGTTTTTAGTGATTTTGACGGTTTTTAGGAAATTTCAGAGTTTTTTTAGGGTTTTTGGAGTTTTTTGGATTTTTGGGTTTTTGGGTTTTTTTGGTTTTTATGGTTTTTAGGGTTTTCAATGTTTTTCAGAGTTTTTTAACTTTTTGGGGTTTTCAATGGTTTTTAGTGTTTTCAGTGATTTTTAGGGTTTTTATGGGGTTTTTGGGTTTCTAATGTTTCTAAGAGTTTTTGTGTTTTTATGGGTTTTTCAAGGTTTTTAGGGTTTTTATAGATTTTTAGCGGGTTTTTAAGAATTTTATGGTTTTTAGTGGTTTTTAGGATTTTGAGGAATTTTCAGGGGTTTTATGGGTTTTCAGGGGTTTTAAGGGGTTTTAGAGGTGTTTAGGTTTTTTTGGTGTTTAGGGATTTTTTTAGTTTTTGGGGGGTTTTAAGATTTTTAGAGTTTTTTAAAGTTTTTAGGGGTTTTAAGGGTTTTTTTTGAGTTTTTATGGGGTTTATAGGGTTTTATAGGGTTTGAGGGTTTTTTATTGTTTTTAGGGTTTTTTATGGTTTTCAATGATTTTTTTGGATTTTTAGAGTATTTTACATTTTCATGGGTTTTTAGGGGTTTTTTGGGGTTTTTTGGGTTTTAAAGGTTTTAGGGATTTTGATGTTTTTTAGGGTTTTTCTGGGATTCTTAGGGGTTTTCTGGGTTTTTAGGGGTTTTTTGGTTTTTTGTGTTTTTTAGTTATTTAGTGTTCTTAAGGTTTTTATAGTTTTTTAACATTCTTATGGGTTTTATGGGTTTTTAGTGGCTTTTTAGGGGTTTTATGGATTTTAAGGGTTTTTAAGGTTTTAAGGTTTTTTAAGGTTTTGAGGGGTTTTTTAGGGTTTTTTGGGATTTTTATCTTTTCGTTGATTTTTAGGGGTTTTATGAGTTTTATGGTTTTTTAGGGTTTTATGGATTTTCAGGGTTTTCATGAATTTTTAGAGGTTTTTAGGGTTTTCCAGGTTTTTTAGGGCTTTTGGGGTTTTAGGTTTTTTTTTAAAGTTGTTAGGATTTTTAATCTTTTTTAGAGTTTTTAATGGTTTTTAGGGATTTTAAGGGTTTTTAAAGTCTTTATTGGTTTTTAGGGTTTTTATGGGGTTTTAGTGTTTTTAAGGTTTTTATGGGATTTAAGGGTTTTCAGGGTTTTTAGGATTTTTTACATTTTCAAGGATTTTTAGGTGTATTTAAGGATTTTTATCGATTTTATGGGTTTTTGGGTTTTTTGGGATTTTGAGGAGTTTTTTGGGGTTTTCAGGGCTTTTAAGGTCTTTTGGGGTTTTCAGATTTTTTTTGAGTTTTTTTAGGGGGTTTTAAATTTTTTTAGAGTTTTTAACATTTTTAGAAGTTTAAAGGGTTTTTAGAGTCTTTAGTGCATTTTTTTGGGTTTTATGGGGTTTTAGGGTTTTTTAGGATTTTAGGGATTTTTATGGTTTTCAGGGTTCTTTTAGGGTTTTTAGTATTTTTTATGTTTTCATGTATTTTTGGGGGATTTTTGGATATTTATGGTGTTTATAGATTTTAGGGATTTTGTGGGATTATAGGCAAGGGAGGCTCGAGACCAGGCTAGCCTGGTCCCCCAAATAGTATACCAAGAAGAAAAAAGAGAAACAGAGTGCTATAAGGAAGGGTTACATAACCGGGTGTGCAACTCACCCCTCAGGTCAGAATCTACAAGCAACAAGCAGGAAGGCGTTGAAACAAAGGACCACAATGAGCACCTCTCCATAATGGCCTGTTTGGAGTGAGCATCTGCAATCGTATTTGCCTCCCAGTAGGCATGTGTCACAGTAAAACTCAGCCTTTGGCACATGTTGAGGCATTCCATCCATTGGGGGAGGATCATCCAGGGGAAGCACCTAGACCTATTTTGAAGAGCAGTCACAACAAGCATGGAGTCAGATTCAATCCATATAAAGCTCCATCCGAATCTGACAGCATACTCAATCACCTTTATCATGGCCCAATGTTCAGCTTCAAGGGCGCATCACCAATGAAGTGCTGAAAACAACCTTTGACGAAGCCCCGATATGTGTGAAATACTCCACCGCACCCAGCAGGACCTGGCGCTCCTAAGGCTGCCCCATCCATGTTAACCTTAATCCATGAGGGGAGTAGAGGGATCCATCATATAAACTTTGGAACCGTTGGATTTTTGGTCCTGCCGGAGACACCAAGAAGCTGAAGAATAATGACCTCGCTAACATCATTCTCCATAGAGCCTGTCTGAATGCGGGAAGCTGCATAGACAACCTTGGGAATCATCACCACACCACCATAAATGGAGATTCTATTTTTGTTGAAGGAAACTGCATTCCAAGCGGGCTGGATATAGAATATGATGGCTACAACGACGACCATCAGAAGATTGTGTACCTGATCGTTGTAATCCCAGTTGGATAGGTCGCCCAGGAGCTCGAAGAGAGGCTTGTCTAGGGATGTTGGGAGCCCAAAAATATTCTTTAAGTAACCCCAAAGCACCATACTAAATATTCATTGGAGGAAGGTGTGCTGAATATTCTCTTCAACACATAGGCAAAGTAAATAGATGGGGGGCAAGGTTGTGCCCATCTTTCTGTAGCTGTTGCTGCATTGGCAGCCAATTCTTCCAGATTCTTCAAAGAAAGAGATGTCTAACTGGAGGGATGAAATTCCTCTTAAAATGTGAGATCCAGGCTGAGGGAGGGGATCCCCTAGCACAGTTGTACTGATAATAATCCTTAGCAATTAATCTCCCAACAAGGTTGGGTTTTTAAACCAATATTTCAAAGTCAACATAGGCATATCACTAGATTTGAAGAGAGGATTTAGTAGGAAGGAGTGCCTCAAATTCTTCCAGCCAAGAAGTGAACACTGTGATGGACAAGATCTTCAGACCAGTAGAGGGATTCATGTATTCCTGCAAAGTCCTATCAATCCATGGTGTGGACCAAGCATTCAGTTCTGAATAATTTGCAACGATCCATTTCGAGTGAGAAATAATATTCTTGTACAAGTCGTGAATTGCTGGCTAGACAGAAGAGGGGAAGTAACCTGCATATTCATCGCAAATTTTATGCACAAACCTTTCCTGAGTGAATCCCAAGTCTCCACTCATAGTATTAAGCATCCCCCAAGTAAATTTAGCAAGGAGAGTGTCATTATATCGTCTGAGATCTTTGATGCCAAGACCTCCCAACTCAATGGGTTTAGTGCAGTCCTTCCAAGCCACCATAACCAGTTTCCTTTCACTTATGCATCCCGTCCAGGTGAATTTACTAATCTTTTCTTGCAAGTATTTCAATAGGTTGACCGGGAATCTATAGATAGAGAATGCATAAGTGTACATAGAAGTGATAACCCAGTTGATAAGACAGACCCTTCCAGCTTGCGATAGACATTTCCTTTTTACATTTCGCCAGCTGTTGAGTAATTCTGGCGGCAATGCTTTCAAGGTTCCAACGCTTGACTCATCCCTAAAAAATAGGAACTCTCAGATTATCAAAAGGAAGTGATCTTATCTTGACACCAAGGGACCTTGCAATGAAAATATGGTGGGGTCGAGGGACCCCCTCCCCAAAGATAATCAGGGATTTGATCCAACTGATAGATTTCCCCACCACATTTTCATAATGCCAGAAGATCATTTGGATGGAATCCAAGGTCTATTTGTTTTCTTTCCCAAACAAAAGAATGTCATTAGCATAAAACAGATGGGAAAACACATGGAGATCCATTCATGCGCTAATAAGAGTAAAAAGACCAGCCTGTCCAAGGTCAAGAAGACACCTACTCAAGTAGTTCTTAGCAATCACAAAGAGAATTCCTAAAAGCAGGTCACCCTGTCTGACCCTGCGGGAGCAGGGTAAAAACCCCTTGGGAGATCCATTTATAAGGACAGAGACCCAGGCATTGCTTAAAATGGACATAACCATCCTGATAAATCTACTCTAGAAGCCATACTTGGAGAGAACTTGAGAGACAAAAATCCACTTGATAGTGTCAAAATATTTGGAGATGTCAATCTTAAGCATGAAGTTTCCCTGTTTGGACAACTTCTGCATGACGTTGATTCTCTCTGAGGCTATGAAAAGGCATTTCTGAATGTTCCTCCCTGAGATGAACCCAAATTGATTTGAAGTGAGAATCTCCCCCCACCCAAATTTCTCTATCCGCATAACCAGAATCTTGTTGATAATTTTGGGAATAGTGTTCCCAATGGCCACTGGTTGAAAGTCACCAATTTCAATGGAATTGTCCTTTTTGGGGATCAGGGCAATGAAATTATAGTTTACTCCATGTGGGAACACACTAGAGAGAAAAAATTCCCTAACAGCGCTAGTAATTCCCTCATGCATGATATCCCAGTAAGACCTGAAGAACTTGTTAGTGAAGCCATCCGGCCCCACTGCACTGTTAATGTTAAGAACAAATAATCCCTAACTTCCTCCTCCAGGGGGTCATTATTTAAATCCCTGTTCTGTTGCTCGTCAATGCTCGGAAGGATGGAGTCCATCAAAGGGAGGGTTCATTCCCCACCATCATCCGAGTAAATCCCTTGGAAGTGATTGTTAATAGTAGTGGAAATCTCATCATTTGAGGTGAAAGTAGAGCCTGAGATACAAACTTCTTTTAAACACCTTTTAACCTTTTTCTCCCTATGCAGCCTGTGGAAGAATTTCGAGTTACGATCTCCATCTTTGAGCCATCAAATGTTGAACATGTTTTTGGACAGCTTTTCATTGAGATCCAAAAGATCATCAAGCTTGGAAATGAGATGAAACTCCTCACAAGAGGGAAGGGGAAAGTGCTGATTAGAATTCTGGTGGGAGGTGAGTTGTTTCTCTGCAACCTGAATATCATTATCTAGACCAGAGAAGCAGTTCCTGCTCCATTCCTTGAGCGAGGCTTTGATTTTTTTAACCTAGAGACCAACATGTAGTAGTGACTATCATAGAGGTCTTCATTCCAGCCATTGGTGACAATTTACCTGCATCCAGGGACCATGATCCAGGCATTATTGAACCTGAATAGTAGGGGTGATGACCATGGAGGGCCCACAGAACATTCAACAGTCAAGAGGTTATGATCTGAGTGAAATTTGGGGAGAGTAAAGCCCGAGACATAAAAGGGAGTACACTCATAACTGATCCTATAAAAGCACCTGTATTGCTTGCTGGCCTGCCTTCCATTAACAGTGAAGCGCCCCTAAGTGAAGGAGGCTCCAGAGATAGGAAATTTCGTGAGATCAAAAGTATCAAAGCAGAAGGAGAAGTCCTCGGCAGCCAAGCGAGAGAAGTTGGGACCAATCCTCTCATCCGAGCGCATCATAGTGTTAAAATATCTAATCACAATCTAGTTGTTCTGGATGATCCCATTAAGGGTAATCAGTTTTTCCCATAGGGAGGCCCCTCTACTCATGGATGAGAAAGATGCATACATAAAGGACAATGATAGAGGGGTAGCATTGCATGTAGCAGACAAGGTGATGACCTGGGTGCTCACGACCACATATTTCAACTGGATGTCATCAGGCTTTAGTACCCATAAGATGTCCAGACCATTCTCGTTAGTAGTCTTGGAAACACAGGAGTAACTGAGGATACCCCAGTTGAAACCCATCCAGTTATCAAACGAGGTCATTGGCTCAAAAATACAGAGAATCATAGGCCTATGGGAAGTGAGAAAATGCCTAAGGGATAAGGCAGTGGGAGGATTCCCAATCCCTTGGCAGTTTCAGAAGAGGATCCACATCAATTAACTGGATTCTCCCTTCTCACAGGGCTAGTGTTAGCAATCAAAGGTGTTGCTTTCGATTTTTTCCTTTTCCCCCTTTTTCATGGGCCTGCCCACAGGGTTCTTCTTAGTGGAAGGGTCAGTGCCATCAATCCGGTAATTGAGTGCTGATTCATTCAGAGGTTGAGAGCTAACCTCTTGTGGAAGGTTCTTGTCAACCAGTCTGGAAGACCCTTCCGCCCCATCATCATTTTGTTCATCAACCTCATCAGGCCAGAAGCTACCACTAAGAGGGGTGAACCTATTCATGTGGAAGAGTTCCACAGGGGAGGCACTCTTAGCCTTGTCTCATCGTGCAACCTTATTAGAGGACACAACTGTAAAGGAATCATCAGTCAGATTTGGGAGGCCCAGAGGTGGGAAGTCCTTCTCAGGGCCAGGGAGGGCAGAGGCCCCTGGAATGGCTATAGACGTAGGAAGTCCTAGTCCAGCATCCACATCCTATAAGGGAGGGGGTGCTCCCTGGAAGCAGGCTGGGCTCACCACCGTCAGAGGACCAGAATGAGAGGAAGTATGGCCAGGCTCAGCCATGGCTGCATGTGAACCGGCAGTAGGCTCAAAGGTTTGGCCAGGTTCAGCCATGGCTACCTACAGGTCGGAGTGAAAACAGCAAGCTCAGAGGAAGTAGGGACCGCTAGCTGGGAAGCCGGGGGGTTAGGCCCAGGAGAACCTCCTTGCATGTGGGGGGTGACTCCCTGCATAATTTTTCATCAACCCCCAGTGCCTTATTTGATGAGGTCTGTTTCGCAATACTTCCAACCATGACAGCATCAGGCTGGGAGGGAGCAGGTGCTTGACTATGGGCCTTTATCCCCACTCTTTCTCCTGTTTTCCTCTTGCAGGATTAAGCAGTGTGCCCTTTAAGATTGCACTTGGTGCACACTTTCAGACGTCTACAGTCAGAGACGAGGTTCCCAAAGAGATTTCAATGAAGTCAAAACTGGAGTTTGTGGTGGTACTGGACTTCCAACATGAAGTTTTCCTCATCAGTTTTGAGCACCACTTCCTCAATCAGTGTGGAATCTAAGTCAACTTCAACTGGGACATGAGCATAATGTTCATACTTTGTATTTTCCGGCTCCTTATCAATACGAATAGGATATCCCACCAAGGAGGCAATGTCCCATAAAATCCGAGGGTGTCAGTAAAGCCATATAATCTTACATATGAGAATCCATACCTGTGCAGAGGTGTTATTGACATTCAACAGATCGAAATTCTAATACCACTCTTGGATCCTTAAGAGACCAGACTTTAAGTTGAGGGAGCCGAATCTCCAAGATCTTCACTTACATTCATCTGATGTGAAGACAATATGATAATATCCTCTCCCCATAGCATTCATTTGCCATTCAGATAATCCCCAGATCTCCCCGACCCGGTTGATGAGGTCTGAAAATTTCCAGAGCTGCTTACCCTTCAGGGTCGACACCCTAGCAATGATGGAGAATCGATAGAGAGTGTGCCTTTCCTCCACTACCTCACGATTAGCCGAAACATGATTCACTCGCCCCTTCCGAATGACCCGTCCGGGAGAGGGAGGGTCAAAATCAGAGAAGGTAAGTGGAATCACTGATTTCGTCACCTCCTCAATGTTAAGCTTCATCCTCGACACCTCCAAAGCATCACCAATTGCACCAATCCTAGAGGACGAGTGATTAATGAGTTGAAAGAGCTTCTTATGACCGCAGAACTCTAGAATAACCAGAGCTGGATCCCCCTTGCCGGCAGAGGGCACGCGACCAAAGGCCATATAGGATCCCCATCTTCGTCGAGCCCCATTCCTTGATCCATCCTGAGGTTTTATAGGTGTTTTAGTTGTTTTTAGGATTTTTAGGGTTTTGGGTTCTTTTGGGGTTTTTGTGTTTTTTGAGTTTTTTTGTGTTTAAGGGGTTTTTATAGTTTTTTAACATTTTTATGTGTTTTTAGGGTTTTAAGAGTTTTATTTATTTTTATGGTTTTTATGGGTTTTTAGGGGGTTTTAGGATTTTATGGATTTTATGATTTTCAAGGGTTTTTAGGGTTTTTTACGTTTTCATGATTTTAGGGGTTTATTAGGATTTTTATGGTTTTTATGGTTCTTAGGGTTTTTAAGGATTTTAAGGGGGTTTCAATGGTTTTTAAGGATTTTAGGGTTTTTTAGGGTTTTCAGGGTCTTTTGGTGTTTTAGTTTTTTTTTTGAGTTTTTAGGGGTTTTAAGGTATTTTATATTTTTATAAGATTTTTAGGGGTTTTAAGGGGTTTTAGAGTTTTTAGTGATTTTTTAACGTTCTTAAGGGTTTTTAGGGTTTTGAAGGTTTTGAGGGGGTTTTATAGTTTTAGGGGATTTTCAGGGTTTTAATGTTTTTAGGTTTTCTTGGATGTTTAGGGGGGTTTTAGTATTTTTTGGGATTTTATGGGTTTTAAGGTTTTTAGTGATTTTGAGGGGGGGGGGGGTTGGGGTTTTCAGATGTTTTTAGGGGTTTTTAGAGTTTTTAAGGAGTTTTTTATGTTGATAGGGGTTTTAAGGTTTTTAACGTTTTTAGGGGTTTAAAGGGATTTTTGAGTTTTTAGTGGGTTTTTAGGGTTTTTATGTGTTTTTAAGGTTTTATTATTTTTAAGGGTTTTCAAGGTTTTTAGAGTTTTTTATATTTTCATTTTTTATACGTTTTTTAGATTTTTTTGGGTTTTAAGGGTTTTAGGGTTTTATGTATATTGAGGGATTATAGGGTTTTTAAGGGTTTTGGGGGTTTTATGGGTTTTTAGGGGGCTTTAAGATTTTTGGTGGATTTTATGGTTTTCAGGGGTTTTTCTGGGGTTTTAGGGTTTTTTACATTTTTTTGGATTTTTAGAGGTTTTTAGGATTTTTATGGTTCATAGTGATTTTTTTGGGTTTTTGGGATTTTGAGGGTTTTTAAGGGGTTTTTTGAGTTTTTAGTGTTTTTCAAGGTTTTTAGGGTCTTTTCAGGTTTTTAGATTTTTTTGAGTTTTTTATTGTTTTTAATGTTTTTTAGAGTTTGTTAATTTTTACTAGTGTTTTAATGTTTTTATAGTTTTTAGTGTGATTTTAGGGTTTTAATGAGGTTTTTGGGTTTTTTAGGTTTTTAGGTGTTTTTATGGTTTTCAAGGGTTTTCAGGGTTTTTAGGGTTTCTAAGTTTTCATAGATTTTTAGGGGGGTTTTAGGATTTTTATGGTTTTTTAGGTTTTTAAGGATTTTATGGATTTTGAGGGGTTTAGGGTTTCTAAAGGGTTTTTTAGGTTTTTAAGGGTTTTTTAGGGTCTTTTGGGTTTTTATATATTTTTTTTGAGTTTTTTAGGGTTATTAATGTTTTTAGAGTTTTTTAACATTTTAATGGTTTTAAGAGTTTTTAGTGCTTTATTATTATTTTTATGGGTTTTTAGCGATTTTATGGTTTTTAAGGTTTTTATGCTTTTTATGGTTTTTAGGGTGTTTTTAGGGGTTTTATGGTTTTTTATGTTTTTATAGATTTTTAGTGGTTTTAAGGTTTTTTTTACGTTTTCATGGATATTCATGGGGTTTTTAGGTTTTTTATTGTTTTTAGTGATTTTTAGGGTTTTATGGTCCTTTTGGGATTTAGTGTTTTTTTGAGTTTTTTAGGGTTTTATGGATATTTAGATATTTTTAACATTTTAGGGGTTTTAAGGGTTTTAAGTGGGTTTTAGGGTTTTTATTGTGTTTTAGGGATTTTTAAGGTTTTATGGGGTTTTTTGTTTTTATAGTTTCTTAGGGTTTTTAGGGTCTTTTTTATGTTTTTATCAATTTTCAGGGGTTGTTTATGATTTTTATGGTTTCTAGAGTTTATAGGGTTCTTAGGGATTTTGAGGGTTTTAGGGGTTTTAGGGTTTTGGTAGGTGTTTTATGGTCTTTTGTGTTTAGGGGTTTTCTTTGAGTTTTTGAGGGGTTTAAAAGTTTTTTTTTGAGTTTTTTAACGTGTTTAGGGGGTTTAGTGTTCTTACAGTATTTTGTGGTTTTTTAGAATTTCTATGGGTTTTAGTATTTTTTAAGGTTTTTAGGGGATTTTATGTTTTTAGGGGGCTTTCAGGGTTTTTAGAGTTTTTTATTCCTTCAGGGATTTCTAGGGGTTTTTTAGAATTTTTATGGTCTTAGGTATTTTTTGGGGTTTTAGGGATTCTGAGGGTTTTAGGGGATTTCTGGGGTTTTAGGGTTGTATGATATTTAGGGATTTTAAGGTCTCTATCAGCTTTAGTTTTTTATTTATTAGGGTATTTAACGTTTTTTCGAGGTTTTTAGATTTTTTAGGGGTTTAAGGGGTTTTTAGATTTTTTTAGTGGGTTTTTAGGGTTTTTATCCATTTTTTGGTTTTTTTGGCTTTTAAGGGTTTTTATGGTTTTTAGGGGTTTTAAGAGTTTTCAGGTTTTTTAACGATTTCATGTATTTTTAGGGGTTTTAAGTATTTTTTGGGTTTTTAGAATTTTTATTATTTTTACAGATTTTTTAAGGGTTTTTGGTGTTTATGGGGTTTTATGGGTTTTCATGGTTTTTGGGGTCAAGGGTTTTTAGGGGGTGGATTTAGGGTTTTAAGGTTTTTAGAGCTTTTTAACCTTTTTAGGTATTTTAAGGGTTTTATTTTTTTCAAGTGGTTTTTAGGGTTCTAACATTTCCATGGATCATTAGGGTTTTTTAGGATTTTTTGGGTTTTTAGGTGTTTTAGGTGTTTTAGGCATTTTGAAGGTTTTTAGGGATTTTCATGGGTTTTTAGGGTTTTTAAATTTTTTAGGGTTTTTAGGGTCTTTTGGGGTTTTTAGGGTTTTTTTGGAGTTTTTAGGGTTATTAAGGTTTTGAATGCTTTTAGGGGTTTTAAGGGTTTTTAGAGTTTTTAGTGGTTTTAAGTGTTTTTATGGATTTTAAGTATTTTTAAGGCTTTTAAATATTTTTATGGTTTTCGAGGTTTTTTCATGGTTTTTAGGGTTTTTTACATTCACATGGATTTTTATGGTTTTTTAGGATTTTTATTTTTTTTAGGTTTTTAGGGATTTTGAGGGATTTTGAGGGTTTTTAAGCGGTTTTCAAGGGTTTTTAGGGTTTATATGGGTTTTTGGGTCTTTTGGGTTTATATATATATATATATATATATATATATATATATATATTTTAGGGTTTTTATGGTTTTTAGAGTTTTTTAACATTTTTAGGGTGTTAGGGTTTTTACAGTTTTTAGTGGTTTTTAAGGTTTTTTTGGGTTTTTAGGGTTTTTTAGGTTTTTAGGGGTTCTAATGGTTTTCAGGTGTTTATCAAGGCTTTTAGGGGTTTTTACATTTTCTTGAAATTTTAGGTATTTTTTTAAAAAAAATTACCCACTTTTTGTTTTTTAGGGTTTTTAGGGGTTTTGATGCTTTTAGGGTTTTTCTGTTTTTTTAGGGATTTTAGGGTCTTATGGGGTTTTTAGGGGGGTTTTTGTGTTTTTTCAGGGTTTTATGATTTTTTAGATTTTTTAACATTTTTAGGGGTTTAAGGTTTTTTAGAGTTTGAAGTGGTTTTTTATGGTTGTTATGGGTATTTATGGTTTTGAAGGATTTTAGGGGTTTTATAGTTTTTAGGAGTTTTTCAGTGTTTTTAGGGATTTCTACATTTTTATGGTTTTAGTTTTTTTTGTTTTTTTTTATTTTTAGGTTTTTTAGGGATTTTGTGGGTTTTAGGGTTTTTCAAGGGTTTTAGGATTTTTTGGATTTTTAGGGTTCTTTTGGGTTTTAAGAGTCTTTTGGGCTGTATATTTTTTTTAGATTTTATCGTTTTAAGGTTTTTTAGATTTTTTAATGTTTTTAGGTGTTTAAAGGGTTTTTTAGTTTTTAATGGATTTTTAGGGTTTTTATGGGGTTTTCGGTTTTTTAATGTTTTTAGGGGTTTTTATGGTTTTCCGGGTTTTTTGCGTTTAGATGTTTTCATGGATTTTTGGGGGGTTTTAAGATTTTTATGATTTTTTGGTTTTTAGGGGTTTTTTGGGATTTTAGGGGTTTTAAGGGTTTTAGAGTCTCTTTGGAGTTTTTGGGTTTTTTTTGTTTCTTAGGATTTAAAAGGGTTTTTAGTGTTTTAAACGCTTTTATGGGTTTTAAGGGTCCTTAAAGTTTTTGTGGGTTTTTAGAGTTTTTTGGGTTTTTTGGGTTTTTTTAGGTCTTTAGGGATTTTCAAGGTTTTTAATGTTTTCTAGGATTTTTATGGGTTTTTGAGGTTTTTTACTGGTTTTTAGGTTTTTTAGTGATTTTGAGAGTTATAGGGTTTTTCATGGGTTTTAAGGGTTTTAGAGTTTTATTGGGTTTTGGGGTTTTTATGGGGTTTTAGGGGTTTTAAGGATTTTAGAGGGTTTTATGATTTTTAGTGATTTTTCAAGGTTTTTAGGGTTTTTTATATTCTAATGGGGTTTTAGGGGAAAGGAAGATGCGGAGGTTAGGCTATCCCCCCCCCCAATTTATTAGATATAAAGATGCAGCAGAAAAGACACATCAGACAAGGGAGGTGTGGGGTCAAACGACCCGCACCCAAAAACCCATAACGACCCCAAAAACAGAAAAAGAAACACAAAACAGTCAAAAAGAATAACAAAGCCAAACAAACACACACAAATCCAAGCAGCAACCATCACCATCATCCAGCATAAACCAGCATCTTACAGCTCAATACCAAGCAACGACCAACATCCAATCTCACAAATACCAGCATCCAGCACATCCATGTAGCAACCATCATCCATTCTCACATGATCCAGCATCCAATACCTCCCCACCAAGAAGGTCCACCGCATGCACCACAAAACTAACATCACAAATTCTAACCCGAAAGCTTCATTGCATTCCATCCAAACAACAACCAATCCCATAGCAGTGTTACCATCATTAATCATCTCCTTTACAAGAAGATCAACCATCAGCAGCACGAACCCAATATCATCCGCAGCCTCTAGCACCTCCTCACCAAGAAGAGCCAACTCCCGCAACTTAGAACCACTAGCACCAAACTCATAACCAACAAATTCATCACCTCATATCCCTACAGTAAGCAGTAACCAACACCACCATTCTTGGCAATCTCCTTCCACACCACGTAAACCAGCAAAGACAAACAACCAATCTCATGCATCAGTACACACTGATTTCCCCAGCAGCATCACAAACATCAAAGAATCAAGAACCATCTTAACCAGAGACTCGGACAACCCTCTAATAAAAAGGAATTCTTAGCCATAAAGCCACTCCACAAGCAGTACAAACCATAATAGCAGAATGAACAAACACCAGAATCAAAGTGTCATCAGGGAAAAAACCAAGCAGCAAAGCAGCAGGTCAGAGTTAGGCCACCAAAAACTCAGATCTTGAACCAATGTTGACTTCAACATTGACCTCTTGGACTGCGCCCAGACCACCAAGAATCCATCTCCACTTCCGCCAAGGAGCAGAAAAGACGATGCCCGAGTAGGAGCAGAATCTAGATCTATTAGAGCCGAGCTGAAACGTTGCAAAATCCAGACCAAACCGTCGCCACCTTTTCCCAAGACAACCTTCCAGATCCCATCACCAACAAACACCCCCTTGTTTTCCACCATCGCACCAGGGGATAAGGCCTTTCAAACAGAACACCATCAGCATCACAAATCTTAATCTGGAAGTGAGCAACGAAGCCGCTGAAGAGGGTTCCAAGAGGGAACCCTGGAGATCGCTGTGTCAGGAGGGAGAGCCCAGGAGAGAGCAGCGACATATTTTCCAAATCCTTCTATGGGGTTTTAGGGTAGTTTTAAAATTTTTAAGATTTTTAGGGTATTTAGAGATTTTATGGATTTTGAGGGGTTTTAGGGTTTTTTAGGGTTTTTAGTGTCTTTTGGGGTTTTGGTTTTTTTTTTGTTTTTTATGGTGTTAAATGTTTTTATAGCTTTTAAAGATTTTAGAGATTTAAGGGATTTTAGAGGTTTAAGGGATTGTATAGTTTTTAGTGGTTTTTTATGGGTTTTATGGGTTTTTATTATTTTTAATGTTTTTAGGGGTTTTTGTTATTTTTTAGGGGTTTTCATGGTTTTTAGAGTTTTTTACGTTTTCTTGGATTTTTAGGGTTTTTTGGATTTTAATGGTTTTTATATTTTTAGGGTTTTTAAGGATTTTGATGGGTTTTAGGGATTTTGAGAGGTTTAGGGGTTTTCCGGGTTTTAGGGTCTTTATGGGGTTTTAGGGTTTTTCTTTGGATTTTTAGGGTTTTTAATGTTTTTAGAGTTTTTTAACAATTTCATGGGTTTAAGGTTTTTTTGAGTTCTTAGTGGGTTTTAGGGTTTCAATTGTTTTTTAAGGTTTTTATTTGATTTTATGATTTTTAGTGGTTTTTCAAGGTTTTTAGGCAAAGAAGGCTCGGGTCCAGGCTATTCCTGGCACCCCCAAAATTTATTAAACAAAAAGACACAAACACTGCAGACAAGGGAGGGGAGGGGTCGAACGACCCACACCCAAAAACCCTTACAACCCACGCCAAAGAAAGAAAAACAAAGAAAGAAAAAGGCACAAAAACAGACACAACCGCAGCATCATCACGTCACATCCAGCCAGTACCAGCATCCAACAGCACTACATCCAGCGTTAACCAGCATCCAGCAGCTCACAGCTAACCAACAACCAGCATTCAGACTACAGCAGCAAACAACATCCATCAGTAGCAACCAGCCAACCAGCATCCACAACAAACCAGCAACCAGCATCCTCATTTTCAGACAACCAGCACCTCTTTCGACCACCAAACAGCTCCCAGAATCCCACTTCCACTCCAGCAGCACAACAACAAACTCATCCACAGCAGCAACAAATACCAACCAGCCACACGTCATCCAGCATTCACCATACACCATCCACTCAAACTCAACACAATACCCGCATCTAGATCCCAATACCTTCTCACCAAGAAGGTCCCTTTCCAACAACATAGAACAAACAATATCAACAGAACATGAATCATCACCACCCAACAGAACCGGCAGCCAGCATCCACAACAAAGCCAAAAAACCAGCCAAAAAGCAGCACCAATCCTTCTCCCCAACAATAGCTTTGGGGGAGGCCAATAATGAAAAATCCAACCAAAGTCTATCCGAAGCAGCAACACAGAACCAGTCCAGCCACCAAACAAGAACATGCAAGCCAGCAAAATCAGTCGGACACAGGACATAGCGACTATACCTTCATTTCAAGGTTTTTAGGGTTTATTTTATTTTCATCGATTTTAGGGGTTTTTTAGGATTATTGTGGTTTTTAGGGTTTTTAGGGATTTTGAGATTTTTTAGGTGTTTATAGGGTTTTTATTGTTTTTCAGAGTTTTTAAGGTCTTTTTGGGTATTTAGGGATTTTTTTGAGTTTTTAGTTGTTTTAAAGTTTTTATAGTTTTTTAACATTTTTTTGGGCTTTCAGGGTTTTTATATTCTTTTAATGGGTTTTAGGTATTTATGGTTTTTAGGGGGTTTTTAAGGTTTTTAGGTTTTTTTAGGGTTTTTGAGGGTTTTTAGGGTTTTTGGAATTTTCATGAATTTTTAGGGGGTTTTTAGGATTTTCATGGATTTTAGGTCTTTTTAATTTTCTAAGGTTTTTAATGTTTTTTTTCGGTTTTAGTGTTTTTCAAGGGGTTTTTAGGGTTTTTAGGGTATTTTGTGGTTTTAACCTTCTTTGAGTTTTTCATATTTTTAGAGTTTTTTAATTTATTTCTGGGTTTTAAGGGTTTTTAGAGATTTTAGGGGCTTTTTAGGGGTTTTAGGGTTTTTAAAGGTTTTGGGGGGTTTTATGGTTTTCAGGGATTTTTCTGGCTTTTGAGGGGTTTTTACATTTTCATGGATTTTTTGGTTTTTTTAGGATTTTTATGTTTTTAGGGTTTTTTGTGATTTTGAGGGTTTTCTCGGGGTTTTTTGGAATTTTAGGGGTTTTTAGGGATTTTAGGTCATTTTGGGGTTTTTAGGGTTTTTTTTGGAGTTTTTAGGGTTTTTATGGTTTTTGGAGTTTTTTAACGTTTCTAGGGACTTTAATGGTTTTTAGAGTTTTTATTGGTTTTAGAGGTTTTGATGGGGTTTAAAGGATTTTTAAGGTTTTTCTGGGGGTTTATCGTTTTTAGGGTTTTTTTCATTTTCATGGATATTTACGGGGTTTTAGGATTTTTATGTTTTTTCGGGATTTTAGTTTTTTATGGATTTTGAAGGTTATTAGGGTTTTAGGGGTCTTCAGGGATTTTAGAGTCTTTTTTAAATTTTATGTTTTTTTTGTTTTTAGGGTTTTTTAAGTTTTCATTTATTTTTAGTGGGTTTTTAATATTTTTATGGGTTTTAGGGTTTTTAGGTTTCTTAAGGAATTTTTAGGGTTTTCAGTGGTTTTGGGGTCTTTTTGGGTGTTTTGGGTTTTTTTTGAGTTTTTTGGGTTTGTAAGGTTTTTTAAATTTTTAATGGTTTTTGGGGTTTAAAGGGTTTTTTGAGTTTTTATTGGGTTTTTAGGTCTTTTTATGAGTTTTTAAGATTTTATGGGGTTTTATGGTTTTCAGGTATTTTTAGGGTTTTTTACATTTTAATGGATTTTTAGGGGTTTATTAGGGTTTTTATGGTTTTTAGAGTTTTTAGAGGATTTATAGATTTTGGGGGTGTTAGGATTTTTCTGGGGCATTAAAGGCTTTTATGGTTAGTCATGGTTTTTAGGGTATTTTGGGGTTTTAGGGTTTTTTTGAGTTTTTTAGGGTTTTATGTTTTCTTAGATATTTTTAACATTTTTAGGGGTTTGAAGTTTTTTTATAGTTTTCAGTGGATCTTATGATTTTTATGGGTTTTAATCTATTTTTGCAGTTTTGTGATGTTTAGTGATTTTAGGGTTTTTTACATTTTCATGGATTTTTAGGGGTTTTTAGGATTTTAATGGGTTTTAGGGTTTTAGGGATTTTAAGCTGTTTTTAGGGTTTTCAAGAGTTTTAGAGGTTTTAGGTTTTTTCAGGGGTTTTAGAGTGTTTTGGGTTTTTTAGGTTTTTTTTGTTTTAGGGGTTTTTCTGGTTTTTATAGTTTTTTATCATTTTAGGGGTTTAAAGGGTTTTTAGAGTTTCTAGTGATTTTTAGGGTTTCTATGGGTTTTTAAGGTTTTTAATGTATTTTGGTGGTTTTATGATTTTAGGGGTCTTTCAGGGGTTTTAGTGGTTTTTAGGTGTTCATGGATTTTTAGGGGTTTTGTATGTTTTTTATTTTCTTATGGTTTTTAGGTTTTTTTTAGAATTTTATGGGTTTTGGGGTTTTATGGTCTTTTAGGGTTTTTAGTGTAATTCATGGTTTTTAGGGTTTTTAGGGTTTTTTTTATGTTTTTAGGGTTTTTATGGTTTTTTGAGTTTTTTGATGTTTTTAGGGGTTTAAAGGGTTTTTAGTTTTTTTAGTGTTTCTTTAGTGATTTTATGTTTTTTAGATTTTTTAGGGGTTTTAGGGGTTTAGGTTTTTTGGGTTTTTAAGGTTTTCATTGATTTTTGGGTTTTTTAGAATTTTTATGGGTTTTAGGGGTTTTAAGAGTTTTTAGGTATTTTGATGGTTTCTAGTATTTTTAGGGGGTTTAGGGTCTTTCAGCGTTTTAGTGACTTTTTTTGTTTTTAATTTTTTTAGAGTTTTTAACGTTTTTAGCAGTTTAAAGGGATTTTAGGGTTTTAGTTTTTTTTGTGTTGTTATGGGTTTTTACAATTTTTTAATGGTTATTAGGGTTTTTATGGTTTTCTACATTTTTATTGATTTTTTGGGGATTAAGAATATTTTTTCGATTTTTACACTTTTTAGGGTTTTTAGGGATTTTGAGGGATTTAATGTTTTTCAGGGGTTTTTAAGGGTTTTAGGGGTTTTAGGGGTTTTAGGGTTTTTGAGTTTTAGGGATTACGTTGAGTTTTTAGGGTTTTATGGTTTTTTAGATTTTTATAACATTTTTAGGCGTTTGAAGTGTTTTTAGAGTCTTTAGTGGTTTTTAGGGGTTTTATGGTTTTTAGGGTTTCTAAGGTTTCTTACCTTTTCATTGATTTTAAGGGGTTTTTATGATTTTTATGGTTTTTAGGGGGTTTTAGAGATTCTAGGGATTTCCGGGGTTTTCATGGTTTTTTTCTATTTTCATCGATTTTAGGATTTTATGGTTTTTTGGGTTTTTTGGGTTTTAGGTATTTTGAGTGTTTTTAGGGATTTTTAGGGTTTTTAGGGTCTTTTTTGGTTTTTAGGGTTTTTTTGATTTTTTAGGGTTTTTTGAGTTTTTTAAAGTTTTTATAGGGTTTTAGAGTTTTTAGTGGTTTTTAGGGTTCTTTGATTTTTAAAGGTTTTTAGAGGTTTTTATGGTTTTAAGGGTTTTTTGGGTTTAATAAGTTTTCATAGATTTTTAGGGGGGTTTTAGCTTTTTTATTGTTTTTAGTGTTTTTTTGGGTTTT
This sequence comes from Viscum album, assembly GCA_963277665.1. Classification (NCBI taxonomy): domain Eukaryota; kingdom Viridiplantae; phylum Streptophyta; class Magnoliopsida; order Santalales; family Viscaceae; genus Viscum; species Viscum album. Next base: position 550,874,055 of record OY728137.1, read on the forward strand.
TAGGGTTTTTTAGGGTTTTCAGGTTTCTTAGGGGAATTTAGGGTTTTAGTGTTTTCAGAGTTTTTAGGGTCTTTTCAGTTTTTTAGGTTTTTTAATGTTTTTTAGATTTTTTAAACATTTTTAGAGGTTTTAGGGTTTTTAGAGTTTTACTGTTTTTTAGGGTTTTTATCATTTTTTAGGGTTTTTATGGTTTTCTTGGGTTTTTATAGTTTTTTTACTGATTCATTAATTTTTAGGTCTTTTTAGGATTTTTATGGTTTCTGGAGGTTTTAGGGTTTTTAGGGATTTTGAGGGATTTTAGGGTTTTCGGGTGGTTTTTTGGGTTTTCATGGGTTTTAGAGTCATTTTGGGGTTTTAGAGTCTTCTGGGTTATTTGGGGGTTTTATCATTTTCAGATTTTTTTCATTTTTTGTAGGGTTTCTTATGTTTTCAAGGAATCTTAATGTTTTTTGGGATATTATGGTTTTTAGAGTTTTTTTGGTTTCTAGAGATTTTGAGGATGTTGAGGGGTTTTCTAGGTTTTTAGGGTTTTTGAGGGGTTTTCTGAGTCTTTAGGGTCTTTTGGGGCATTTGTTTTTTTTTTGAGTTTTTTAGGGATTTTTATGGTTTTTTTGAGTTTTGAACCTTTTTATGGGCTTTAAGGCTTTTTATCATTTTAGTGTATTTTTATTATTTTTGGATTTATAGGTTTTTTAATGTTTTTAGGGGTTTTTATAGTTTTCAGGGGTTTTCAGGGTTTTTATGTTTTCCACATTTTCTTGTATTTTTAGGACTTTTTTATGATTTTATGGTTTTCAAGGTTTTTTCATATTTTGATGGGTTTTAGGGTTTTTTTTCTAGGGTTTTTAGGGTTTTAGGGGTTTTCATGGAATTTAGGGTCTTTTGGGTATTTAGTTTTTTTAATTTTTTAGGGTTTTTAGGGTTTTTAGAGTTTTTTATCGTTTTAGGGGTTTTAATGGTTTTTAGTGGGGTTTCAGGGTTTTTAAGGTTTTAAGGGGTTTTATGTTTTTTCAGGAGGTTTTATAATTTTTAGGGGGTTTTAGGGTTGTTAGGTTTTTTATATTTCCATTGATTTATAGAGTTTTTTAAGGATTTTTATGGTTTCTTGAGGTTTTTACATGTTTTAGGGATATTTAAGGGTTTTAGGATTTCATAAGGGTTTTAGTAGTTTTTGAGGGTTTTTAGAGTCTTTTTGGGGTTTTAGGGTCTTTTAGGGTTTTTTTGTGGGTTGTTTTGAGTTTTTAGGGGTTTTAAGGTTTTTAGAGTATTATAAATTTTTAGGAGTTTTAGAGTTTTTAATGGTTTTAGGATTTTTATGGGTTTTTAGGATTTTTTTAATGTTTGTAGTGATTTTTATGGTGTTTAGGGGATTGTTAGGGTTTTTAAGGTTTTTACGTTTTCATGGATTTTAGGGGGTCTTTAGGACTTTTATGGTTTTTAGTGGTTTCAGGGATTTTGAGGGTTTTTTTAAGGATTTTTAGGGTTTTTATGGGTTTTTAGGGTTTTTAGTGTATTTGGGTTTTTCGGGGATTTTTTTTGAGTTTTTAGGGTTTTTAAGGTTTTTTATAGTTTTTAGCATTTTTATGTGTTTTAAGGGTTTTTAGAGTTTTTATTGGGTTTCTAGGGTTTTTATGGGATTTTAGGGTTTTTAAGGTTTTTAGGGGTTATTATGGGTTTCATTGGTTTTTGAGGATTTTTAGGGTTTTTACGTATCCATGGATTTTTTGGGTTTTTTAGGATTTTTATAGTTTTTTGGGTTTTAGGGGGTTTTTAAATATTTTAATGGGTTTTAGGGGTTTTAAGGGGTTTTCTAGGTTTTTAGGGTCTTTTTTGGGTTTTATGGTTTTTTTTAGTTTTTTAGGGATTTAAAAGTTTTTTAGTGTTTTTAAAATTTTAGGGGTTTTAAGTGTTTTTGGAGTTTTTCGTGTGTTTTAGTGTTTTAATCAATTTTTTGGCCTTTTAAGGTTTTTAGGTGTTTTTATGGTTTTCAGTGTTTTTTTGGGTTTTTTACGTTTTCATGGATTTTTGGGTTTTTTAGGATTTTTATGTTTTTTAGTGCTCTTTAGGGGTTTTCCGGATTTTGAGTGTTTTTAGGGTTTTTAGGGTTTTAGGGTTTTTTTAAGTTTTTAAGGGTTTTAGAGGTTTTTAGAGTTTTTATTGTTTTATTGGTTTTGAGGATTTTTAGAGTTTTTACTGGGATTTTAAGGGTTTTTAAGGTTTTTAGGGTTTTTTAGGATTTTAGGGTTTTATGGTTTTAATGGGGGTTTCGGGGATTTTAGGAATATTTTCATTTTCATGGATTTTTAGGCATTTTTTTAGGATTTTTATGGTTTAAAGGTTTTTTTTGGGTTTTTAGGATTTTAATAGTTTTTAGGGATTTTTTGGTGTTTTTAGGATTTAGGGGTTTTCAATATTTTTAGGGTTTTTTGTGTTTTTATCTATTTTTTTTAGTTTTTAGGGTTTTTATGATTTGTTAATTTTTTTTAATGTTTTTAGAGTTTTAATGGTTTTTTGATTTTTAGTGGTTTTTAGTGTTTTTGTGGGTTTTTTAAGGTTTTAGGGGTTTTTTGCTTTCAGGGGCTTTTAAGGGTTTTTAGGGTTTTTTACTTTTTCATGGATTTTTTGGGTTTTTTAGGATTTTTATAGTTTTTAGGGGTTTTAGAGTTTTTATAGATTTTGAGTTTTTAAGGTGTTTTTGGATTTTTAGGGTTTTCTGGGTTTTTAGGGTCTTTTGGATTTTTGGGTTTTTTTTGAGTTTTGTAATATTTTTCGGGGTTTAAAGTGTTTTTAGAGTTTTTAGCACTTTTTTGGAGTTTGTATAGGTTTTTTGAGTTATTTAACGTTTTTAGGGGGTTTATGATTTTTAGGGGTTTTCTAGGTTTTTTATGTAATGATCCTTCTTGGGCCCCACACCACACTACAATCAGCCACGTCAACCGGCTATGTGGAAGCCAAACGCCTCTCCATATGCCATGTGGAAGGTACTATCCTTTTTCAATGGACTAGTTGTAATCGTAATGCTCTTTGGTGGACTCTTATGCTCGAGCACCCGAGTTCGAGTTACGGGGGAGGCGGAATAAAATCTCTAGATGGCAGGGGAAATACCTTTCACGTTGCATGTGTAGAGGTGTTTGGACACCACATGGCTTGATGACGTGGCCAATTGCATTGTGGAATGGGGCCAACCGAGGATCGTTACCTAAAAGGCACCTTTTATGTAACGATCATCGATGGTCCCCACACTACACCTTAATCAGCCACATCATCAGGCTTGCACATGGCGGCCAAACACCTCTCCACTATACAACCACGTGACAGGAAGTATCCCCCTGTCATATGGGGTCTTATTCCACCTCCCCCATAATTCTAACTCATGATCTATGGAATAAGATTCCACCAAGGAGCATTATGAGTACCACTAGAATGCTAGAAATGTTAGGTTTTGACTTAATTATGAGTATGGATTGGCTAGTCGCATACCGAGCCCATATAGATTCTTACTAGAGGAGAGTAAATTTTACATCTCCTTAGGGTAACTAGTATGTTCACCATGGTTGAGGGAACCAAATGTTGTTTGGGACCCTCTTGGGAGTTGTTAGTGTATTTCTTTGGGTTTCATTTTAGACACTTGACCCATATAGTGGCATGAAATTTTTTTCTGTTCTTAGTTCGATATTGTATTCCCTGTATTGATTATTATGAGTTTTTGGTATTATCTATGGTTTTATATGCTTCTGCTATTATTTATTTATTTCTTCTAGTGTATTACTCTAATAAAAGAGGATATAGTCTCCCCATGATCGACTTATCAGACTCTAGCATATAGGGAGGTGCATTTGCGGTCATGTGGTGGTCTTGCTTGGGGCACCGGTCCGTGGAAAATGGGAGAAGACCTTTTTATGGAATGATCCTCAGTGGGCCCCATGCCACACTGTAATCGGCCACATTAATCATCCATGTGACGACTAAATGACTCTCCACCTGCCACATGGCATGTGGAGAGGCGTTTCACCACCACATTGCTGGTTGACCTGAACGTTTATGGTGTGGCCTAGTGCTCACCAAGGATCGTTATATAAAAAACCCCTAAAAAATCTAAAAACGCCTGAAAACCATAAAACTGCTAAAAACCTTAAAAAACTCGAAAAACACATACAAACCCTAAAAACCCACTAAAAACTCTAAAACCCCTCAAACCCCTAAAATGTTAAAAAACTCTAATAAACCTTAAAACCCCTAAAAAGCTAACCCCCCCCCCTAAAAATCCAATAAACATCCTAAAAATCTTGAAATCCCTAAAACCCCTAAAAACTCCTACCCCTCCAATCTCTAAAAACCCTAAAACCCCCTAAAAACTATAAAAATCCTAACCCCCCCTAAAAATATATTAAAATGTAAAAATCCTAAAAACCCAGAAAATCCCATAAAAACCACAAAACCCCTAAAACCTTAAAAAACCCACAAAACACTAAAAACCCACTAAAAACTCTAAAAACAATTAAACCCCTAAAAATGCAAAAAAAAACTGTAACAAACCATAATAATCCTAAAAAAGTAAAAAAAAGTGACAAACACCCAAAACAACCCTAAAAATCTTGAAAACCCCTAAAAAACCTAAACAAACGGGAAAATCCCTAAAACCCCACAAAATCCCTACAACCCTAAAAACCTAAAAACCAGAAAAATCCTTAAAAATCCATGAAAATGTAAAAAACCCTAAAAACCAAAAAAACCCCTTAAAACCATAAAACCCTAAAAAACCACTAAAAATTCTAAAAAAACTTAAACCCAATAAAAAATTAAAAAACTCTAAAAACCTTTAAACCCCTAAAAACCAAAAAAACCCTAAAACACAAAAAACCCACAAAACCCACAAAATCCCGAAAACCCCTAAAGAACACAAAAAACCAAAAAATCCTAAAAAACCCTAAAGATTCATGAAAACATAAAAAAACCCAAAAAACAAAAAAAAACCCAAAAAAAACCTTTAAAATCGTAAAAATCTATAAAAACCCTAAAACGCACTAAAAACTCAAAAAACACTAAAAACTCCTAAAAATGTTAAAAAACTCTAAAAAACCTTTTAAACCCAAGAAAACAAAAAAACACTAAAAACCTAGAAAAACCCTAAAAACCCCTAAAACCCCTCAAGAGCTATAAAAACCCTATAAAACCCTAAAACCCATAAATATCCTAAAAAACCAATAAAATTAACGAAAACAAAAAAACCCTAAAACTTCTGAAAAACTCCTAAAAACCATAATAACCCCTAAAAACCTTAAAAACTTTAAAAACCCATAAACACTCGAGAAATCCACTAAAAACTCTAAAAACCCTTAAAACCCATAAAAAATTCAAAAAACCTTAAAAATCCTAATAATTCAAAAAAAACCTTCAGACCCCAAAAGACACTAAAACCCAAAAAAACCATAAAACCCATTAAAGCCCTTGAAAAACACTCAAAATCCCTAAAAAAATATAAATTAACCTAAAAACCATAAAAATACTAAAATCTCATAAAATCAATGAAAATGTAAAACCCCTAAAACCCTCCAAAACCACTAAAAACAATAAAACTCCTAAAAACCTTTAAAACCCCTAAAAACCCAAACAAACCCTAAAACCACTAAAAACACTAAAAACACTAAAAACCCTTTAAACCCTTAAAAAATTAAAATGATATAAAAAATTATAAAATCCCTAAAAACTCAAATGAACCCCTAAAAACCCAAAATGAACGTAAAACCAAAAAACATTCTAAAACACTAAAAAACCATAAAACCCCTGAAAAATCCTAAAACCCCTCAAATTCCCTAATAACCTTAAAGGCAAAGAAGGCTCGGGTCCAGGATATTCCTGACACCCCCCAAAATATATTGAACAAAAAGACACAAACACTGCAGAAAAGGGAGGGGAGTGGTCGAACGACCCACACCCAAAAACCCTTATAACCCACGCCAAAGAAAGAAAAACAAAGAAAGAAAAAGGCACAAAAACAGACAAAACCGCATCATCATCACATCACATCTAGCCAGTACCAGCATCCAACCGCACTACATACAGCGTTAACCATCATCCAGCAGCTAACAGCTAACCAACAACCAGCATTCAGACTACAGCAGCAAACAACATCCAGCAGCAGCAACCAGCCAACCAGCATCCACAACAAACCAGCAACCAGTATCCTCATTTTCAAACAGCCAGCACCTCTTTCGACCACCAAACATTTCCCAACATCCCACTTCCACTCCAGCAGCACAGCAACAATCTCATCCACAGCGGCAGCCAATACCAAACAGCCACACGTCCTCACCAAGAACCAGCAAACAGAGTGCACTTCCATACAGCAGCCATCATCAAATTTCATAAAATCCAGCATCCAACACCTTGCAGCCTCCACCATGTCGCATGAATAGGTACAACCAACAACACAACAAAAAATAGCACAGCACCACCAGCACCTCGAATTAGAACCCACAACTTCATCACAACCCAGCATGCCAGCAAGCGGAGAATTCTCGGAACAGTCGCAGCTTAACAACCAGCAGTCATGAGCTTCAAACCAGACAACTTTCATCATTCCACACCTCTTAGTACAGAAAACCGCAATCCACAAAAATCGCCAAACACATCTCAGCAGACCCATAAACCAGCGTCCTTTCAGAACCGAAATCAAGTATGAGAACATGGAATTCCAAAAGGTCCGACCGAAACAAGCAGCAACAAACTAGAGAAAAGGCGAAGTTGATAGACAAGGTTGAGCACGCACCTGCAGCTGCTTCGTGAACCGAAAAAAGAAACGAGCTTCTGCAGTGTAAGATCGAGAAGACCCCTACTAGCGTCGCCAGACCAGATCATCGCACCATCCGCCTAAACAAAACACCTTCAGAAAAGAACCAGAATGCCGAAGCAACCAGCTTTGCCATTGCACCCTTTGACTGCGTTGACTCGCCTGCAGAAACCCTAGATCTGAAAAAACAACCCCAATCTGCAGCTGCTGGAGGATGTCGACCCAATCAAGAACATCTGAATGCATCACGACCACCATAGCAGTCGGAAGCCAGACGTGCCAGCAACGGAACAAAGCCGTGTCGAAGTCCAAAGTCCAGAGCACTCGGGGAAGACCCCTAAAACCTTAAAAAACTATAAAAACCCAATAAAAACACTAAAACCCCTTAAATCCCCTAAACATGTTAAAAACACTAAAAAACCATAAAAATCCATGAAAACAAGAAAACCCCTAAAAACCATGAAAACCATAAAAAACCTTGAAAACCTAAAAACCCTAAAAATCCATAAAAACAATAAAAACCACAAAAACTCTAAAAAACCTTAAAACACCTAAAAAGGTTAAAAACTCTAAAAAACCTTAAAACCCTAAAAAATCAATAAAACCCAAAAAATCCAAAAGACCTTAAAACCCTGAAAACCCCTGAAAACCCCAAAACCCCCATAAAAATACTCAAAATCCCTAAAAATCATAAAAACCCTAAAACCCATAAAATCTAAAAACCCCCTAAGAATCCATGAAAATGAAAGAACCCCTAAAAACCTTAAAAAACCCTAAAACCATAAACCCCCCAAAAACCTTAAAAAACCTTAAAACCCCATAAAAATCCTAAAAACCAGTAAAAACTCTAAAATCTCTTAAAACCCTATAAAAAGTTAAATTACCCTAAAAACTATAAAACCCTAAAAACTCAAAAAAATATCATTATAACCCAACAAGACCCTAAAAACCCAAAATCATTCTAAAAAACCTGAAACCCCTAAAAGCACCATAATTACCTTAAACCCCTCAAAATTCCTATAAACCCTAAAACCCCTTGAAACCGTAAAAATCCTAAAAAATCCATAAAAATCAATGAAAAGGTAAAAAACCCAAAAAATAGTGAAAACCCCTAAAAACCATAAACCACCTAAAAACCGTAAAAAACCCTCAAAACCCATATCTTTCTAAAAACCCCTAAAACTCTAAAACCCCTTTAAAACCCTAAAAATGGTAAAATACTGTAAAAAATATTAAAAATACGAAAAAAACTAAAAAAACCCAAAAAATCCAAAGACCCTAAAACCCTGAAAACACTAAAACCCTAAAAACACATGAAAACCGTAAAACCCTAAAATTCCCTAAAATCCCTAAAAAACAGTAAAAACAATTAAAATCCTAAACCCCCCCCACCAAAAAAAAATGTTTGAAAACCGAAAAAACCATAAAAACCCACTAAAACTCTAAAAACACTTAAAAACCCTAAAAATTTATAAAAACTCTAAAAACCCTACAAAACTCAAATGAACCCAAAAAACCCCAAAAAACTCTAAAAACCCTGAAAATTTCTAAAATCCCTAAATCCTAAAAACCCTAAAACCCATAAAAATACTTACACCCCCCTCAAAATCCATGAAAATGAAAAAAACCCTAAAAACCCCTAAAAACCCCTAAAAACCCTCAAAATCCCTAGAAACCTTTGAAACCACTAAAAATCATAAAAAATCCAAAAAAACCCTAAAAATCAATGAAAAAGTAAAAAACCCTAAAACCCCCCTAGAAACCATAAAACCCCTAAAACCATAAAAATCCCAAAAACCCCATTAAAACCCTAAAACAACAAAAAACTCTAAAACCCCTTAAAACCCCTACAAATGTTAAAGAAACTCTAAAAACCATAAAAACCCTAACACTGAAGAAAACCCCTAAAACATGAAAAGACCCTAAAACCCCTAAAAACCTTAAAAACCCTTGAAAAACATTAAATCCCTCAAAATCACTAAAAACCCTAAAAAGTCAAAAAATCATAAAATTCCTATTAATACCCTAAAAATCCATGAAAGTGTAGAAAAACTTAAAACCCATGAAAAACCTCTGGAAACCATAAAAACCGTAAAAACCTTAAAAAGTCTTAAAAACCCATAAAAACACCAAAAACCACTTAAAACTCTAAATTCCCTTGAAAATAGTAAAAATATTAAAACTCTAAAAACATTAAAACCCTAAAAAATAAAAAATTTGAAAAGACGCTAAAAACCATGAAAGATTCTAAAAACCTAAAAGCCCCTAAAAAATCCAAAACCCCCTTAAAATACCCCCAAAACCCAAAAAACCCCTAAAAATCCATGAAAACCTAAAACCCCCCCAAAAAACCCTGAAAAGCCTCTAAAAACCATAAAACCCTTCAAAACATTAAAAACCCACGAAGCCCCATAAAAACCCTAACAACCCTTGAAAACCCCTAAAAACCCTCAAAATCTCTAAAACCCTAAAAACCATAAAAATCCTAAAAACGCCTAAAATTCCATGACAATGTAAAAAACCCTAAAAACCCATGAAAATCATAAAACCACAAAAGACACTAAAAACTCTAAAAACCCTTTAAACCCATAAAAAGATTAAAAATCTCTATAAAACCTTAAAAACATAAGAAAATAAAAAAAAACCCAAAACCCCCAAAAAGACTCTGAATACAAAGAATAACCCTAAAAGTTCTAAAAGACCTTGAAAACCCATAAAAACCCCCCAAATCCCAAAATCCCCTAAAAATCCTAAAAACCAAAAATATCCTAATAAACACCTAAAAATCCATAAAAATGTAAAGTACCCTAAAAGCCAAGAAAAACACCTAAAAATCATAAAAACCCCTAAAAACATAAAAAACCATAAAACCGCTAAAACCGATAAAAACTGTAAAAACCTTTAAAACCCCTAAAAACATTAAAAAATATATAAAACCTTACAAACCCTAAAAGCTCAAAAAAAAACCTGAAAACCCCAAAAGACCCTAAAAACTCAAAAAACCCATAAACACACCTAACAAACCCTAAAAACCCTCCCAAATTCCTAAAAACCATAAAACCATAAAAATCCTAAAAACCCCTAAAAATCCATGAAAACATAAAAAACCCTAAAAACCCAAAAAAACACCTAAAAACCACAAAATGCCTAAAAACCTTAGAAAATCATAAAACTCATAAAACCATTAAAACACACTAAAAACATTAAAAAATATTAAAACCCCTAAAAACATTAAAAATTTCTTAAAAAACCTCAAAAACCCTAAAAAACTAAAAAAACCTAAAAACCCAAAAGACCCTAAAAACCCTAAAAACCTCTAAAAATCCCTAAAATAATTAAAAAACTAAAAACAATAAAAATCCTAAAAATACTTAATTATCCATGAAAACGAAAAAAACCATAAAAAAAATCCAAAAAACCATAAAAACCCTGTAAACCCCATGAGACCTCTTAAAACCCAATAAAAATATAAAAATCATTAAAACCCCTAAAAACATTAAAAAACTCTAAAAACCTCAAAATCGCTAAAAAACTCAAAAAACCCCAAAAACCCCAAAAAGACCCTAAAATCCTTGAAAACCCAAAATACCGTAGAAAACCCTTAAACCCTTAAAATCCCTAGAAACCTTGAAAACAATAAAAATCCTAAAAAACCCAAAAAAATCCATGAAAACATAAAAAACCTTAAAAACCCTGAAAACCCCCTGAAAACCATAAAACCCCTAATAACCTTCAAAAACCCTAAAACCCGTGAAAACATTAAAAAACCACTAAAAACACTAAAAACCTTTAAAACCACAAAATACATTAAAAAACTCTAAAAAACCTTTAAACCCCTAAAAAACTCTAAAAAAACACTAGAAACTCAAAAGACCTTTAAATTCCTAAAACCCCCTAAAAACCCCTAGAAAACCCTAAACCCTAAAAATCCTAAAAATCTATAAAAACCTAAAAACCTGAAACACCAAAAAATACTAAAAACCCATAAAATTATAAGAAAACATTAAAAACCCCAAAAACCATAAAACCATAAAAAACCTTTAAAAAACCTAAAAACCCATAAAAAATAAAAAAACCCACTATAAAAATCTAAAAACCCTCAAAACCTATAAAAACGTTAAAAAACTTAAAAAAACCTCAAAACACTAAAAACTCTAGAAAATCCATAAATACCCTAAAAGACCTTAAAGACCCTAAAAAATCTTAAAACCCCTAAAAACCCAAAAAATCCTAAAAACCATAAAATCCTAGAAAACACATAAAAATACATGAAAATGAAATGAACCCTAAAAATCTTGAAAAACCCCTGAAATCATAAAGCCCCTAAAAACCTTAAAAACCCATAGAAACCCTAAAAACCAATAAAAAATCTAAAAACCTTAAACCCCTAAAAACATTTAAAAATCTAAAAAACCTTAAAACCCCTAAAAATCTCAAGAGAAACCCCCAAAACCCCCAAAGACCATAAAAACCCTAAACCACTAAAAACCCTAAAAAACCCGAAAAACCATAAAAATCCCTAAAACCGCTAAAAAACCTAAAAACCATAAAAATCCTAAAAAACCGTAAAAATCCAAGAAAATTTAAAAAAAAATCTAAAAACCCTGAAACCCCCTGAAAATAAAAAAAACCCCTAAAAACCATAAAAATAATAAAAAGAGATAAAAACCCTAAAAACACACTAAAAACTATAAAATCTCTTAAACCCTTAAAAACATTAAAAACCTTTAAAACCATAAAAACTAAAAAACCCCAAAAGGACCCTGAAAACCCTAGACCCCAAAAAACCCCAAAAAGCCCTAAAACCCCTCAAAATCCCAAAAAGCCCTAAAAACCCTAAAACCATATAAATCATAAAAATCCCCAAAGAATCCCCGAAAAATCCATGGAAACATAAAAAACCCTAAAAACCCTGAAAAATCCTTGAAAACCATAAAAACATTAAAATACCTGAAAACCCCCTACAACACTTTAAAACCCACTAAAACTCTAAAACCCCTTAAAACCTTGAAAAATGAGAAAACCCCTCAAAATCCATAAACACTTAAAAACCCTAAAAACCATGGAAATCCAAAAAACCCCTAAAAATCTATGAAAAAGTAAAAAACCCTAAAAATAATAAAAAACCTCTAAAACCATTAAAAAAAAATCCTAAAATCCCATAACACCCTAAAAAACCACAAAAAACTCTATAACCCCTTAAAACCCCTAAAAATGTTAAAAATCCTAAAAACCTGTTAAAAACATAAAAAAATAAAAAAACCCCTAAAACCCCCCAAAAGACCTTAAAACCCCTAAAAACCCCTAAAATCCCTAAAAACAATAAAATCCCTAAAATCCCTCAAAATCCCTAAAAACCCTAAAAATCCCAAAAAAATAAAATCCCCCTAAAAATTCATGAAAACATATAAACCCATAAAACCCTGAAAACCATAACACCCCTAAAAACATTAAAAAACCCTAAAACCCATAAAACCCCTAAAAACCCACTAAAAGCTCTAAAAACACTCAAACCCCCTAAAAATATTAAAAACTCTAAAAAAACATTAAATCCCTAAAATAAAAATGAACCTAAAAACCAAAATACCCTAAAACCAACAAAAACCCTAAAACCCCTTAATAACCTAAAAAACCCCCAAAATCCCTAAAAACCCTAAAAACCCTAAAAACTATAAAATTTGTCAAATCCACTAAAAACCGAAAAACATAGAAATCTCTAAAAACACAGAAAAACTCCTAAAAACCATAAAACCCTCAAAATCCTTAAAAACCCTAAAGTCACATAACAACCCTAAAAACCCACTAAAAATCGAAAAAACCATAAACCCCATAAAAACTCAAAAAACCCAAAAAGTCATTAAAAACCCTAAAAACCTAAAAACCATAAAAAGTCCTAAAACCCCCTAAAATTTCATGAAAATGTAAAACCCCCTAAAAACATTGATAAAGCCATGAATACCATAAAAATACTTAAAAACCTTAAAACCCTAAAAACCTATAAAACGCTAAAAAAACTAAAAAAATCAAAAAATGATTGAACCCCCTAAAAATGTTAAAAACCTCTAAAACCATTAAACACATAAAAATCTCAAAAATACTATAAAAAGCAAAAAACACCCAAAAAAACTTAAAAAACCCTAAAAATCGTTAAAATATTGAAAAACCCTAAAATCCCAAAAAACCATAAAAATCCGTGAAAACATAAAAAACACTAAAACCATGAAAAACCCATGAAAACCATAAAAATCCCTAAAATCCTCAAACAACCATAAATACCCTAAAAATCCACTAAAAATATATAAAACACTTATACCTCTAAAAGCATTAAAACCCAAAACTCAAAAAGAACCTAAAAACCATAAAAACTGTAAAAACCCAAAAAAACCATGAAAACCCTAAAAATACTCAAAATTCCTAAAATGCCTAAAAGACCCTAAAAACCCAAAAATCATAAAAAAACAACTTAAGATCCATGAAAACGTAAAAAACAAAAAAAAAACCCTAAAACCCCTTGAAAATAATAAAAACCCTTAAAACCTCTAAAAATGTTAAAAAGCTCTGAAAACCTTAAAAACCCTAAAATCCACCAAAAACCATAAAAACCCAAAAAGTCTCTAAAACCCCCAGAAAAAACCTAAAAACCCTAAAGTATCTTAAAACTCTAAAAGTGGAATCGAATGTTTAACTCAGGAAGTATTTTGTAGCCTTTCTCAAGCAATATGAATCCTCTGAATGGGAGTCGGTGGACTTGGATGCTTCCTTGGGATATGGTGCAAATAGAGATCCCTATGGGAATGGTGATTTTTTTCCGTAGCTGTCTCTCCTTTTGAATCTTGGGATTTTGGACATTTTTTGTGGGGTTTCCAGGGCTTTGGGTGTGGGTTGTTTGACCCCACCACTCCCTTGTCTGTCACTTTTTTCTCCTCTTTATATATCTGGGGGGTCAAGGATAGCCTGGCCTCACACTTCCTTTCCCATAAAACTCTAAAAAACCCATAAAACTAAAAAAACCATAAAACCCCATAAAAATCCATAAAAACATTAAAATCTCTAAAAACTATGAAAACCCATGAAAACCATAAAAACCCTTAAATACTAAAAAACCGTTAAAAAATCCTAAAAAACAACTAAAAAATCAAAAAACCTTTAAACCCATAAAAATGTTAATAAACTCTAAAAAAATGAAAACCCCTAAAAAATAAACGTCTTTGGGTTGGGGTTGTAAAGGGTTTTTGGGTGTGGGTAGTTTGACCTCTCTCGTCCCTTGTCTGTTGTGTCTTTTCTTTATAAATTTGGGAGGGTTGGGAATAGCCTGACCCTTGAATCTTCCTTTCCATAAAAAAAATTAACTGAATTCACAAAAAGACCTTAAAAACCCTAAAAAACTCAAGTCTCCCTGAAACCCCTAAAAAATTAAAAACCCTTAAAACCCCTAGAAGAATTAAAAACCTTAATGAATCTAAAAACTCAAAAAAAAACTCTAGAAACACAAGAAAAACCTGAAAAAAGCCTCAAAATGCCTAAAATCCCAAATAACCCTAAAAACCCCAAAATCCTAAAAACCCCTAAAGATTCAGGAAAACTTAATAAACCCTAATAACCCTAAAAACCCCTTGAAAGCATTAATAACACATAAAATCCATAAAAAATGTTAAAAATATATAGAAACCTTAAAGCCCCAAAGCCCCAAAAAACCTCCTAAAATCCAAAAAGACCCTAAAAACCCTGAAAACCCATAAAAAACCCTAAGAAAACCAAGAAAAACCCTCAAAACCATCAAAATTCTTAAAAACTCTAAAAAACCATAAAAACCATAAAAATCCTAAAAAACCCCTAAAAACCCATGAAAACATTAGAAATCCAAAAAACCCTGAAAACACATAAAAATCTATGAAAACATAAAAACCCTAAAACCCTAAAAACATCTAAAAGTTCTAAAAACCCTAAACACCTTTAAAAACCTTAAAAACCCATAAAACTCGAAAAACCACTAAAAACACTTAAAATCTCTAGAAATGTTAAAAACTAAAAAAAACCATAAAACCCTAAAAAATAAAAAAACTTGAAAACCCAAAAGAACCTAAAACCCTAAAAACTATCAAAACCAAAAACCCCTTGAAAACCCTAAAAACCATAAAAATCTTAAAAAAACCCTTTAAAATCCATGAAAACGTAAAAAACCCTTAATGCCCTGAAAAAGATCTAAAATCTGTAAAAATCATAAAATCTATAAATACCCTAAAAACCCATAAAAACCGTATAAAACCACAAAAAAATCTTAAAACCCTTAAAACCAATAAAAATGTTGAAAATCTCTAAAAAACCTTAGTAACTCTAAAAACTCAAAAAATCCTAAAAACCCTGAGAAACCCTAAAAACCCCTTAGAAACCCTAAAAACCATCAAAATCCTAAAAAACCTTAAAAACACGAAAAAACAAAAAACCTGAAATCCCCATAAAAATTGATGAGAACTTAAAAAAACCTAAAAACCCTAAAACCCCTAAAAACCCACTAAAAATTCTAAAAACCCGTAAAACATTGATAAGTGTTAAAAACTATAAAAAACCTTAAACCCTAAAAAACTAAAAAAATATAAAAACTCAAAAAGACCCTAAAAAGCATGAAAAAACCTTAAAACCTTAAAACCACCTAAAACCCCTAAAACCCCGCAAAATACATAGATACCATAAAATTTTGTAAAAACCACAAAAATCCTAAAAAACCACTATAAATCCATGAAAATATAAAAAACCCTAAAACCATCGAAAAACCCATGAAAATCATAAAAGCCCTAAAAACATAAAAATCCCCAAAAATCCATAAAACCATAAAAAACACAAAAAATCTAAATACCTTTAAACCCATAAAACATTAAAGAACTCCAAAAAAAACCTTTAAAACCCTAACAAACTCAAAAACAACCAAAAATCCCAAGAAGACCATAAAAACACTGAACAACCCAAAAAACCCAGAAAACCGTTAAAACCCCTCAAAATCCACAAAAACCCTAAAAACCACTAAAAACCATAAAAATCCTAAAAACCCCAAAAAATCTATGAAAATTTAAAAAATCCCTATAAACCTTGAAAACCCCTAAAACCCACAAAAAACTATAAACCCCCTTAAAGCACTAAAAACATTAAAAAAATATAAAAAAAATAAAAAATCCAATAAACTCAAAAAAATACCTAAATACCCAAAAAGACCCTAAAAACCCTAAAAACTCCTAAAAACACTTGAAACCCCCAAAAACCATAAAAAATAAAAAAAAATAAAAAAAACCCTAAAAACATTAAAAAAATAAAACCCTTGAACATCCAAGAAAATTTAAAAAATCTTAAAACCCTGAAAACTATAAAACCCCCTTCAAACCTTCAAGACCCTAAAACCCCATAAAAACATTAAAAACCCACTAAAAACTATAAAACCATTAAAACCCCTTTAAACGTTAAAAAATATGAAAAACCTTAAAACCCCTAACAACTCAAGAAAAAACACCTAAAACCCAAAAGATCCTAAAGACCTTGAAAAAACCAAAAACCCCGTGAGACCCCCTTAAAACCCCTAAAACCCCAAAAAATTCTAGAAACCATAAAAATCCTATGAAACTCCAAAAATCCATGAAAAAAATAAAAAACCCTAAAGCCCATGAAAACCCCTAAAACCATAAAATCCACTAACAACATTAAAACTCCCTAAAACCCCATAAGACCCTAACAACCACTAAAAAATCTAAAAACCCTAAAAACACATGAAAATGTTAAAAATACTCTAAAACCCCTAAAAACCCCAAAAGACCCCTAAAACCCAAAAAATGGCAAAAAACCAAAAAAGACCCCTAAAACCCTAAAAATAGTAAAAACACCTAAAAACCCTCAAAATCCCTAAAACCCCTAAAAACAGAAATATCACAAAAATCTTAAAAAAACCCTAAAAATCCATGAAAAGGTAAAAAATTGTAAAAACCATGAAAAACCTCTAAAAACCATAAAAACCCCTAAAAGTGTTAAAAACCCTAAAACCCCATAAAACCCTAAAAACCCACTAAAACTCTAAAACCCTTTAAACCGCTAAAAACATAAAAAATTTAAAAAAAATAAAAACTCAAAAAACCCCCTAAAAACCTAAAAAGACCTTAAAAACCCTAAAAACCCTAAAAACCCTAAAAACTTTAAAAATCTCCAAAATCAAAATAAAACCCTAAAAAATCCTAAAACCATAAAAATTCTTAGAAACACCTAAAAATGCTTGAAAACATAAAAAAACCTAAAGACCCGTAAACCCATAAAAACCTTAAAATCCCATAAAAACCCTAAAACACAATAAAGACTCTACAAACCCTCAAAACCCTAAAATGTTAAAAAAAACTCTAGAAAACCTTAAAAACACTAAAAAAACTCACAAAAAATCCCTAAAAACAAAAAAAATACCCTAAAAACTCTGAAAAAACCCTAAAACTGTAAAAAACCCTAAAAACTTAGAAATCCCTAACAACCATAAAAAACCCTAAAACCAATTAAAAACATAAAAACCCCTATAAATCCATGAAAAAATAAAAACCCTAAAACCCCCAAAAAAAACCCTGAAAACCCTAAAAACCCTTAAACCCTTAAAACACCTAAAAACCCATTAAAACTCTAAAAACCCATAAAATTAGTAAGAACATTAAAAAAGTCTAAAAATAATAAGAAAACTAAAAAACTAAAAAAACCTTAAAAACCAAAAAAAACCCTAATAACCTTGAAAACCCCTAAAATCCCTCAAAATCCCTAAAAACCATCAAAATCCCAAAAAACCATAAAAACCTAAAAATGGTTAAAAACTAATGAAAACATAAAAACCCATAAAAACCTGGAAAACCAATAAAAACCATAAACCCCCCCTAAAAACATAAAATTCCCTATAAACCAATAAAACCCATAAACCAATAGAAGCTCTAAAAACTCTAAAAACCCTTAAAACCCCTAAATAATTATAAAAACTCTATTTTTTTTAAAAAAAACCCCAAAAAACTCAAAATAACCCTAAAAACCTCAAAAGACCCAAAAAACCATGAACACCCTTAAAATCCCTAAAAACTTTAAAACCCCTCAAAACACCTCAAAACCCTAAAAACCATAAAAACCATAACAATCATAAACACCCACCAGAAAACCATGAAAAGGTAAAAACCCCTAGAAACCCTAAAAAACCATAAAAACTGAAAAACCCCTAAAACCGTAAAAACCCTAAAAACCCATAAAACCCTAAAAAAATAAAAACACTAAAAAATATAAAGCTATGCATGGATGTTTTGGCCTACCTAAAACTTATTGATGGTGCTTGCTGAAGATTTCTCTGAGCATACCAACAAGGAATGATTGCCAGAATGGGTATGGAAACACCGTTTTACTTACTTTCAAAGATGATGGATGCCTACCACTTTGCAAGGAATGGTTGATGTCAAGGAATTTCATTTATTTTATGCTTCTTGAGTTGTATGTTCTCTTCTTGTGTTATTGACTTCTATCTCCCTTCACTCTCGGCTGGTGTAAGTTATTTACACCTCATTCTTGTACTGTTACTTTTCCTTTTAATAAATTTCTTGCGGGCATGAATTAGGTGACCCTTTCATGCCACCACTTTTATTAAAAAAAACTAAAACCCTTAAAAATGTTAAAAAACTCTAAAAAAATCTTAAATACCCTAAACCCACCCAAAAACCCCAAAAACCCAAAAACCTTGAAAAACCCTAAAAATCATAAAAATCACTAAAAACCATAAAAATCCAAAAAACCCCTAAAAATCCATGAAAATGTAAAAAACCCTAAAAACCCTTAAAAACCCCTGAAAACCATAAAAATTCCTAAAAACCGTAAAAAAACTAAAAAAACTAAAAACTATAGAAACCCTTAAAACCCATAAAAATATTAAAAACTCTAAAAAACCTTAAAAACACTAAAAAACTCAAAATAACCTAAAAAACCCAAATGACCCTAAAAACCCAGAAAAACCCTAAAAACCCTAAAAACCCTAAAACCCTAAAAAACCCAAAAAGCCATATAAATACTAAAAAAACCCTTAAAATAAATGGAAATGTAAAAACCCTTAAGAAACCACAGAAAACTATAAAAACTCCTAAAAATCGATAAAACCCTGAAACCACAAAACTACAAAAATGATAAAAACCCATAAAAACATTAAAAAAAATTTAAAAAACATAAAACCCTAAAAAACTAAAAAAACCCCAAAACACTAAAAAGACCCCAAAAACCCCAAAAACCCCAAAACCCCCAAAACCCCTAAAAACACTAAAAACACCTAAAAACCCCTAAAACCCCTCAAAATCCCTAAAAACCCTAAAAACTCTAAACCCCATAAAATCATAAAAAACCCATGAAAATCCTCAAAATCCCTAAAAACCCTAAAAAATTTAAGACCCATAAAAATCATAAAAATCCCTAAAACCCATGAAAAAATAAAATCCATTAAAATCCCCGAAAACATAAAACCCCTAAAAACCATAAAAAATCCTAAAATCCATTAAAAACCCTAAAACCCACTAAATAATCTAAAAACCCTTAAATCCCTAAAAATGTTAAAAACTCTAAAAAACCTATAAACTCAAAAAAGACCCTAAAACCCCAAGAAGTGTCTAAAAACCCTGAAAACCCCTAAAAACCATAAAACCCCCAAAAATCCTAAAAATACCTAAATACCCCAAAAAACAATAAAAACCATAAAAATATTTATAAACCCCTAAAAATCCGTGGAAATGTAAACCCCCTGAGAACCCAAAAAAACCCTTGAAATCCATAAAATCGCTAAAAACCTTAAAACCCCAAAAAACCACTAGAAACTCTAAAATTCCTTAAAACCCCTAAAAAAATTTAAGTAATTCTAAAACCCCATAAAAACCCTAAAACTAATAAAATTTCTAAAAACCCTTAAAGCCTTAAAAACATTGAAAAGCTCTAAAACACTTAAAAACCCAAAAAACTCAAAAGAACCCTAAAACCCCAAAAGGCCATGAAAACCCTAAAAACCCCTAGAAACCCTAGAAAAACCCAACAAGGCTTCAAAATCACGAAAACCCCTAAAAACCACAAAATCCATAAAAATCCTAAACAACCCTTAAAAATACATGAAAATGTAAAAAACCTTAAAGACCATAAAACCCTAAAACCCCATAAAAACCTTCAAAAATAACTAAAAACTCTTAAAACCCATAAAAATGTTAAACAACTCT
Organism: Viscum album; assembly: GCA_963277665.1. Taxonomy (NCBI): domain Eukaryota; kingdom Viridiplantae; phylum Streptophyta; class Magnoliopsida; order Santalales; family Viscaceae; genus Viscum; species Viscum album. The sequence goes on from OY728137.1 coordinate 550,894,074, forward strand.
AAAAAATCTTAAAAACCCTACAAAAATATAGAAAACCCAAAAAAACTCAAAAAGCCCCTAAAAACACTTAAAAACCCTAAAACAGTAAAAAACCCCCAACCCCCCCCCCCAAACCCTTTAAATCCCAAAAAACCTAAAAAAACCTAAAACCCATAAAAATCATAAAAACCCCTAAAATTAAATGAAAATGTAAAAAAAAACAAAAACCCTAAAAAACCATTGAAAACCATAAACACCCAAAAACCCATAAAAACACCTAAATCCCGTAAAAACTCAAAAACCTAAAAAAACATTCAAAATTCCTAAAACCCCTTAAAACGTTAAAAAACTCTAAAAAACCTTAAAACCCTATAAAATTGAAAAATAACCTAAAAAGTCATAAAAACTCTAAAAACCCACTAAAAACTCTAAAAACCCATAAAATCAATAAGAACAATAAAAAACTCTAAAAACAATAAGAATACTACAAAACTAAAAAAACCTTAAAAACCAAAAAACCCCTAAAAACCTTGAAAACCCTTAAAATCCCCAAAATTCCCTAAAAACCCTCAAAATCCCTAAAAGCCGTTAAAACCTAAAAATGGTTAAAAACTAATGAAAACATAAAAACCCCTAAAAACCTAGAAAACCAAAAAACCCAAAAAACCCCCCTAAAAACATAAAAATCCCTAAAAACCAATAAAACCCATAAAACCACTAGAAACTCTAAAAACCCATAAAACCTGTAAATAATTATAAAAACTCTAAAAATGTTAAAACCCCCCAAAAAACTCAAAATATCCCTAAAACCTCAAAAGACCCAAAAAACCATGAACACCCCTAAAAACCCTAAAAACCCCTAAAAACCCTAAAAACCCATAAAAACCCCAAAACCCCTCAAGACACCTCAAAACCATAAAAACCATAATAGTCATAAAAACCCGCCAAAAATCCATTAAAATGTAAAAACCCCTAAAAACCCTGAAAAACCAATAAAAACTGAAAAATCCCTAAAAACCTTAAAACCCATAAAAACCCATAAAACCCAAAAAAACACTAAAAACACTAAAAAATCTAAAGCTATGCATGGATGTTTTGGTCTGCGTATAACTTCTTGATGGTGCTTGCTGAAGATTTCTCTGAGCATATCAACAAGGAAGGACTTCCAGAATGGGTATGGAAACACCGTTTTACTTCCCTTCAAAGCTGATGGATGCCTACCACTTTTCGTGGAATGGTTGCTGTGAAAGAATTTCATTTATTTTATGCCTCTTGAGTTGTCTGTTCTCTTCCTGTGTTCTTAAATTCTATCTCTCTTCACTCTTGGTTGGTGTAAGATATTTACACCTCAGGCTTGTACTGTTACTTTTCATTTTAATAAATTTCTTGGGGGCATGAATTAGGTGACTGATTCATGCCACCACTTTTATTAAAAAAACTAAAACCCCCTAAAAATTTTAAAAAAATCTTAAAAAACCTTAAAAACCTTACACTCCCCCAAAAAACCATAAAAACCTAAAACCCTAAAAACCCTGAAAAAACCCTAAAAACCATAAAAATCACTAAAAACCATAAAAATTCTAAAAACCATCTAAAAATCCATGAAAACATAAAAACCCTAAAAACCCTTAAAAATCCCTGAAAACCATAAAAATTCTTAAAAACCTTAAAAACGCTAAAAACAAACTAAAAACTATAGAAACCCTTAAAACCCATAAAAATATTAAAAACTCTAAAAGACCTTAAAAACACTAAAAAACTAAAAAATAACCTAAAAACCCAAATGACCCTAAAAATCATGAAAAACCCTAAAAACCCTAAAAACCATAAAACTCTTTAAAAACCCTAAAAGCCATATAAATACTAAAAAACCCTTAAAATCAATGAAAATGTAAAAACCCCTGAAAACCCACAGAAAACTATAAAAACTCCTAAAAATCAATAAAAACCTGAAACCACTAAAACTCTAAAAATGATAAAAACCCATAAAAACATTAAAAAACTTTTAAAAAACATAAAACCCTAAAAGACAAAAAAAACCCCAAAACACTAAAAAGACTCTAAAAATCCTAAAAACTATAAACCCCATAAAATCATAAAAAACCCCTAAAAACCAATGAAAATCCTCAAAATCCATAAAAAACCCTAAAAAACTCTGAGACCCATAAAAATCATAAAAATCCCTAAAACCCATGAAAAAGTAAAATCCCTTAAAATCCCCCAAAACCCTAAAATCCCTAAAAACCATAAAAAATCCAAAAATCGATTAAAAATCCTAAAACCCACTAAATAATATAAAACCCTTAAATCCCTAAAAATGTTAAAAACACTAAAAAACCTAAAAACTCAAAAAAGACCCTAAAACCCCAAGAAGTGTCTAAAAACCATGAAAACCCATAAAACCCATAAAAACCCCTAAAAATCCTAAAAATACCTAAATACCCAAAAAAACCATAAAAAGAAAAAAAATATTTATAAACCCCTAAAAATCAATGGAAATGTAAACCCCCTGAGAACCCTAAAAAACCCTTGAAAACCATAAAATCGCTAAAAACCTTAAAAAACCCTAAAACCCATAAAACCCTCAAAACCACTAGAAACTCTAAAAATCCTTAAAACCCCTAAAAACATTAATAAACCCTAAAACCCCATAAAACCCCTAAAAATACTAAAATTTCTAAAAATCCTTAAAGCCTTAAAAACTTTAAAAAGCTCTAAAAACCTTAAATACCCTAAAAACTCAAAAGAACCCTAAAACCCCAAAAGTCCCTGAAAACCCTAAAAACCCCTAAAAACCCTAGAAAAACCCCAAAAGCCTTCAAAATCCCTAAAACCCCTAAAAACACAAAATCCATAAAAATCCTAAAAAACCCTTAAAAATAACTGAAAAAATAAAAAACCTTAAAACCCATAAAAACCCTAAAACTATGTAGAAACCTTCAAAAATCACTAAAAACTCTAAAAACCCCTAAAAATGTTAGAAAACTCTACAAAATCTCAAAAACCCTAAAAAAAATCTAGAAAACCCAAAAAAACTCAAAAAGACACTAAAAACACATAAAACCCCTAAAACACTAAAAACCCCCCAAACCCTTTAAATCCCAAAAAACCTAAAAAAACCTAAAACCCCTAAAAATAATAAAAACCCCTAAAATTAAATGAAAATGTAAAAAATCCAAAAACCCTGAAAAACCATTGAAAACCATAAAACCCCCCAAAACCCATAAAAACTATAAAATCCCATAAAAACTCAAAAACCCATTAGAAACTTTCAAAATTCTTAAAACCCTTTAAAATGTAAAAAAAGTCTAAAAAACCTTAAAAACCTATAAAATTGAAAAATAAGCTAAAAATCCATAAAACTCTAAAAACCCACTAAAAACTCTAAAAACCCATAAAATCAATAAGAACATTAAAAAACTCTAAAAATAATAAGAAAACTTCAAAATTAAAAAACCTTAAAAACAAAAAAAAGCCTAAAAACCTTGAAAACCCTTAAAATACCTAAAACCCCTCAAAATCCCTAAAAACCATAAAAACTTAAAAATGGTTAAAAACTAATCAAAACATAAAAACCCCTAAAACCTAGAAAACCAATAAAAACCATAAACGGCCCCTAAAAAAACATAAAAATCCCTAAAAACTAATAAAACCCATAAAACCATTAGAAACTCTAAAACCCCTTAAAACCCCTAAATAATTATAAAAACTCTAAAAATGTTAAAAAAACCCCAAAAAACTCAAAATATCTCTAAAAACCTCAAAAGACCTAGAAAACCATGAACACCCCTAAAAACCCTCAAAATCCCTAAATACCCTAAAAAATCCCTAATCACGATAAAAACCCTAAAACCCCTCTAAGAATCTATCAGAATGTAAAAAAACCCTTAAAACCCATAAAAACCATAAAAAACCATAAAAAACCCCTAAAAACCTTAAAAACCAAAAAATCCCATAAAAACCCTAAAACCCACTAAAAACTCTTAAACTCTTAAAACCCCTATGCAGGTTAAAAAAATCTAAAAAACCTTAAAACACCTAAAAACCCAAAAAACCTAAAAACCCAAAAGGCCCTACAAACCCTGAAAACCCTAAAAACCCTAAAAACCCCTAAAAACCCTAAAATCATAAAAATCCCTAAAAAGCAAAAAAAACCCTAAAAGACATAAAAATCATAAAACCCCCTAAAAACACTCAAAACCCCATAAAAAACCTAAAACGTATAAAAACCTGAAAACCACTAAAAACTCTAAAAACCATTAAAATCCCATAAAACATTAAAAAACCCAAAAACCCTTAGAACCCATAAAAAACTCAAAAAACCCATAAAAACACAAAAAGTTCATAAAAACCGTGAAAAACTCAGAAACCCCTAAAAACACTAAAAGCCCAAAAAAACCTTAAGAGACCCTAAAAACCATAGAAATACTAATAAACCCCTAAGAATCCATGAAAAATATTAAACCCCTAAAACCCCTTAAAAGCTCCAGAAAACATTAAAACACCTAAAACCCTTAAAAAACCCTGAAAACCCATAAAACCCATAAAAACCACTATAAACCATAAAAATGCTTAAAACCCCTAAAAACATTAAAAAACTATAAAATACCTTTAAACCCTAAAAACTCAAAAAAAACACCTAAAACCCCAAAAGACCCTAAAAACCCTTAAGACCCCTAAAAACCCCTGAAAACCCCTAAAAACCATCAAAATCCCTAAAACCTCTAAAAATCCAAAAAACCATAAAAAACCAAAAAAATCCCAAAAAATCTATCAAAACGTAAAAAACCTTAAAACCCCTTAAAAACTCTTAAAAATTATAAAAACCCATAAAATCCTTAAAAAATCCTAAAAACATATAAAAACCATAAAACCCACTAAAACTCTAAAAAATCTTCAAACCCCTAAAAACATTAAAAAATCCAAAATGCCTTAAAACCCCTAAAAATAAAAAAATACTTAAAAACAAAAAAACCCCTAAAAAAACTGAAAAACTCTAAAACCCCTAAAATCCCTTGAGAATTCGTAAAAACCCTCAATATTTATAAAACGTTGAAAAACCATAAAACCCATAAAAAATAGCAAAAAACTCAAAAAACCCTTTAAATCCCTAAAATGTTAAAAACTCAAAAAAAAACCTTAAAAACCAAAAAAAACTCAAAAAAACCCTAAAAACCCAAAAATACACTAATAACCCTAAAATCCCCATAAAACCCTCAAAATCCCAAAAAACCCAAAAATCCATAAAAACCTAAAAACCCCTAAAAATCCTGGTAAATTTGAAAAACCCCTAAAAACATAAAAACCATAATACCCCATAACAACCCTAAAAACCCACTAAAACTCTAAAACCCTTAAACCACCTAGAAATGTTAAAAAACTCTAAAAAATCTTAAAAACCCTATAAAACTAAAAAAACCTAAAAACCAAAAAATGCACTAAAAACCATGCTAAAAGCCCAAAAACCTCTGAAAACCCCTAAAAACACTCAGAATCCCTAAAAACCCTAAAAAATCCTAAAAACCATAAAAATCCTAAAACCCCCCTAAAAATCCATGAAAATATAAAAAACCATAAAAACGCTGAAAAACACCCGAAAACCATAAAAAACCCTAAAGATCATAAAAACCCTAAATATCCATAAAAACTCTAAAAACCACTACAACTATAAAAACCCTTAAAACCCATAAAAACATTAAATATTTATAAGAAAACATAACACCCCTAAAAAATCAAGGAGCACGATGTGACAAGGAAGGGAAGTAGGAAACCATGAGGATTGCATGTGACCCCAGATCATGATTTCAATTAAAGGCAAGAATGAAGATCCGTCCTTGGTTCAGTCATACTTGGTTGGTCATAAAGAGATCTTCAGTGGCTTCACTTACTTTCATGAGTTTTAGTACTCCTTCCCTTGGGTGTGTGATCAGGAAAAGGTGTGTGGCACATGTTTTTACAAATAATGAGGCAGTGGAGGAGAGATTAAGTTTATTCCTATTTTCTATTATCGTGAGAGTGCTGACCCCAAAGGGGGAGATGATTTGGAAATTTGGTGATCTTACCAGAGGAATTGGTGATATTTAGGTGTTCAATGAATGGAAGATGAAAACCATGGGAAAGGGATATTACCACATTATCTTCCCACCAGATGACTAGAAATGGAGGGCCTAAAGCATTGGCTCGCTCAACCTAAAACAAGACCTCCTCTGGATTCAAGATTGTAATCAGAACATTGATCCATCTAGTGTGAAAAATGCCTCCACGTAAGTATGGATTTGTATCTGTCTGTTGAATTGGCTCTACTAGCATCATCGGATCCTCCAGGACATTACTTCTTCAGTTGTATTCCCCATCATAATTGATAAGTAGGAAGACAACCCAAGGTATGGGAATTACTCCAGGGTCCTTATTGAAGTTAATATAGTGAGCACCCTGGTTGAGGAGGTTATTCACACTACCCTTGAGGAAATCCTCACCCTATAAATTCAATATAAAAGATGTCCAAAATTCTATATCAATTGTAATTTTTTGGTCATATCTCTAAAAATGCATAATACTGAAGGTTTTTACTCTTTTAAACCTCTAGGGGGATGATTTCAACCTCTTCAAGAAGAATCATAGGACAGGTAAAGTAATAGATCATGCAAACCTTATGGTTGATGATCCCTCTCCCCACCAGGATCTCATTTCTTCTGTGCCGTATCAAAATATAGATGCTAGCACGGATGAACTCATCCTTGAGCCCTCAAATAAATTTTGTCATGTTGACCATATTGAGGCACCTTCTCAGGACCCTGCTGAGGTGATACCTACTAACTTGGGGAACTTTATCAATAGTTATTCTATGGACCCTTATCTCAACAAGATTGTTGTAGAACTACCCTCAACTACATCACCTACTGCCTTTCCCACTCTCCCTCTCGATGAGGCAGGGAACACCTGTTGTCATGCTATTTTGGACACCCCTACCTACAAGGAGTTATTTATCATGATGGGGAGTCTATCTAGCATGCATTATCTATCACTGATGAACCCATGCATATTGTGGATCATCATGATCTAGCCACTGAGACACCTCCCTGAGAACCTGCTCTAGTCGAGGTCATCATGACTGTTGTACAAAAGGCCCTGCCTATGCATGCTACTGCTCCCCTCAACATCCTGGTTGAGGGGAATGATTCTACCCTGATACCTATTGATGAGGTAAGGGAAACTCATGGGGACCTCATCCAGCAAGGTCTCACACTAGGCATTGATTCAGAGTCACCCTCAGATTTTCCAGACAAGATGGTGAACTCTTTCCACTCTAAGAAGTAGGTGGTCATGCCTGAGGGATCATCTATGACTAACTTGAGTGCATACTCTTTCACTTTGGTGTATTCAGTCAAGGATTCAAGGAGGAAACCAAATGGGGAAGTATCTAATGAAGGTTTATGCCCCATGAATAGATTCACCCCACTCAGTTGCAGATACTAGGTTGATGATGAGGAGGATCAACCCTATGAAGATGACGACTTGATAGAGAAGAACACTGGATCTAAACCCATAAATAATCCTATAGGCATGCCTAAAAAGAAAGGGAATAAAGGCAAAGGGAAGGATAACAACCGCCCCTCTAAGTCTGGTAAAAATAAATTGCCTCATTTAATGAGGATCATGTTTTGGAATTGCCAAGGGCTTGGTAATTCTCCCACAGCCTCGACCCTTAGGAATTTTCTCCTCTCCTATAGGCTAATGCTAATTGGGATTGATAAACCCAACATTAATTTTGAAAACTAGAAGGGATTCAATTGTACCGGCCTTGGATACACCATTGTCTGTCACAATAGGAATGAGAGTGCCTTGGAAACCTTATGGGTTCTAAATCATGATGACATTCCGGTTCTTTCATAAGAGGCGAGCTCTAAAATCATCTCCCTATCAATATGATTTCATGATGCTACTTTAACCTTATACTTTATGTATTCATCCTACTTGTACACTAGGATAAGGGATCTTTCGAGGAAGTTGGCTCAATTAAATGAGATTATGGTTCAAAACTAGACTGTTATCGGAGATTTCAACACTGTCCTAAGACCAGATAATAAGATTGGACCTAAATTCTCTTGAACTGTTGAAAATGACCTCTCTTGCTTCTTGGATCAATGTGACCTCACTGAAGTTGATATTACTGGAGCCTCTTTTACATGGTAAGGTTTAAAATAAATGGAAGATAGGACAATAAGCTTGACATGTGATTCTTTCAGATCAGTGATAGAACTTCCCTCACTAATATCTCTGGGTTTACTCTTCCCAAGTTCAACTTAGATCATAACCCCCTTATTGTTGATCTTTGTTAGGGTATCATAAGGTCATCCCCTATTCCCATTAAATTTAAAAATGCATGGATCATGATTCCTAGTTGTAGGGAAGTGGTTATTAATGGATGGAATAACACCTTTCATGGAATCCTTCACTTCATTGTGGCTTCCAAACTCAAGGGAATAAAATGTATTCTGAAAGAGTGGAGTAGGAACACTTTTTCTATGTTGGATGATGACATTAAGACTGCATAATTCCAGCTTTCCCTCTACTAAATTACCAACCAGTAGCAGTATATGCCTTCCCCGAAGGAGTTGCAGCTCATTCCAAGCTGTATGATCTTCTCGATTTAAAGGAGGGGCTATCCAAGAACTAATTTAATGTTAAGTAGCTCAAATATGGGGAAAGGAACTCCAAATTATTCTATAATCTACATAGAGATAAGAAGGATAATAAAATCCTAAACTCCATCTGTATTAATGATTCCACCTTTACAACTATGAATGATATCTCTAACACCATGGTGGATTATTTTAAGGAATTATAAAATGATGGTGGTGATGATTATTCCATTAATCTAACTGATTACATTATGTCATTTATTCATCAAAACAAGGCATTAACATATGCCCTATTTGAATAGGAAGTCAAATATGAATTGTTAACTTTGAACATGGAAATTGTAGTAGGCCCGGATGGTTTTAGCAATAAGTTTTTCATGTTCTATTAGGGAATTATGCACGTGGAAATCACCAATACTGTTAGAGAATTATTTCTATCTATTTCAGTATTACATGTAACCAATTCCAATTTTATTAATTTGATCCCTAAAAAGGATAATGCTATTGACATAGGAAATTCTTAGCTGGTTTGGGAAAACCATTCCCAAAATTATAAGCAAGATTATGGTCATCGGGATGGGAAGATTGTGTGGGATCTGATCACCCCTAATCAATTTGGGTTTTTTCCTAGGAGGATTATTAAAAAATGCCTCTATACAGTCTTAGAAGGCATCAGCATCATGAGGAAGGAAACAAATCATGGGAATTTTTCCATGAAGGTGGAGATCTCAAAGGCCTTTGACACTATTTAGTGGAGCTTCATCTTCAACGTTCATAACAAGTATGGTTTCTCTAGCATGTTCAAAAAAATGATTACCATTATTTTGACAAGTGTTAGGGTGTCCTTTCTTATCAATGGTACCCCAAAAGGGTTCTTCAAATGCTCCCATGGAGTCAGGTAGGGGGACCCTCTCTCAGGTCTCTTATTTTCAATTGATGGAGATTACTCAAGTTAGTGCATCAATGATCTCTTGTTGGATGGTCTCTACAAGCCAAAAAAGTAAAGGAGATATCTTCACATGCCCTCCCATATTCTATATGTGGATGACATCCTTCTATCTGGGAAAGCCAATAAGATAACCTTATCTTCAATCAGAATAATATTCCATCATTAAGAAAGTGTGGTTTGGAAATCCATTAGCTAAAACAAATCCTCAATTATCTTTGGAAAAGGGGTTACAACCTCTAGGAAACTCTGCATTTCCAGGTCCCTTGGTGTTAAGAGAGGCTCACTACCCTTTATGTATCTGGGTGTCCCTCTTTTCTGGGGGAAAGACAAAACCTTTCACCTTGAGGGAATATCAACTAAAATCACTAAAAAACCACTAGTGCAGAAAAGGTTTTTTACGTCACCATTTTTTACATCGGTTATATAAAACCGACGTCATAATATGTAAAACGAGGTTTTTTACGTCGGTTATTTAATAACCGACGTAAAAACCTGTGTTTAGTACACCTTTAACGTCTGTTATTTTTATAACCGACGTTATTAATCGCGTGGCTTCGTTTTTTACGTCAGTTATACATTAACCGCCGTAAAAAACAGAAGCAGGGGGCGTTTTTTACGTCGGTTATTCAATAACCGACGTAAAAAACGCGGTTTTTGAAGGCCTTTTTACGTCGGTTATAAAATAACCGACGTAAAAAAAGAATCCGCAGATGTTTTTGATGTCGGTTATGGAATAACCGACGTAATAAAACGCGGATTTTGAGCCCTTTATAACGTCGGTTATTTTATAACCGACGTAAAAAAAGAATCAGAGGAAGGTTTTTACGTCGGTTATTGAATAACCGACGTTATAAATGTTTTTAAAAAAATTATAACGTCGGTTATTGAATAACCGACGTGATAACTCATTTAAAAATTTACCCAGACCCGTGGATTGTCATTCGCAAATTTACCTTCGACAGTCGCGACTCGTCTCTCTCGCGCGTAAACCTGAATCGGCTCGTCCATTTCGTGGGTTTAGATTCGTTTTGCGATCATCGTTTCTCATATTTAATCTCCTCGGATCAATCATCTAAACTCGCAGCACTCAGGTAATCCTCCCACTCGTTCGTTTTTTTTCGCGGATAGTATATATATATGTGTTGTGATTTTTTTGTTGAAACTAGCTAAGATTCTTCGATTGCGAACCCTTTAACTCGTTTTGGCACCATAATCTTATTTATCATCCCTGGATCTATTAGTTCGACTTGCATTATTGACTAATTTTATGATTTCACTAATTTTTCATCGTTTTCTATAAATCCCCGAGAGGGTTGGGGCGTGTCCAGGGGGGTTTACAAGGGGGTGGGTGGGTGTGGGGGGCTGTCCAAGGGTGTGGGTGGGTGTTGGGGGTGTCCAGGGGGGTGTCCAAGGGGGGTAGGGGGTGGGGGTGGTGTTTAGGAGGGGTGGGGGGCTGTCCAGAGGGTTGGGGGTGTCCAGGGGGGTGTCCAAGCAGGTCGGGGGTGGGGGTGCTTTCTAGAGGGGTCGGGGGCTGTCCAGAGGGGTCGGGGGGTGTCCAGGATGGTGTCCAAGGGGATGGGTGGGTGTGGGGGGCTGTCCAAGGGGGTGGCGGCCTGTCCAGAGGGGTCGGTGGGGTGTCCAGGGGGGTGTCCAAGGGGTTGGATGGGTGTGGGGGGCTGTCCAAGTGGGTGGAGGCCTCTCCAGAGGGTATTTGGGGTTGTCCGGGTGGGTGGGGGGCTGTCCAGAGGGTTGGGGGATGTCCAGGGGGGGTGTCCAAGGGGGTAGGGGGTGGGGGGTGGTGTCCAGGAGGGGTGGGGGGCTGTCCAGAGGGGTCGGGGGGTGTCCAGGGGGGTTTACAAGGGGGTGGGTGGGTGTGGGGGGTTTTCCAAGGGTGTGGGTGGGTGTTGGGGGTGTCCAGGGGGGTGTCCAAGGGGGGTAGGGGGTGGGGGGTGGTGTTTAGGAGGGGTGGGGGGGGGGGCTGTCCAGAGGGTTGGGGGGTGTCCAGGGGGGTGTCCAAGCAGGTAGGGGGTGGGGGTTGTGTCCAGGAGGGGTGGGGGTGCTTTCTAGAGGGGTCGGGGGCTGTCCAGAGGGGTCGGAGGGGTGTCCAGGGTGGTGTCCAAGGGGATGGGTGGGTGTGGGGGGCTGTCCAAGGGGGTGGCGGCCTGTCCAGAGGGGTCGGTGGGGTGTCCAGGGGGGTGTCCAAGGGGTTGGATGGGTGTGGGGGGCTGTCCAAGTGGGTGGCGGCCTCTCCAGAGGGTATTTGGGGTTGTCCGGGTGGGTGGGGGGGCTGTCCAGAGGGTTGGGGGATGTCCAGGGGGGTGTCCAAGGGGGTAGGGGGTGGGGGGTGGTGTCCAGGAGGGGCGGGGGGCTGTCCAAAGGGGTCGGGGGGGGGGGGGGGGGGTGTCCAGGGGGGTTTACAAGGGGGTGGGTGGGTGTGGGGGGCTGTCCAAGGGTGTGGGTGGGTGTTGGGGGGTGTCCAGGGGGGGTGTCCAAGGGGGTAGGGGGTGGGGGTGGTGTCCAGGGGGGGTGTTATATCTTACTATATTTTGTTTAAAAAATAATATTCAAGCATATTTTTTTAAATACACATCGATTTGTTTTATATTTCAAAATTGTTTACATTCAAATTATGATTTTTTCATATAAACATATATTTGTCTTGTCAAAAAAATATATATATTTTTGCTATTTGTTATAGGTAATAATGAGTCGAAGTTGGATTACGGCACATCGAATGAGCAATGAATATGAGGAAGGTGTTGATGCCTTTTTGGAATTTTCTAAACGAAATGTTCCAAGTAGTGACATTTTTTTCTGTCCATGCCTGAAATGTCTGAATATGAAGAAGTTGATAAGTAGAGAGATAAAAGATCATCTGATTTGTCATGGTTTCAATCCGAGTTACAACCCTTGGATTTGGCATGGCGAAACTGGACAGAATGTCACTGATGATAATGAATCGCAAGATGGTAACTCCGATGGAATTGAAGAAATGATTCGCGATATTGTAGCAGAACAAATTGAGATAGAACCGACAGTTTCACGTCTATATGGTGATGCCGAAAAACCATTATATCCTGGTTGTACATATTTTACGGTTTTTTCGGCGGTGTTAAGATTGATTAACCTGAAGGCGAAACATGGATGGAGTGACAGAAGTTTTACAGAGCCGCTACAATTGATGAAAGACATTCTTCCAAAAGATAACGATCTTCCAGATTCACATTATAAGGCCAAAAAAATATTATGCCCGATGGGATTGGGATACAGGAAAATACATGCCTGTCCGAATGACTGCATTATATATAGGAAGGAATATGAATTTCTGAAAGAGTGTCCTAAATGTGGGACATCACGGTATAAGGTGAAAGAAAAATCACAAGCTGATGTAGAGATTACAAAGCTCCCTTCAAAGGTATTTTGGTATCTTTCTATAATTCCTCATTTCAAACGTTTATTTGCTAATTCACATGATGCAAAAAGGTTAAGATGGCATGCTGATGAGCGGGTATGTGATGGAAAAATACGTCATCCAGCTGATTGTCTACAATGGAAGAAAATTGATGCCCAGTACCCTACATTTGGAAATGAAATTAGAAATCTGAGACTAGGCTTGTGCACAGATGGAATGAATCCATACCGAACCCTCAGTAGCACACATAGTTCATGGCCTGTTTTATTGGTAATTTACAACCTCTCTCCTGAAGTTTGTATGAAGCGCAAATATGTCATGTTGAGTATCATGATCTCTGGTCCAAAGCAACCCAGCAATGATATTGATGTATACTTGTCACCGCTGATTGATGATTTGAAACTGTTATGGGCTGATGGTATTAGGGTGTGTGATTCTTATAAAATGGAATATTTTCAACTGCATGCAGTGCTTCTATTCACTATAAATGACTTCCCAACATATGGAAATTTGTCTGGATACAGTGTTAAAGGGCATAAAGCATATCCAATTTGTGAACAACAGACGTCATATTGTCAATTGCATCATGGGAGGAAAACATTGTACATGGGTCATCGAAAGTTTTTGCCTATGGATCACCCTTATAGAAGACTAAAAAAGGCATTCAATGGCTCACAAGAATTTGATACTGCTCCAAAACCTTTATCCCCAGATTTGTATTTTGAGAGGGTGAAAAACCTTGATGTGACATTGGGAAAGACACAGAAATCTGGTAATGATAGACATATTTGGAAGAAAAGGTCAACATTTTTTGAGCTACCATATTGGAGGTATCATGAAGTCAAACATAATATTGATGTCATGCACGTGGAGAAGAATATCTGTGATTCTTTGATCGGAACATTGCTAGATATTAAAGGAAAGACAAAAGATGGGTTGAATGCAAGGTTAGACCTACTATCAATGGGAATACGTTTGGAGTTAGCTCCCACTCCTAAAGGAAGACGAACATTTCTTCCCCCGTCTTGTCATACATTATCAAAGAGGGAGAAAAGTATCTTCTGTCAGTGTCTTCATGATATCAAAGTGCCTCAAGGTTATTCTTCAAATGTAAAAAATTTTGTCTCATTGAAAGACTTGAAGTTGATAGGTATGAAATCACATGATTGTCACGTCATGATGCAACAAATTCTACCAGTTGCACTGCGTGGAATATTGCCCATCCGTGTCAGAAAGACTATAATGAGGTTGTGTTATTTTTTCAATTCAATTTGTAACAAGGCGATTGATGTGAATGATTTGAACATTTTGGAAAAGGATGCAATTTTTATACTTTGTCATTTGGAAATGTATTTTCCTCCAACTTTTTTTGATATGATGGTGCATTTAATGATTCATCTGGTTCGAGAAATAAAGCTTTGTGGACCTGTATATCTTCGTTGGATGTATCCTTTTGAAAGGTATATGAAAATATTAAAGGGATATGTTAAAAATCCATATCGACATGAAGCCTCCATTATTGAAAAGTATATTTATGAGGAGGTAGCAGAGTTTTGTACGAGCTACTTGGCTACGGCGCAACACATAGGTTTGCCTCCATCTCGCCATGAACGGGTTAATAATGAGGGAAAGGGGATTCGTGGCTTGAAAGTCAAATCACTGTCAGCTGAACACATGAAGAAGTTAGAATCATACATCTTGAATAACATAGCTGATGTTCAACCATATATCACATTGCATATTAATGAGTTGAAACAATGTCATCCAAAGAAGAAAGAAATGTGGATTTTGAATGAGCACAACAAAACTTTTTTGCCATGGTTTAAAAAGACCTTGCTTGGTAGATCAGATGTATCAGAGACATTAAAATGGATAGTGGGTGGTCCATCTTTAAATGTGATAACATGGTCCGCTTATGACATTAATGGCTATACATTTCATACGAAAGCTCAGGACAACAGAAGTGCAGTTCAGAATAGTGGTGTATTGGTGTTTGCAGAAGCAATGCATTTTTCGAGTGCTAAGGACAGAAACCCAATTTCGGCATCAAGTGCATATTATGGAGTGATTGAAGACATATGGGAGGATGATTACTTTAAAATTAAAGTTCCTGTTTTTAACTGTAAATGGTTTATCGGTAACAACAGTGTCAGACACGATGAATTTGGAATGACACTTGTTAATCTGAATAGATTTGAAGACACAACTGATTCTTTTATAATGGAAACACATGCCAAATAAATTTTCTATGTAGTAGATCAATCAGATATACAGTGGGCTGTTGTTTTACAAGGGAAAAAACAATATGTTGGTGAGGATGAATTTGATGAAGATGCTGATTTATGTGAGATCCCTACTTCCATGGAAAGATTAACAGAACATAATGATGAGTATGTTGAAGACATGGTTTGTGCCATAAGGAACGATCACGACGAAGGAATTTGGGAAAACAATCCAACTGTACATTCCTAAAATTACAGGTAACACATGTTTATTTCTTGTTTACATTTAGTTTTTTCATATAATGTTAGATATTGTAAATTTTTTACTTATTAAAACATGTATCAAACCAAAACGATAAAACAATAAAAACCGTAAAGAGGAGAAGTCCTGGGCACACCGGCTGGCCGGTGGTGGATCACCGGTTGGCCGGTGGTCCAGAGCAAAGCTCTGTCTGGTCCACCGGCCGGCCGGTGATGAGCCAGCGGCCGGCCGGTGGTCCAGACAGAGAGGAAGGCTCTCTGTATGGTCCACCGGCCGGCCGGTGGTGATCCAGCGGCCGGCCGGTGGTCCAGACAGAGCAAGGCTGTCTGGTCCACCGGGCGGTCGGTGGTGATCCAGCGGCCGGCCGGTGGTCCAGACAGGAAGGCTCTGTCTGGTCCACCGGCTGGCCGGTGGTGAGCCAGCGGCCGGCCGGTGGCACCAGGAAGTGGGCAAGTCTACTACCTGGGTCCTCCGGCTGGCCGGTGAGCTCACACCGGCTGACCGGTGGACTCAGTGAGTCCACTTTTCAGCTTTCTTGGGGCAACTCCTTGGCAACCTTTTGCCTGTGTTTACCATGTTTATCATTGTTTAACATGCTTACCATATTACCAATGTTTACTATTATGTAATTTAGTACACTTTTCTATTTTCTGATTAAGTAGTATTACAATATTTGAATTTGTATATTTGTGAACTAATGTTTGTTTTTTTGATTTGAAGGAAAATGGCAGATCAATCAGTTGATCAGCCACATGATTCTGGAGATGAGAATATTGGTCATACATCTGGGGAGGAACATTCACATGCTCCTATTACGAAAAAGAGTTCAAAGGTTGGTAAGCGTGGCTGCACACGTTTACCAAAATTATCACTTGCCCGTACGAAGGAGGAGAGGATAGTCGTGGAGTTTGATGATGATGATCTTCCTAGAGGTCCAAATGCTAAAGATTTTAAGGGTTTTGTAGCAACTCAGGCTAAGAGCAATGTAAGCATTCTCTATGATGATTGGAGAAGTGTGGATAAGGCGATAATTTCTCAGCTGTGGGAGACCATTTTGGTAAGATCTTTTGCTATTGTTTGACTGTTCTTTAAATGTTTCTAGTATATATAATATTTTTAACCTCTTTTTTATCAGATGACATTTGATATTCCTGACACTGGAGGAGTCAGGAAGAAATGCTTATCGTTGGCTGCTAGGAGATGGAGGGATTTCAAATCAACCCTCTCATCTGATTTCATTTATGGTCATAGGAGTCGTGAGAATCCATGTCGTATATATCCTTTTATAGATGAAGACACATGGAGACAATTTTTTGAAAGTAGAAGAAAAGAATCATTTTTGGTAAGGGCAATGTAAACTTTTATAAGATTTCTTATATAAATGATCTTATTATTGTTTTGTTAATGATTACTTATTCTTAATTTACAGCAAACAAGGAAATCTCATCAAGAGATCCAATCTAAAAATGAATACCCTCATAGTTTATCTCGGGGAGGGTATGCATTATTGGAAGAACAAATGATGGCAGAAAAATTTCAACAACTAAGAGCTGAGTCTTCAAGCTCTGGAGAGGTGGCCCCTCCATCCCCTCCATCTAGACATGAGAAATGGAAAAGAGCTCGGAAGGGCAAAAAAGGACAATATCTTTCGGAAGAATCGAGACTCGTAGTTGAGAGGATTGTAAGATATCTATTTTATTTATTTAAGTTTACTATTTTCGTCATATATTTCCAATCATTATAGAAATGTTCAATTAATTATTACAGGACTCTCTTGAGGAGCAGAGTTCACAGGGGACATTTACAACATCTGGGAGGGAAGATATTTTATCTGTGGCATTGGGAAAGCCCGAACATCCTGGCCGTGTAAGGGGATATCCGGCAGGTGTATCGGTAAGAAAAGTGTTGCCATGTTCCTCAACTTCTAACGTTGAGGGAGTTTATAAAAAAAAATAGAATACTTGGAGGTTGAAGTCCATAATATTAATGCGACAATGGATGACAAGATTAGAGCATCGGTGCAGTTTATGTTTGCAGACTTGCAAAGACAATTTCAGGGTGAAGCTCCCACTCCACCTCTCCCAGTAGCTCCCACTCCCCCACCTCAGCCTGCGGACCCCATTTTTGATCCTCCTCCTCCGCCGCAGCTACCTACTTATTGTGAGTTGTATGTTGATGATCCTCAACATCATATAGTTGCATATGGGATGGTATATTGTATAGGAGATATAGTTCATCATCAACAGTTAGAGGTAGAGAATCAGAGGGTCACTGTACAGGATATTATAGATAGATCAGCTCGGATACCATTACCTACAGATGAGGTGACGACAGTTGGACATAGTATCGGCTATTTTTTACTTTGGCCATCCAGACTTCTTCGACTCATTACCATAGAGGTATGGATGTTATATCTTTTATTTTATATTTTTATTAATGTTTTATCATTTGAAAACTAATATATTTTTCAATTTATTTTTACAGGAATACTTCAAAGGTAAAGAAATACTGTATAGACAACAACAAAGACAGATAGCTATGACATCAGATGCAGATACTAGCAGTCTTGACAAATTGTCAAGATATTCAAATTTGTTGGAGGATCATTATGACTTTACAATGGAAGCTCATGTCTGTGGATGTGAACTAAGTGTGGGGATTACGAAAACTGATATCATGGAGTTTGTCACTGGAGATAAGTTGGGCATCAACGTGGTGCAAATTTTTATCATGTAAGTCTTAACACCTTTTCCTTGCGTTATATTTATTAAAAATGTATACTTATGTCTGCTTTGTATTAGGTATCTGTATAAAATTTGTGAGAGGAATGAGCTGACAGATGTATATGGATTCGTGGACCCACAATTGATTTCCCCTGAAGCATGTGCATTGGATGAGGAACAAATAATGCTTTATATTGTTGATAGATTTGAAAATAATGTAATCACACAGTGTTGGATGATGCCTTTTTGTGAGAGGTATGAAACAAATCCCTCTCAAAGAGTTAATTATCTTTTAAAATAAAAAACCACTAACGTTAAATTTCCTTTTATCAGGGATCATTGGATGTTAGGGGTTTTTTGCCCTAGGGAGAAAAAACTTTATTGGATATGCTCTCTCCATGATGATGTGCGAGAAGGTTTTAAGAATATATTGGAAATGTAAGTTTCAATTTCACAATAGTTTTATATATTATAATGAATTTTAAATTTACCCCATTCGTATTATTTTCTAACAGGGCATGGGTCCACTTTCGAAAAAGCGCAAAGAAAAGGAATTTCAAGATCAAATATGTACATGCGAAGGTAAATATCCATTTATAATTTGTACATTTTGATTTATTACATAAAAATAATATATTGAATTTACACTCATTCAAACAGAAATGTCATGAGCAACAAGGCATCATCGAATGCGGATATTACATGTTAAGATTTATGTATGAAATAATAACAACTGGGACAGTTCTGAGTTTTGACCTGGTAAGATTTCCTCTTTCTCATAATATTTCAATTTGATTTATTCATTATACACGTTGAATACTATCCTTTTCCTTTGTAGCTTTTTGATGACCCTCAACCCATTACTGCTGAAGATATCAAACACTTACAAGTGGAGTGGTCAAATTATTTTACAGGTTTGATTGAATTTTAGTTGTTTGTAATGTAAAATGTAATTTTGAATATTGTCAATGTAATTGTGTATTTCGTAGTCGTTTAGGTTGGATTTAGTTTTTTTTGAAGTTGATAGTGTAAGTTTTGAATGTTATAGAAGTGAATGTTTAATTTTTCTCTACTTCTTGTTTTGGTCTACTGTTGATGGTTTTTCTGGTCTGGATTTTGGTATGGGGGGAGAGGTTCCAAGGGGGTGGGTGGGTGTTTGGGGGGTGTCCAAGGGATATGGGATGGGTGTCCAAGGTGTGTTTGGGGCTGTCCAAGGAGTCGGTTGGGTGTAAATGAGGGTGGGGGGGGGGGGGCTGTCCAAGGGGTGGGGGGGTGTCCAAGTGGTGGGGGGGTGTCCAAGGGATATAGGAGGAGTGTCCAAGGGGTGTTTGGGGCTGTCCAAGGGGATGGGGGGGTTTCCAAGGGGTAGGGGGGTTTCCAAGGGGTCGGGGGGTGTCCAGGGGGTGGGGGGGCTGTCCAAGGGGTGGGGGAGTGTCCAAGGGGTGGGGGGTGTCCAAGGGATATGGGAGGGGTGTCCAAGGGGTGTTTGGGGCTGTCCTAGTGTTCGGGGGGTGTAAATGAGGGTGGGGGGGCTGTCGAAGGGGTGGGGGTGTCCAAGGGGTAGGGGGTGTCCAAGGGATATGGGAGGGGTGTCCAAGGGGTGTTTGGGGCTGTCCTAGTGTTCGGGGGGTGTAAATGAGGGTGGGGGGGCTGTCGAAGGGGTGGGGGTGTCGAAGGGGTGGGGGGGTGTCCAAGGGATATGGGAGTGGTGTCGAAGGTGTCTGGGAGTTCTGTCCAAGGGGCCGGTTGGGTGTAAATGAGGGTGGGGGGCTGTCCAAGGGGTGGGGGGTGTCCAAGGGGTGGGGGGTGTCCAAGGGATATGGGAGGGGTGTCCAAGGGGTGTTTGGGGCTGTCCAAGGGCTCGGGGGGGGGGGGGGTGTCCAGGGGTCGGGGGGGGGGGGGTGGGGGTGTCCAAGGGGTCTGGGAGGGCTGTCAAGGTGTGGGGGGTGTCCAATGGGTGTTTGAGGCTGTACTAGGGGTCTTGGGGGTGTAAATGAGGGTGGGGAGGCTGTCCAAGGGGTGGGGGGTGTCCAAGGGGTGGGGGTGTCCAAGGGATATGGGAGGGGTGTCCAATGGGTGTTTGAGGCTGTACTAGGGGTCGTGGGGGTGTAAATGAGGGTGGGGGGCTGTCCAAGGGGTGGGGGTGTCCAAGGGTTGTGGTGGGGGAGGGCTGGCCAGGTTGTTAGGTGGGTATAGATGAGGGTGGGGTTCAGTTCGGGCTTGTTGGAGGGCTGGCATGGTTATTTTTGTTTGGTTTCTGGTTGCTTTTTGGTGAGTGCAGTGCAATTATTTAAAAAAAATATCGCTTTCACGTCGGTTATTTTATAACCGACGTGGTAAATAAATCGGTAGGGGTTTATCACGTCGGTTTTTTCGAGAACCGACGTGATAAACCGTTCCCGGGCCTTTTATCACGTCGGTTCTTAATATAACCGACGTGCTAAAAGGCCTGGGAATCGATTTACCACGTCGGTTATTGGATAACCGACGTGCTAAAACGTTTCCCAGGCCTTTTTATCACGTTGGTTATTTAAGAAACCGACGTCATAATAGGACCGGGGAAGGGTTTATCACGTCGGTTATGTCATAACCGACGTGATAAACAATATCCCAGGCGTTTTATCATGTCGGTTTAGAAAATAACCGACGTGATAAACCCCCCCGCGCATATTTATCACGTCGGTTATTAATGAACCGACGTGATAAACACCGTGATGTTAGGGATGTTACGTCGGGTTTTAAATAACCGACGTAAAAAACGTTATTTATAACATCGTCCGTATTAACGTCGGCTAAAAACCGACGTAAATAATGAAAAATAACCGACGTAAAAAATGTTTTCTGCACTAGTGAACTATCCAAATAGAAAGATAAATTCTTATCTCATGCGGGAGCATTTTTTTGATAAATTATGTTATCACCTCCATTTTTTTTCAAGCGTTATTCATCTATAGATGGCCAATAAGCCTTATCAAAAACCAGCCAGCTAAGATCAAAAACTTTTCTTGGACATGCTGCATTAGTGAAAGAAAGCTGGTTCCATGGCTTGGAAAGAATGCACTAAGCCTATTGATCTGGGTGGGATGGGCATTAAGGATATTAAGACATTTAATGAATCCCTTCTTGGCATGATCACTTGGAATTTTTTTAACCCACATGATGACAACCATGATTTTCTTTGGAATAGGTTCATGCAGAAACTCTGTGATGGATTCACAGGTTACATACCTTTCTCTATTTGTCCTACAACCAGATCCTCATATAAGGACATTACATCCCACTCAAAATGTTCCATGTAAAAACAATTAAACCTGAACTGTTGGACCATTACCTAGATTGAAAGGTCCCTGTTTGAAATTGTGATGCCTCCTCAAAATTTACAACACATGTCTATTGCTAACCACAACCAAATAATTGGAGAGATTGATGAGATCCTTCTAGATCATATCATTCTGCAGATTCATAGGTACATATTTATTGACACTAATATTCTTATTTGGAAACCGAACCTTGTTGGGTAGTTCAATACAAGGGAGTTATACAAGAATAAATTTCTATAGGGAACTGATCCTCCAACACGGATCTCAAAATTCAAGAGATCGTCCATTCCACCAGTAAGCCACCTGTAGCTATTGAAAGTCTGGAGGAACATGTTTCCCATTAAAGAGTAGTTGAAGAAGGATGGATGGAATTTGACCTTTTTTCTATCTCTGCCTTCAAGCTGAGAAGAGTTTCCATCACACATTCCTTCAATGAAAGTTTACTACCGAGCTATGGGTATATCTGCAAAATATGTTCGGGTTAGACATCAGCATGCACAACCCATTTATTGACCTGATAAGTAGCCTCACAAATATGAACTTCAGGGAACAGGTGCATAATATTCTACTTATAGGTGTTTCCATAACTGTTTCCTACATCTGGGCTGCTCGAAATGTGGCGGCCTTTAATGGAAAACCTGACTTCTTTCATGGTGGAGTTGTGACAACTCACAATGCATTCCATGTGGTGTCTCACATACAAACATATTTGATAGCTAACGATGTCACTGATCTCATTATCTTGCACATTCTTGGATTTTCTGGTAGGAGAAAAAATCCATAGGTTTTAAAGATTATCTGATGGATCCCCCTGATTACATCATGGATCAAGGTCAATGTGGACGACGCAACTTTAGGAGCACACAACCCCTCAGGATGTGGTGGGGTCTTCCACACACACAGAGGCTTTGTGAAATTTTTCTTTTACCACTTTATAGGAAGTGGATGTACATATGTAGCTGAGCTTGGTCAATGACGAAGGCCGTCAAGCTTGTAGCTCCATTCGGGTGAAAGTTGGCTTGAATCTGACTCGATGCTTGCAATGGACACCCTCAAGAACAAATCAAGGAAAGTTCCTTAGAGACAACTCCCATAATGGATTGAATGTATCAGCCTCTCCCAGACTCTCACTCTCAATGTCATATATAGGGAGGCGAACACGGTGGCAGATGCACTATCCAAAAAGGAAATAGTGGAACGAAGCTCGATCTGGTCCTTTTTCACCCCACTTTTTTTTCTCCCTTCATGGACTCTGAATGAAGGGTGAACTACACACTCATTTTTGTAAACCCTCCTTGTAACACACACACTCTCTCTTTTTTAATAAAAATTTGGGGGACCAGGCATGCTTGTTCTTGGATCTTCTTTTCCCAAAAAACTCAAAAAAATCCTAAAAACCCAACAATCCCTAAAAACCCTAAAAAATCCTAAAAACCCTAAACCCCCCTTGAAAACCCATAAACCCCCCAAAATCTCTAAAAACCCTAAAACCCATAAAAATACTAAAATCCCCTATAAATCCCTAAAAATGTAAAAAACCCTAAAAACTATGAACAACCCCTAAATACCATAAAAACCCTAAAAACCCATAAATCCCTAAAAAGCCACTAAATCCCCAAAAAACCCTTAACACTCCAAAAAAATTAAAAAACTCTAAAAAACCTTAAAACCATAAAAAACTCAAAAAAAAAACCTAAAACCCAAAAGACCGAAAAACCCCTGAAAACCCCTAAAACCCTAAAAACACATGAAAACCCATCAAAATCTCTAAAATCCTTAAAATCCATAAAAATCATAAAAAATCTAAAAAAACCATGAAAATTTAAAAAACCTTAAAACCCTTGAAAAACCCCTAAAAACCATAAAACCCCTAAAAACATTAAAAAACCCTAAAAACCCATAAAACCCTAAAAACTACAAAAAACTCTAAAACCCAT
Source organism: Viscum album (assembly GCA_963277665.1). Classification (NCBI taxonomy): domain Eukaryota; kingdom Viridiplantae; phylum Streptophyta; class Magnoliopsida; order Santalales; family Viscaceae; genus Viscum; species Viscum album. Next base: position 550,917,520 of record OY728137.1, read on the forward strand.
TAAACCTCCTAAAAAAGTTAATAAATCTAAAAAAAATTAAAAACCGTAAAAATTCAAAAAGACCTAAAAACCATGAAAAACACTAAAAACCTCAAAACCTCTGAAATGGAAAAAAAACCCTCAAAATACATAAAAATCCTAAAAACCTTAAAAACCATACAGATCCTTAAAACCCCTAAAAATCCATGAAAACATAAAAAACCTTGAGAACCCCTTGAAAACCATAAAACTTTTAAAAACCTTAAAAAACTCATAAAAACCCAAAAGTACCTAAAAACAAAGAAAAATACTAAAAAACTGTGAAAACCCCAGAAAACCCCCCAAATCTCTAAAAACTCTAAAAAACCCTAAAAACCATAAAAATATAAAAAACCCCTAAAAATACATGAAAATGTAAAAAACACTAAAAACCCTGAAACCCCCATAAAACCCATAAAATCCCCTAAAATCCTTAAAAACCCTAAAACTCCATAAAAAACCCTAAAAAGTCACAGAAAGCTAAAAAACCTTTAAACCCTTAAAAATATTAAAAACTCTAACAAGCCATAAAAACCCTAAACAACAAAAAAAAACCTAAAAACCAAAAGACCCTAAAAACCATGAAAAACCCTAAAAACCCTGACAATCCCTAAAACCCCTCAAAATCCCTAAAAACCCCGAAACCCCCCAAAAAAACAATTAAAATGCATAAAAACCTAAAAAACCACAAAAAATTCTAAAAAGTCTTAAAACCCCAAAAAACATTAAAAACTCTAAAAACCCTTCAAACCGCTAAAAACTCCAAAAAAACCCTAAAGACCCAAAAAGACCTTAAAAGCCTAGAAAAACCATAAAACTCCAAAACCCTCTAAAAAACTCTAAAACCTCTCAATTCCATAGAAACCCTAAAATCTATAAGAATCCTAAAAGACCCTTAAAAATCCATTAAAACATACAAACCCAAAACAACACTAAAAGAAAACCTGAAAACCATAAAAACCCCTAAAAACCTAAAAAACCCTAAAACCCCATAAAAACCCAAAAAACCACTAAAACTCTAAAAACCCTTAAAACCCTTAAAAAGGTTTAAAAAATCTAAAAAACATTTAAAACCCAAAAAAACTAAAAAAATCTTAAAAACTCAAAATGACCAGAAAAAACACTAAAAATCCCTTAAAACCCTAAAAACCCTCAAAATTCCAAAACACCCTAAAAAACCTAAAACCGTAAAAATCCTAAAAACCCCCTCAATTCCATGAAAATTTATAAACCCCTAAAAACAATAAAAAACCCTTGGAAACCAAAAAACAACTAAAAACATTAGAAACCCATAAAAATCCTAAAACCACTAAAAACTCTAAAAACCCTTAAACCCCCTAAAAATTGTTAAAAAACACGAAAAAACCTTACAACCCTAAAAATCTCAATTACACCCTAAAACCCCAAAAACCCTAAAAACCATAAAAATCCTAAAAAACCCCTAAAAATCCCTGAAAACGTTAACAACTCTAAAAACCTAGGAAAACAACTAAAAACCCTAAAACCCCCTAAAACCATAAAAACTCATAAAACCACTAAAAACCACTAAAATCTATAAAAACCCTTAAAACTCCTAAAACTATAAATAACTCTAAAAAACCTCAAACCCCTAAAAACTCGAAAAAAACCCTAAAAATTTAAATAGACCCTAAAAACCATGAAAAACCTGAATACACTAAAAACCTCTAAAAGGACCTTAAAACCTCAAAATCCCTAAAAACCCTAAAAACAATAAAATCTTTAAAAACCCTGAAAAATCCATGAAAATGTAAAATACCCAAAAAACCACTAAAAACTCTAAAAACACATAAAACCCTTAAAAAACGTTAAAGATCTCTAAAAACCATAAAACCCAAAAAAAACTCAAAAAAAAACTAAAAAACCCAAGAAACCCAAAAAACCCTGGAAAACCCTAAAAAACACTAAAACCCCACAAAATCCTAAAAAACACTTAAAAATCCTTAAAAATGTAAAAAAACCAAAAAATCCCATAAAAACCACACAACACCCTAAAAACCTTAAAACCCCTAAAACCCTTAAAAACCTTAAAAACCACTAAAAACTCTAAAAACCCACAAAACCCTAAAAACATAAAAAACTCTAAAAAACCAAAAAACCCTAAAAACTCAAAAAATTCCTAAAAACCTCAAAAGACCCTAAAAACCCAAAAACACCAAAAACCCTCAATATCCCTAAAAATTATAAAAACCCCTAAAAATCCATGAAATCATAAAAAAACCTAAAAACCTAGAAAAGCCCTTGAAACCCACAAAACCGCAAAAAAACCATAAAAAACTAAAACCCATAAAAAAAATAAAAATCACTAAAAACACTAAAACCCCTTTAAAGGTATAAAAACGTTAAAAATTATTAGAAACCTTAAAACCCTAAAAAACATCAAAAAACACAAAAACCAAAAAGACCATAAACCCCTAAAAACCTTAAAAATCCTAAAAATCCCTAAAACCACCACAATCCATAAAAATCTGAAAACCCCCTAAAAATATATGGAAATGTAAGAAATACTAAAAACCTAGAAAATCCCCTGAAAACCATAAAAACCCCTAAAATCCTTAAAACCCATAAAACCCTAAAACCACAAAAAACTCTAAAAGCCCATAAAAACCATGAAAACAAAAAAAAATTCTAAAATCCTTAAAAACCCTAAAAAACAAAAGAAGACACTCAAGACCCTGAAAACACCAAAAAATCCTAAAACCCTTGAAAAAAGATAAAAACCCTAAAAACCTATAAAAACCATAAAAACCATAAAAAACCTAAAAACACATAAAAACCCACTGACACCTCTAAAACCCCTAAAAACTCTAAAAATATTAAAAATCTCTAAAAACATTAAAAACCCTAAAAAAAACTCTAAAAAGCATTAAAACCCCTAAAAAAACTAAAAAAACCATAAAACCCAAAAGTAAACTAAAAACCCTAAAAAACACTAAATACCCCCAAAAGGCCTGAAAAATCCCCTAAACCCTCAAAATCCATTAAAACCCTAAAACCATAAAACCATAAAAATCATAAAAATCCACTAAAAATCCATGAAAATGTAAAAAACCCTAAAATCCTTGAAAAACCTCTGAAAACCATAAAATCCCCAAAAACCCTTAAAACCCCTTAAAACACATAAAACCCATAAAAACCTACAAAGTCTCTAAAAACCTTTAAATCCCTAAAATGTTAAAAAACTCAAAAAACCCTTAAAACCCTAAAAAACTCAAAAAACCAGGAAAACCCAAAAGACCCTGAAACCTTAAAAAACTTTAAAACCCCTGAAAACCTCTAAAACCATCAAAATCTATAAAAACACTAAAAACAATAAAAATTATAAAACCCCCCTAAAAATCCTTTAAAACGAAACAATACTAAAACCCCTGAAAACCCTAAAAAATTCAAAAAAACCAAAAAAACCCCCCAAAGACCCTAAAACCCCTACAAAAACCTAAAAACACCTAAAAACCATAAAAACCTTCAACATCACTAAAAACCCTCAAAATCACTAAAAACCCCAAAAATCATAAAAATTCTAAAAACCCTTAAAAATCCATGAAAACATAAAAAACCCAAAGAACCCTAAAACCCTCAAAAACCCTAAAAGCCCTAAAAAGAATAAAAATCCGTAAAAACCCATAAAAACCCCAAATAACACTAAAAACTCTAAAACACCTAAAAACCTCTAAAAATGTGAAAAAAACTCTAAAAAACCCTTAAACCATTAAAAACTCAAAAAAACCCTAAAACTCCCAAAAGACCATAAAAACCCCGAAAACCCCAGAAAACCACATGAAAACCCCTAAAAACTCTCAAAATTCACATAAAACATTAAAATCCCTATAAACCATAAAAATCATAAAAACACCTATAAATCCATGAAAATGTAAAAAACCATGAAAACCCCCCGAAAAATATAAAATCCCCTTAAAACCTTAAAAAACCCTAAAACCCATAAAAGCCCTAAAAAACCACTAAAATTTATAGAAACACTAAACCCCCCTAAAAATGGTAAAAAACTCTAAAACCCCCTAAAAACTCTGAAAACCCATAAAAACACTTTAGAAACCCTAAAACCAACAAAATCCCTAAAAACACTAAAAACCATACAAATCATTAAAAAGCCGCTAAAAATCCATGAAAATGTAAAAAACCATGAAAACCCCCCGAAAAATATAAAATCCCCTTAAAACCTTAAAAAACCCTAAAACCCATAAAAGCCCTAAAAAACCACTAAAATTTATAGAAACGCTAAACCCCCCTAAAAATGGTAAAAAACTCTAAAACCCCCTAAAAACTCTGAAAACCCATAAAAACACTTTAGAAACCCTAAAACCAACAAAATCCCTAAAAACACTAAAAACCATACAAATCATTAAAAAGCCGCTAAAAATCCAAGAAAATGTAAAAAACCCCTAAATACCATGAAAATCCCTTAAGACCATAACCCCCTAAAAAACCATTAAAACCCAAAAAACCATTAAAACTATTAAAAGCTCTAAAAACCCTTAAAAACCTTTAAAAAACCTAAAAACTCTAAAAACCATAAAAATTTGAAAAAACCTTAAAAATAAAAAAAAGACCCTAAAAACCCCGAAAACCCTAAAAACACATGAAAAATAAGAAAAAACCTCAAAACCTTTAAAAACCATAAAAACCAAAAAAAATCCAAAAACCCTTAAAAATCTATGAAAACATAAAAGACCCTAAAAACCCTAAAAACCCACAAATCCATAAAACCCCTAAAACCTTAAAAACCCTAAAACCCTTAACCCCTAAAATGGGAAAAATTTTAAAAAACCTTAAAATCTCTAAAAAACTCAAAAAACCCTAAAAACCCGAAAGGAAACTAAAAATGTATGAAACCCCAAAAAACCCCTCAAAATCCTTAAAAACCATAAAAAACCCTAAAAACCATAATTACCCAAAAAAAACCTCCGAAAAATCCATGAAAATGTAAACAACCTGAAAAACCTAAAAAACCCATAGAAACTATAAAACCCATAAAAACCTAAAAAACCCATAAAAACCCATAAAACCACTAAAAAAAATAAAGACCCTTTAAACCCTGAAACTATAAAAAACTATAAAAAACCATTAAAACCCTAAAAAACTCAAAAAACCCCTTTAACCCCCAAAATACCTGAAACGCCCTGAAAAATCCTAAAAACTAAAAAAATACTTGAAAACCCCTAAACCTCCTAAAAATACCTAAAAACTGGAAAAACACCTTAAAACCCAAACAATCCTAAAACCCCTAGGAACCCTAAAAAACCTCTGAAAACCATAAAAACCCCCTAAAAACCCTAAAACCCCATAAAAACCCATAAAAACCCAAAAAACCACTAAAAACTCTAAAGACCATTTAAATCCAAAAAAACATTTAAAATTTTAAGAAAACCTTAAAAGATTCAAAAAAACCTAAAAACCCAAAAACTCCCAAAACCCCAAAAATCCTTAAAAACCCAAAAAACTCCTGAAATGCCAAACAACCCCTCAAAATTCCTGAAAACCAAAAAACCCATAAAAATCCTAAAAACCCCCATAAAATCTTCAAAAATGATAAAAACCCAAAAAACCCTAAAAAACCACTGAAAACCATAAAACCCCCTAAAAACATAAAAAATCCTAAAAACTCATAAAAACCCAAAAAACTCTAAAAAACCCTTAAAACCCCTAAAAACGTTATAAAACTCTAAAAACTGTAAAAACTCTAATAAATTAAAAAAAACTCTAAACACCCAAAAGACCATAAAAACCCTGAAAATCCATGAAAACCTAAAAAAATAAAAACACTTAAAAAACCCAAAATATCATAAAATCCCCTAAAAAGCTTTAGAAACATAAAAACCCAAAAAATACCTAAAAGCCACTAAAAACTATAAAAACACTTAAAACCCAAAAATGTTAAAAAATTATAAATATCCATAAAACCCTAAAAACAACAAAAAAACCCAAAAAACCAAAAAGACGATTAAAACCCAAAAACCCCAAAAAACCCGATGAAAAGCCCTAAAAATACTCAAAATCCCTAAAAACCCTAAAAAACCCTACAAACCATAAAATTCCTAAAAACCCCTTAAAATCCATGAAAACAAATAAAATCTTGAAAACTCATAAAAACCATAAAACCCTTAAAAACCCTAAAAACCCAAAAAAGCCCAAAAAACCACTAAAACACTAAAAACTCATAAAACCCCTAAAATTTTTAAAATCTCTAAAAAAATATTCCTTGAAAAAAACTCTAAAACAACTAAAAACTCAAAAAAACCCTAAAAACCCCCAAAAAAAACCCAAAAAACCCAGAAAACCCATAAAAATACTGAAAAACCCAAAAGCCATCAAAATCCATAAAAACCTAATAACCCTAAAAACCATAAAAATTATAAAAAAACCCCTAAAGATCTATGAAAACGCAAAAAACCCTAAAAACCACGAAAAACACCTGAAAACCATAAGAACCTCTAAAAACCTTAAAAACACTAAAACCCGTAAAAACCCTAAAAGCCACTAAAAACTCTAAAAACCCTTTAAACCCCTAAAAACAATAAAATGTATAAAAAACATAAAAACACAAAAAAAAACTCAATAAAAAACTTAAAAACCCAAAAAGACCCTAAAAACACTGAAAAGACCTAAAACCCTCTAAAACCCCTAAAAACCCCTAAAAACACTAAAACTCCTAAAAATATAAAAAACCCTAAAATCTATACAAATTCTAAAAAACACCTAAAAATCCTTGAAAACGTCTAAAAAATATAAAATCCTTTAAAACCCCAAAAAATGTTAAAAAACCTTAAAACACTAAAAAACACACAAAAAACATAAACACCAAAAGACCCTAAAAACCCAGAAAAACACTAGGAAAACTAAAAACCCTTAAAAAACTAAAAAACCTAAAAACCCTTAAAATCCTAAAAAAACCCCTAGAAATCCATGAAAACATAAAAAAACCTAAAAACCTTGAAAAACCTGTGAAAACCATAAAACCCCTAAAACCCCATAAAAATACTAAAAACCAATAAAAACTATAAAAACACATAAACCCCTAAAAGCGATAAAAAAACCCTAAAAAAACTTTAAAACCCTAAAAAACTCAAAAAGACATCAAAAACCTTAAAAAACCATAAAAACCATAATACCCTTGAAAAATATTAAAACCCTGAAAATCCCTAAAACACCTAAAAACCATGAAGACCAAAAAAATCGTAAAACCCCCATAAAATTCATGAAAACGTAAAAAATCCTAAAAACCTCAAAAATCACTAGAAAGCATAAATCACCTAAAAACTTTAAAACCCTAAAAAAATAAAAACCCTTAAAAACCTAAAAATTTAGAAAACACTAAAAAACCTAAAAACCCAATAGACCCTGAAAACCTAAAAACACCTAAAACTTCTAAACCCCCTGAAAACCCTAAAAACCGTAAAAATCCCTAAAAATACTTAAAACCCTTTAAAACAATAAAACTCATAACCCAAACCCCAAAACACTTTAAAAATCTATGAAAACATTAAAAACCAAAAAAAGTCAAAAAAACTGCTAAAACCCAAAATGACCCTAAAAATATGGAAAAACCCAATAAAACTTCAAAATCTCGAAAAACCCTAAAAATAATAAAAATCCTAAAAATCCTTGAAAATCCATGAAAATATAAAAACCCATAAAAACGAGGAAAAGGCCATGAAAACCATAAAAATATCAAAAAAGCTTACAAGCCCTAAAAACCCATAAAAAAACTAAAACCATTGACAACTCGAAAAACATGTAAAACCCAAAAAAACATTAAAAACCTCTAAAAACCTTTACAACCCCTAAAAAACTCAAAAAAAACCTAAAAACCCAAAAGACCCAAAAAACCCAAAAAATCCCTAAAAACTCTAAAAACCCCTAAAAACTCTTAAAACCCTCGGAATCCCTAAAAGCAAAAAAAACCACAAAAACCTTAAAACCTCTAAAAACCCTAAAAATACATAAAATCCTAAAACCACTAAAAACTACAAAAAACATTAAAACTTTTAAAAACTATAAAAAAATCGAAAAACCCATTAAAACCCTAAAGAATATCAAAAAAACCCTAAAAATCCAAAAATTCCCCTCAGAATCTTGATAACCCTAAAAACCCCTGAAAAAACCAAAAAACCCTAAAACCCCAATGAACACTAAAATTCCTCAAAATCCGTAAAAACCACAAAAACCCTAAAAACCATAAAAAAACCCAAAATAACCAAATAATCCATGAAAATGTAAAAAATCCAAAAAAACCCTTGAAAAATATAAAAACGCCAAAAAATCATAAAAACCCTAAAAAATAAAAAAAACCATAAAAACCAAAAAAACCTTAAAAACCAAAAAAAAACCCTAACAAACCATGAAAACATAAATAACCCTAAAAACCCTGAAAACCATAAAACACCTAAAAATCATAAAAACCCTACAAACCCATAAAACTCTAAAACCCACTAAAAAGTCTAAAAAATCTTCAAACCCCTATAAATGTTAAAAAAAATAAAAAACCTTAAAAACCAAAAATAACTAGAAAAAAGCATAAAAAACAAAAAACCCCCAAAAACCCTAAAAAACGCTAAAAACCCAAAAAACCCCTGGAAAACCTAAAAACCCACAAAACATATAAAAACACTAAAAAACCTAAAGACTCTAAAAATACTAAAAATCCCCAAAATATCCATGAAAATGTAAAAAACCCTAAAACCATAAAACCCTACAACCCTAAACCCCTAAAACCCATTGAAACCCATAAAACCCTTAAAAAACCTAAAAACCATAAAATCCCTAAAACCACTAAAGACTCTAAAAAACCCTAAAAAATTTAAAACCCATAAAAAACATAAAATCTCCAAAAAAAACTATAAACCTCTAATAACCGTTGAAAACCCCTAAACCCTCAAAATCCCTAAGAACCCTAAAACCACCTAAAATCATAAAAAACCTAAAAACACCCTAAAAACCCTAATACCCCCTAAATCCATAACAACCGCTGAAAACCTTTAAAAGCCTAAAAATACATAAAATCCCTAAAAACCCTTAAACCCCCTAAAATGTTAAAAACCTCAAAAAAACCATTAAAACCCTAAAAACTCAAAAAAACACTATAAACCTAAAAAGACCCTAAAACCCTAAAAATCATTGAAAATATGAAAAAAAACCTCAAAATCGGTAAAAGCTATAAAAACAATAAAATTTTTAAAAACCCCCTAAAATTAAATGAAAACATAAAAGATCCTAAAAACCCATATGACCCTAAAACCACTAAAAACTCTAACAACCCTTAAAATTGCTAAAAAATGTTAAAAAACTCTAAAAAAAGTTAAATATCCTAAGAAACTATAAAAACCCTTAAAGGTCCCAAAAAACCCTAAATACCTCTAAAAACCCAAAAAATCCTTAAAATCCCTAAAACCTGTAAAAACCCTAAAAACCAGAAAACTCCTAAAAATCCCCTAAAAATCCATAATGATGTAAAAAACCTAAAATTCATAAAAACCACTAAAAATCATAAAACCCCTAAAACCTTAAAAACCCTAAAATCCCATAAAAATCTAAAACCCACTAAAAACTCTAAAAACCCTTAAAACCCCTAAAAACCCCTAAAAACACTAAAAAACATAAAATCCTAAAAAAGGTAAAAAAACCCCAAAAGTCCCTAAAAACTCTACAAAATCCTAAAATCCTTAAAAACCAAAAAACCTTGAAAATTCTAAAAACCTCTAAAACCCTAAAAATCCCTAAAAACATAAAAATATTAAAACCCTAAAAATATATGAAAATGTAAAAATCCCTAACACCCTAAAAAACCCCTAAAAACCATATAAACACCAAAATATCTTAAAAAACTAAAATCCAATAAAAACCCTAAAAATAAGTAAAAACTCTAAAAACCCTGAAAAACCTTAAAAATGTTTAAAAAATAATAAAAAATGTTAAAAAACCTAACTACTCAAAAAACCCAAAAAAACACAAAAAGGTCCTAAAACCCTAAAAACCATAAAACCCCTGAAAAACACTAGACCCTCAAAATCCCTAAAAACCTAAAAACCCTTAAAAATAATAAAAAACCTAAAAACCCCCCTAAAAATTCATGAAAAATTAAAAATCCCTTAAAACCATGAGAGACCCTTGAAAACCATAAAAACCCCTAAAAACCTTTAAAAACCCTAAAAACTCCTAAAATCCCTAAAAACCCACTAAAACTCTAAAAACCATTAAACCCCTTAAAAATGTTAAAAAACTCTAAAAACATTAAAAATCAAAAAGATTAAAAAAACCATAAAACCCAAAAGAACCACCCTGAAAAAACCCTAAAAACCTCAAATCCGTAAAAATACTAAGAAACCCTTAAAATCCATGAAAATGTAAAAACCCTTAAAAACCATGAAAAAACAATGAAAACCATAAAAACTACTAAAAACCACAAAAACCTAAAAACATAGAAAAACCCTAAAAACCCACTAAAATCTCTAAAAGCACATTAAACCCCTAAAATGTTAAAAAAACTCCAGGAAACCTTAAAACCCCTGAAAAATAAAAAAACCTAGAAAGACCCTAAAAAACTAAAATCCCTAAAAGACTGTAAAAATCCTAACAAACCACCTAAACATCCATGAAAATTTCGAAAACCCTAAAAACCCTAACCCCCCCCCCCCCAAATAAAACCCAAAAAAACCCTAAAACCCTTTAAATTTTTTTAAAATGATCAAAAATCTAAAAACCACTAAAAACTCTAAAAACATTAAAGCACATAAAAACATTAAAAACTCTAAAAAACCCTAAGAGCATAAAAAACTCAAAAAAAAAAAACATAAAACCCAAAAGACCCTAAAATCTTTGAAATCCCTAAAACCCCTAGAAAACCCTAAAAAACTTAAAAACCCTCAAAAATCCCTAAAAACTGTAAAACCCATCAAAACCCTAAAAAACCCCAAAAAATTCATGAAAATGAAAAAAATCTGAAAAAACATAAAAGACGCTAAAACCCTAAAACCTATACAAACCCCTAAAAACCAATAAAACCCATAAAAACCTCTAAAAACTCAAAAAACCCTTAAACCCCCTAAAAGTGTTAAAAAAGTTAAAAAACTTTTAAAACTCCAAAAACTAAAAAAATACCCTAAAAACCCAAAAAGACCTAAAAACAATGAAAACCCCTAAAAACCCTAAAAACCCCTAAAATGATCAATATTTTAAAAAATTGTAAAAACCATATAAATCCTAAAAAACCTTTAAAAATCCATGAAAATGTAAAAAATGCTAAAAACCCTAAAAAAACCCTAAAAACCATAAAAATATCTTTAATTCATAAAAAACCTTTAAACCCCATAAAACCCTAAAAGAAACTAAAAACTCTAAAAATCCTTTAAACCCTTAAAAATGTTAGAAAAATCTAAATAACCTTAAAAACCCTAAAAACAAAAAAAACCTCTAAAAATACAATAAAACTTTTAAAACACCCAAAAAAAACAAGAAAACCCCTAAAACCCCTCAAAATCCATAAAATCCCTAAAAACCCTAAAAAACATAAATATTCTAAAAAACAATTGAAAATCCTTGAAAATGTAAAAAATACTAAAAACCCTAAAAACCCCATGAAAACCATAAAAACCCCTAAAACTCTTAAAAATATTAATACCCCATAAAAACCTTGAAAATAACTATAAAATATAAAATCCCTTTAAAACCCTAAAAACATTAAAAAACTCTAAAAACCCTTAAAACCCCTTAAGAACTAAAAAACACTAAAAACACACAAAGACCCAAAAAACCATTAAAAACCCTAAAACCTCTAGAAACTGTAAAACCCCTTAAAATCCCTAAAATCCCTAAAAACCCTAAAAAACATAAAATTATAAAAAAACCCAGACAAATCAATGAAAATGTAAAAAACCCTAAAAGCTCCAAAAAACTCTTAAAAATCATAAACCCCCTAAAACCTTAAAAAACCCAAAAAACCACTCAAAACTCTAAAAACCATAAAAACTCTCTATAAATATCAAAAAATCTAAATACCTTAAATCCCCTAAAAACTCAAAAAGACCTAAAACCCTAGAAGACCCTTTAAACCCTAAAACACCTAAAAATCCATGAAAATGTCAAAAACCCTAAAAACCCTAAAAACCCTAAAACCCCATAAAAACCTAAAAAATCTACAAAAAACACTAAAACCCATTTAAAATCCCAAAAATATTAGAAAACACTAAAAAACCTCAAAAACCAAAAAAACTAAAAAACCCTAAAAACCCAAAAAGACACTAAAACCCCTTAAAACACCTAAAAACTCTAAAACCCCAGAAAAACCCAAAAATTCGTCAAAATCCCTAAAAACCGAAAAAAAAACCCTAAAACCAATAAAAATACTAAAAATCCCTAATAAACTAGAAAATCTTTGAAAATAATAAAAAACCCTAAAAACCTTAAAAAATCTAAAATACCCATAAAAACCCTAAAAACAACTAAAAGCCTTTAAAGCCCTTAAAAATGTTAAAAACGAAAAAAACATTAAAACCCTAAAAACTCAAAAAAAAACCCTAAAAACCCATAAAAACAAGAAACCCCCCTGAAAAACCAAAAAAACCCTCAAAACCTTAAAAAGCATAAACCCCCTAAAAACCATAAAATCCTAAAAACACCTAAAAACCACTAAAACGTAAAAAATAGTAAAAACCCTAAAAAAACATGAATACCATATAAACTCATAAAAAAATTTAAAACCCCTAAAAACTCATAAAAACCAATAAAAATATAAAATCCCTTAAAACCCCTAAAAATGTTCACAAACTATAAAAACCTTAAAAACCCTAAAAACTCAAAAAACACGAAAAACCCAAAAACACTCTAAAACCCCTGAAAACCCGTAAAACCCCTTGAAATTTCCTAAAATTCATAAAAAACCCTATAAACCCTAAAAAAAATCCTAAAAACCCCCTAAAATCCACAAAAAATTAATAAACCCTAAAAAGCAGAAAAACCCCTGAAAACCATAAAAACCCTAAAAACCATAAAAATCCATAAAACCCATAAAAACCCTAAAAACCACTAAAAACCCTTAAAACCCCTAGAAAAGTTAAAAAACTATAAAATCCCTTAAAACTCCTAAACAGTAAAAAACCTATAATCCCAAAAGACCCTAAAAATCCTCAAAAATCCTAAAAACCCCGAGAAACACTAAAACCCCTCAAAATCCCTAAAAACACTAAAAATCCCTAAAAACTATAAAAATCCTAAAAACCCCAAAAACCAATGAAAACCTAAAAATCCTAAAGACCCTGAAAAACACCTAAAAACCATTAAAACACCAAAAAACCTTAAAACCCCTAAAAACCTATGAAACCCGAAAAACCCACTAAAAACACACAAAAAAACGTTAAAATCCCTAACAACATTAAAAACCTCAAAAAACCTTAAAAAACCTAAAAAACTCAAATAAAACCCTAAAAACACAAAAGAACCAATAAACCAAAAAACCCCTAAAAACCCTAAAAACCCATAAAAATGTTAAAAACTCTAAAAACCCATAAAAACCATTAAAAAAATCAAAAATACCCTAAAACCCCTAAAAAACCTGAAAACTCCAAAAATCTATAAAACCACTAAAAAACCCTAAAAATCCATGCAAATGTAAAATACCATATAATCCCTTAAAACCCCCTGAAAACCATATAACCCCAAAAAACCTTAAAACCCCTAAAACCACACAAAAACCCTTTAAACCACTAAAAACTATAAAACCCCATATAGAAACCCATAAAATGCTAAAAAACTCTAAAAAGTCTTAAAACCCCTAAAATTCTAAAAAACTATAAAATACTCAATCAAACCCTAAAATACTCAAACAAACCCTAAAAATCCAAAAGGACCCTAAAAACCCAAAAACCCTAGAACCCCTATAAAACCATAAAAACCCAAAAAACTATAAAAATCCAAATAAACCTAAAAAACTCCATGAAAACCTAAAAACCCTTGAAAACCATAAAAATCCCTAAAAACCCAAAAAATCCTAAAAACCAATAAAACCCCTAAAACCCACTAAAAACTCTAAAAACCTATAAAACCTCTAAAAATAGTAAAAATCTCGAAAAACCATAAAACCCATAAAAACTCAAAAAAAACCCTAAAAACCCACAAAATCCATAAAAACTAGGAAAACCCCTAAAACCATAAAAAAACCTAAAGATCCCACAAAAATACATGAAAACGTAAAAAACCCCTAAAACCCATAAAAACATCAAAACCATAAAAACCCTAAAAACCAATTAAAACCATGAAAACACACAAAAAACTCTAAAAACTCATAAAATGCTCAAAAACTTTAATAAACTAGAAGAATCCTAAAAACCCCAAAAAACTCATAGAATCCCCTCAAAACAAAAAAGACCCCAAAAACCATGAAAAACCACGAAACTACCCAAAAACCCACAAAATCCTTAAAACCCTGAAAAATATATAAAAAAATACTAAAAAACCCATACAAATCCATGAAAACATAAAAATACTAAAAATCTTCAAAACCCCCTGAAAACCCCAAAAAAACCTAAAAAACATAAAAACCCCAAGAACCCAAAAAAAATCCTAAACACTACTAGAAACTCTAAAAACCTTTACACCCCTAAAAATATTAAAAAAACTCTAAAAACCATAAACCCTTAAAAAAATTAAAAAATTCCCTAAAACCCCAAAAGACGCGAAAACCATGAAAAACCCTATAAACCCCCAAGAAATCTTATAAATCATTCAAAATCCATAAAAACATTAAAAAACCTATAATCCCAGAAAACCTCCTTGAAAACCATAAACCCCCCCCCCTAAAACCATAAAAACCACTAAAACCCAATAAAAACCCTAAAACCCCATAAAAACGTTAAAAACTCTAAAAACCATAATAACAATAAAAACACAAAAAAAACTCTAAAAACCCAAAAAGACCATAAAACCCCTAAAATCCACTAGAACCCCTAAAACCCCAAAAAACCATAAAACCCCTCAAAATCCCTAAAATCCCCAAAGAACCTAAATACCATAAAAATCCTAACAAAACACCTAAAAATCCCCAAATGTAAAAACCCTAAAAATTCCTGAAAACCATAAAAATCCATAAAAATCCTAAAAGCCCTAAAAACCCTAAAAACCATCAAAACCCAATAATATCCTAGAAACCCCTAAAAATCCATAAAAATCCATGCAAACATAAAAAACCCTAAAAAACAAAAAAACCCTAAAACACTAAAAACTCTAAAAACCCTTAAATGCCCTAAAAATGATAAAAAACTTTAAAATACCTAAAAACCCTAAAAAATAAAAAAAACCTTAATCTAAAAAAGACTTTAAAAACTGTGAAAAACTCTAGAAACCCTAAAAACCCTAAAAAACCTAAAAACCATCAATATCCCTAAAACCCTTAACAACATAATAACCATAAAAATCCTAAAAAACACTAAAGATCAATGAAAACATAAAAAATAGTGAAACGCTAAAATCTTATAAAAATGAAGAAAACAACAAAAAACCCTTAAAACCCCTAAAACATTAAAAAAGCTAAAAACATTTAAACCCTCAAAACTAAAAATTAACTCTTAAACCCAAAATGACCTTAAAAACTATGAAACCTTCTAAAAACTGTAAAACCCTAAAAACTCTCAAAACCCCTAAGAACCCGAAAAACCATAAAAAACATGAAAATCACTGAAAATCCATGAATGCATAAAAAACCCTAAAATTCATAAAAACCCATGAAAACCATAACAATCCTTAAAAACCATAAAAACCATAAAACCCATCAAAAACATAAAACCCACTAAAAACTCTAAAAACCCTTAAAACACATAAAAACGTTTAAAAACTCTAAAAAATCTTTAAAACCAAAAAAACATGAAAAAGACCCTAAAAATTTTTGAAAACCCCAAAAAACCCCTAAACACCCTAAAACCCTAAAACACCTCAAAATCCCTAAAAACATAAAAAAAATCTAAAAACCATAAAAAATAATCAAAACAAAAAGAACCTTAAAACCCCCTGAGACATCCCATCAAAACCATAAAAAACCCTAAAAACCATTAAACCCCTTAAAAACTCATAAAAACCCTAAAAACAAGTAAAAGCTCTAAAAACACATAAAACCCCTAAAATCTTTAAAAAACTCTACAAAAAAATAAAATCCAAAAAGAATTCCAAAAACCCATAAAAACCCAAAAAGACACTAAAAACCCTGAAAACCCCTAAACACCCAAAAAAACCCTAAAACCCCTAAATACCGTAAAAATCCAAAAAAAATATAAAAACCCTAAAACACCTAAAAATCCATGAAAACATAAAAACCCAAAAACACTAAAAAACCCTTGGAAACCATAAAAACCCCTCAAAACCTCAAAACACCTAAAAGAAAGAAAATTCCTAAAAACCCTTGAAATATCAAAAAACCCTTAAAGACCTAAAATTTTAAATACTCTAAAAAACCTTAAAAACCCCCAAAAAATCAAAAAATCCCTAAAAACCCAAAAAGACCCTAAAAACCGTAAAAAACTCTAAAAACCCCAAAAAATATAAAAATACTTTAAACCCCCTAAAAATCCATCAAAACGTAAAAACCCTTAAAAACCCTAAATACAGATGAAAAACAAAAAAAACCCTAAAACACTAAAAACACTAAAAACCATTAAAATCCATAAAAATGTTCAAAAAATCTAAGAAACCTTACATCCCAAAAAGCTCTAAAAAACCATAAAACCCTAAAAAACCCTAAAAAGTGTTTTGTATGTGTTTTTCTGATTTTTTTTAAAATGTGGCTAGGTCAAAAAAAATCAAAACTATGTCGGGAAGGCGGTAGGGGCCCTGCCACCTTTCAGTTATGTCAAAAGGCAGCAGAGCCCCTATCACCTTTTAGCCAAAAAAATATTTATTTTAAATATACTTTTATTGACATTTAAATATATATATATATATATATATATATATATATATATTCAGAAGAATCTATCTTCTATTTAATATCTCGCATTACTTCCATTAAAATAGTCTAGATTTCTGAATGAAACTCTCACCTAGAGCTCTCTTTTATAAGATGATTTTCCCTAGAAATCATTCTGCATTTTTGATGTGGGATTCAGGTTCTCCATTTTCAGTGCAGAATTAATAATATATTATTATTAATCATTTTTAATCAATTCATTAATACTATTAATTAGTATTTAATATTATTATTATATAAACAATTAATTTATAAATAGTTCATAATAAACAATATGTTTTATTTAATTAGAAATTAAATAAAAAATAATTTATAAAAAATAATCTTTATAATTACTAAATAATTAATAATAAATGTATAATGTATAATAATTATTATTATTAATTAGTAACTAAAAATAATAATTTGAAATATTTAATAGTAATTAATGTTTATTGGAAATTAATATTTTTAAATAGTAAATAATATTTTTTTGTAATTAATATTAATTACCAATCATTATTTAATTAAATAATAATAATTAAATAATTATTAATTAATAATAATAACTAATTGATTAAATAATATGATTTACAATTTTATAATATTAATTTCTAATAAATATTAATTACTAGTTAATAATAATTATTAATAAATATTTAAAATTATTATTTTAATTATTAAAAATAAAAAAATAATTACTAATTAGTAATTAATCAATATTTAATTACTTATTAAAAATATTACTTACTAATTAAGTAATTAAATATTAAGTAATTATTAATTTATTAATAATTATTAATAATTATATTTGTCCAATTACGAATAAATATTTAAATTTATCATTTTGTTACTAAATATTAATAATAATGATTAAATTATTAAATTAACAATTTTTAATTAATTATTATTATGTCATCATAAATTAATTAACTAATTTTTGATAATAAATTATAATTACAAATAAAAATTAATTAAATAATATGATTTAATATTTAATAATATTAATTACGAACTAATGTTAATTACTAATAAATATTTATAATTATTATTAACTAAATAATTATTAAAAATAGTAATATAATTATTTGTTATTAATTAATTAGTAATTATACAATATTTAATTAGTTACTAATAATATTAAGTAAAAATTGACTAATTAATTAATTATAAATTATTAATTATTAATAATTATTATTATAGAATTACTAATAAATATTTAAAAATATTATTTAGTTACTAAATATTATAAATAGTGATTAAATTATTAAAATAGTAATGATTAATTAATTATTATTACATCACTATTATTGAATTAAACAATTGTTGTTAATTGATATTAATTACTTAATTATATTAATTAAATAAAATTATTTACTATTTAAAAATATTAATTTCTAATAAACATTAATTACTAATAAATATTTTAAATTTTTATTTATTTAAAAATTAATAATAAAAATAATTATACATTATATATTTCTTATTTCTTATTTAGTTATTATAAAGATTATTTTTTTATTAATTATATATTATTTATTTTCTAATTATCTAATTCCTATTATTTATTATTAACTATTTATAAATTATTTAGTTGTTTAAAAATATTATTAAATACTACTTAATAGTATTAATTAATATTATTTAAAATATTATTAATTTAAATTAGTTAAATATTAATATTTAGTAGGAAAAATTCACATTAATCATTATTTATTTGTAATTAATACTTAATAATTAATTAATTAACAATTAATAATAACAATATATTATTAATTCTGCACAGGAAAAGGAGAACCTGAATCCCACATCAGAAGTGAAGAATGATTTCTAGGGAGAACCCTCTTATAACAGGCAGCCCTGGGTGAGGGTTTCTATCAGAATTCTAGATTACTTTAATGGAAGTAATGTTAGATATTAAATAGGAGATAAATTCTGCTGAAAAATTTTGTTATATATATATATATAAACAAATAAAAATAAAAATAAAAATAAAAAGTTTAAATATACAAAAAATCGAAAGGCGATAGGGCCCCTTTTTCCTTTTCGACAAAGTTTTGAATTTTTTTGACCAAGTGACATTTAAAAAAATTAAAAAAACCCATAAAAAACACCCTTAAAACCCATAAAAACCTAAAACCACTGAAAACCCTAAAATCCTCAAAATCTTTAAAAATCCTAAAAACCATAGAAATCTTTAAAAACCCCTAAAAATCCATGAAAACATAAAAAACCCTAAACACCTTAAAAAGACCCTGAAAACCATAAAACCCCCTAAAACCATAAAAAACCAAAAAAATACCCTAAAAATCTAAAAGGCCTAAAAATCCCTAAAAACCCTAAAAACCCTCCAAATTTCTTAAAATCCTAAAAACCCCTAAAAACCTTAAAAACACCTCAAAACCCATAAAACCACTAAAACCCACAACTCTTAAAACCCATAAAACCACTAAAAACATTAAAAAATCTAAAAAACCTTAAAACCATGAAAACTCAAAAAAACACTAAAACCCCCAAAAGACCATAAAAACCCACAAAAACCCTAAAACTCTAAACACCCATGAGAAACCTAAAAACCCCTAAAAACCCCTAAAACCCCTAAAAATCTAAGAAAACCCCTTAATCCCCATGAAAACATAAAAAACTATAAAAACCCTAAAAAACCTCTGAAACCCATAGGGATTTAGAGTTTCTAGTGTTTTTTAGTGTCTCTATAGGTTATTTATGGTTTTTGTGATTTTAGGGTTTTTTTATTGTTTTTAGGGTTTTTTAGGGTTTTGAGGGATTTTAGAGGATTTTAGGGATTTTAATGGTTTTTAGGGGTCTTCGAAGATTTTTAGGGTTTTTTTGGGTTTTTTAGGGTCTTTTGGGTCTTTTGGGTTTTAAGGATTTTTTTGAGTATTTTAGGGTTTTTAAAGTTTTTAGAGTTCCCTAATGTTTTAGGGATTTTTAGGGATTTTAAGGGTCTTTAGAATTTTTAGTGGTTTTTAGGGATTTCTTGGGTCTCTTGGGTTTTTAATGATTTTTTTGGGGTTTCTAGGGTTTTCAAAAAAAATTAAGGGTTTTTAGGTGTTTTATAGGTTTTTAGTGTTTTTCAGGGATTTTCAATTCTTTTGGGTTTTAGGGTATTTTTTTGACTTTTTAAGGTTTTAATGGTTTTTTAGAGTTTTTTTAATGTTTTTATGGGGTTTAAGTGTTTTTATAGTCTTAGTAGATTTTTATTATTTTTATGATTTTTTAGGTATTTTTATGGTTTTAGGGGTTTTATGGTTTTTAAGGGCTTCTCAGGGTCTTTAGGGTCTTTTATGTTTTCCTGGATTTTAGGGGGTTTTTATGATTTTTATTGTTTTTATGGTTTTTAGGGGTTTTATAGATTTCTAGGGTTTTTAAGAGTTTTTAGGGGTTTTCGTGAGTTTTAGGTTTTTTAATATTTTTAAGGTCTTTTGGGGTTTTATGTTTTTTTTTTGAGTTTTTTTGGGTTTTATGGTTTTTTAGGGGTTTTCAACATTTTTTTGCATTTTAAAGATTTTTAGATTTTTGGTAGTTTTTTATGATTTTATGGGTGTTAAGGGTATTAATGTTTTTAGGTTTTTTTTATTTTTAGGGGGTTTTAAAGATTTTAGAGTTTCTTTACATTTTGATGGATTTTAGGGGTTTTTTAGATATTTACGCCTTTTAGGGTTTTTAGGGTTTTTCAGGGTTTTTGGGTATTTTTTTATTTTTTTTTCAAATTTTTAGGGTTTTTAAGGTTTCTTAAAGTTTTTAACATTTTAATGGTTTTAAGGGGTTTTTGAGATTTCAGTGGGTTTTTGGGATTTTCTTTCTTTTTAGGGGTTTTAAGGTATTTAGGGGTTTTTATGGTTTTCAAGGGTTTTTCTGGGTTTTTAGGAGTTTTTAAGTTTTCATGGATTTTTAGGGGGTTTATGGGTTTTTAGGGGTTTTAGGGGTTTTATAGTTTTAGGGGTTTTTATTGTTTTTATGGGATTTTAGAGTTTTTAGGGTCTTTTGGGGTTTTTAGGGTTTTTTTAGTATTTTCTTGATTTTAAGTGTTTTTTGAGTTTTTAAAGTTTTTAGGAGTTTTAAGTGTTTTTAGATTTTTTGTGGTTTTATGGTTTTTTTGAGTTTTTAGAGGTTTTTATGTTTTTTCAGTGGTTTCTCAGGGAGGGTTAGGGATTTTTATGTTTTCATGGATTTTTATGGGTTTTTAGGATTTTTATGGGTTTTATGGTTTTTAAAATATTTTAGGGTTTTATAGGGTTTTTAGGGGTTTCAGGGGGATTTCAGGGGTTTTAAGGGCTTTCTAGTGTTTTTGGGTCTTTTGGGGGTTTTTGAGTTTTTATGGTTTTTACAATTTTTTAGATTTTTTAAACATTTTTAGCCGTTTCAGGTTTTTTATAGTTTTTCTTTATTTTTATGTTTTTATAGGTTTTTATGGTTTTTAAGGTTTTTAGGGGTTTTATGGTTTTCAGGTATTATTTAGGGTTTTAAGGATATTTTTCATCTTCATGGATTTTAGTGGGTTTTTAGAGTTTTTATTGGTTTTAGGGTTTTTACTGTTTTTATAAATTTTCATAGTTTTTAGGGTTTTTTGAGTTTTAGAGTTTTTTTTTGTGTTATTTAGGGATTTGAGGTTTTCAGTGTTCAGAACAATTTACACCTTTTAAGGGTTTTTAGAGTTTTAGTTGTTTTATTGGTTTTTATGGGGTTTAGGGTTTTTAAGGTTTTTAGGGGTTTTATTGTTTTCAAGGCTTTTATGGGTTTTTAGTGTCTTTACATTTTCATGGATTGTAAGGAATTATTTTGGATTTTTATGGGTTTTAATGTTTTATAGGGATTTTAGGGATTTTGATAATTTTTAGAAATTTTTTGGGTTTTTAGTGTATTTCTGGGTTTTTAGGTCTTTTGGGTTTTAGGATTTTTTATGATTTTTAAGTAGTTTTGAGGATTTTAGAGTTTTTAACGTTTTTAGGGGTTTTAAGGGTTTTTTTTGTTTTTAATGATTTTTTACATTTTTTATGGTTTTTAGGGTTTTTTATGTTCTTGTGGTTTTTATGGTTTTCAGAGGATTTTCATGGTTTTTAGGGTTTTTGTGTTTTCATTGATTTTTAGGGGTATTTTATAATATTTATGGTTTTTAGGCTTTTTTGGGTTTTTAGATAATTTAATGGTTTTTAGGGGTATTCAAGGGCAAGGAAGATGCGAGGGTCAGACTATTCTCGCCCCCCCCCCCCCCAAATTTATTAAAAAGAAAAAAAAAGGAGACACAACAGACAAGGGAGGTGAGGGGTTAAACGACCCACACCCAAAACCCCTTATAACCCACACCAAAAAAGAAAAACAAAGAAAGAAAAAGACCCAAAAACAGACACAACAACGGCATCATCACGTCACATCCAACCAGTACCAGCATCCAGCAGCACCACATCTAATCATCACAGCTACACACTAGCAATACCACATCCAAACCAACCAGCCCCAGTAACCAATAGCACCAGATCCGACATCACAACCAATCACAACCAGCGGCATCAAACCACAGCACAAGCACCACAACCAAACACAACCATCATCACCTCCCAACAAATAGAAACCAGAAACTAGCAGCACAACAGCAAACTCATTCGCAGCAATAGAAAATAACCAAATAGCCATAAGCATCAGCCCCCAATTAGCATTGAACAACTAGTAAATAATACAGCCTTTCCCCAACCAGCCTCCATTCACTCCTTTTCCAGCAACCAGCATGTCCTCCCCAGGAGGGTCCAGTCTTGCAACAAGCTCATGATCCAACAGCAACAAAAGCTCCCAACCAAATCAAGAATCATCACCATAGTGGCCAACAAGAACATATACAGCACCTCCAAAGTCCAACATAGCATCCAGCAAGAAGCAGAAATCTAGAAGCTTGACAGCAGCAAGAAAAGAAGCGAGTTGAAAATGAACCTGTATCATTTCATCAGTTGTGAAAGTCCATAATCCAAGCCACCATGTCCCTCCTATCATCTGCTAGAGACCGCCACCAAGCCATAAAAACTAGAGCAGCTGCCACAGACCTCCCAAACACAGATTTGGAGGGGCCGCAAGATCAGCAGCAAGGAAGGGCCAGACACAAACCTTGCCTCCTCGATCGAGGACCGCCACTGTCAGATCCGCAGGGCTTGAAACCCTAGAATCAGACTCCAGATCTGTCTCGCACAAACTACATCGCATCCGAGAAGAAAGCCTTTGGAAGGCCTGAAGACCAAGCTACCGCTGCACCTTTCCAAGGGAATGAAGCCCTCGACCCTGATGACCTGTCTGTAGACGCTTCAGATATAAATAATCGACTCTGATCCGTGGCTATAACTCTCCATCGCAAATCCATAAACGACGCCATCACACCTTTCTAAAGCCGTTGAGAAGCTAGGAAAACAACCTCAAAATCAGATCTGGAGCTAGGGTTGACTTCGCTGTCTACTTAGAAACCCTCCATGCTTTCCCACCGCAGCACCAGCGGGAGTCTCCATGACCATCACCAAACCCGTTGAGCATTCGACACCACACCGAGGCCATTGAGAAGCCCTAGATATCACCGCCAAATAGCATTGAAGATCCATCGAAAATCAAGAGTGGTGAGGATCGAGAGAGAGAACTCGGAGACTCGGCCGCCATCAGGGGTATTCAAGGGATTTTAGAGTTTTTAGGGTTTTTTAGTGTTTTTATGGTAGTTTTCTGTTTTTGGACTTTTTTTTAGTTTTTTAGGGGTTTAATCTTTTAGAGTTTGTAATGTTTTTTGGGGTTTTAATGGGTTTTATAATTTTTAGTGGTTTTTAGAGTTTTTATGTGTTTTGGGATTTTTTAATGTATTTTGGGTTTTTATGGTTTTCAATGGTTTTTAGGGTTTTTTATGTTTTCATGGATTTTTATGATTTTTATGGTGGTTGGATTTTTAAGTATTTTGAGGGTTTTTAGGGTTTTCCAAGGGATTTTAGAGTTTTTTGGGTTTTTCATGTTTTTTACGTCATTTTGGGTTTGCAGGGTTTTTTTAGTTTTTTAGGGGTTTAGTGGTTTTTTAGAGTTTTTTTAATGTTTTTAGGGTTTAAAGGGTTTTTAGAGTTTTTAGTGGTTTTTAAGAATTTTATGCGTTTTTAGGTTTTTAAGGATTTTAGTGAATTTATGGTTTTCAAGGTTTTT
Organism: Viscum album; assembly: GCA_963277665.1. Taxonomy (NCBI): domain Eukaryota; kingdom Viridiplantae; phylum Streptophyta; class Magnoliopsida; order Santalales; family Viscaceae; genus Viscum; species Viscum album. The sequence goes on from OY728137.1 coordinate 550,941,668, forward strand.
AGGGTTTTTATGCTTCTTTATGGATTTAGGGACTTTTTGGGGTTTTATTGTTTTTTTTTTGAGTTATTAGGGTTTTAAGGTTTTTTGATTTTTTAATGTTTTTAGGGGTTTTAAGGGTTTCTAGGGTTTTTAGCAGTTCTTATGTTTTTATAGGTTTTTAGGAATTTTAAGGTTATTAGTGGTTTTATGGTTTTCAAGGGATTTTGGGACTTTTACAATTTTTTACGTTTTCATGGATTTTTAAGGTTTTTTTGTATTTTTATGGTTTTTAGTGTTTTTATTGGTTTTTAGGGTTTTTTTGGGTTTTTAGGGTCTTTTTGTGATTTAGGTTTTTTTTTGAGTTTTATGGTTTTTATTGTATTTTATAGTTTTCTAACGTTATTATGAGTTTTAAGGGGTTTTATAGTTTTTAGTGTTTTTTTATTTTTTTTAGGGTTTTTAGGGTTTTTTATGGTTTTTAAGATTTTTTACGGTTTTCAGGGGTTTTTAGAGTTTTTTATGTTTTCATTGATTATTAGGGATTTTTAAGGCATTTAGGATATTTTGGAGGTTTATTGGGTTTTTTGGAGTTTTTTTTTGGATTTTTAGGGTTTTAATGATTTTTACGGGTTTTTATGGTTTTAGGGGTTTTTCAGGGTTTTTAGGGTTTTTTACATTTTCATGTATTTTTAGTGGACTTTTAGGATTTTTCTAGGTTTTTTGGGTTTTTAGGGTTTTTAGGTATTTTGAGGGGTTTTAGGGACTTTCATGGGGTTTTAGGGGTTTTCAAGGTTTTTATGGTCTTTTTGGGTTTTTAGAGTTTTTGTTGAGTTTTTAGGGTTTAAAAGGTTTTTATATATTTGTGACATGTTTAGGGGTTTTAATTGTTTTTAGAGTTTTTAGTGGTTTTTAGGGTTTTATGGATTTTTAGGGTTTTTAAGGTTTTTAGGGTCTTATGGTTTTTAGGGAGTTTTAAGGGATTTTAGAGTTTTTTACATTTTCATGGGTTTTTAGGGGTTTTTATGATTTTTATAGTTTTTAAAAATTTTTAGGGTTTTTTGGGTTTTTTTCTAGATATATATATATATATATATATAATAGAAGAGAAATTGAATTACAAACAGACACACAATGGTGAACCCAAGGGTGAACCGAGTCCCAAAGGAATAAAAACGGACAAAAGAGAGCCAAGCCCAAGCAACTTAGGTGAGAAATCAGTAAGAAGGACCGAGAAGCCTCACAAATCCTAGCCAATACATAACTAAAACACCAAGAAAACTAGCACACCATCCAACTAGAAGTCATGGAGCACCAAGAAGAGCAGGCGATGAGCATCTCCCACCATGAGGCACCAGGCAACAATGCTCCAAGGAAACGGTAAACTAACCAAGAAGCTGGGATAAAGCAAGGACCCCATCCAAGCATAGCACCTTAGCACAACAACAACCAACCACCGCACCACAAAAACATCCACCCCATCTACCAAGACTCAATAGAAAGACGCCCCAAGGAGGCCAGCAACAATGAAACCAACTGCCCATGTTGTCAGGGTCGCCAAGGTAGAGCCACCCTCAGAAAGCAACCGAAACAGTAGTCTTGGGACCAAATAAGTCTATAACCCTCTTAAAATCACATTAATAAACCTTTATTAGCTTCTTCTTTAGGATATTGTCACTTAAAATTGATGATGCTAGACTAAAATTTTCAAAGGTTCCTAGACATATGGAGAAAACCCCATCCACCCTATCATCTAAAGAGAAAGGAGTAGTTGTACCAGTGTAAAACCAAAAGAAACCATCCCTGGAAGGGAGAGCAGGTCCCCCGATCATGAAAAAATAGAAACATAGCTGGACCTTGGAGAATACACCTCCTCCCCTCCATGGGATTCTCCACAATCATGTCCCCATTAGAGGGAGGTGCCACAACAAGACCATAATCACTGAACTCCTCCTCCCAAGAAGGATCTGATGATAAACATTCAAATGGGTTATGAACATGAATACCAAAAACCTTACTAGAATGCTTATCTGAAGGAGGGGAAATGACCATAGAAGAAGCAACATTAACACTCACCTTCTTCACTGACTGGTTTCCCTTTAAATCGAGAAAAGTAATAGAGGCCAACTCCTTCCTTCTATAGACACACTTCTTGGGAGTAACATTAATCCATCTCAATTGAGACTCATACAAAACCTTATTCTAACATTTATTAGAGTGATGAATTAAGATTTTATAGAGGCTTCATGTTTTAGGAACCCAATTGTATTCAAACTTCACATATACGGAGGATCCAGTTCCCAAATCCAATCTGATTTCCTCAAGAAGCTCTTATTTGTCTGAAATTTCGACGCAAATTCAAGAAAAACTAATTCTACTAATCTTGGTCATGGCTTTATCTGCAAACAAAGTACTACCAACCATGATTGAAACCCTCTGCAGTCCAAGCTTCAAGGGGAACATTCTTGAAATTCACCCAAATTGGAATCATAGAGAATAAATCATTTTCAAGAGACATACCTTGCTGCCAGGATCTTAAACCCATCAATCTTCCTATAAAGAGACAAGGACTAGATGAAAATATATCCAAAAAATTACAAGAAGGGAGAAAGAATAAGAAATAAAACCCCTCATCATTGATGAGCATCTCAATTAGATACCTACCCAACAACTTTGAATCAATCCTATAAACTAGTTAAAATTGTAATTTTTTCTTGAGAAATTACCCAACCATGTTTTTGCACCACATGGATGCTCCTTTATCAACCATGAATTCTAGAAGGAAAACCTTTATATTCCATCCATAATCCACTAGAGAATGAAATACCAAATCCATGGAAGAGATAATGGGATTTTAATCCGAAACAACTGCATCCCCAACCAAAGGAGGAGTAACAGCCTTCACCAAACCACCTGAAGAAACACCAGCCATAGACACCCCTTTGGTAGAATGAACCAGACCTGGAATAATCGATATCACCATGGGAAGAACCATCTCAACTGTAGTCGAAGGAACCAAGACCTCGACATTCACAAAAGAAACCAGAGAAAAAGCAACGATAATGGAAACACCTTCAGAACCTTCACCACCCTGAGAAACCCCAGTCGAAGAAAGATCCTCACTCGAAATAACCAAATCCACCAGAGAAGGCCCCTATATAGATCTAATCGAAGAAATATTTACCTACAAAGGTGAAATTTTATCCTCAATTTACTGAACCAAACCCCCATAATCCAAAACCAAGGTTGGAGGAGGAACAAGCTCTATCAAAGCTCCAAAACCCTTTACAACCACTAAATCCTACTTCAAAGTAGCAATCACACCAACCCTACCATCAGAACCAAATCAGACCGAAGTAGAAAACCTATCTGAAGTTTCAACATCTTTCACCTAAGAAATCTAGTGATTCAACTTCAAATCCGAAGAGGACATAAAGGAACCAAAACACACAAAGTTCAAAGGAGACCATTCCATCAAAGACAAGATGAAAGAGAGGTCTTGAAGGCTGCTCAACTTGCCATAGTCGAGCATAAGATCCATCTTGAAGAGAGGAGGAGGAGATACTGATTGATAGATCCATGTAAATTTCCCTCTTGAGTCTTTTTAGGGTATTGTTTTGGGTTTTTGGGGGTTTTTAGGATTTCTCAAGTCTATTAGGGTTTTATGGTATTTTTTGAGTTTTTTAGGGTTTTAAAGTTTTTTAATGTTTTGATGTGTTTAAAGGGTTTTAAGGGTTTTTAGAGTTTATAGTGGTTTTTAGTATTTTTATGAGTTTTTAGGATTTTTAGGGTTTATAGGGTTCTTATAGTTTTCAAGTATATTTCACGATTTTAGGGGTTTTTAGATTTCCACGGATTTCCAGGATTTTTTAGGATTTTTTTTCTTTTATGGTTTTTAGGTTGTTTAAGGATTCTTTGGGTTTTTAGGGATTTTAGTGGTTTTATGGTTTTTCAATGTATTTATGTTCTTTTATAGTTTTAGTGTTTTATGAGTTTTTTAGGGGTTTAATGGTTTCTTATAGTTTTCTAAAAAAATTAGGGGTTTGAAGGATTTTTAGAGTTTTTAGTGGTTTTTAGATTTTTTATGGGATTTTAGGCTTTTTAAGGATTTAAGGATTTTTTTAAGGTTCTCATTGTTTTTATGTTTTCACATATTTTTAGGGTTTTTTAGGTTTTTTATGGATTTTAGGTTTTTTCATGGTTTTATGGATTTTGAGGGTTTTTAGGATTTTTTTGAGTTTTTTTGGGTTTTAAGGTTTTTTCGAGTTTTTAAACATTTTTAGGGGTTTGAATAGTTTTTAGTGTTTTTAGTGGGTTTTTATTTTTTAGGGTTTTTGGGTTTTTATGGTTTTCAGGGAGTTTTTTTGGTTTTTTGGTTTTCATGGATTTTTTTGGATTTTTTGTATTTTTATAGTTTTTTGGGTTTTTTAGATTTTTTTTGGATTTTGATGGGTTTTTAGTTTTATAGGGGGTTCTAGGGTTTTTCTGGTTTTTAGGGTCTTTTGGGGGTTTTTTGTGTATTTTAGGGTTTTATGATTTTTAGAGTTTTTAATGTTTTATGGATTTTAAGGGTTTTTAGTGTTTTTAATGGGTTTTAGGGTTTTTATGGTGTTTATGGGTTTTAGGGGTTTTGATGGTCTTTTTTGGGATTTTTAGGGATTTTAGGGTTTTTAGAGATTCGGGTTTTTTAGGGTTTTTCAGGGGTTTAGGGTATTTTGGGGTTTTAGGGTATTTATGAGTTTTTTGGGTTTTTAAGGTTTTTAGGGGATTTTATGGTTTTCAGGGGTTTTCTTGGTTTTTAATTTTATTATGTTTTAATGTATTTTTAGGGTTTTAGTATTTTTATGGTTTTTAGGGTTTTTAGGGTTTTTAGGGTTTTTAGGGATTTTGAGGGGTTTTAGGGGTTTTTAGAGATTTTGAGGTTTTTTCAAGTTTTTTTGCGTCTTTTTTGTTTTTAGGGTTTTTATGGTTTTTTATATTTTTTAACATTCATATGAGTTTTTAGGGGTTTTAGAGATTTTAGTGGGCTTTTAGGTTTTTTAAAGGTTTTAGGGTTTCAAAGGTATTCAATGGTTTTATGGGTTTTTCAAGGTTTTTTGGGTTTTTTATGTTTTCATGTATTTTTATTGGTTTTTTGGGTTTTTATGGTTTTTAGTGTTTTAGGGGTTTTAGGGATTTTTAGGGGTTTTACGGTTTTTAGGTTTTTAAATTTTTTTAGTGTTTTTCTATCTTTTTAGGGGTTTTAAGGGATTTTATAATTTTTTTAACTTTTTAGGGGTTTTATAGGTATTAGAGGTTTTTGTATATTTTTTGTTTTTTATGGTTTTTTAGGGGTTTTTAGGTTTTTAGCTGTTTTTATTATTTTTAGGATTTTTTGGGTTTTTTTATTTTCATGGACTTTTAGGGGTTTGTAGGATTTTTATGGTTTTTCCATTTTTAGGGTTTTTAGGGATTTTCAGGGTTTTGGGAAATTTAAGGTGTTTTAGTGGCTTTAGGGGTTTTATGGTTTTTATGGTCTGTTTGGGTTTTTAGGGGTTTTTTGAATTTTTAGGAATTTAATGATTTTTGAAGTTTTTAACTTTTTTTAGGGGTTTAAAGGGCTTTTATAGTTTTTATTGGATTTTTATGGGTTTTGAAGGTTTTAAAGGTTTTAAGGGTTTTATGGTTTTTAGGGGTCTTTTAGGGTCTTGGGTGTTTTACGTTTTCATGGATTTTTATCGGTTATTTAGGAATTTTATGGTTTTTAGGTTTTTTATGGTCTTTTGTGATTTTGAGGTTTTTTAGGAATTTTCTGAGGTTTTTTGGTTCCTTCTATATTTTTGTGGTTTTTTTAGTTTTTTAGGGTTTCTAAGGTTTTTATAGGTTTTTAAATTTTTTAGGAGTTTAAATGGTTTTTATATTTTTTAGTTGGTTTTTAGGATTTTTATGATTTTTAGGGTTTTTAAGGTTTGGATACGAGACACATGGGGTTTCCCGATCTTCATGGTGTAGGGAGATGGATAACAGTTATGATTTGGGGTTAAGTGGTGGATGATGGGTTTTGATAGTGGAAGCAAGTAGTCAACCAAAACTATATGGAGCATGACCTACTACTTAGATAACGCACTCTAGGGAGGGGTGTGACGGTCAATCCACACTATAAAGAAATTGGGTTGTGGCATGGAATTGAGGGCTTTGTGATCTTGGATCACCAATCTAACTTGTAGATTGACAAGGAAAGAATCCACTAGAGCAGGGAAGAAAGTAATGATCCTCGTAATGGAGAGAATAAACTCACTGAGTTTCATTAATGCAAACTTGAATGAGATTACAAAGTCATGGGGTGGCTATTTATAGCCAAGGGGTGACATAAAAGGTCAAGGGACTAATACCCTAAAGTTACAAATCTTATTCCTATCTTGTCACCTTAAAGTCAATAAGTAAGTCTAAAAATGACTTTTAGAACAAATTAGCACACAACATTCCAACTATAGCCCGCCAGATTTTGAATTTGAGTGCCCAACCCACTAGATTTGACTTTGGTGTCCAAATATGTCATTCTTAAATTCTCTATGTGGGAAAGGATTCTAAAATTTGGGTAACCATGTGTTCCAAGATTTAAAAGTCATATTTGGGATTGAATAAGTGAGATAATAGGCCCATTTTCTCTATCCATGTAAAAAAGATCCATTGGGCCTTTAATGAAGCGAGATGAGTGCTCATTGTATCATTCAACCTCTTTAATATCCCTCGCACCATTGGGCCTTACAAATCCAACTCCTCCACCCCAGAAATTGATTTGATGCCTTCAACATGAATCGCATCATCCTCCACCTCTTGAAAAGGAATCATCCTCTTTACCTAAAAATAGAGAAATATTAGAATCATTGAAAGTGGCACTTACACTATAATCACCTAGAAAAGCTATCCTGTAAGCATTGTTGTTAATCTTCTTGAGCACTCTGGATGGTCTGTCTCCTCTTGGAATGAGTTTTGATTTCATCTTGTTGGGAAATATTTCCTTTCTCATGTGAATCCAGAATAAATCACTGGGCTTGAGAAATACTTTCTTGTGACCCTTTTTTTTACAATCAACGTATTTATAGGTCATTTACTTGACGTTTTTCCTTGCCTTTTGATGGAGTTGTTTGATGAATTCAGCACGCCCTTTCGTATTCATATTAGTTGATTACTACCTAGGAAATGGGACTATATCAATAGGGGAAAGGGGGTTAATGCCATAAACAATTTCAAATGGAGAATATTGAGTAGTGAAATTATTGTCCCTATTATATACGAATTCCACATGTGGTAGACACTCCTCCCAATTCTTGAGATTCTTCTTAACAATTATCCGTAAAAGGGATGATAGTGTCTGATTTACCACCTCAGTTTTCCCATCGGTTTGTGGGTGACAAGTAGTGAAGAATAGTAATTTTGTACCCAATTTTCTCCATAAGGTATTAAAAAAGTAACTAAGGAATTTTATGTTTCTATCTGACACAATCATCCAATGTATTCCATGGAGTTTAACTACCTCCTAAATGAAATGTGCTGCAAAGTTAGTGGCATCATCTGTTTTGTGATAAGGAATAAAATGTACTATTTTAGAAAATCGAACCATGACAAAAAATGGAATATCTCCCCCTCTTGGTCCTTGGTAACACCACAAAAAAGTCCACTGATATTTCCTCCCAAGGGGTGTGGGGATTGGGATAGGAAGATATAATCCATGTGGGTTCAGTTTAGAATTGGATTTATGGCAGACAATGCACTTTCCCACAAATTTTTCAACATCTCTAGACATCCTAGGCCCACAAAAATGCTCACCATGAACACTTAAAGTTTTTGAAACACCAAAATGTCCCATTAATCCACTAGAATGTGGCTACTTTAATAAAAGTAAACAGATAGAGGAATTGGGAATACAAATCTTATCAACCCAAAATAAAATTCCTAGAAACCCTAAAAATCCATAAAAACATAAAAAGGCATAAAAACCCTAAAAACCCCATGAAAACAATAAAAACCCCTAAAGATATTAAAAAACCTAAAAACCTGTAAAAACTAGAAAAAACCGCTAAAAAATATAAAACCCTAAAAACTACTATAAATGATAAAAAACTATAAAAAAACATAAAACCCCTAAGAAACTCAAAAACCCGTAAAAACCAAAAAGACCTTAACACCATGAAAAACCCTAAAACCCCTCAAAATCTCTAAAACCCCTAAAAACCATAAAAATACTAAAAACCATAAAAACCACTAAAAATTTTAAAAACCCTAAAACCCTCTAAAAACGTTAAGAACCCCAAAAAACATTAAAACCCCTAAAAACAAAAAAAAACCCCTAAAACCCCAAAAGACCCTATAAACCCTAAAAAACTCTAAAAAGTATAAAACCCCATGAAAACCCCCCAAACCCCTCAAAATCCCTGAAAACCCTAAAAAACCTTGAAACCATAGAAATCCAAAAAAACCATTAAAAATCCACGAATACGTAAAAACCCTAAAAACCCACTAAAAATTATAAAAACCCATAAAACTTTAAAACACCATAAAAGACATAAAAATCCAAAAAAACACTAGAAAATCTAAAAAACCTTAATACCCCTAACAAAAAATCATAAAAACCCTAAAAACTAAAAAAAAACAAAACCCCAATGTATCCTTTAAAACCCTAAAACCCCCTAAACCCCCCTAAAAACCCTACAAAACCTCAAAATCCTTAAAAACCCTAATAAATACTAAAAAACCCAAAAAAGTGTAAAAAACCTAAAAAACCACTAAAAATCCATGTAAATGTAAAAACTCTAAAAACCCTAAAAAACCCCTAAAAACCATAGAACCCCATAAAAACCTTAAAATCCCTAAAAATTTATAAAAACCCTAAACCAATAAAAACTCTAAAAACCTTAAAATCCCTAAAAATGTTTAAAAACACCAAAATCCCATAAAACTATAAAACCCTAAAAAAATTTAAAAACCCAAAAACCCCAAAAGACCCTAAAAACCCCCAAACCACCTAAAAATCCTAAAAATATCTAAAAACCCTAAAAAACCTAAGATCCATAAAAACTCTAAAAACCCCTAAAAATCCATGAAAATCTAAAAAAACCCTAAAAACCCTGAAACCCCCTTAAAACCCCTAAAAACCCATAAAAACCCTAAAAACTACTAAAAACTCTAAAAACCATTAAAACCTATAAAAATGATAAAAAAATCTAAAAAACCTTCAAACCCCTAACAAACTCAAAAAAACCACCTGAAACCCCAAAAGACCCCCAAAACACTAAAAACCATAAAATGCTAAAAGAACATCTGGAAAACCCTAAAAACCATCAAAATCCTTCAAAACCCTAAAAACCATAAAAAAATAGAAATCCTAAAACCCCCTAAAAATTGATGAAAACGTAAAATACCCAAAAAACCACTTAAAACCCCCAGAAAACCTTTTAAATCCCTAAGAATCTTAAAAAATAATAAAAACCCATAAAACCCATAAAACCACTTAGAACCATAAAAGCACTTAAAACCCCAAAAAACTCTAAAGCACCCTCAAACCCAAAAATCACAAAAAACCCCTAAAACCCCCTAAAAATACCTAAAAACCCTAAAAACATTAAAAACCATTTAAAATCCTAAAAAACCTCTAGAAATCCACAATAAACTAAAAAACCGTAAAAATCCTAAAACCCCCAGAAAACAATAAAAACCCCTAAAAATCTTAAAAAACCCTAAAACCTAAAAAAATCTTAAAAATCCACTAAAAAATCTTAAAACCCTAAAACCCTAAAAATTTTCAAAACTCTAAAAACCATAAAAATCATAAAAAACTCAAAACAAATCCCCTAAAAACACAAAATGACCCTAAAACCCTGAAAAATCATAAAAACTCTACAAAACCCTAAAAGACTCTAAAACCCAAAAAGCCCTAGAAGTTGACTTAACTTCCACATTGATTAAGGAAGTGGTGCTCAACACTGATGAAGACAGCTTCATGTTGGAAATTTAGTACGAGCACGAACCTCGGCTTTGCCTTCATTGTAATCTCTTTGGGCACCTCATCTCTGACTGTCGACGACTGAATGTGTGCACCAAGTGAAATATTAAAAGGCATGCTGTTGAATCCTGCAATAGGAAATCAGAAGATGGAGCAGGGATAAATGCCCCTAGCCAAGAACCTGCTCTCTCCTATCCTGGTCCTATAATGGTTGGAAGTTCTGTCGCGCAGCCTTCATCAAAGAGGGTGTCGGGGTTTGATGACACATAATGCCAAGAGACCCCCCCCCCATATGCAGGGAGTCACTACTAGGTCTAACCCTTCGGATGAAAAGATGGCTGTCTCTACTACCTCAGAGCCTACTACTGCCACCCCCGGCCTGCAGGTAGTCATGGCTGAGCCAGGCCAGACCTTAGAGCCTGCTACCAGTTTACTGGAAGCCATGGCTGAGCTCGGCCAGACTTCCAATATTTCTGGTCCTACCACAGTGGTGAGGCCTTCCTGCTACCAGGGAGCGTCCCCTCCCATACAGAAGGTGGATGTTGGGCCGGACCTTTCCATGTTTGTTTCTATTCTAGGTCCTTATTCCCTCCCTATCCCTGAGAAGGACTTCCCACCTCTGGCCCTCCCATCACTAACTGATGATTCCTTTACGGTTGTGTCCTCTAGAAATGATGCACGGTGAGACATGGCTAAGAGTGCCTCCCCTATGACACTCTGCCCCCTGAACAGGTTCACCCCTCTTAGTGGTAACTTCTGAGCTGATGAGGCTGAAGAACAGAATGATGAGGAGGAAGAAGGGTATTCCAGACTGGCTGACAAGAACCTACCATATGAGGTTGGCTCTCAATCTCTGGATGACTTAGGACTCAAATATCGGATTGATAAAGTTGATCCTTCCACTAATCCCTATGGGTAGGCCCAAAAAGAAGGGGAAAAGGAAAAAGTGAAGGCAATGACTCTGAACACTAACACCATCCCTATGAGAGGGGAGACTTATGTCTAATTTGATGTGGATCATCTTCTGGAACTGCTAGGGGATTGGGAATCCTCCCACTGCCTCAGCCCTTAGGCATTTCCTCATTTCCCAGAGGCCTATGATTCTTGGTATTGCTGATCCAATGATCTCATTCGATAACTGGATGGGTTACAACTGGGTTAACCTTGGTTACTCTTGTGTTACCAAGACTGCTAATGAGAATGGTCTGGACATCTTATGGGTGCTAAATCATGATGACATCCAGTTGATATCTATGGATATGAGTACCCAGGCCATCACCTTGTATGCTACATGCAATGATACCCCTCTTTCCCTATCCTTTGTGTATGATTCTTGCCCATACACGAGGATACATGATCTATGGGAAAAAATTATTACCCTTAATGGTAACTGGATTGTGATTGTGGATTTCAACACTTTTTTGCACCCGGATGAGAAGATTTTCTCCAACTTCTCTCGTTCGGCTGCTGAGGACTTCTCCTTCTGCCAAGATACTTGTGATCTCATGGAAGTTCCTGTCTCTGGATCCTCCTTCACTTGGAGGCTCTTTACTGTTAATGGAAGGCAGACCAGAAAGCTGGACAAGTGCTTTTATAGTATCAATGACGGGAATACTCCCTTTGATGTCTCGAGCTTTACCCTCCCCAAATTTCACTCGGATAAATATCCCTTTATTGTTGAATGTTCCATGGGATCTCCAACTTAATCACCCCTACCCTTTAGGTTCAATAATTCCTGGATCGTGGTCCCATGATGTAAGGAAATTTTCACCAATGGTTGGAATGAAGACCTCCGGGACAGTCACTACTATATGTTGGTCTCTAGGCTTAAAGAAAAAAAATCCTCACTCAAGGAGTGGATTAGGAACCACTTATATGGTCTAGATGTTGATATTCGGGCTGCTGAGCAACAACTCACCTTCTACCAGGATTCTAATCAGCACTTTCCCCTGCCCTCTCGAGAGGAGTTGCATATCCACTCCAAGCTTGATGATCTTCTGGATCTTAAAGAAAAGCTGGCCAAAAACCAGTTCAATGTTATATGGATCAAATATGGAGACCGAAACTCGAAATTTTTTCATAGGTTTCATAGGGATAAAAAGTTTAAAAAATGCTTAAGATTATTTCATATCTCAGTCTCTACTTTCACCTCAGAGGATGATATTTCCACTGCTATTATCATTAATTTCCGGGGGCTTTACTTGGATGATGGTGGGGACTACACCCTCCCTTTGATGGATTCCATCCTGCCACACGTTGACGATAAATTGAAAAGGGATTTAATGATTTCCCCCCTCGAGGAGGAAGTTATAGCTACTTTTTTCTCTCTGAACATCCATAGTGTAGCAGGACCAAATGGCTTCACTAACAAGTTCTTTATATCTTACTGGGATATCATGCTTGAGGGAATCACCAGCACTGTTAGGGAATTTTTTTCTCTCTAGTGTGTTCCCACATGGAGTCAACTCTAATTTCATTGACTTGATTCCCAAAAGTGACAATGCCATCGACATTGGTGACTTTCGACCAGTGGCCATTGGAAACACTATTCCCAAAATCATCATAAATATTCTGGTCGTGAGAATAGAGAAATTTGTGGGGAAAATTCTCACTCCAAATAAATTTGGGTTCATCGCGGGGAGGAACATCCAGGAATGCCTTTTCACGGCCTCAGAGAGCATCAACATCATGCAGAAGCAGTCCAAGCAGGGAAACTTTGTGCTTAATATTGACATCTCCAAGTCTTTAGACACTATTAAGTGGAGCTTCATCTCCCTGATTCTCTCCAAGTATGGCTTCTCAAACAGATTTATCAGGATGGTTATGTCCATATTAAGCATTACCTGGGTCTCTATCCTATAAATGGATCTCCCAAGGGGTTTTTCCCATGATCCCATGGGGTCAGACAGGGTGACCCACTTTCAGGAATTCTCTTTGCGATTATGAAGACTACTTGGGCAGGTGTCTTATTGACCTTGGCCAGGCTGGTCTCTTCAATCCTATTAGGGAAGGGAGGTATATCCATGTGCCATACCATATTTTTTATGATTATGATATTATTATATTTGGGAAAGTTGTCAAACAGACCTTGTATTCCATCCAGATGATCTTCCAGCAATATGAAAATGTGGCGGGGCAATCTATCAGTTGGAGAAAGTCTTTGATTGTCTTTTGGGAGGGGGTCTCTCAGCCCTATCAGATTTCTATTGTAATGTCCCTTGGGACGATTCAATATTTTTCACCTGGAGAGCATTGCCACTAGAATTACTCAACAGCTGGCAAAATGGAAAGAGAAATGTATATGGAAAGCCGGAAGGGTCTATCTTATCAACTCGATGATCACTTCTATGTTCACATATGCTTTCTCTATCTATAGATGAACGGTTAACCTTCTTAACAACCTGCAAGAAAAGATCATAAACTTCACCTGGATGGGATGCATAAGCAAAAGGAAACCGGTTACGGTGGTCTGGAAGGACTGCACCAAACCAATTGAGCTGGGAGGGCTTGATAACAAATATCTCAGATGATATAATGATTCTATCCTTGCTAAATTTACTCGGGGGATGCTTAATCCTAGGAGTGGGAGCTTGGGCTTCACTCGAGGAAGGTTTGTACTTAAACTTTACGATGAATATTCATGTTACTTCCCCTCTTATGTTTGGCAGCAATTCGTGATTCGTACAAGGGTATTATTTATCACTTGAAATGGATCGTCTCAAAGTACTAGAAACTGAATGCTTGTCCACACCATGGCTTGATAGGCCATTGCAGGAATGAATGATTCCCCTTGCTGGCCTTCAGAGCCTGTCCATCGTGGTGTTCATTCCTCGACTGGAAGAGATTGAGGCGCTCCTCCCAAGTGAAGCCTTTTTTCAAATCCAACATTATGCCTTTGTTGACTCTGACATCTTGATTTGCAAACCCAAACTTGTTGGGAGACTAAATGATAAGGATTATTATTAGTACAACTGTGCTAGGGGATCCCCTCTTCTAGCCTGGCTCTCCAAATTTAAGAGGAACTTAATCTCTCAAGCCATCCATCTCCTTCTTTGGGAAATATAGAAGAATCGACTGCCAATGCAGAACAAGTTGCAGAAAGTTGGGCACAACCTTGCCTCCGTATGTATCCTATTCTTATACGATGAAGAGAATATTAAGCACACCTTCCTCCAATTTAGATTTAGTACAACACTTTGGGGTTACCTAAAGAAGATCTTTGGGCTCCCAGCTTGCCTAGACAGCCCTCTCTTCGAGCTCCTGGGCGACCTGTCCAACTGGGATTACAGTGAACATGTACGAAACCTCCTGATGGTCGCTGTTGTAGCCACCATCTCTTATATTTGGACAGCTTTAAATGCGGTTTCATTCAATAAGAAGTGGCTCTCCATTAATGGTGGTGTGGTGATGATTCACAGGGCTGTCTATGCAGCTTTCCGCATTCAGACAGGCTTTATGGCGAATGATGTTAGCGAGCTCATTATTCTTCAGCTGCTTGGCGTCTCTAGCAGGTCCAAAAATCCAATGGTTCCCAAGTTTATCTGATGGATCCCTCCACTCCCATATTGGATTAAGGTTAATTTGGATGGTGCATCCCTGGGTGCGCCAGGTTCTGCTGGGGGCGGTGGAGTTTTTCGCACCTATCGGGGCTTCGTCAGAGGATGTTTCCAGCACTTCATTGGTGATGGGTGCGCCCTTGAATATGAACTGTGGTCCATGATAATGGCGATTGAGTATACTGTCAGCTTCGGATGGATCTTTCTATGGATTGAATCTGACTCCATGCTTGCTGTGAATGCTCTTAAAAATAGATCTAGTGTGTTCCATGGAGGATCCTCCCCCAATGGATGAAATGCCTCACCATGTGCCAAAGGCTGAATCTTACTATGACACACGCCTATCGGGAGGTGAATGAGGTTGCGGATGCTCTCTCCAAATAGGCCATTGTGGAGAGGTGCTCATTGTGGTCCTTTTTTTCCACACCCTCCTGCTCTTTGCTTCTGGACTCTGACTTGAAGGATGAGTTTCACACCCAGTTATGTAACCCTTCCTTGTAGCACTATGTTTTTTCTTTCTTCTTGGTATAATATTCTGGGGGCCAGGCTAGCCTGGTCTCGAGCCTTCCTTGCCAAAAAACCCCTAAAACACTAAAAACCCTAAAATCGATAATATCCTATAACCCCCTAAAAACCATGAAAATATAAGAAACCCTAAAACGTCAAGGAACCCTGAAACCCAAAAAAACCTATAAAATATTAAAAATCCCAAAAAACCATAAAAACCCTAAAAGCTACTAAAAACTCTAAAAAAACATAAAACCCATAAAACGTTTAAAAACTATAAAAAACCTTAAAACCCCTAGAAAACTCAAAAAAACCCTAAAGAACCAAGAAAGACTGGAAAACACCTGAAAATCCTTAAAAACCATAAAAAGACATGAAAAACCCAAAAAACACTCAAATTTCCTGAAAACCCTTAAAACCTTAAAAATCCATGAAAACATAAAAAAACTAATACCCTAAAAACCCATGAAAACCATAAAACCCCTAAAAACCATAAAATCCTAAAAACTCTAAAACCACTAAAAACTCTAAAAACCCTTAAAACCCATAAAAATGTTAAAAAACTATAAAAACACTTTAAAATGCTAAAAATACAAAAAAACTTTAAAACCCCCAAAAGGCCCTCAAAACATCAAAACACCATAAAAACCCTTGAAAATCCTAAAAAAACTAAAAATAAAAAAAACATAAAAATCCTAAAACCCCCCTAAAAATCCATGAAAACGTAAAAACCCATAAAAAACTTGAAAAATCCCTGAATACCATAAAACCCCTAAAAACCTTAAAAAAATCCTAAAAACCTATAAGAATCCTAAAAACTAAAAAAAAACTCTAAAAAACCTTAAAACACTAAAAAATGTTAAAAATATGTCAAAAACCTTAAAACCCCAAAAAACTACTAAAACTCCAAAAACCCTTAAAAGCCCAGAAAACCTTAAAAATCCCTCAAAAACCTTCAAATCCCTAAAAACTCAAAAACCACTAAAACCCCAAAAATATATTGAAAACCCTCTAAAACCCCTAAAACCTCAAAAATACCTAAAACCCATAAATCCCCTAAAATCCCTAAGAAACATTAAAATCCAAAAAACCCCTAAAAACCATAAAGGACCCTAAAAACCCTAAAAACCCATGAAAACCCCTAAAATCCCTCACAATCCCTAAAAAACCTAAATCCCCCCTAAAAATCAATGAAAATGTAAAAACCCTAAAAAACCTTGAAAACCGTAAAAAATCCTAAAAACCTATAAACCCCTAAAAATCCACAAAAAACCTAAAAATCCACTAAAAACTCTAAAAACCCATAAAATCCCAAAAAACATTAAAAACTCATAAAACCTTTCAAACCCTAAAAACTAAAAAAACCTAAAAACCCAAAAGACCCTAAAACCCCTAAAAAACACATAAACCATCAAAACCCATAAAAACTCCTAAGACCCCTCAAAATCCGTAAAATATCTAAAAAACCCTAAAAACCATAAAAATCCTAAAAAACCCTTAAAACCCCATGAAAACATAAAAATACCTAAAAACCCTGAAAACCCCCTAAAAACATTAAAAACCTTAAAACCCATAAAAACCCACTAAAAACTCTAAAAACACTTAAACACCTAAAAACATTAAAAACTCCAAAAACCATAAAAATCCAAAAAAACTCAAAAAAAACCCTAAAACCCCAAAAAGACCCTAAAACCCATAAAAGCTCTCAAAATCCCTAAAAATCATAAACACCCTAAAAACCATAACAAACCTAAAAACTCCTTAAAAATCCATGAAAATATAAAAAAAAACCCTAGAAAGCTTGAAAATAATAAAACCCCCAAAACCTTTAAAAATCCAAAATAGGCAAAAAAAACCCTTAGAAAAATAAAAAAGTTAAGAGACACTAAAAACATTGTAACCCTCAAAAAATCAAAAAAAACCCTAAAAACCAAAAGAGACCCTAAAACCCCGAAATACCCTAAAAACCTTCAAATCCTTGAAAACCCCTAAAAACCATCAAAATCAATAAAAACCCTAAAAAATCCTTAAAACCATAAAAATCCTAAAAATCCATGAAAATGTGAAAGACCCTAAAAGCCTTGAAAAATCCCTAAAAATAATAAAAACCCCTAAAAAATTAAAAACACTAAAAAGCATAAAAAACCAAAACTACTAAAATCTCTAAAAACCCATTAAACTCAAAAAATATTAAAAGACTCTAAAAACCCTTGAAAACCCTAAAAAATCAAAAACAAAAACCCCTAAAAACCCAAAAGACCCAAAACCCTAAGAAACCCTAAAACCCCTAAAAACACTAAAACGCCTAAAAACCTTTAAAAATACTTAAAATTTATAAAAACAATAACGACTAGAAAAAATCCTAAAAACCCCTAAAAATCCATGAAAAAATAAAAACTCTAAAAACCCTAAAAATCCATGAAAACCATAAAAACACCTAAAATCCTTAAAAACACTAAAAACCCTAAATAACCACTAAAAATCTTGAAACCATTTAAACCCCTAAAAACATTAAAAACTCTAAAAAACATTAAAAATCCTAAAAAACTAAAAAAAACCCTAAAACCAAAAAAGACATTAATACCATGAAAACCCCTAAAAACCATAAAACACCAGAAAACTCCTAAAAACTAGAAAAATCCCTAAAACCCCTTAAAACACATGAAAACCATAAAAATATTAAAAAAGCCTTAAAATTCCATGAAAATGTAAAAAACCCTAAAACACCCTGAAAACAATAAAAACCACCAAAAAATATAAAAACCTTAAAACCCCAAAACCCCTAAAAACCCACTAAAAACTCTAAAAACCCTTAAAACCCCTAAAAGTGTTAAAAAAGTCTAAAAACCTAAAAAACCCTTAAAACACAAAAAACCCTAAAAAACAAAAAACACCCTAAAAACCATGAAAACCCCAAAACCCCGAAAACCCCTAAAAATCCCCAAAATCCCTAAAATACCTAAAAAACCTAAAAGTGATAAAAATCCTAAAAACCCATAAAAATCAATGAAAATGTAAAAAAACCCTTTAAAACCATGAAAAACACATGAAGACAAAAAAACACATAAAACCCCTAAAAACCCTAAAACCCTATAAAAACCGTAAAACCAACTAAAAACTCTAAAAAACTTCGAAACCCCTAAAATGTTAAAAAACTCTTAAAACCATAAAATCTCTAAAAACTATAAAAACCCTAGAAACATAAAAAGTCCCTAAAAACCCTAAAACCCCTAAAAAGCCTAAAATCATATGAAAACCCCCAAACCCATTAAAATCCTTAAAACACCTAAAACACCTAAAAACCATAAAAATCATTAAAACCCAGAAAAAAGGTAAAAAAACAAAAAACCACGTGAACACCCTGAAAACCATAAAAACCCCTTAAATCTTAAAAAATCGTAAAAACCCATAAAACCCTTAAAAACCACTAAAATCTCTGAAAACCCTAAAACCCATAAAAGTGCTAAAAAACTCAAAAAATATTTTAAAACCCTAAAAAACTAAAAAAAACTCAAATACCAACAAGAACCTAAAACCCTAAAAACACCTAAAAACATTAAAACCCCTAGAAAAACCGAAAAACCCTACAACTACTAAAAACACAAAAAACCCAAAAAATCCTTAAAAACCCTAAAAATCCATGAAAATGTTTAAAATCCTAAAAACCCTTATAATCCCCTAAAAACCATAAAAACCCATGAAAACATTAAAAACCCTAAAAACCCATAAAAACTTTAAAAACTCAATAAAAACTCTAAAACCCCTAAAAAGGTTAAAAAATATATAAAAAAACATTAAACACCCAAAAAAACTAAAAACCCTTTAAAACACTAAAAAGGCCCTAAAAACCCTAAAACCACAAAAAACCCTGAATACCCCCTGAATAACCCAAAAACCATCAAAATCCATAAAAACCCTAAAAAATCCTAAAAACCATAAAAATCCTAAAAACCCTAAAAATTCAGGAAAACGTAAAAAACCCTAAAAACCCTAAAAACCTCTTGAAAACCACAAACCCCCAAAAACCTTAAAGCCCCAAACAAAACCATAAAACCCAAAAAAAATATAAAACCCTCAAAACCCATAAAACCATTAAACAAGTCTAAAAAACCATAAAAATCCCTAAAAATCTCAAAAAACCCCTTATAACCCAAAAACCCCAAAAACCTTGAGAAACACGAAAAACCCATAAAAACCCATAAAAACCCTCAAAATACCTAAAAACCCTAACACCCCCTAAAAATAATAAAAAACCCCTAAAATCACCTAAAATCTATAAAAATGTAAAAAACTCTAAAAATCCTGAAGAACCCCTAAAAACCATAAAAACCCCTAAAAACATAAAAACCGATCAATACCCTAAAAACCACTAAAACTAAAAAACACTTAAAACCTCCAAAAACGTTAAAAAACTCTAAAAATAAAACCTTAAAAAACTAAAAAAATACTAAAAATCAAAAAAGACGCTAAAAACCCATAAAACACCTAAAAACCCTAAAAACCAAAAAAAACATTGTGAAACCCTAAAAGCCCTCAAAATTCCTAGAAACCCCTAAAAACCATAAAATTCTTTAAAAAAACCCTAAAAATACATGAAAATGTAAAAGAACCAAAAAACCAAAAAAACCCCTAAACACCTTAAAAAACCAGAAAAAACATAAAAACCAGTAAAAACTCTAAAACCCCTAAAACCACTTAAAACGTTAAAAACTAAAAAAACATTAAAAGCCCTCAAAAAACTCAAAAAAATATTGAAAACCTAAATAGACCCTAAAAGCTCTGAAAACACATAAACCCCTAAAAACCCAATAAACCCCCTGAAAACCCATAAAATCACTCAAAATCCAAAAAAACCCAAAAACCCATAAAAGTCCCAAAAACCCTAAAAATCCAGTAAAACATAAAAAAACATGAAAATTTCATAAAAATAACAAATTCCACTAAAAAAATTAATTACTATTAAAACCCATTGAAACATTAAAAAACAATAAAAACCTTAAAAAACTAAAAACTCAAAAGAACTCTAAAACCCAAGAAACCCTAAAACCCATAAAAATCTGAAAACCTCTCAAAATCTCTAAAAACCTAAAAACCCAAAAAATCATACAAATCCAAAAAACCCCATAAAAATCCATGTAAAAGTAAAAACCATTAAAATCCTTTAAAAACCCCTGAAAACCATAGAAAATCCTAAAAACCCATAAAAACCCAAGAAACCAATAAAAACTCCAAAACCCTTTAAACCCATAAAATTTTTAAAAACTCTAAATACATTAAAAAGCGTAAAAAAATTAAAAACCCCTAAAATCCCAAAAGACCCTAAAAACACCTAAAAATCCCAAAAAAAACCCAAAAAACCCTCAAAATCCCTAAAAAAATCAAAACCCCTAAAAATTATAAAAAACCTAAAAAACCTATAAAAATCCAAGCAAACGTAAAAAGAAATAAAAACCTTGAAACCCCTGAAAACCATAAAACCCCTAAAAACATTAAAACTCTAAAAACCCATTAAAACCCTAAAGAACCACTAAAAACTCTAAAAACCCGTAAAACCTCGAAAAATGATAAAAAAATTTAAAAAAATTTAAAACCCTAAAAAACCAAAGAAACCCTAAAAGGCCTAAAATGCCTCATAATCCCTAAAAGCCCTAAAAACACTAAAAACCATATAAATACTAAAAAACCGCAAAAAATACATAAAAATGTAAGAATCCCTAAAAACCTAGAAAAACCGCCAAAACCATAAAAACCCCTAAAACCCTTTAAAACCCTTAAAATCCATAAAAACTCTAAAAACCCACTAAAAAATAAAAACACTTAAAACCAATAAAATTGTTAAAAAACTCTAAAAACCATTAAAAACCCTAAAAAATAAAAAACCAAAAAACCCCGAAAATACACAAAAACACTGAAAACCCAAAAATACCCTAAATACACTCAAAATCATTAAAACCCCTAAAAACCCAAAAAGAATTAAAATCCTGAAAAAACACTAAAATCCCTGAAAATATAAAGCACCCTAAACACCCGAAAAAACCCCCTAAAAATCATAAAAACCCATAAAACCCCAAAACCACTAAATACTCTAAAGATTATTAAAACACAAAAAAATGTTAAAGGACTATAAAAAACATTAAAAGATAGAAAAAACAAAAAAAAAAACCCCTAAAACCCCATAAGACCATATAAACCCTTAAAACCCCCCAAAACCATAAAAACCATGAAAACCCCTAAAAACTCTAAAAAACCCTAAAAACCCTAAAACCCCTAAAAATCCTAAAAAACCCCAAAAGAGCATGAAAACGTAAAAATCCCTCTGAACCTTAGAAAACCCAGAAAATAAAAAAAAAACCCTAAAAATCATTAAAACCTAAAACCCATAAAAACCCTAAATAAAACTAAAAACTCTAAAAACCCTTTATACTCCTAAAAACATTAAAAAACTCTAAAAAACCTTAAAGAACATAAAAACTTAAAAAATCCTTAAAACCCAAAAGACCCTAAAATCATTGAAAACACCTAAAACCCCCTAAAAACAATAAAAAGCATCAAAATCCATAGAAACCCAAAAGTCCTAAAAATAATAAAAATCCTAAAACCCCCTAAAATCCAAGAAAATGAAAAAACCCTAAAATCCCTAGAAACCTGAAAACACTAAAACCCTTAAAAACATTAAGAAACCATAAAAACCACTAAAAACACTAAAAACACAAAACCCCCCTAAAATATTAAAAAAACTCTAAAAACCATAAATACCCTAAAAGGCTAAAAAACCCTAAAAACCAAAAAATACACTATGAATTTTGAAAACCCCCTAAAAACTACTAAAAACCCCCAAAACCCTAAAAAACCCAAAAAAACCTAAAAACCATAAAAAACAAAAAAATCCTAAAACCCCTAAAAATACAAGATAACATAAAACCCTAACAACCCTGAAAAACCCAAAAAACCCACAAAAACCCTTAAAAATTCTAAAAATAAACAAAACCACTAAAAACCCACTAAAACCTCTAAAAATCCTTCAAACCCATAAAATGTTAAAAACACTACAAACCTTAAAACACCTAAAAATGAAAATATTCCCTAAAAATACAAAGAGACCACAAAAAACCTGAAACCCCTAAAAACCCTAAAAACCCCTAAAAACCCTCAAAATCTCTAAAAATCCTAAAAAACCCTAAAAATCATAAAACAACTAAAAATACATTAAAATATTAAAAATCCTACAAACCCCTGGAAACCATAAAACCCACAAAAAACTATAAAAATCCTAAAACCTCATAAAAACCCTTAGAAACCACTAAAAACTCTAAAACCCATTAAAACCCCTAAAAACGTGAAAAACTATAAAAAACCTTTAAAACCCTAAAAACAATAAAATACCCTAAAAACCCAAAAGACACCATGAAACCACCTAAATCCCCCCTGAAAAACCATAAAAACCCTAAAAACCATAAACAAACTAAACCCCCCTAAAAGTTCATGACAATGTAAAAAACCCAAAAAAAACCATAAAATCATAAAAACCTATAAAAAAACATAAAAACCCAAAAAACCCCTAAAAACCCAAAAGAAATCCAATAAAAACCCTTTAAACCCCTAAAAAGTTTAAAAACTCAAAAAATATTAAATCTCTAAAAAACTGAAAATAAAATAAAATAAAAAAGACCATAAAAACCTTGAAAACCGTAAAAAATAAAATAAAAAGATCCAAAAAAAACCCTAAAACCCCTCAAAATCTCTAAAAACGCTAAAAAACCCAAAAAACATAAAAATCCTAAAAAATCCTAAAAATCCATGAGAATGTAAAAACCAAAAATAACCTTGAAAAAACACTAACAACTATAAAAACCCATAATATCCATAAAAACCATAAAAACCATAAAAACCAATAAAACCCTAAAAATCACTAAAAACTATAAAAACCCATAAAACATTAAAAAATGTTAAAAAAAACTAAAAAATTCTAAAAACCTAAAAACACCCAAAAAAGACAACCCCCCTCCCCCCAGAAAAAAACCCCAAAAAGCCTTAAAACCCCTCAAATCCGAAAAAACCCTAAAAACTCTTAAAAACCCCAGAAAACCAGAAAACCCTTAACAACAATAAAAACCCTAATAAGCAATAAAAACCCTCAAACTCTAAATTCCCTTTAAACCCCTAAGAAAATTCCAAACTTTGAAAACTCTTAGAAACCCTAAAAAACTCAAAAAAAACCCCTAAAACCCCAAAAGACAATAAAAACCTAAAACACCCTAAAACACCCTTAAAACTATCAAAATCCCTAAAACCCCTAAAAACCCTAAAAACCCTAAAAACCCTAAAAATATTAAAATACCCTTAAAATTCATGAAAACATAAAAAATGCTAAAAACACTGAAAAAACTATGAAAACCATAAAACCCCCAAAAAAACAAAAAAAACCCCATAAAAACTCTAAAACCACTGAAATTTATAAAAACACTTAAAGTCCTTAAAAATGTTGAAAAGCTTTAAAAAGACATTAAAACCCTAAAAAACTAAAAAAACCCCTAAAAATTGAAAAAGACACTAAAAAATCAAAAAACCCCTAAAAACTTTCAAAATCCCTAAAACCCCTAAAAACAATAAAAACCATAAAAATCCTAGAAACCTCTAAAATTCCATGAAAACGTAAAAAACCATAAAACCCTAAAACCCCACTAAAAACCATAAAAACATCTAAAAACACTAAAACCCAATAAAAAACTCTGAAAAATCATTAAAAACTTTTAAAACCCCTAAAACCCCTAAATCGTTAAAAACTCTAAAAAAACTTAAAAACCCTAAAAACTCTTGAAAACCCTAAAAACCCAAAAAGAACCTAAAAACCCTAAAAATCCTTAAAACCCTGAAAACCCTAAAAACCCTTTAAAACCCAACAAAACCACTAAAACTAGAAAAACCATAAAAATCCTAACCCCCCCCCCCAAAATCCATGAAAATGTAAAAACCCAAAAACCCTAAAAAGCCACGAAAAAGCATAAAACACCCAAAAAACCATTAAAAGCCTTAAAAACCTAGAAAAACACTAAAAACCACTAAAACACTAAAAACCCTTAAAACCCATGAAATGTTGAAAACTCTAAAAAAACCTTAAAACTCGAAAAAAATCGAAAGTAAACCTTAAAACCCAACAAAACCCCCCAAAACCCAGAAAAAACCCTAAAAACCATTAAATACCATAAAAAACCTCAAAATATTTGAAACCTCTAAAAATCCAAAAAAAACATAAAAATCCGAAAAAAAATCCCTAAAATCCGTCAGAATATAAAAAACCCAAAAAACCCAAAAAACCAAAAAAAACCTAAACCTTTAAAAACCTTAAGAACTAATAAAAACCCAAAAAATTCGCTAAAAACTATTAAATCCTTATAACTCCTAAAAGTGTTAAAAAACTCAAAGAAATCTTAAAACCCAAAAAACCACAAAAAACCCTAAAAACCAAAAAAGTGCATAAAAATTGTCAAAATCCCTAAAGAACTAAGACCCTAAAAATGATAAAAATATTAAAAAACCCGTAAAAGTCCACAAAAACATAAAAAACCATAAAAACATAAAACCGATGAAAACCCACTGAAACCGTAAAAACCCATAAAAAATTAAAAACCACTAAGAACTCTAAAATCCCTAAAACCCCCCAAAAAATGACAAAAAACTCAAAAAAAACCTTAAAACCCTTAAAAAACTAAGAAAATCATAAAAACACAAAAAGAACCTAAAAACCCATAAAACCCAACCCCCCGAAAAACCCTAAAAACCCACAAAATCCCTAAAAACCCTAAACAACCCTAAAAACAATAACAATCATAAAAAAAACTAACAATCCAATAAAACTAAAAACCCCCTAAAAACCCTAAAAAAACGCTAAAAACCATAAAATCCCCCCAAAACCATAAAAAACTAAAAATTTATAAAAACCCTAAAACCCACAAAAAAATCTAAAACCCCTAAAATCCCCAAAATGAGTTAAAAACTATAAAACACCTAAAACCCCTAAAAAACTCATAAAACCCCTAAAACCCCAAAAGACCCTAAAACCCCTAAAAACACTAAACCCACTAAAAATCCCCAAAATTCCTAAAAACCATAAAAATCCGAAAAAAACACTAAAACCATAAAAATCCTAAAAAACACCTAAAATCCATGAAGATGTAAAAAAACCCTAAAAACCCATAAAAACCCTAAAAACTACTAAAAAATCTAAACACCCTTAAAACCCCTAAAAACCATAAAAAAATTAAAAAAAACCTTAAAATTCCCAAAAAATAAAAAAAACCTAAAACCCCAAAAATACCCTAGAAACCCTAAAAACCCATAAAACCCCAGAAAACCAACAAAAACCCATAAAACCCCATAAAATCCCTAAAACCCCTAAAAATCCAAAAAAACCAAAAAACCAAAAAAAACCCTAAAAATTGATGAAAACGTAAAAACCCCCAAAAAACCCTGAAAACCCTTGAAAGACATAAAAAGCCCTAAGAACCTTAAAAACTGTAAAAGCCTATAAAAACCCTAAAACCACTTAAAACTCAAAAAACCGTTTAAACCTCAAAAATGCTAAAAATCCTACAAACCTTGAATATAAAAAACTAAAAAAACCCTAAAAACCCAAAAGACCATAAAAACCCTAAAATACACTAAAGGCCCTAAAACCCCCTAAAACCCCAAAAAATCACGAAAGGACCCTAGAAAACCTAAAAACCATTATAAAACCTAAAAATACCCAAAAATCCATTAAACATAAAAAAACCCTTAAAACACTAAAAAACACATAAAACCCTTAAAAATCCAAAAGAACCATAAAAACCCTAAAACCCACTAAAAACTCTTAAATACCTTTAAACCCTTAAAACCCTTAGAAATTTTAAAAACTCTAAAAAATCTTCAAAATCCAAAAAAACTCAAAAAACCCTAAAACCCAAAGACCCTAGAAATCCTAAAAACCCCTAAAAATTGTAAATACTCCTGAAAAAACCCTTAAAATACCTAAAAACCCATAAAAATCCCAAAAAATCCTAAAAATCCATGAAAACATATGAAACACTAAAACCACAAGAAACCCCCTAAAGACCTTAAAAGGCCTAAAAACCCAAAAAACCCACTAAAAACTCTAAAAACCCATAAAACCCCTAAAACTTTAAAAACATCTATAAAATCTTAAAAACTCAAAAAAACTGTAAAAACCCCAAATGACCCTGGAAAACCATAAAACCCTAAAAAATCTTGAAACCCCCTAAAACCCCTAAAAACCCTAAAAAACCCTAAAACCCAAAAAATTCCAAAAACCCTAAAAATCCATGAAAATGTTAAATCCCTAAAAACCCTAAACACCCTAAAAACCCCTAAAAACCATAAAAACCTATAAACCCATAAAAACCATAAAAATCCCTAAAAAATCTAAAACCCATTAAAATGTTAAATAACTCTAAAAAAACTTTAAAACCGCTAAAATATCAAAAAAACCCTTAAACCCCAAAAACAAAAAAAGCTTGAAACCTTAAAAACCCTTGAAAACCCATAAAAAACCCTAAATATCCCTAAAAACACTAAAAACCCATAAAACCATAAAAATATTAAAAAACCCATAAAAATCCTTGAAAATGTAAAAACCCTAAAAACCCAAAAAATCAACTAAAAACTCTAAAAACCCTTAAAACCTTTAAAAATGTTAAAAACACTCTAAAAACCCTTAAAAACCTCAAAAAACTCAAAAAACCCCTAAAAACACAAAAGAACTTAAAAACCTTGAATAACCCTAAAAACTAAGGCCAATTACTACCAGAGCCTCCTCTAAGGCATCCAATTCTGTATAGTAGAAGAGGCTTAGGGACATGTATACCAATCTTGCTATTGACCTGGAAAGTGCTATGAAGGCTATGTTGGAGTGGGAAATGGAAGAGTTAGATGCGTCTTCGGGATATGGTTCTGATGGAGTCCCCAATGGGGACAGTGGGGAGGCCGACCTGTATGAAACGTAGTCTCTTTTGTGTATGGGTTGTTTGACCCTACCCATGCCTTGTTTGTTTGAACTTCTTTTTCTAATACATTTTGGGGGGCCAGGAAAACCCTGGTCATGTGCCTTCTTTTCCCTAAAAATATTTTAAAACCCAAAAAATTCTAAAAACCCAAAAAATTCATAAAAAAACTAAAAACAAATAAAAAATTTAATAACCCTCAAAACTACTAAAAATGTTTAAAAACTCTATAATCCCTAAAAATCCTAAAAAATTCAGAAAAACACAAAAACCCCCAAAAGACCCGAAAAACCTCAAAAAACCCAAAAAACCAAAGAAAACCCCCCCAAACCCTCAAAATTATTTTAACCCTAAAAACCCTGAAAAACCAAAAATCTTAAAAACCCCTCCATGAAAACAAAAAAAACCCTAAAAATCTTAAAAACCCTTTAAAACCATAAATTCCACCAAAAACCTTAAAAACTATAAAAATCCATAAAAACCCTAAAAACCCTGAAAACTCCTTAAAAACTATAAAACCCCTAAAAACCATAAAAACCGTTACAAACACATAAAAATCCAAAAAACCCTTAAAACCACTAAAATGTTAAAAAAATCAAAAAACCCTAAAAACTAAAAAAATCATAAAAACCCAAAAAACCCAAAACCCCCAAAAAACTATAAAAACCTTTAAACCCCTAAAACCCCTTAAAAACCATCAAAATCTCTAAAAACCCTAAAAACACTAAAAACCATGAAATCCTAAAAACCCCATAAAAAATCATGAAAACGTAAAAACCCTTAAAAACCCTAAAAAACTCAAAAAAACCACCAAACCCCGAAAAGACCCTAAAATGCCAAAAAAACTAAAAACCCTAAAACCCCTAAAAACCCTCAAAATCACTAAAAACCCTAAAAAACCCCAAAACTCTAAAAATTATAAAAAACCCCCAAAAATCAATGAAAACTTAAAAACCCCTAAAAATTTCAAAAACCACTAAAAACCCTAAATACCCCTAAAAACCATAAAAACCCTTAAAACCCCATAAAACCCCCCAAAAACCACTAAAACTCTAAAACCCCTAAAAATCACTAAAAAGGTTAAAAAACACCAAAAACCCAAAACCCCTAAAAACTCAAAAAAACACTAAAACCCAAAAGTCCTAAAAACCTAAAAACCCCTAAAACTCCTCAAACATCCTTAAAACCCTAAAATCCCCTAAAAATTCCTAAACACTCTCAAAATCCATACAAACCATAACAATACTAAAAATACCAATAAATCCATGAAAATATAAAAAAATCCTAAAAACTGCCCAAAAAACATAAAACCCCCTTAAAACCTTAAAACACAAAAAACCCATAGAAACCCTAAAAACCACTAAAATTTCTAAAAACACTAAAAATCCTTTCCTTTTATAAAAAACTCTAAAAAACCTATAAAACTCAAAAAAAACCCTAAAACCCAAAAGACCCCAAGAACCATGAAAACCCTTGAAAAACCCTAAAAACCACAAAAAAACTCAAAATCCCTGAAAACACTAAAAATCATCAAAATCATAAAAAGCCCCTAAAAATCCATGAAAAAGTAAAATACCCCTAAAAACCATGGAAACCCTTTTAAAACCATTACTCCCCCAAAAAAGCCCCAAAAAATTCCAAAAAACCCTAAAAGACTAAAAACTCAAAAAACCCTTAAAACCCCCTAAAACTGTTAGGAAACGTAAAAACCCTAAAAAACTTTAAAAAACCATAAAAATCCAAAAATACCCTAGAATCCCAAAAAACCCAAAAAAACACATAAACAATACTAAAAAAACCCCTCAAACTCCCAAAAATCCATAAAAACCAAAAAAATATAAAAAACCACTCAAAAAACCATGAAAACATTAAAAAAACCAAAAAAATACTTTAAAAATCCCAAAAACCAAAAAAAACCCTAAAACCATAAAAAACCCTAAAAACAAAATAAAAACCCCCTAAAACATTAAAAACTCTAAAAACCTTAAAAACCCTAAAAACATAAAATATCCTAAAAACCCCAAACACCCTAAAAACGTATGGAAACCCCCCAAAACCAGAAAAAACCCTAAAACCTTAATTATCCTAAACCCCACTACAAACCCATGAAAACCTAAAAACCCCTAAAAACCCTGAAAAAACCCATATAAACCTTAAAACCCTTAAAAACCTCAAAAAATCCAAAAAACCAATAAAACCCACTAAAAACTTAAAAACCCACAAAAACCCTAAAAATTATAAAAACCTTTAAGACTCTAAAAAAACTCACAAAAACACCAAAAACACCAAAAATACTCTAAACACCCTAAAAAATCCTAAAAACAATAAAAAAACCTGAAAAAACATAAAAATATCTAAAAACCCTAAAAAATTATGAAAACCCTAAAAATCCAAACAATCAATAAAAATCGATTAAAACATAAAAACACCTAGGAACCCTGAAAACCATAAAAACCCCAAAACCTTAAAAACCCTAAAAACCCATAAAAAACATAAAAATCACTAGAAACTCTAAAAACCCTTAAAATCCATAAAAACATTGAAAACTCTAAAAAACCTTAAAAAACTCAAAAAACCCTAAAAACCCAAAAAAAACCAAAAAAACACCCTAAAACCCCATAAATGCAAAAAAAACCTTGAAAAACCCAACAAAGCCTCAAAATCTCTAAAAATTATAAAAACCCTAAAACCTATAAATACCCTAAAAACCCAAAATGATCCATGAAAATGTAAAAACCCTAAAAACCCTGAAAATCCTTTGAAAACTATAAACCTCTTAAAAACCATTAAACCCCTTAAAACCCATAAAACCCCCAAAAACCTTCTAAAAACTCTAAAAACCCTTAAAACCACTAAAATCATTAAAAAACTCAAAAAACTGTAAAACTTTTAATAAATTAAAAAAAACTCTAAAAACCCAAAAAAAAAACCAAAACAACACTAAAAACACTTAAAATCCTAAGAAAACCCCTATAAATACATGAAAATGTAAAAAAACTCTAAAAACCATAAAATCCCCTAAAAACCATAAAATTCCTAAAAACCCATAAAACCCCTAAAAACCATGAGAACGTAAAAAACCATAAAAACATAACAAACTCTGAAAAACATAAAAAAACCCTAAAATCCCTTAAAAACCTAAAGACCCATAAAAATCCTAAAAACTTAAAACCACTAAAAACAATAAAGATTCATAAAACCCCTAAAAATTTTAAAAATCTCTAAAAAACCATGCCTTGTAAAAAACTCTAAAAACCATTAAAACTCATAAAATCCCTAAAAACGCAAAAAAAAACCTTAAATGCCCTTAAAACCCATAAAAACCACTGAAAACCCCTAAAACCCATCAAAATACATAAAAAAACTTAAAAAACTAAAAACCATAAAAAAAATAAAAAAAACCCTAAAAATACATGTAAACAGAAAAAACATAAAAACCATAAACCCCCTATAAAAACATAAAACCGCAAAAAAAACTTAAAAATCCCAAAAGACCCATAAAACCCTAAAACCATTAAAACCTCTAAAAACCCTTAAAAATGTTAAAAAAATTCTAAAAACTCTAAAAAACTCAAAAAAAACCTAAAACCCCCAAAAGACCCAAAAACACCCAAAAAATCCATAAAAACCCTTGAAAACCCCTAAAAACCTTAAAAACACTTAAAAATCCAAAAAAACCACAAACCCCATAAAAATGCATAAAACCCCAGACTTGGTTTTGATACATGGAATCCATCTCATAATTCATATCTTCTAGCTATCTTATAGCTTCTGAGATTTCTACTACTTCCTTGTTGGAGAGAGGTTCATCATTGTACAACAATAATGAGTCACCATACTCAGTGACAAGGAAACCATATATCTCTGGTTCCCTTACCTCTCTTGTACTCCTACGTAGTACTTGTGTTTCTGGAACTACCTCTTCCATGAGAAACTATGGAACTTATTCTTGTACCAAATCTTATGTATTTTGAACATCAACTTCATCGAAGTCAATATTTCTCCCACTATAATTTTTTAGGATGTTCTCCCTCTCAAGAAATATGACTTATCTAGAAACAATCACTTTCTTATCTGAGAGGTTGTATAAGTAGTATCCATATGTTTCCTTAGAATACCCTATAAAGATACACTTTGTGCCCTGGGGTGCTAGTTTGTTGCCCGAGAAAGCCTTAACAAATGCCTCGCATCCCCATACACATGTATGCAACAAAGTGAGTTTCTTTCTACTCCATATCTCAAAGGGAATCCCATTTTCCGGCTTAGTTGGTACATGGTTTAATGTGTATACTATAGTTTACAATTCATATCCCCAAAAGGATAAAGAAAGATCTGCATGACACATCATCAACCTTACCATGTTCAACAAAGTATGGTTCCTCCTTTCACTAACACCATTCCACTATGGTGTAGGTGGAGTGAGTTAAGATAGAATCTCAAAATCCCATAAAAGGTCGATGAACTCTTGGTTAAGATATTCTCCACCTCAATCTGATCAAAGCTTCTTTATCTTCTTACTAAGTTAGTTATCTACTTAATTCTTAAACTCTTTGAATTTCTCAAAGGCCTCAAACTTATACCTCATTAAGTAGACATATCCATATCTATTCAAGTCATCAGTAAAATTAATGAAGTAAGAATATCCACCTCTAGCTTCTACTAAAAATGGTCCACACACATTAGTGTATACCAATCATAAAAGATCTGTGGCCTTTTCCCCTTGTCCACTAATGGTGGTTTGTTCATTTTCCCTTGTAAACAAGCATGAAATATATCAAGTGGTTTTAGCTTAGAAGAGTCTAAATAACCATCTTGACATATCTTTGTCAGACGCTTCTTGTTTACATGACCAAGGTGGTGATGCCACAACTGGGTGTTGTATGAGTCATGCGAACTTGGTTCATTATCAATTGCCAAAAATTGGTTCTATTAATTTAATACATAGAGAATGTTATTTAAATGTGTCATACCAAAACAAATGTTTTCTTTATAAAAGTAACAAATTTTATTTCCGAACATGAAAATAAATCCATCTGAATCTAAAATAGATACAGAAATTATGTTCTTGGTAATACTAGGTACATAATAACAGCCATGTAAAACCAAAATCATTCCTGTCAGAAATGTGAGGTGGTAGTCACCAATGGAAAGAGCATCCATCCTCGTACCATTGGCATCTCGTAGATCTATCTCTCCTCTGTAAATTTTCCAGAATATACTTGGTTACAATATTTGAATACAGATGTGAGCCCCAATAGTTGTATCTAATACCCAATGTGATGAAATGGAAATATTGCACTCAATAACGAACATAACTTTAACTTCCCCTTACCTCTGGGAGAAGTTCCTCTTCCAGGGGCCTGACTTTCCACATGTATAGCATACTACTTCCTTTTTCTTACCCTATCTCTGGATATTATTATTCTTAGTCAGATGGTGCTTAGAGGCTTTAGATTTTTTATAATTATTAGGCCCCTTTTTCTTGTTATTCCTCTTCCTATTCACCATAAGGACTGCAATTTTTTCATGCCCGATGTCCTTATCAATCTGGGGAATCAGGGTAAGAAGCTATGATAGAATCTTCTCATTATTTCTCTTATTATAATTCAAAATAAAACTAGAGAAGGTATTAAGCAGTGATGATAGTATGATATATGTATACATCTCATCTGGGAATTTAATCCCTAAGATATCCAGACACTCAATGTAGCCAATAATCTTGACTACATGTGGTCCAGTTGTCACATACTCTCTAATCTCAGTAGTGAACAAAGCATTGGAGATCTCATACCTCTCTTGTATCACCTTATATTTATAGAGATCTCAAAGGTGAGACATCATGCTATAAGCATCCATTTTCTTATGCTGCTTCAAGAGATCACTGGTCATGGATGATAGCATGAGGAACTGAAAATCCATAGTGTCATTTAGATGTTTCTCGTAAATAGAGAGTTCCTTATCCCTCACCTCATTTCTAGGTGAAACTGGCAAAGGATCCTCTAGGACATAAAGTTTCCTCTCATGGAGAAGGATAACCCAATGACGCCTTTGCCACTATTTGAAATTAGTTCCAATGAGAAGGTTTTCTTTCTCAAGTATGGATCACAATGATAAGTTTGTTGTCATTTGGATTATTGTTTCTAAAAATTAATATGAACATAGTTTTATAACTTTTTCTTGATAAATATAGTCAAATAAATAAATTAATATTTATTATTCTCCCAATATTTTTTTCGAAACCCAATAACCCTCACCATTAGCTTCAGAATATACGGTTTCTTAGATATTCTACCAGAAAGGATCCATATTTACCTTCAAATTACCCCAACTAGGGTTGGTCAGGCAACTTGAATAGTTTTAGGTAGGCATTCCTAATGACAACTACATTAACTCACAACTCCTTGATAAGTTGAGTGGACTCCCCAATCCTAAAATTATTAATTTTGGATTTACTCAAACTTTTCCTCATAGTTACACTAAGTCCCACTAGGGAAATAAACCCGTGATTTAAACTAACTTAAGTCAACCCAAAACTTCAAATTATAATTCCCCAGTAATTGAAATCACCCCAACTAGGGTTGATCAAGCACTTTGAACTATGGTTTGATTCTAACCAAAGTAATGGAATGATGTAATGACTTAATATTTAATTGAGGGATTTTATCTTTTATGAATAAATTTACACTTATTATATTTTCACATGCTTATTAATATTAAGTGGGATATACTTAAGTGATTAACCATGTATAGATAATATTTACGCATAATCCATTTTATTTTTATTCCATCTTATATGGTTGTTAGTTCATTAATTATGTGATCGCATCAAACATCAATAATAACTAACGTAAATAAATAAAGGATATGATAATGAGCCTTACTATTGGTTAGTTTATCTAACAGTTGATAAACTAACCCTGAACTAGGGGAGAAACACCTTGAACCGTCTAAGGTTTGTGCTTACAACTTTCCTCCTTTCCACCTTTATATCTCCTTGGATTGGTTTCACCTTGAATCCTAACTTGAACCACCTCCAGTGGCTTGGGAGCTCCATCCATTACATGTGCCTTTAACTCGCATGCAGGTGAGGGGTAAAAGGTGGTTCACATAAAAGAAACCATGGGCACACAGTCCCTACATATTAATGTGGAGAAGGCACACATGACAACAATTTTAATTTAATAAATAAATTAAAAGGGAACCAATCACATACAAAGGTATGGTATATCTCATGATCATCCACATACATGCAATGAATTATTCATTTAATAAAACTAACATCCAATTATTTAATCTTTCTTATTAAGATAAATTATTCTTGAATCAATTAATCTTTATCTTTAATTAATCAATCCCTTTCATCTTAATCCTTTTCTTAATTTCCTTGATATTATCATTCATAACTTTTTACATATCGTGTACCTTGGAGGAAACTCGGTGAATACCCGTAAAAAACTACCAATCATGTATATATACTTGTATACACTTTATTCTTTGTGACACATAGCATGCATGCAGAATTATAATTGTTATGGAACTCATACCTGATGTGATGATCTTTGAAAATTACGCATATGTTAATTAAACATTTATATATATATATATATAACACATATCACATGTTGCATATTATATTTAAGACCACACAAAGGTACATGTCTCAATGATTTACATAATATAATAATAATTTTTTTTAAATCTATGTAATCTGGAAATGGTACACGATGCATAGATCCAACTACATGGTGTGTACCCTCCTCACTGTCCATCCAAAGTACATGCCAGGGGAAACAACATGGGAGGTGTGCTTCAGAAATCTTCAGAGTACACGATGTGTTCAGTGGGAAACACACCATATAAGCTCCACGTTACATTGTCACTAGCGGGGCAGGCCGTGTATGGGATACATGACATGACATTGATCTGAAGGGACTACACACTATGTCCAGTGGACCACATGGCGTGTAGTCTGGCTGACCATGCACCAGTCTGTCCTGGTCAACACGCGGTCTAATAATTAAATACACCGCGTGTCATTAATGAAAATGGATTGAGTAATTGATGAATTAATCCAGACGCATTAAACACAAATACACAACGTGTAGATCCAAATACATGGTGTGCATTCTTGTGTTATATAGACAGAACCATCAGCAGCTCCTGGTGAGATCTTTGATTTAATTTTAATCATAAAATTATTCGTTTCTAATATATTTGAGAGAAATTATAAGGGCAAAACATATCTCAAAATTAAATTTATAAGAACAATTAAACATTAATTGACAAACTAAATTATTAAAGAGTAAATAATAAATGAATTATTTAAATAATTATAAATGAAAATATGACTGCTCTAATACCACTTGTAGGTTTTAGGCGCAGTAGAAGTGCAAGATGAGCATGTACCTAACATTGAAAATTACTGTAATCGATGATTAATATGAGATCAATACGATGATAAACACCAGTATCCACAAAATTGAATCAATGATAAAAGACAAAGGAGAGACCCGAAAACAGAGAAGATAAGATCGATATATTTTGTTTATAATTAATTTAATTAATTTATAGAATCACCTCTAAGTTGATTCTTTATTCATTGATGTGTACAACCATGGGTCCAAGTTGCGGCTTAGTTGCGAGGTAGAATTAAAGGATAGGAATCCTCTAGCAGTGATCCACACATGATCCATGTATCTCTAGATGTCGGTGAAAGAGTCTCTATGTACTAGAGCAAAAGATCTTTGCTCTTGCAATGTTCTCCTTCGATCACCTTGAGAATTGTTTCCAAAGCATTCTCCTTGATCTGGTGGAGGAGGATCTCTCTCATTCTTGTGAGCGTTCTTGGAGAGGGAATAGTTCTATAGGCTCGAGAATATTTTTCCAAATATGTTGTGCAACAACGATTGGTTAGCTGGTGGAATGGACCCTTGGTTTATATATAGAATAATAACATAACAAGGAATTTAATTCACTGGGTAATAATAAATAATTAGCATAGGTATCATTACTTAATTTATTATTCCATGTGAAAATCCCATGTCAAACAATAATACAAATGTTATTATTTCCATGAAATGTTCTTAATGAATTTAATTCACCAGGTAATAATAAATAATTCGAATAGGTGTTGTTACCTAATTTATTATTCCATGTGAAAACCACATGTCAAATAATAATAGGAATGATATTGTTTCCAGGCCATATGCTTAAATTGCACATTACATTTAAATATTATTTAATAAAATAATATTTAATATTATTTCTCACTGAACCCATAAATTGGTCTTCCAATCCTCCTCAATATTTACCGGGCCTTGAATAATGACTATTTATTTATTAAATAAATATAACTGTATGATTCGACGATAAATAAATATTTCAACCATAATATATTATCTTGAATAACTAGTGACGACATAAATTCAATCATGTATACTTGAATAATTATTAAATCAAAACTGGGAATAATACATATTCAACTTGTTAAATAAATAAATTATTTAATTGAGATATTGGCTACACTTAATGTGTGACCCTCTAGGCCTCTTTCTCATTGGTATTAGGTGGGCTTGCCTAAGTCCAAGATTATTTTCTAGAAATGGGTCAAGGCACCCAAGAGAAAGAAGTTGATGTCGCAATGACATGTCACCTCATACGAACACTTACTATGTAATATAATCTTTTTGTCCCAATACCTCTAATCAAGCGGGTTGCATTCAAGTTCCATTAACCCATGTGCTTGATTTCTCAATCTTTGACTTCCTAGAATTGAACTTGCCTAGTGAACACCATGGCCATGGATTTAGTTAGGCTATATCATTTCCATCAATGGGATTGAGATATCTATTCCTTATAAGTGACAAATCCTTTCTTGCATTATTCATTAATGCAGTATTACTCATGATGCACCCAACATATCCTACCTCACCGCAAACATCTATCATCATGGTTTTAGTCAATACATCTATGTGTGGGAGTAATAATACCCATTAATAATAATCTTAAATTATAAGGACCAATACACACATCCGTAGATAGAAACATCCAATGACACTTATGAATGTGGATTTCCTACTGGAGGGTCTTGTTCTCATAATATCCTTCTGGATATTACCAAGGGTGCACACCATGAGAAGGTGCCTCAAAGTTTCATGAGTCCCAACCCCTGATAGCATGTATCATTTGTGTCCCTTAAAATGATATCATCTGGCCATAGAACATATATTTAAGAATAGTGTCATGAAATTTTCGGGTTCTCATCATAGTGGGGATCCTCTATGACCTTTTAGTGAAACAGCTATTCTTAGGACATTATCACATACTATGTAATGTAGAAGAACAATCATGATGTGATAAGTATTTTATTAATATTCATCCAATGAATATAGGTTTATCATAAATTACAAATAAGTTGGTTTCTAGGGCACCAAATACAAAAATTTCTTCTTGATTGAACATAGTTTTGGGTAGCCAAAGTTTTTAGGGAAGAACTCATGGACTTCAAGGTAACTTCTAGGGGATCAGAATTTTCTAAAGGATCATTTACCCTTCTCAATTGGGGACGGGTCTCATATCTTCTTATGGTTGGATTCTTGGTTTCCTAGTGGTCCTACTTGATCTTCCATTGATTCTTATATCATTTATGATTCGGGTATTTCTCATAATTCTAATGTTTCTAACCTATTATTAGGGAGATATTGGAACCCATATCTTACTATTTTGGCTGAGATTTGGGATCTTCGACAACATATTATTTCACTTCCGAATCTAGATGGAAGTAGAGATAGGATTTTACTGAATGGTCAGACCTCCTTCTCTATTTTTTAGGGTTGGGAGGATATTAAGCTGAATCTTTGCTCCATCCTTTGGTCCTCCCTAGTCTGGAATCTGGTTTCCCTAGGTAGACACTCCTTTATTCTATGGCCTGGGATTCTCAATAATTTTCCAACTCAAGATAGATTTCAGAACACATGTTTGTCCTTCCATAACTACTACCTTCTCTATGAGAGGAGATCTGAGAATATTAACCACATTTTCTTTAAAAATTTTTTTCAAAATCTTTGTTATTCCTTTATTTTCTTATTAAATGTTGACTTCTCTGGTAGGTTATTTTTTGAGCATATTTATTGGTGTTCTTGCAATTTATTAAGGGATTCTTTGACTCCTATTTTGGGTATACTTGGTCTGGATTCCTTGGTGTATATCATTTGGAAGGAGATTAATTCTCAGCTACATGGTTCCCGACCTCATAGTGGAATCATCCTTTAGATTAATTTTGATTTGTTAGTCCCATCTCGACTTGCCTCCTGTAAGAATTTTTCTTCTAAAATGATCAACCTTGAGTTGAATTGGAGATAGAATTTTTCTATCACTTTTCTATGTGTGGGGTGAAGGGTGGATGTTGCTAGCTTCCTGGTTGTTGTGGATGGTGGTTTTCCGTGTGCTTTTGTCTAAAGATGGTGGTTGCAGTGTGATATCTATGGCTAGTTGGATAATATTTGTTGTGTTCAGTGCTGTTTTTTGGCTAGTTCTAGTGCGATGTAAGGCTTGTTTGTGTGCTTTGTTCTTTTTGTGAATGGTTTTGGTCTCGAATGATTTTCTATGATGAGTGGATGTGGGTTTGTTTTTGTGTGGTTGTTGGATTCTACATGTGTGGCATTAGATCTTGCTCAGAGTCTATTCATGCTGTCTATTTTTTGTGTAGTGGTTCTATGGGGGGGGGGGGCTGTTGTTGGTGGTTTCTTATGGTTGTGCTGGTCTGGATAGAGTTCTAGGTGTGTTAGGATGCCTTTCGGTTTGTGGGGTAGTCTTGAAGACATGCTGGGGATGATGTTTATAGGGGCTAGTAGGGGATTCTTTGTGTAGTGGTGTGCAGTGCTACAAGCTAGTGTGGTGTGGGGCAGGGGATGTTGTAGTTCACTGTTCTCAGGTGGATGTGCATGGGTGTGTGCATGGGTGTGTGGTTGTGCATGGGTATGTGGGTGCATGTGTGTGTGGTTGCGTGCTTGTCTGTGTGTGTGGTTGGACTGCTGGAGGTTCATCTAGCTTGCTGCATGGATGGCTTGTTTCTCTTGGATAACTTTATGCCTGAGGGCGTGCTTCTTGGCTTATGTGGGCTCATTGGTGGTGTTTTTTCTACCATGCTAGGGTACTAATGAGATGTGATTTCTTGTGGTATCTATGTGTTTGTAGTGTTTGAAACCTTTAGACTTCCTTTTGTTATTGCTGATTTTGATCCTTATTGGGTCATGATGGTTTGGAGGCTTGGTGTGTGGTGTTCTTACTTGATCTTAGAGCCCTGCTTTTAGTGACTCGTGGTTGAGTTGCATGTCACATGTCTTCCCCCTGGTGCTTCAGTGCTTCTTAACTGCTATCGTGCTGACTTTCTTAGTTTCTTGGTGTTGTCTTGGTTGTCTTTGTGAGGCTTTCTCGGGCTTCCTAATGGTGCTTGCCTGAGGTGCCCCAACTTGGCTTTTTTGTTTTCTGTTTTGTTGGCCTTCAGGCCTCATTTCACCCTCGGGTGTTTGTTTGTACTTCAATTCCTTTTCTTTTTAATATATATTTCTATTTTCCTTGAAGAAAACCCTAAAAACCATACAAACCCTAAAAACTATAAAAATCTTAAAAACCCCTAAAAACACTGAAAACCCCCTTAAAACCATAAAAATCCTAAAACCCCATAAAATCCATAAAAACCACTAAACACTCTAAAAACCCATTAAACTTCAAAAAACGTTAAAAAACTAAAAAAACCCCTAAAAACATAAATAGCTCAAAGAAACCATAAAAACACAAAAAGACCCTAAGACCCCTGAAAACCCCCAAAACCACTAAAAGCCCTAAAACATGCAAAATCCCTAAAAACCATAAATAACACTAAAAACCCTATAAAACCCTAACAATCCATGAAAACTTAAAAACCCCTAAAAACCCTAAAAAACCTTGACAAACATATAAACCCCTAAAACCATTAAAAAACAAAAAAAAACCCATAAAAACCTACTATAAACCCTAAAACCCCTAAAAACATTAAAAAAACTAGAAAAAAACCCTAAAACCCTAAAAACTCAAAAAAGCACATAAAAACCCAAACCCCCCCCCTAAAAACACCAAAAACCCCTAAACCTACTTTTCCCTAAAAATTCACGACAACTAAGAAAACCCTAAAAACCCTTAAAACCATAAAAACCCCGAAAAACCCGAAAAACCAATAAAAATGATAACAGCCCAATAAAAACTCTAAAAACCCTTCAAACTCCTAAAAACATTAAAAAAATCTAAAATTCCTTAAAAACCCTAAAAAATCAAAACAATCCTAAAATCCCAAAAGGCCTTAAAACCCCTAAAACCCCAAAAATACCCTAAAACCCCAAAAAACCCCATAAATCCCTAAAACCCCTAAAACTCCCAAAAAACCATAAAAACTTAAAACCATAAAAACCTTAAAAAACCCATAAAAACCCATAAAAACCCTAAAAACCACCAAAAACTATAAAAACCCTTAAAACCCCAAAAAACATTTAAAAACTCCAAAAAACCATTCAAAAATCAGTAATACTTAAAATAAACCCTAAAAACCCAAAAAGACACTAAAAACCCTAAATAACCCCAAAAGCCCAAAACCCCCTAAAAACCTAAAAACCCTAAAAATCACAAAAAACCCTAGAAACCCCTAAAACCATAAAAATACAACCCTCCCCTAAAACCCATGAAAACGTAAAAACCCATAAAACCCAAAAAAACCCCTAAAACCATAAAAATCCCTAAAAAACATAAAAACTATAAAAATACATAAAAACCCAAAAAAACTACTAAAAACACTAAAAATCCATAGAACTCCTAAAAAGTTAAAAATAATTAACAAACCTTAAAA
The DNA here is from genome assembly GCA_963277665.1 of Viscum album. Lineage (NCBI taxonomy): Eukaryota > Viridiplantae > Streptophyta > Magnoliopsida > Santalales > Viscaceae > Viscum > Viscum album. The sequence continues at coordinate 550,982,561 of OY728137.1, forward strand.
ACCATAAAAACTCAAAAAAAACTTAAAACCCAAAAAAGACCCTAAAAACCTTGAAACCCTAAAACCCCCTAAAACCCCTATAAACCCCTAAAAACCTTCAAAATCCCTAAGAACCCAAAATAATCTAAAACCCATAAAAATCCTTAAACGCCCCTAAAAATCCATGAAAAAGTAAAAAATACTTAAAAATATAAAAAAACCTAAGACCATAAAAACCAAAAACCCAGAAAAACCAAAAAAATCATAAAAACCCCTAAAAACCCAAAAAAACACAAAAACCATACTAAAAACTCAAAAAACCCTTGAAACCCCTAAAAAAATTAAAAAACTATAAAAAACTTTAAAAAACAAGAAAAAAACAAAAAAACCCTAAAACCAAAAAAGATGATAAAAACCCTGAAAAACCCTTAAAAACCTAAGATCCTTGAAAAATCCTAAAATCCCTCAAACCCCTGAAACCCATAAAAATCTTATAAAACTCCTAAAAATCCATGAAAATATAAAAAATCCTAAAAAACCTGAAAAACCCATAAAAAACATAAAATCCCTAAAAACCATAAAACCCTAAAAACCCATAAAAAACTCATAAAAACCCTTAAACCCCCTAAAAATGTGAAAAATACTAAAAAACTAAAAAACCGTAAAAACTCAAAAACCCCCATAAAAACCCAAAAAGACCCTAAAAACCCTGAAAAACAATAAAACCCCTTAAAACCTCGGAAACAGAAAAAAAGCATCATAATAAAAAAAACCCTAAAACCCCTAAAACCCTAAAAACCTTAAAAACCCTAAAAACCCCATAAAAACCATAAAACCCCTAAAACCTTCAAAAACTCAAAAAAACCCTAAAAACCCAAAAGTGCCTAAAAACTAGGAAAAACCCTAAAATTCCCAGAAAACCCCCAAAATCTCTAAATACCCTAATAAACAATAAAAACCATAAAAATTCAAAAAAACCCCCTAAAAATCGATGAAAATGTAAAAACCCCTAAAACCCTAGAACCCCCCTAAAAACCATAAAATCCCCTAAAATCTTTAAAAAACCCTAAAACCACATAACAACCCTAAAACCCACTAAAAACACTAAAAAGCCTTCACACACCTAAAAATATTTAAAAACTCAAAAAAACATAAAAACACTAAACAACTAAAAACCTGAAATCCTAAAAAGACCTTAACAACCATGAAAAATCCTAAAAATAACTAAAAAACCCTAAAAACCCTTAAAATCCCTAAAACCCTAAAACTCCTAAAAAACCACAAAAATTCCTAAAAACACAAAAAACCCTTTGAAAACTCTAAAAACCCATCAAACCGCTAAAAAACTAAAAAAACACAAAAAAATCCCAAAAGACCATAAAACCCCCAAAAAACCACTCAAAACTCTAAAAACTTTTTAAACCCCTAAAAACTTTAAAAAATTCAAAAAAAGCTTAAACCCCCTAGAAAACTCAAAAAAATCCTAAAAACCAAAAAAGACCCTAAAACCCTGAAAACCCCTAAAACCCCTCAGAATCCCTAAAAACCCTAAAATACCTTAAAAACCATAAAAATTATAAAAACTATAAATTCCATGAAAATGTAAAAACTCGTAAAAATAATGAAAACCCGCTGAAAACCATAAAACACCTAAAAACCTTAAAAACCCTAAAAACCCATAAAAACACTAAAAACTCTAAAAACTATTTAAACCCCAAAAAATGTTAAGAAAAAACCGCATAGGAGATGGCTCCCGCTTCTCCTGGATCCTCTCACGATCGGGTCTTCCATCAGCATCAAAGCTTCTTCGGTGCTGATGTGGATCTTCAGGCATCAGCTTAATTTTCTCTCGAGGTGAGCTCTCTCTGGATCGTTGATGCCCTCGCATGTCTCCTACGAAAACTGCTTCGGATGAAGGCTTCATCTATTTTCAAGCATGCCAGCTCTGGTCTTTCTGGATTTTGGTGCTGCGAAGCTTTCATGGGAGGGACCGACCTTTCCACTAGGCAATCCATGGAGGAGGTGGTTGGATTCGGTCTTTCTGGTGTGCGACTGGTCTTTTGGGACAGCTCTGGACCCTCCGGCGTGCAAAGCTGCATTTCTATGGAGGATTCGATGGGAGTTGGTCTCCCCTTTATTCGACATTGTAGATTCGTAGCTGAGTGGACAAGATCCGCTTTTCTTGGTGCTAGATCTGGTCGTGGAGTTTGCAGATCTATGGTGGAATCACCTAGATCTAGAGCGTGCCGCTATAGATCCCAAAATGAGTGGGTCAGATCTCGGTGTTCCGGCTCATGGTGATGGGATTCGGTGGTGCCTCTCAGACTCACGGTAGCAGGTGCTCTTCGGATTCTTCGGAAAATCTGGTATGTCGTCTTTGGAGCGGGTTTGTTCCTGCGTTTTTTCTCTTCTCCTGGTTTCCCACTGGCTCGTGGTTTCAGTGCACCGCTGCTTTGTGGGTGCATGATTGATCTTCTAATATGGTTCGCTTGGCTAGTGGACTGGTTCTCGAGTGGGGATCTTCTTCTCGTTGGAGATACTCTGTTTGAAGTTATGGCTAAGGTGGTTCTAGTTTTTTCATTTTTGTTGCCCTGCTATGGCTTTTGGTGTGTGCTGATATGGGAAGTAGGCATTTTGTTGATGCTTGCTCACAAGGCAATAAAGGGAATCTTCACTGCCTGAAACTCTGGAGCTGGATGATGTCTGTGGCTGGACTAGTGGTTGCTGGATGGTGTGAGATGCTGTATGCTGACTGGTTTGAAGGTGATCGTTGCTGCTGGTGCTTGGAAAGGGGTGTTGCTTCGCCCGGAAGTGATGAAGGGAGGTGCTGGCTACTGGGTTTTGGGAAGAAGGAGGATGGTTGTTGTCTGGATGCGAACTCTAGTTGCTGGTGGTTGTGTGCTTTTGTTGCTGATGGCTATGTGTTGTTGGTTGTAGCTCATTTTGGTGTGAGGGTGCTGGTTTTTGGTTTCTGTAAGATTGGATGCTGGTTGCTGTTTGGTGGTGAGAAACTGAATGCTGGTGAAGGTGAGACTTGTGACTTTGATGCTGATGGTTCTGTGGTGTTGGAAGCTGGTGGTTCTGTGATGTTGGATGTTGGTGGTTCTGGATGCTCGATGCTACTAGAATGGGAGCTGTTGATGGTGTTGCGCCTGTGTGTTGTTGGCTAGGAGTTGCTGTCAGAGATGTTTCGATCTTTCTTTTTCTTGTGTGTTTTTCATCTTTCTTTTTTTGAGGTTCTTGAGCATGTGTCTATAAAGGTTTTTTGGGTGTGGTTTGTTTGACCCCACCCCTCCCTTGTCAGCTGAGTCTCTTTTTTTTCTTTCTAATAAATTTGGGGGGCTGGGAATAGCTCGACCCTCGCATCTTCCTTGCCCTAAAAAGGTTAATAAATTATAAAAAACATTTAAAAACCTAAAATACTCAAAAAAACTAATTCAAAAAGAGCCTAAAAAACCTAAAAACCCTTAAAAACCCTCAAAATCTCTAGAAATCCTAAAAACCATAAAAACCATAAAAATATTTATAAAACCCTAAAAATCCATGAAAATGTAAAGAACCCTAAAAACCCAAAAAATCCCCTGAAAACCATAGAAACCCCTAAATGCCTTAAAAAACAATAAAACCCTAATAACCACTAAAAGCCCACAAAAACCCAAAAAACGTTAAAAACTTTAAAAACCCTAAAAAACTAAAAAAACCCTGAAAACACTAAAAATTGTAAAAACCCTTGAGAACCCTAAAAAACATAAAATCCATAAAAACCCTAAAAACTATTAAAATCCAAAAAAGACCCTAAAAATCCATGAAAACATAGAAACCCCTGAAAAAACCGCATAAAACCATAAAAACCACTAAAAACCTTAAAAATCATAAAAACCCATAAAAACCGTAAAAGCTACTAACACCTCTAAAACTCTCAATACACCTCAAAATATTAAAAAACTCTAAAAAACCATAAAAAACCTAAAAAATCTCAAAAAAAAAATCCGAAAACCCAAAAAGAAACTGAAAACCCTGAAAAAATATTAAAAAACCAAAACCCAAGAAAAATCACGTAAACCTTCAAAATCCCTAAAAACCCAAAAAACCATAAAAATCCTTAAAAACCACTAAAAATCCATGAAAATGTAAAAAACCCTAAATACACTGAAAACCCTTGAAAACTAAAGAAACCCCTAAAAACTGTAAAAAAAACCTAAACACCCATAAAAACCCTAAAACCCCACTAAAATATCTAAAAACGCTTAAAACCCATAGAGTGTTAAAAAATCTAAAAATCCTTAAAAAACCTAAAAAAATAAAAAAACCCTAAAATCCCAATAGACCCTAAAAACATAAAAATCCATAAAAACCTTAAAAACCTCTCTAAAACCCCTAAAACCCTCAAAATCTCTAAAAACCCTAAAAACTCTAAAAATCATAAAAATCCGAAAAAAAACCCCCTAAAATCCATAAAAACAAACAAACCCTTAAAACCCTGAAAAACTAAAAAAACCACTAACCCCCCCCCCCCAAAGACCCTAAAATCCTTACAATAACCTAAAAACGCTAAAAACCTTGAAAATCCCTAAAAACACTAAAAACCACTAAAAATCCTAAAAACCCAAGAAAAACAATAAAATTTCTAAAAAACCCCTAAAAATCCATGAAATCTTTAAAAACCCTCAAAAACCTAAAAAACCTTTTAGAAAATAAATACCCCTAAAAACCATAAAAATCTTAAAACCCCAAAAACACAAAAAAAAACTCTAAAACCCCTAAAAACGTTTAAAATTCTAAAAATCTACAAAACCCCTAAAAAACGTAAAAATCCTTAAAAACCCAAAAAAAGACTCCAAAAACCCTAAAAACCCATAAAACCCCTAAAACACCCTAAAATACCCTAAAAACTCTCAAAATCCCAAAAAACTCTAAAAAGCCTACAACCCATAAAATCTTAAATGACCTTATAAATCCATGAGAACATAAAAAACCCTAAACCCCTAAAAACCCAAAAAACTCATTGAAGCCCTAAAACCCACTAAAATTTATAAAAACACATAAAGCCCATAAAAATGTTAAAAAACTCTAAAAAAATTTGCCTTGTAAAAACAACTCTAAACCCCCCTAAAAACTCAAATAACCCTAAAAACCCAAAAAGTCCCTAAAAACCCTGAAATGCTCTGAAAAGCCCCTAAAACCCTAAAAACCCATAAATCCATAAAAATCATAAAAAACCTCTAAAGATACATGAAATTGTAAAAACCCCTAAAACCATGAAAACACTTTTAAAACCCTAAAACCCCAAAAAACCTTAAAAATCCCAAAAAACCCAAAAAACCCAAAAACACACTAAAAACTCTAAAACCCTTTAAAACCCCTAAAAATGTTATGAAACTCTAAGAACCCTTAAAAATACTATAAAATTGGAAAAAAACCTAAAATCCCCAAAATACCCTAAAACCCTTAAAATACCCTAAAACCCAAAAAACCCTAAAAGCACCTTAAAAATACTAAAACCCCTCAAAATCCCTAAAAACATAAAAAACCTTAAAACCCAAAAAAATCCCAAAACCCCCTAAAAATCCATGAAAACATAAAAAAACCCTAAAATACATAAAAAACCCTTCAAACCCATAAAAACCTTAAAACCCACTAAAAACAATAACAACACTAAAAACCACTAAATACTCTAAAAGCCCTTAGACCCCCTAAAATGTAAAAAAAAACACTAAAAAACCATAACACCCCAAAAAAACTCAAAAAATCCTAAAAACACCAAAATAGACCATAAAACCCCTACAAAACCTTAAACACACTAAAACACCTAAAAAATCTAAAACCCCTCAAAATCCCTAAGTACCCTAAAAACCATAAAAATTCTAAAACCCCATAAAAATACATTAAATCTTAAAAAACCTGAAAAAAAACTGAAAAACATATAGCCCTTAAAAACCTTTAAAAAACCCTAAAAACCCATAAAAACCCTAAAACCTGCTAAAAACCCCTAAAAATGTTAAAAAACTCTAAAGTACCTTAAAACTCTTAAAAAACTCAAACCTGCCACTTAAAATCCCAAAAGATCCCAAAGACCGAAAAATATTAAAACCCTTTAAACCCCTAAAACCCCTCCAAATCCCTGAAGACCCTCAAAAACCATAAAAACAATAAAAACCCTTAAAACCATATAAATCCATAAAAAGGTAAAAAACCCTAAAAACCTCCAAAACCCCTAAAAACGAAAAAAACAATAAAAATAGTAAAAAAAAATTGAAAACACTTAAACCTGCAAAAAACCGCTAAAAACTCCAAAAACTATTAAAACTCCTAAAAATGTTTAAAACTCTATAAAACCTTAAAACCCCTAAAAAATTAAAAAACAAAACCTACAACCCCAAAAGACCCTAAAAACTATGAAAATCATTAAAAATGTTTGAAAACACCAAACCCCCTAAAAATCCCTAAAACACATAAGTATCCTATAAATCCCTGAAAATCCATGAAAATGTAAAAAACCCAAAAACCCCTTAAAACCCCATAAAAACCATAAAACCCTTAAAAACCTCAAAACACCCTAAAACCCATAAAACCCACTAAAAACTATAAAAACCCTTTAAACCCTAAAAACTATAAAAACTCTAAAAACATTCAAAACCCTAAAAAACTAAAAAAAAACCCTAAAAGCTCCAAAAATACCATAAACACCCAAAAAATTAAAAACTATAAAAACACTTTAATAACCCTAAAAACCCTAAAAACACTAAAAACCCTAAAAAACTTGAAAACCCTAAAAATCCTAAAAACTCCTAAAAATCAATGAAAACATAAAAACCCCTAGAAACCCTAAAATACCCCTGAAAACATAAAAACCCCAAAAAACCTTAAAAGCCCCTAAAACCCCATAAAAACCCTAAAATCACTAAAAACTCCAACAAACCTTAAAATCCCTAAAAGCATTGAAAAATTCAAAACAATCCTAAAAAACCTCAAAAGACCCTAAAAACCATGCAAATCCCTAAAAAGCCAAAAACAAATCCTAAAAAACCCTACAACGCCTAAAAATCCCTAAAATCCATAAGAACCCTAAAACCTATGAAAATCCTAAAAAACCCCAAAAAATCCAGGAAAACGCAAAAAACCCAAAAACCCTGAAAAATCTTTGAAAACTATAAAATCATGTAAAAACATTAAAAAACTGTAAAAAACCATAAAAACCCTAAAAAACCACCAAAAAAATTCTAGAAACCCTTAAAAGCATTAAAATTTTAAAAAACTCAAAAAAATTGTAAACACTCTAATAAATTCAAAAAAACTCTATAAACCGAAAAAGACCATAAAAACCATGAAAGCCTAAAAAACTCCTAAAAACCATGAAAAAACCCAGAAAACCATAAAATCCCCTAAAACCTTAAAAACCTAAAACCCCATAAAAAGTACTAAAAACTCTAAAAACCCTTAAAACCGCAAAAAATGTTAAAAAACTCTAAAAACCCATAAATAACTAAAAAAACATAAAAAACCCTAAAACCCAAAAAGGCCTTACAAACCGTAAAACCTCATTAAAAAACCCTAAAAACCTTCAACTCCCAGAAAACCCTAAAAAACCTAAAAACAATAAAACCCCTAAAAATCAATGAAAACATAAAAACCCTAAAAACCTTGAAAAACACCTAAAAACTCTTAAAAGCTTAACAACCCTAAAACCCCAAAATAGCCCTAAAAACCACTAAAAACTCTTAAAACCCCAAAAAATGTTAAAAAACTCTAAAATATGTTCTTGTAAAAAAACTCTAAAAATCCTAAACACTCAAAAAAAACACTAAAAACCAAAAAGACACAATACCTCTAAAAAACCCTAAAAACCACTAAAAACCCTAAAAACCCTAAAAATCCTAAAAACTAAAAACAATTGAAAATAAAAAAACCTAAAAATCCATGAAAACATAAAAAAACCCTGAAGCCATGAAAACCCCCTTAAAAACATAAACCCCCAAAAAACCTTAAAAACTCTAAAAATCCCTAAATACTCTAAAACCACTAAAAACTCTAAAAACCCATAAATAACCTAAAACCACTAAAAACTCTAAAAACCCTTAAAACCCTTAAAATGCCAAAAATTGTTAAAAAATCTAAAAAACCTTAAAAACTAAAAAAACCCAAAAACCCAAAAAAAACCCTAAAAACCTATAAAAACCCTAAAACCCTAAGAACACTTCAAATATCCTAAAAGCATTAAAACCACTAAAAAACCTAAAAACCCTAAAAACCATAAAAAATCTAAAAAACCACTAAAAATAAATGAAAACATAAAAAACCCTAAAATCCCAGAAAACCCCTTAAAAACCATAAGAACCTTAAAAACCATAAAAACCCTATAATACATAAAAACCACTAAAAACTCTAAAAATCATTAAAACCCCTAAAAAGTTAAAAACTATAAAAAAAACCTTAAAACACGAAAAAAACTCAAAAAAAACTTAAAACCCCCAAAAGACCCTAAAACCCTTGATAAGACCTAAAACCCCATAAAAACCCTAAAAACCACTAAAAATCCAAAAAAACACTAAAAAATTTAAAAAATTTAAAAAACACCTAAAAATCCATGAAAACATAAATAACCCTAAAAACCCTAAAAACTATAAAACCCTTAAAAGCCATAAAACCCTAAAAATCCATAAAAACAAGCAACTAAAATATCTAAAAAACATAAAAAACCCCAAAAATGTTTAAAAACTCTAAAACCCATAAAAACCTAAAAACCCTAAAAACCCTAAAAACCCTTAAAATCCTAAAAAAACCCTAAAAGTCCATGAAACGTAATATACCCTACAAACCATAAAACCCCCTTAAAACCCATAAAACCCTAAAAAACCACTAAAAACTCTAAAAAATATTTAAACCCCTGAAAATGATAAAAAAACTCTTAAAAACCTTAAAAACTCTCAAAAACTCAAAAAGAACCTAAAACCCCAAAAGACCCTAAAAACCATTAAAATACATAAAAAATATTACCCCTATAAAACCCTAAAAACCCTTCAAATTCTTAAAATCCCCAAAAAACCCTAAAGACCAGAAAAATACTAAAAACACCATAAAATTCATGAAAATGAAAAAAACTATAAAAACCATGAAAAATACCTAAAACTATAAAAACACCTAAAAATATTAAAAACCCTAAAACCCTATAAAAACCATAAAAACGACTAAAAACCCTAAAAACATTAAAAATCCCTAAAAACCTATAAAACCCTAAAAACCTAAAGAAATCTAAAAACCCAAAAAGACCCTAAAAACCTAAAAACCCCAAAAACACCCCAAACCCCCTAAAAACCCCTAAAAAACTCAAAATATCGAAAAACCATAAAAAATCTTAAAAACCATAAAATTGCTAAACCCCGATAAAAATTTATGAAAACGTAAAAAACCCTAAAAACCCCCAAAAAACCACTAAAAACTCGAAAAGTCATTTAAACCCCTAAAAATGTTTAAAAAACTATAAAAACATTAAAACCTAAAAAAACTCAAAATACCCTAAAATCCCAAAAGGCCCTAAAATCTGAAAAAACCCTAAAAACCTTTGAAAAAAATTATAAAAACCCTCAAATTCTTGAAAAAATATAAAAACAATAAAAAGGCTAAAAAAATTATAAAAATCCATGAAAACATAAAAAACCATAAAACCCTTAAACCCCTTTGAAATCCATAAAACCCCCTAAAAACCATAAAAAACACAAAAAAAAACCCATAAAACCCTAAAAGAACACTAGAAACTCTGAAAAATCATAAAACCCCTAAAAACGATAAAAATCTCTAAAAACCCATAAAACCCCTAAAAAAAATCAAAAAATCCTGAATACCTAGAAACACCCTAAAAGCACAGAAAACCCCTAAAAACCTTAAAAACCCTAAAAACAATAAAATCCTAAAAAACACCTAAAAATAAATGAACACATAAAAAAACCATAAAAACTATGAAAAACCCATGAAACTAGAAAAACTCCCCAAAACATCAAAATCCCATAAAATCTGAAAATACCACTAATAACTCTAAAAACCCTTAAAACTCTTAAAATTTTAAACAACTCTAAAAAAACCTTAAAATCCCAAAAAAATGAAAAAAATCCTCAAAACCCCAAAAGACTCTAAAAACTTCGAAAAACCATAAAACCCCTAAATACCCCTGATAAACGCTAAACACCCTAAAAATCTCTAAAAACACTAAAAAACCCAAAAAAACATAAAAATATTTAAAAATCCTTAAAAATTCCTCGAAACATAAAAACCTTAAAAACCCTAAAAAACCTCATAAAACCCATAATTCCCTTAAAACGTTAAAATACCCAGAAAACCCAGAAAACCCCTAAAACCAATTAAAAACTCAAAAAACTCTTAAAACTCCTAAACACATTAAAAAACTATAAAAAACCTTAAAACCCCTAAAAACTAAAAACCCAAAAGGACCCTAGCAACCTTGAAAACCCCTAAAACTGCAAAAACATTTAAAAACCCCAAAAAACCCTCAAAATACATAAAAACCCTAATAAACATAAAAACCAAAATAATGCTAAAAAATCAATGAAAACATAAAAAACCCTAAAAAACCACTTAAAACTATAAAAACTAATAAAAAACCTAAAAACTATAAAAACCCTAGAAAACCTTAAAAGGCCTAAAAACTCAAAAAAACCAAAAAACCCAAAAAAGTCCCTAAAATCCCTAAAAATCCTAAAACCCCTGCAAAACCCTAAAAACCTCTGAAAACCCTAAAAACCATCAAAATACCATAACCCCCAAAACCCTGAAAACCCAAAAAACCATATAAATTCAAAAAATACCCTAGTAATCGATGAAAACTTAAAAAAAACTAAAAACACTGAAAACCCCTAAAAACTAAAAAAACACCTAAAACAATAAAAACCCTAAAAAACAAAAAAACATAAAAACCAAAAAAAATCTAAGAAACCTTGAAGACCCTGAAAACCCTAAAAACCCTAAAAACCCTAAAACCCCTAAAAACCCATTAAAATCCTAAAAATTCTCAAAATCACTAAAACCCCTAAAAAACCATGAAAACCATAAAAATCGAAAAAAACCCTAAAAACCAGGAAAACATAAAACCCCTAAAAACCATGAAAACTATAAAACACATAAAAATAATATAACCCTAAAAACCCATAAAAACCCTAAAACCCCACATAAAACTCTAAAAACCCTTAAAACCCATATAAACATTAAAAAACATTAAAAAACCATAAAAACATAAAAAACTGAAAAAAAAACCATAAAAACCCAAAAAATCCAATAATCTCTGAAAAAACCTAAATAACTCTAAAAACCCTAAAACCCCACAAAATCTATAAAAACCATAAAAAACCCTAAAGACCATAAAAACCCTAAAAATCCCAAAAAAATCCATGAAAACCTAAAACCCTAAAAAACTATTGAAACCCATAAAAACCTCAAAAAACTTAAATACCCCAAAAAAACATAAAACCACTAAAGTCTCTAAAAACCCTTTAAACCACTAATTTTTTAAAAAAACTCTAAAAACTCTAAAAATCTCATATTTCCCTAAAACCCCCAAAAGACCCTAAAAACTCTGAAAACCCCTAAAACCACAAAAAACCCTTAAAAGACCATAAAACCCCTCAAAAATCTATAAGATCCTTAAAAACTCCTAAGACCATAAAAATCCTAAAACCCCCCTAAAAATCCATGAAAATGTAAAAAACCATAAAATCCTTGAAAACCCCTGAAAAACCATAACAACCCCTAATACCATAAAACCCATAAAAATCTATAAAAACCATAAAGCCCACTAAAAACACTAAAACCCCTTAAAACCCCTACAAATGATAAAAACCTCAAAAATCCTTTAAAACCCAAAAAAAAAAAGAGAACCCTATAAACCCCAAAAAAACCCAAAACCCTTAAAAACTCCAAAAAAACCTCAACATCGCTAAAAACCCAGCAAAACCCTAAAAACCGTAAAAATCATAAAAAACCCCTAAAAATCAATGAAAATGTAAAAGACCCTAAAACCCCATAAAACCAAAAAATAAAATAAAAACTCTAACAACCCTTAAAACCTCTAAAAATGTTTAACAACTCTAAAAAACCTTAAAACCACTATGAAACTTTAAAAAACCCTAAAAACCTAAAAAGTCCCTAAAAACCCTAGAAAAACTGAAAAACCTCTAAAACCCTTAAATACCTTAAAAACCCTTAAAATCCCTAAAAACCATAAAACCCATAAAAATCCTAAAACCCCCTAAAAATCCATGAAGATGTAAAAACCCTGAAAAACCGTTGAAAATCATAAAACCCCTAAAAACCTTAAAAAAACCTTAAAACCCCATATATATTGTAAAAACCCACAAAAAATCTAAAAACAGATTAAACCCATAACAAACTAAAAAAACATAAAACCCTTACAAAACCCAAAAAACACAAAAAGAGCATACAAACTCTGAAAAATCCTAAAAACCACAAAACCATAAACACCTTAAAAACCCAAAAACCCCCTAAAAACATTGAAAATACTAAAAACCCTAAAAATCCATGAAAATGTAAAAACCCCTAAAAATACTAAAAACCCCCTAAAAACAATAAAACCTTTAAAAACCTTAAAAAACACAAAATCCCATAAAACCCTAAAAACCTACCAAAATATCTTAGAACCTATTAAACCCCTAAAATGTTATAAATATGTAGAAAACCTTTAAAACCCAAAAAACTCAAAAAAACCTAAAAATATAAAAAGACCCTAAAACCCCAATAAACCCCAGAAAACCCTAAAAACACTAAAAATCCCTAAAAACCTAAAAAATTCCTAAAAACCATAAAAGTCATAAAACCCCTAAAAGTCCGTGAAAAAGGTAAAAAACCTTAAAAACCCTAAGAAACCCCTGAAAATCATTAAAACCCCTACAAACATTAAAAAACCACAAAAAATCATAAAACCCCTAAAACCCACTAAAAACTCTAAAACCCCTTAAACCCCCTAAACATTTTTAAAAACTCTAAAAAACCTTAAAAATCCGTAAAGATTCAAAAAAACCATAAAAACCCTAAAAACCAGAAAAACCCTAAAAACCACTCAAAATCCCTAAAACCCCCTAAAAATCCCCTAAAAATCCATAAAAACATAGAAAACCCTTAAAAACCTGAAAACACAGAAAGACCCTAAAAAACCACTAAAATCTCTAAAGGAAATTGAAACCCCTAAAATGTTTTAAAAACTATAAGAAAACTTTAAAACCTTAAAAATAAAAAACCATAATACCCAAAAAGACCATAAAAACCCCAAAAACCATGAAAACCCTAAAGACCAAAAAAATCCTAAAACCCCCTAAAAATCCTTAAAAACATAAAAAACCCTAAAACCCCACCAAACCCCTGAAAACCAATAAAAACAACCTAAAAACCTTTAAATACCTTAAAATGCATGACAATCTGGAAAACCCACTAAAAACTCTAAAAACACTTCAAACACATAAAAACGTTAAAAACTCAAAAAACCCTTAAAACCCAAAAAAACTCAAAAAAATCCCCCCAAACCCAAAAAGACCCTAAAAACCTTGAAAATACCTAAAAACAAAATAATCCCCAAAAAAACCTTTTAAACCCAAAAAATCCCAAAAACATTAAAAACCATAAAAATCCCAAATAACATTTAAAAATCCATGAAAACGTAAAAAACCCTAAAAACCCATAAAACCCCTAAAAACCATAAAAACCCATAAAAACCCATAGAAACCCTAAAACCCATGAAAACACTAAAATCCCTTTCAACCCCTAAAAATGTTACAAATTTATAAAAAAACATTAAATCCCTAAAAACTCAAAAAATACCCTAAAAACCCCAAAAGACCCAAAAACCACTAAAAACCCTAAAACCCTACAAATTCCTTAAACCCCTAAAAACCATCTAAATTTATAAAAATACTAAAAACCATAAAAACCATAAAAATGCTAAAAAACCCTAAAATTCATGAAAATGTAAAAAACCATGAAAACCTTGAAAATGCACTAAAAATCATAAAAACCCTAAAAACCTAAAAACCCCATAAAAACCCTAAAAACCACTAAAAACCTTAAAAACCATAAAACCCTTCAAACCCCTAAAAATGTTAAAAAATCTTAAAAACTTAAAAAAAAACTTAAAAAATCATAAAAACCCCAAAAACCCAGAAATACCATAAAAACCCTTAAAAACACAAAAACCCATTGAAAACCCCTCAAAATCTCTAAAATCCAAAAAAACCATGAAAAAATATAAATACAAAAAAACAACAACTAAAAATACATGGAAACGTAAAAAACCCTAAAAACTCTAAAAAACCCATGACAACAGAAAAACCCCTAAAACCCGTAAAAACCCTAAAAACCCATAAACCCCCTAAAAACCACAAAAAAACACTAAAAACATTAAAACCCCTGAAAACATTTAAAAAACCTTAAAAATCAATTAAAATATAAAACCCCAAAGGACCCTAAAATCCTGGAAAAACCTAAAACCCCACAAAATCTCAAAATCCCTAAAAACCCCTAAAAATCATAAAAATCATAAAAACCCCTGAAGAATCCATGAAAATGTAAAAAACTATAAAATCCCTCAAAAAAACCCCTAAAACCATAAAAACCACTAAAAACCTAAAAAAACACTAAAACCCATAGATACCCAAAAGCCACTAAAAACTATAAAAACCCTTAAAACTCCTAAAAATGCCAAAAAAAACTCTAAAAACCTCAAAACCCTTAAAAACTCAAAAAAACCCTAAAACTACAAAAGACCCTAAAAACCCTAAAAACCCCTAAAAGTCTAAAAACCATTGAAAACCCTAAGAACCCAAAAAAACCCTAAAATCAATAAAAATCGAAAAAACCCCAATAATTACATGAAAATGTCAAAAACCATGAAAAAACCCTGTAAACCAAAAATCCCCTAAAAACCTTAAAAACCCAACCCCATAAAAACCCTTAGAAACCACTGAAAACTCTAAAACCCATTTAAACACCCCAAAAATGTTAAAAACTCACAAAACCCACAAAACCCCTAAAAAATTCAAAAACCCCAAAAAACCCCTAAAGAAGCCAAAAAACCCTCAAAATCCAAAAAAAACCCTAAAAACCCATGAAAACATAAAAAACCATAATAAACCTAAAAACCCATGAAAACAATAAAACCCCCTAAAAACCTTAAAAACTAAAAACCCGAAAAACCATTAAAACCCATAAAACCCTAAAAAATGTAAAAAACACAAAAAACCTATAAACACAAAAAACTCAAACAAAACCCTCTTAACCCCAAAAACCCCTCAAACCCCTCAAACCCCTTGAAAATTTATAAATACCCTAAAAATCCATAAAAAACCCAAAAAACCATAAAAATCCTAAAAGCACCTAAAGAACCATTAAAAAATAAAAAACACTAGAAACCCTAAAAAAACCCGGAAAACCATAAAAACTCATAAAAAAATTAAAAAACTATAAAACCCCATAAAACCGATAAAAACTCTAAAAGACCTTAAAACCCCTAAAAATTTTCAAATACTCTAAAAAAACATAAAATTCCTAAAAACTAAAAAACCCTAACAACCCAAAAATAACCTAAAATACCTAACACCCCTAAAATTTCATAAAAACCCTAAAAATATCTAATAATCCCTAAAAACCCTAAAAATCAATAAAATCCTAAAAAATTGTAAAAATCCTTGAAACGAAAAAACTTTTAAGAACTTGGAAAACCCCCCTGAAAACCATAAAACCCCTTAAAACCTTAAAAACCCATAAAACCTTTAAAACCCATAAAAATAGTGAAAAACTCTAAAAACCTTATAAACTATAAAATCAAACACCTAAAACAAAAAATTACCCAAAAAACACTAAAATCCCCTAAAAAATTGTAAAAAACCTCAAAATCACTAAGAACCCTAAAAATCGTAAAATATCCTAAAAACTCCATAAAAATCCATGAAAATGTAAAAAACCCAAAAATACCTGAAAAATCCCTAAAAACAGTAAAATCCTAGAAAAACCTTAAAAAGCCCCAAAACCCATGAAAACGTTAAAACCACTAAAAACTCTAAAATCCATTAAAACCTTAAAAATGTTAAAAACTCCAAAAAAGCTTTAAAGTCCTAAAAAGTCCAAAAAACCCTAGAACCCAAAACAACCCTAAAAACCTTGAAACCCCCCTAAAACCCTAAAAATCAGTTAAATTTACTAAAACCCTAAAATCCCTAAAAACGCTAAAAAATAGTAAAACCATAAAAATATTAAAAACTCCTAAAATTCCATGAAAATGTAAAAAACCCTAAAAAATATGAAAATAATAAAACCCCTAAAAACCTTAAAGAACCCTAAAAAACCCATAAAACCCCAAAAATCCACAAAAACTCTAAAAACCCTTAAAACCCATAAAAATGTTAAAAATTTCTAAAAGACCTTAAAAACCCTATAAAACTAAAAAAATCCTAAGAAATCCTAAAAACCCTAAAAACCTACGAACAACCCTAAAAACCCTCAAGTTCCCTAAAAACCCTAACAACACTAAAAACCAAAAAAATAAAAAAATCTCAAAAAATTCCATGAAAACAAAAAAACTCGAAAAACCTTAAAAAATCACTGAAAGCCATAAAAACCACTAAAAACATTAAAAACCCCTAAAACCCAAAAAAACACGAAAACCCACTAAAACACTAAAACCCCTTTAAACTACTATAAATGTTAAAAAACTCTAAAAAATATTAAAACCCTAAAAAAACTAAAAACCACCAAAAAGAAAAAATAGACACTAAAACCCCTAAAAATTTTTACAAACCCCCAAAACACTCAAAATCCCTAAGAACCCTGAAAATCAGAAAAATCCAAGAAACCCCTAAAAATCCCAGAAAACATAAAAACCATAGAAACCATGAAAACCCCTAAAAATATAAAAACCCCTAAAAACTTTAATAAAAACTATTAAAACCCCAAAAAACTACAAAAAACTATAAAAACCAATAAAAACCCTAAAATTGTTAGAAAACTCTAAAAAACCTTAAAACCCAAAAAAAATAAAAAATACCCTAAAACTCCCAAAAGAACCTAAAACCTCTGAAAACCCCTAAAACCCCACCAAATCTCTAAAAACCCTAGAAAATCAAAAAAAATCTGTGAAAACGTAAAAACACTAAAAACCCTAAAAAACCACTGAAAACCATAAAACCCCCTAAAAACCTTAAAAATCTAAAAAATATAAAAACCATTAAAAAAATAAAACATTAAAAAACTCTAAAAACCTTAAAACCCCTAAAATACTCAAAAAAACCCCTAAAAACTCAGCAAAACCCTAAAACCTAGAAAACCCCTAGAACCCCCATAAAACCCTAAAAACCCTCAAAATCCCAAAAAACCATAAAAACATAAAATAATATAAGAAAACCAAAAAAACCCAGAAAAATCTATGAAATCCTAAAAACCTTGAAAACCCCCTGAAAACTACAAAAACCTCTAAAACCCCAAAAATTCCTAAAAACCAATAAAACCCCTAAAACCCACTAAAAACTCAACTATTGTTCTATTTGAGAAGTTGCATCCCAATGTTGAATTGTCTGACCTGATTATGTTGGACTGTTTGGAAATCCCGCTTAAGCAGCATATATAAGATATCTTTCATAAGCCAGACCTGCAGCCAGTGATCTTTCTTGGGGATAAAAATTACGAACATATAAGGCTTGGAGAAATCCTGGGGTACCGTGGTGAACTTATGTTTTCCATCTTGAACAGGATCAAGAGGGCGCAGGAGAATATGGGCCTCTCTGACTCCTCTGGTGATAATCAGAAAAGAAGGTCGAGGTCTGATCCTGAATGTAGCAAGAAAGGTGGCATGGTTGCGCCTGCTATCACTACCCACAGGAATGCCAAGATGATGAGTGAACCACCAGTAAAACGGAGGGCTAGGAGGGACTACTCCTCATTTCTTAGGCCAATGGCTACTAGGGCTTCCTCCAAGGCCAGCAAAGGTAAAGGAGGTGCACATGGTAGGAAAGACCGGGCTACCAATGCGAAGCTGAATGTGAAACTCAGGAAGTATTGTGCAACCTTTCTCAAGAAATATTAATCTTCTGAATGGGAGTCGGTGGACTCGGATGTGTCCTCGGGCGATGGTACTGATGGGGACCCCTTTGGGGATGGTGATTTTGTTTCGTAGTTGTCTTTCCTTTTGCTTCTTGGGCCTTTTGGACTTTTGTTTTTTGGGGGTTGTCAGGGTTTTGGGTGCGGGTCGTTTGACCCCACCCCTCCCTTGTCTATTGTAGTTTTCTCTTCTTAATATATTTGGGGGGGGGTCAGGAATAGCCTGACCTCGCACCTTCCTTGCCCTAAAAACCGTTAAAAACCCAATAAAAAACCTAAAAACCACTAAAAACTATAAAAACTCTAAAAACAATTAAAACCCATAAAACATTAAAAAACTTTAAAAACCTTAAAAACCCTAAAATACTCAAAAAAACCCTAAAACACAAAAAGGCCCTGAAACCCAGAAAAACCCTAGAACCACGTAAAACCCTAGAAACCTTAAAACCCAAAAAGACCATGAAACCTAGAAAAACCCTAGAACCCCTGTAAAACCCTAAAAACCCTCAAAATCACAAAAAACCATAAAAACCTAAAAGAATATAAGAAACAAAAAAACCCAGAAAGATCTATGAAATTCTAAAAACCTTGAAAAACCCCTGAAAACCATAAAAACCTCTAAAACTGAAAAATTCCTAAAACCAATAAAACCCCTAAAACCCACTAAAAACTCTACAACCCATAAAAATGATAAAAAACTCGAAAAATCCTTAAAAACCCTAAAAATATAAAAAACCCCTAAAAACTCTTAAAATCCCAAAAAGCCCTTAAAAACCCTAAAAAAATAAAAATCCTAAAAATTCCCTAAAATCCAAAAAAACTTAAAAAAACCCCCTGAAAACCATAAAAAACATTAAAACCTTAAAAAACCTAAAAACAACTAAAAACTATAGAAACCCTACTAACTCCTAAATTTTTTAACGAACTCTAAGAAACCTTAAAACCCCTATAAAATCATGAAAAACACTAAAAACCCAAAACTACCCTAAAAACCCCTAAAACCCCTAAGACCCCTGAAATCCCCTAAAAACACCTAAAACACCAAAAAAACCGAAATGATCCCTAAAAACCATAAAAAACTCTAAAGAATAAAAAAATAATAAAAACTTCTAAAAATCTATGAAATTGTAAAAAACCATAAAAATCTTGGAAAACCCCTAAAAACCATAAAAACCCCAAAAAACCTTAAAAACCCTAAAAACCCATAAAAATCCTACAAGCCTCTAGAAATTCTAAAAACCCTTAAAACACCTAAAAATGTCAAAAAAACTCTAAAAAAATTTAAACCCTTAAAAAATCAAAAAATATCCTAAAAATTCAAAGGACACTAAAACCCTAAAACCCCCTAAAAAATCTAAAAACCATAAAAAATTTTAAATACCCTAAAAACCATAAAAATACTAAAAAGCACCTAAAAATCCATGAAAACATAAAACCCCCTGAAAAACCATTCAAAACGTCAAACCCCCTAAAAACCTTAAAAGGGGTTTTGGTTTGTAGGGGGTGTGTCAGGGATTTTGGGTGTGGGTCGTTTGATCCTACCCCTCCCTTTGTTTGTCTAGTCTGTTTCCTTTTCAAACATTTTGGAGGGACTATAGATAGGTTGGCCCATTACCTTCCTTTCCCTAAAAACCCTAAAAATACTAAAAACCCAAAAAAATCCAAAAAACAACTAAAAACTCTAAAAACCCATAAACCCCTAAAAATGTTAAAAACTCTAAAAAACCTTTAAAACCCTATTAACTCAAAAAAACTCTAAAAACCCAAAAGTCCATAAAACCCTAAAAACCTGTGAAAAATCCTAAAATTCCACAAATTCCATAAAACCCTAAAAACCCATAAAACCCCTAAAAATCATAAAAACACCTGAAAATCCAAGAAAACGTAAAAAACCCTAAAGACCCTAAAAACTACTGAAAACCATAAAAACCCTAAAAAACCAGTAAAACCCAAATATATCCTAAAAACCCCTATAAATCCATGAAAACAAAATTTTTTTGAAAAACTTGAAACCCCCCTAAAAACCATAAAAACTCCTAAAAACATTAAAACACATAAAAACATTAAAACACATAAAAACATTAAAAACTCCTAAAAACCCCTTAAAACCCATAAAAACGTTAGAAAACTTTAAAATACATCAAAACCCTAAATATAAAAAAACTTAAACCCAAAAGGCCATAGAAACCCTGAAAACCCTAAAACCCTGAAAAACACTAAAAACCTTTAACATCCCCAAAACCCTAAAAAACACTAGAAATAATAAATATCCTAAAAAACCCTAAAAATCCTTGAAAATGTAAAAAAAAATATAAAAACATTGAAATCCCCGGAAAACAATAAAACCCCTAAAAACCATAAAAAATCATAAACTCATAAACTCCTAAAATCATAAAACCCATAAACCCCTAAAATCAACTAAAAACTCTAAACACCCTTTAAACCCCTAAAACGTAAAAAAACTATAAAATACCATTAAACCTTAAAAAACTGAAAAAAACCACAAAACCCCAAAAATCCCTAAAAGCCTGCAAAAACCTAAAAACACTAAAAACCCATAAAAACCCTAAAACCACTAAAAACATTAAAAATCCATAAAACCCTAAAAGTGTTAAAAACTCTAAAAACCTCAAAAACCCTAAAAACTCAAAAAAAACCAAGAAACCCAAAAAGAAACTAAAAATCATGAAAAACACAAAAAAAACCCTACACTACAAAATATATCACCTTTTCCAACATGAACACATATGTTCGTAAAAGTGCATTTTCTATTGGTAAAACGTTTTACCAACATATATGTCCCTTTCACTAAACTATTGGTAAAAAATCTGTTGCTAAATTCTTTTGCGACAGATAAAGTAGATCTATTTCAATTATAATAATACCAGAAGATAATATATATGTTGGTTAAAGTGTTTAGCAATAGGTTCTAATGAAAAATTTATCTGTTGGTAATAATATTAAATTATATAATATTTTTTTAAAAATTACATTTACATACAAATTATAAATTTTTATTGTAATTAAAATTTAATGTCACATTTATTAATTTATCATATATAATACATATGTTATAATTATTAAACCGAAAACTATTTTAACTTGTTCTAAATTACACAAGAATTAATTATATTAATAATGAAATTCATTAGAAATAGAACCTGTGGGATCCCCACCGGGATCAATCTTGGACAACCCTACCCAGCACTACCCCCCCCCCCCCACCAGAGTTCTGTTCCACAATTCTATCACTCAACAACCTTACCCATGCCCCCACCATGCTGGATATCCCCCCATAGGATCAACCACCCCAGTAACTCCAACCCAACATCTCCAGCGACTCCAGCGCCAGCCCACCCATGTCAGCTCCATCCCCTACCCATCCATGCCTTCCCGAGCCTCATCCATGCCATCTTTAGTCTATTCCAGCTCATCCAACTCTAGCCCCATCCATGGCATCTTTTGTTGAATATGTTTCATGGGATTATACTGGAGGATTCCACCTAGATTATAGGTAACTAAATTTGATTCCCCTCTATTCTGAATATAACGAACAACCTCTTTTACCCCTAGGGGTACCTTATTCTTCATCTGCTACTTTGTTCTCCCGAATCCTATTATTATCAAGGCTATTTTACTTACTCAGTTTTATTCTATCCTACTGATTTATCATCTAATTTACATGCTAATTCCATCAACCATATTTATCAATGATAAAAAGAAACAAGTTAATGATTTTTAAAGGAATGTGCACATAAATGTGACTACTTCAAAACTATGAATAAATTAATGGTAGAAAAAAAACATTAGAATATCAAACCATGATCCAAATCCATATCCATAAAATAATGAAGGAAAATAAAAAACTAAAATTTCATGGGTTGAGGAAGTAGCTTACTGGTCAGATTCTATAAACTACATAGGCTACCCGCCCACAAATAAAATGAAAATTACCTATACACCTTGCAACTAGAATTCCAAAAAAGAACCTAAGAATCAAATAAAAGACAACAAGACTTAAAATGATGGGTCACGCCACTCATTAGTACACAAACCTAGATAATCCCTTCAACTGGAACTTGAATATTAATGCCCACTCTACTACAAATCACTATATTATTCACATTCCATATCAACAATGATGGTGAGAAAACTAAAATAGATACCAGATTCCAAAGAGAAAGAAATGAGAACTCTAAAATATATTCTTTGATTCCTGATTTCACACATAGGCCATGGGTGAAATCTAGGGAGAAGCCAATCTGTGTTTCAAAGTGGAACACTAAGAAACCCAGATAAAAAATATGTGAGGGGGTAGATTGCATAGACATCAATTCGCATTGTATTTATAACAAATAAAAATATGCACAGGTATACAAATATTCCCTCTACCCAATAATTGCAGCATACTTTCTAATTACTCTCATCGAATTTAACTAGTTCACATTTCAGCTTTCTAATGGTTCTCTATAGTCGGGTAATTGATTAATTAGGAGAAAGAGAGGTAAATGTACCTTATTTTTCATGGGCAACTTTTCCCATTACCTACTAGTTGAATAATGTTTTTCAATACCAATTCATCAATCTAATAAACTATACAGGTACATGTTCAGAAAGTATCATCCTATGGGTAGGACATCCAACCTCTTCTTCATGGCCTCATACCTCCCCTTATGAAGCTAGTAATGTTTCACCATAGGACATACCATGTGGGCCTGGCCTTCGATGCTCACACTCTTCCTGTAATGAAAATTATAGATTTCACAAATAGTACATAGATTTTAGATTTCACACAAACCATGAAACACACCTAGATTCTACTTAGATTGTACACCCGAGTGAGGCATAGATTGCATGAATGAACAAGGTATCAATATATTGTTAGTGATAACACTAAAACAGAATCCATATTTCAAACCAAGGCACTATAATTAGGTGAGGGGAATTAATATGTTAGTGAGAACACTAAAATAATAATGAGGAATCAATATATTACCAAAACAATTTGGTCCTCACTAGTCCCCACATTCTATGACCAACTACGAATGAAGTAACACCATCTGGCTCTTCATGATACACATTATCAAGAAATCAACAGAATACTACGTGTCCATGTCAACAACTCTGACAAATTTATTTTTTTCCACAAGAGGTAGAGGAATCTGCAAGTAACAACAAAAGTAATAATTGAAATAATTCCTATATTATTGTCATTACTGGGCACATTGAAAAGTTTTTTAATAAAACATTCTATTTTTATGATACATTTCAATATGAATGATCATGTTGTAATGCTTGGATTGTGTAAGAGTTTCATTGGTACAAAATTTACTAGCTAATTCACCGATCTCATATCAGATTTAGCACTCGAGGCTATGACAACAGTTGGAATGGACCTTCGTCAAGGTTTCCAAGAGCTTGACATTATGTATATAAAGGTTGAAAAATTATAGATTCCAATTAGATGATTTAAATGTTCTTAAAGCTGTAATGTTCAAAAAATACTTTGTTACCCTCATAAAAAATGAGAAAAGACTTTGTTACTCATGAAAAAACGATAAAAGGGTTGTGAACCCCGACATATTTCTTCTGGATTTTCATCTACATTACAAGAATCTGTAGATCCAAACAAATGTCGAGTTCGTGAGATAAGATGCTTGGGGTGTATGAAAAATTAAAAGTACATTGAGAATCTTGACATATAGATCGAAATGTTCAAACCTGATTTTTCTATAAAAGAGAGATGGTTGAGTGATTTGGAATTCCATTACTTAAGAAAATCTCGAGTGAGTTCCATCATGTGATTTAGAAAAGAAGACAACAAGGTATATAAGGCTTGTGGAAATGATTTTTAAAATATACCCAATGTGCATCATGAATCCTATATGGGAAAAAGATGGTATTTTTTAGGTCAAGTGGATAAGTGACTTGTTTTTTCTTTCATCATGGAGCATTCAAATCTAAAAGCATGCACCGTTCTAATGGCTGTTATCAATGATTTTATAGTTAAATTTTACATGAATTTTCATGTTTTTATACCCTAAGAATAAACATTCTCAAGAATCCAAAGTTGATACCTGTGCTAGTGTTACTACAATTACCGTGTATTCCTATTTGAAGTATAAGAGATCATCTATTGAAGGCATTGAGAATGGGCCCTACAAAGAAGCTGTTATTTCTTTTGAGGCATTACCCAGATCCCTAGCACAAAGATGTGGTGATAATGTGATTAGGACTATGAATGACCTACAAGTAAAGAATGAAAAAAGTGAAAATGCTTGGATTGGAAAAGACGAGCGTACGGGTGTCAGTATGGGTGTCATTGCCAACATGAATGAACACAAGATATGGGATTCTTATAATCAGAAGGCACAAAATACATGGGATGCTTGCAAAGAAAAAGCTGTTAAAAATAGATGGAAAATAACAATTATATGCTAGGATTGAATAATGCACTTCTTACCAGGTGAGTGCAGTGAATAAGAGTCTTAATGTTTCCAATTCTAGGAAACCATAACACTATAACAAAATCATCAAAAAAACCCATGAAGAAAATCATATAGGACATACTCTATCATCCTTACATCTGTCATTAGAAGGAAATCAAACTAACTCTCCTCTAGAATATACACCAATTCAATGACCACCTATGATGAACTATGCATACAACCCCTAATTCCTAAAAGCACACTCACAAATGAGGTAAAAATATCCAACAAAAAAATAACTAAAAAAAATATAACTAGAGAACAATGGTGTTCCCATCCTGATCTTATCATTAGACATCTACAGAGAACAAGATGTCATCATCCCCAATGCTTCACCACAAAGTGACATATTTAACAAGAATGAGAAATCATAACATAACCAAAAATGAAGGAATAAACACGAATAAAACCATGGCAAACAAAAATGAAATTGGAATGAAATAAAAAAGTATAAAACATAAAAATCTGAATCACTGTTAAGATTCCCATTTTCTATGACCACTAGAGGAGATCCACCTTCTTTTACATAAATAGAATGCTAAACACATTTTCCTCACTATGCAATGACCTGCCAGAGAATACAAATCCATCCTAGAATCACTTCCATATTCATTTTTTAGTGTATTATTTTTTACTCAAAAAACATGTGAACCATAAAAAAATAACCCAAAAGAGGGATCTGACCTCTTTGAATTAGCTCGTTCTACAACCATTTGAGACAAGAAAACCTACAACCAACAACAACTTCATCACATCCACCCCCCAAATACATATCACAAAACAAAAGAATATAAAATACCTTACCACCCTTCGCTAGTAGGGAGAATGAGCATAGAGAAGCATTATATGCCCATTGAATCAAGATGGATGCCAAAGATGACACCTGAATCGACCCTTATTGATAGGGGGTCGAAGGTGGTTGAAGCATAAATCGACATACCCTGAAGGAAAATAGAGAAAGGGAATATCAAATCCTTACTAGGGTCAATATGAAATGATGGCGAATAAACCCTAAAAATAAATTACCAACAGAAACCAAAACAACTCTCAAATCACAATACAAGACCGACCCTACACATCATCATAGTCAAGAATAAGAACACATCACCGAACGTGAGAAAAGAGATAACCACACAAGAATTGGAAATACAAGGGAGGGAGACCCTTTACTTGGGAGAACAGTGATGAACCTGGTTTTTAAGGGCATAAAGAGATCACCGATGCAGAGGCGCGGCGAGTGACAAATAAGTGGGGAGAATGGAGGCTCAAGTAAGTGATAAGGATTGGGGGATACGATGGTGATGAGAGGCGAGGTGGAGAGGTGGGAGGCGAGGCGGGAGGCAAGTCAGAGAGGCGGTAGGCGAGGCGGGGAGGCAGAAGGCGGGGCGCCGGGAGGCGAGGAGGGGCGGCGGCGGGAGGCGAGGCGGGGCAGCGGGGTAGTGGTGCAAGGAAGACACGAGGATCGGGGGATTAGGGTTGTGTTTTTAATAAAAATTATCTTAATATTTATTAAATCAATAATATTGAAAAATATTAAAACAATTAATTGTCAGATAAAATTTAATAAACAATATTGAAAAATATAAAATCATATAATATTTCAAAATAGTAGAAAACTGAAATCAATTATAATATGGTTTTAATAAAACCCCAAGAAAAAAATTACTTTGGTCATAAAAATAATATATATATATATATACACATTATGTTTTTCTTAATGTATTATTTTAAAAAAATGTTTTTTCATACTGAATGGTTTATTGTAACATTTTGTATTGATGCCAGAATATTTGTTTGTAACAGTCATTATTAATAATAGATTCATGTGTTAGTAAAAAAACGTTGGTATTAGTATGTTAAAGAAATAGATTCAACTGTTGGTAAATTATATGTTGGTATTAGAAAACCAATACCAATAGATATATCTATTGGTAAAAGTAAGTGTTGGTATTAAAAATTAATATCAATAAAACATAATATCTGTTGGAAATGCTCATTTTTACCAACAGATATATTATCTGTCAATAAATTTCTATTGGTATAAGCCATTTTATTTGTAGTGCTACCTTGTAAAAAAAATCCTAAAATCCCCTAAAACCCCTCAAAATCTTTAATAACCTAAACACCATAAAAATCCTAAAAAACCTCTAAAAATCCATGAAAATGTAAAAAACCCTTGAAAACCATAAAAACCCAAAAAACCTTAAAAAACCCTAAAACCCATTAAAACCCAAAAAACCGCTAAATACTATAAAAAAACCCTAAAACCCTAAAAAACATTGAAAACTCTAAAAACCTTAAAGACCCTAAAAAACTCAAAAAAACTCAAAAAAACCCAAAAAGATGATAAAAACCCTAAAAACCCTAAAAAACCCTAAAAACACTAAAATCCCCTAAAAAACATTAAAAACTCTCAAAATCCCTAAAAAGCTGAAAACCCCCTAAAAAGAATAAAAAATCTAAAATGCCCCTAAAAAATAATGAAAATGTAAAAAATGTAAAAAATCTTGAAAACTCCCGAAGACCATAAAAACCCAAAAAAACATAAAACACCTTTAAAACCCCTAAAAACCAAAAAATATATTTAAAACTCTAAAACCCTTCAAACCTCTAAAAATGTTAAAAACTCTAAAAAACCTTAAAAACACTAAAAAATGAAAAATACCCCTTAAACCCAAAAGACCCTAAAAACCCCAAAAAAACCGAAAAAACCCTATCCCCCCTGAAATTTCCTAAAAACTATCAAAATCCTTAAAACCCCTAAAAACCATAAAAATCATTAAACCCCCTTAAAATCGATGAAAATGTAAAATACACTAAAAACCTGAAAAAAAATCCTTGAAACCATAAAACCCCCTAAAATCCCTAAAACCAAATAAAAACCCCAAAAATAACAAATAACTCTAAAAACCCTTAAAACGCTTAAACAATTAAAAAATTAAAAAACATAAAACCATAAAAAACTCAAAAAGGACCCTTAATCCCAAAAAGCCCAAAACACTGAAAATTTATAAAAACTGTAAAACCCCTAAAAAACCTAAAAACACTCAAAACCCCTAAAACCCCTAAAAAGTCTAAAAACATAAAAAATCTAAAAACTACTAGAAATCCATGAAAACATAAAAAACCCTTAAATCTCAAAAGGAACCTAAAATCCTTGGAAAACCTTGAAACCTCTAAAAACCCCCTAAAACCCTCAAAATACCTAGTAAACATAAAAAAAATTAAAATCCATAAAACCCCATAAAATCCATGAAAACGTACAAAAACCAACCCCTCGAGAAAAAGCTAAAAAACCATAACAATGCCTAAAATTCTTTAAACCACCTAAAACCCCATAAAACCCACTAAAAACTCTAAAAAAACTTAATGCCCCTAACAACATTTAAAATCTCTAAAAAACATTAAAATCTATGAAAATCGTAAAAATAAAAAGAGACTGAAAAACCTTGAAAACCATAAAAACCCTAAAAACCCTCGAAAACCCCTAAATACCTTAAAAACCCCTAAAACCCGTAAAAAACCCTAAACCCCAATAAAAATCCCTGAAAATGTAAAAACCCAAAAAACACTGAAAAACCATGGAATATCATAAAAAACCCTAAAAAGCTTAAAACCCATAAAAAGAAATAAAACCCCTAAAAACTACTAAAATATCAAAAAAATCCTTAAAACCCTTAAATTTTTTAAAACTATAAGAAACCTAAAAAACCATGTAAAATTAAAAAAAACCCTATAAACCCGAATGAACCTAAAATCCTGAAAACCCCTAAAAACCCCTAAAAAGCACAAAAATACTAAAAAACCCCTACAAATTCACCAAAACATAAAAAATCCTAAAAATCCTAAAAAACCAATGAAAACAAAAAAACCCTAAATATATTAAATATCCTTAAAACCCAAAAAAACTCAAAAAAAACCATAAAACCCACAAAAGACCTTAAAACCCCAAAAACCCAAAAAAACCCCAAAAACACATAAAAACTATAAAAATCTTTAAAAACCCCTAAAAATCCATGAAAACATAAAAAAAACATAATACCAAGATAAGCCCCTAAAAACCATAAACCCCTAAAAACCATAAAAAACCCTAAAACCCCTAAAAATCTAAAAAGCCACTAAAACTATAAAAGAAGTAAAAACACCTAAATACATTAAAAAACTCTTAAAAAACCTTTAAAAACTCAAAAAATACCCCCAAAACCTAAAAGACCCAAAAACCCCTTAAAAACCTTAAAAACTCTAAAAACCCTCAAAATTTCTAAATACCCTAAATACACTAAAAAGCCCTAAAAACACAAAAAAACCCTAAAAACCCTCAAAAAAAATTTAAAAACCCTAAAAACCCATAAAATCCCTAAAACCCACTAAAAACTCTTAAAATAATTTAAACCCCTAAAATGTTAAAAAAACTATAAAAAACCATAAAACCATAAAAAACTCAAAAAACTCTAAATACTAAAAAGACCATAAACCCCTTAAAAACCCCTTAAAACCCTCAAAATCTGGAAAACCCCTAAAAACCATAAATATCCTAAAAAATACCTTAAACCCCATGAAAATGTAAGAATATAAAAACCCTAAAACACTTGAAAACTATAATGATTTTGAGTTTTTAGTTGGTTTTTAGGGTCTTTATTGATTTTTAGGTTTTTTATGATTTAAGGGGTTTTATGGTTTTCAGGGGATTTTTTAGGTTTTTTAGTGTTTTTAGGGATTTTGATGGTATGTAGGGTTCTTTTGGGGATTTTATGGGTTTTCAGGTGTTTTAGGGTCTTTTTGAGTTTTAAGGATTTTTTTGAGTATTTTAGGGATTTTAATGTTTTTTAGAGTTTTTAACATTTTTTTGGGGTTTTAAGGGTTTTTAGAGTTTTTAGTGGGTTTTTATGGTTTTTAAGGTCTTTTAAGGTGTTTTAGGGTTTTTATAAATTTTAGGGGTTTTATGGTTTTTCAAGGGTTTTGAGGGGTTTTTGGGGTTTTCATGGATTTTCAAGTCTTTTTGGTTTTTTGGGTATTTTTTGAGTTCTTTTAAGGTTTTTAGAGTTTTTTAATGTTTTTAGGGGTTTAAAGTGTTTTTAGATTCTTAGTAGGGTTTTAGGGTTTTTATGGGATTTTAGGGTATTTTGTGGTTTTTAGAGATTTTTATGGTTTTCAGGGGTTTTTCAGGGTGTTTAGGGTTTTTTATGTATTCATGGATTTTTGGGTTTTTTAAGGATTTTTATGGTTTTCGGAGTTTTTAGGGATTTTATAGATTTTTAGTGTTTTAAGGCTTTTTAGACTTTTTAAGAGTTTTAGAGTTTTTAGGGTTTTTCAGGTCTTTTGGGGGTTATGTGGTTTTTTTGAGTTTTTTTATGTTCTAATGGATTTTAGAGTTTTTCAACATTTTTATGGGTTTTAAGGGTTTTTTTAAGTTTTTGGTGGGTTTTTAGGGTTTTTATGGGCTTAAGGGTATTTAAGGGTTTTAGGTTTTTTTTCATGGTTTTTTAGGGTACTTATGGTTTTGTTTTTTTTTTGATGGATTTTTGGGGGTTTTTTATGATTTTTATGATTTTTAGTGTTTTTAGGGGTTTTCAAGGGTTTTAGGGACTTTTGGGGGGTTTTGGGCTTTCTTTTTGATTTTTTAGGGTTTTAATGGTTTCTTAGAGTTTATAAAATTTCAGGGTTTTAAAGGGTTTTTTGATATTTCAATGGGTTTTTAGGTTTTTTCTTGATTTTTATATGTTTTAATGTTTTTAGCGATTTTTATGGATTTTAGGGGTTTTCAGGGTTTTTATGTTTTTTTTACATTTTCATGGATTTTTAAGGTTTTTATGGGTTTTATGGGTTTTTAAGGTTTTTAGGGGTTTTAGGGTTTTTTTTCAAGGTTTAGGGTTTTTTGGGTTTTTAGAAGTTTTTTTAGTTTTTTGGGGATTTTAAGGTTTTTTAGAGTTTTTTATCTTTTTTGGAGTTTTAAGCATTTTTAGTGTTTTTATTGGGTTTTAAGGTTTTTAGGGGGTTTTACGGTTTATAGGGATTTGTCGAGGGGTTTTTAGGATTTTTATGGTTTTTAGGGGTTTTTAGGGTTTTTAGGGGTTTTGAGAGTTTTTAGGGTTTTTACCATATTTTTTATTTTTATAATTTTTCACATTTTTAGGGTGTTTTGGGTTAAGGTCTCTTTTTGAATTTTTTAGGGTTTTGAGGGTTTTAGTGTTTTTAACATTTTAGGGGTTTAAAGGGTTTTTGGATTTTTTTAGTTGTTTTTTGTGGTTTTATGGGGTTTTAAGGTTTTTAGGGGTATTTATGGTTTTTAGGGGGGTTTTAGGGTTTTTTGTGTTTTTTACATTTTCATGGATTTTAAGGGGGTCTTCAGGTTTTTTATTATTTTTAGATTTTTTAGGGTTTTTAGGGATTTTGATTATTTTCAGGGAATTTCAAAGGTTTTAGGGTTTTTTGGGGGTTTAGGTTTTTGGGTTTTTGGGTTTTTATTGAATTTTTAGTGGTTTTAATATTTTTAATATTTTTTTACACTTTAGGGGTTTTAATTTTTTTAGAGCTTTTAATGATTTTTTAGGTTTTTATGGTTTTTTAGAGTTTTTTACATTTTCATTGATTTTTAGGGGCTTTTTATAATTTTTATGAGTTTTAGGGTTTTTTTAGGTTTTTAAGGATTTTTATGGTTTTTTGGGTTTTTCATGGGATTTTAGAGTTTTTAGGGATTTCTGGGTTTTTAGGGTCATTTTGGATTTTGGGATTTTTTTTGATTTTTTAGGGTTTTGTAGGTCTTAAGAATTTTTAACGTTTTTTTGGGGTTTAAGATTTTTTATAGTTTTTTCTGGGTTTTTAGGGTTTTTTGTTTTAGGTTTTTTAAAGGTTTTTTGGTTTTTATGGTTTTCAAGGGTTTTGGGTTTTCAAGGTTTTTAGGGTTTTTTACATTTTCTGGGATTTTAGAGGGTTTTTAGGATTTTTATGGTGTTTTGGGGTTTTAAGGATTTTTTAGGGTTTTCAGGGTTTTTAAGGGGATTTTAGGGGTTTTTTTGGTTTTTCATGATTTTCCGTGCCTTTTGTGTTTTTAGGTTTTTTTTTGAGATTTTTAGGGGTTTTAAAGTTTTTAGAGTTTTTTAACGTTTTTTGGGTTTAAAGGGTTTTTAGAGTTTTTAGTTTTTTTTTGGGGGGGGGGTTAGTTTTTTTCACGGTTTTTTGAGGTTTAATGCTTTTTAGGCATTTTAATGGTTTTTAGGGGTTTTGGGGTTTTAGGGTCTTTTGGGGTTTTATGGTTTTTTAATGTATTTTAGGGCAAGGAAGGATCAGGGCCAGGCTATTCCTGGCACCCCCAAAGTTTATTAGAAAAAAGACACGAAGACACTGCAGACAAGGGAGGGGAGGGGTCAATCAACCCACACCCAAAATCCCTTAACAAACACAAACCAAAAGACCGCAAAAAAAGAAAATTCACAAAAAGAAATGACACAACACCAAACACACAGAAACATCAGCACCGTCTCAGCCAATTCCAGCAGTCGGCACCTCGATCACCCCTTTATCACTTCTTATCCAAGCAGAAGCCAGCATCCATAGCTCACAGCCAAGCAGCGACTAGCATCCAATCTCACATGTTCCAACATCCAACACCTTCAGCACCTCCCATCCAAACAACAACTAGTTACTAGCTTCACTGTCTCCAGCCTCTATCACCTCTTCGCCAGTCATATTCACTTCACCGCCTCGTAGTGAGGCAATAGTCAGCACCAAGCAACAACATCTTTCTTCACTCCCACCGCCAGGAACACATCCACAGTGCCCACGAGCAAGATAGCATCCAGCACCATTTACCAGTAACAAAAGCCAACATCCACGCCGGTTCACAACCAAACTAGCTACATCTCCAAAATCACCAGCTCTCACTTCAGCTCGCGCCACCATGCTGGGTAGGTCCATCTTCATCACACCAGAACCCCCAGCAGTAGAAACAAGATCAAAATTTGCCTCACATTTTAGCCAAGTCCCAACCAACATTCCAGCAAAAGGCACCCAGCAGCACAGCTAGGGGTATAGAACAACCAGCATCAATGGCGGGTCAAACCAGATGTAACACGACCCTAAAACATCTGCATCCTCAAGCACCTCCTCACTAAGGAGAGTCACCAGATGCAAATTAAAGCCACCAACACCAGACTCATAAATGACGCTTCATCACGCCCCATCGCTGCAGAAAGTAGTAACAAACGCCACCAATTTTGGCAATCTCCTTCCACACCACGCAAGCCAGTAAAGACAAACTGCCAATCATCCACAACAGTACACACCGATTTCCCTAGCAGCATCAAATATATCAAAAATTCCAGATCCATCTTAACCAGAGACTCGGACAGCCCTCTAACCAAAAGGAATTCCCAGCCATCAAGCCACTCGACAAGCAGAACAAACAATAGCAGCAGCCCGAACGAACACCCACCAAGCCGTAGCAACTGGAAAGTAGAAACCACCAGTGCACAAAAAAATGCGGTATCCACAATGCAGAAGAAACAACATACCAGATCTTCTGAGATCTGATCCTCAGCGACTGAGGAAAGACGAAAACGGCATGAACCACAGGCACCGGCTCGACCCATCGCTGCGACATCTCCTCTGCAGATCCAACAGACCACCATGGAGCACCGTCCAAAAAAGAAGATCTAAGACGAAGCGCCGCAACCGGGCCAGACCAATGCCGCTGCCTTGAAAACTCGATCTGCACCATCATCTTCCAAGAACCATTGTACAAAGTCGTCAGCCGCCTCAGATGAGACCCAGATCCAAGGTTAGCGAATGGGGTCGTCAAAACACACAAACCCTTCCTCTTCAAAAATTCGACGCCATATCCCGCCAAGCGCCCAACACCGATCATCAACCACCATGGACCTTCACCATCATGGGTCGGATGACCTTTCTAAGGCGCTGCTGAAGGATGCTGAGGAGATCGGGCAGGAAGAAGGGGACAGTGGCGTCGTGGAGCCCTAGCACGGGGAGAGATCAAACGATGAGAACCAGGAGCCATCTCTCTTAGGATTCTTAATGATTTTTTAGGTTTTTGAGGTTTTTAATTTTTTTAACATATTTATGAGTTTTTAGGGTTTTTAGTTTTTTTATGATTTTTTAAGATTTTAGGGGTTTTATGGTTTTCATGGGTTTTTTAGGGGTTTTAGGGTTTTAGGTTTTTTTGAGTTTTTAGGGTTTTAAGTTATTTTAGAGTTTTCTAATGTTTTAATGTGTTTTAGGCATTTTGAGTGTTTTTAGTGTTTTAGGGGTTTTATGGGTTTTTAGGATTTTTAAAGTTTTTTTTGGATTTTTTGTGGTTTTTAGGGGGTTTTCATGTTTTTTAGGGTTTTTAGGGTTTTTTAGTTTTTCATGGATTTTTAGGATATTTTTGGGTTATGTAGTTTTTGAGGGATTTTTAGTGTTTTTATGGGTTTTAGGGTTTGTAAGGTTTTTATAGTTTTTTATAGTTTTCAGGGGTTTTCAGGGTTTTTAGGATTTTTTACAATTTCATGGATTTTTTGGGGTCTTTTAGGATTTTTATGGGTTTTATGGGTTTTTAGGGTTTTTAGTGATTTTTAGGGGGTTTATGGTTTAAATGGGGTTTTAGAGTTTTAGGGGTTTTATGTTCTTTTTGGGTTTTTATATTTTTTTTTAGTTTTTAGGGTTTTTAAGGTTTTTTAGAGTTTTTTAACATTTTATGGGTTTTAAGGTGTTTTATAGTTTTTAGTGGTATTTATGGGGTTTTAAGGTTTTTAAGGTGTTTAGGGGTTTTATGGTTTTTAGTTGTTTTTTAGGGTTTTTAGGATTTTTTACATTTTCATGGATTTTAGGGATTTTTTATTATTTTCATGGTTTTAGAGTTTTTATAGTTTTTCTAGGGTTTTTTGGGTTTTTAGAATTTTCATGGTTTTTAGGGCTTTTGGGTTTTGAGGGTAATATTTTGAGATTTTTAGGGTTTTTAAGGTTTTTAGAGTTTTTTAATGTTTTGAGGGGTTTTAACTATTTTTAGAGTATTTATTGGATTTTAGTATTTTTATTGGATTTTAGTGTTTTATAAGGGTTTTATGGGTTTTATGGTTTTTAGGGGTTTTCAAATTTTTAAGAGTTTTTTACATTTTCATGGATTTTTACGGGGTTTTTAGGATTTTATTTGTTTTTTAGGGTTTTTTTCGAGATTTTTATGGTCTTTTGGGTTCTTGGTGTTTTCATGAGTTTTTAGGGGTTTAAAGATTTATTTGGAATTTTTTTAAAGTTTTTAGTGGCTTTAGAGTTTTTAGTGGTATTTAGGGTTTTTAAGGTTTTAAGGATTTTTTATAGTTTTCAGGCTTTTTTATGTTTTCATGGAATTTTAGGGGTTTTAGGTTTTTTATGTTTTTTTGGTGTTTTCAGGGTTTTTAGGGATTTTGAGGGGTTTTAGGGTTTTTTGAGTTTTGGGGGGTTTTAAGGTTTTTTCTAATTTTTTAACATTTTTATGGGTTTTAAGACTTTTTAGAGATTTTAGAAGTTTTTTAGGGTTTATAACGGTTTTTAGGATTTTTAGGTTTTCATGATTTTTTTGGGTTTTATTTGGATTTTTATAGTTTTTTTGGTTTTTTAGTATTTTTAGGGTTGTTTTGGGGTTTGTGGGGTTTTAGGGTTTTATAGGGGGTTCTAGGATTTTTTTTGGGTTTTTAGGGTCTTTTGGGGTTTTAGGGTTTTTTGAGTATTTTAGGATTTTTAAGGTTTTTTAGAGTTTTTTAGTTTTTATGGGTTTTTAGGGTTTTGATATTTTTTATTGGTTTTGGGGTTTTTATTGGTTTTTAGGGTTTTATGGTTTTTAGAGTTTTTAGAGATTTTGGAGGGTTTAAAGGTTTTTAAGGGGTATTAGGGACTTTTTAGGGTTTTATGATATTTTAGAGTTTTTCTGGTTGTAAAGGTTTTTTATAATTTTTAACATGTTTAGGGCAAGGAAGATGCGAGGGTCGGGCTATTCTCCCCCCCCCCAAATTTATTAGAAAGGAAAAAAGAGACACAACAGAGAGGGCAGGGGAGGGGTCAAACGACCCACACCCAAAAACCCTTTACAACCCACGCCAAAACAAGAAAAATCAAAACAAGAAAAAACACCCAAAGACAAGAAAATCATAAAACCCAAGAAGTTTTTAAGTTTTTTATGATTTTTAGTGCTTTTAGGGTTTTTAGGGATTTTGAGGGATTTTAGGTATTTTTAAGTATTTTAGGGGGTTTTAGGGTCTTTTTGGGTTTTAGTTTTTTTTTAGTTTTATGGGTTTAATTTTTTTATAGTATTTTAACATATATATGAGTTTTAAGTGTTTTTAAATTTTTTGGTGGTATTTAAGGTTTTTATTCGCTTTTGGGTTTTTTTATGTTTTCATGGATTTTTAGTGGGGGTTTTGGATTTTTTTGGTCTTTAAGGTTTCTTAGGGTTTGGGGGATTTTGATGGTTTTTTTGGGTTTTTAGGGTTTTAGGATTTTTCAGGGTTTTTTTTATCTTTTTAGGTTTTTTAAAGTATTTTATAAATTTTTAACATTTTTAGGGGGTTTAAGGGTTTTAGTTTTTAGTGGATTTTAGGGGTTTATGGGTTGTTTGGGTTTTAAAGGTTTTTAGGTGTTTTATGGTTTTTAGTGTTTTTAGGGTTTTTTAGGTTTTCATGGATTTTTGTGGGTTTTTATGATTTTTTTGGATTTGCTATTTTTATGGTTTTTAGGGATTTTGAGGGTTTTATAAAATTTAAGGGGTTTTATGTTTTTTCTGAGTTTTTAGGGTCTTTTGGGTTTTTAAGGTTTTTTTGACTTTTCAGGATTTTAATGTTTTTTATAGTTTTTTAATGTTTTTAGGTGTTTAAAGGTTTCTTATAGTTTTTTTTGGTTTTTTGTGTTTTTATGGGTTTTTTGTGTTTTTAAGGTTTTTAGGGAAAGGAAGGTGCGAGAACATACTATCCCTGGTCCCCCCAAAATTTATAAAGAGAAAATAGTCGACACAAAACAAGGGGAGGGGCAAGGCCAAACAGCCCACCCCAAAAACCCCAACACACCCCAAAAAACCCAATCCTCAAAAGGGCCCAAAAACACAAAACAAAAACACAAAACAAGAACAAGTTACTCAATGTAGCTTCCAAAGTCATAATCCAGGCCCACACTGTAAGGTTCATCATTCACACCCAATCCATTATTCACGTCAGCAAAGAAAAAGTCTAAATCCACCCCTACGTCCATAGAATCCCATCCCGACTTAGAGTCCTCAGGAGTTATGAGTATAGCCATGTACTTCTCTCTGACCCTATCCTTCTCGGCATTTCGCGAAGGCCTCTCCCACTTGTTAACTTCTAGTTTCAGCTTAACCACCCCTTAGGTGGCCCAGGTCGCCATGGGTCTTGGGAGAGAAGAGTAATCCCTCTCCTGCCTCCTTTTTCAAGGGGCAGAGGTGAATCCATCCACATGAGCTACCTTCTCATATAGAACTCCATCACTGGCTTCACTTGAGGGCCCTTTGTCACTATCCCTGGTCCCTTTCCCAGGAGATACACCATCTCCTTTTTGATGCTTTTCTCTTTCCTCCCTGAACTGGGACATAACAGCATTTATCTTGTGGTCATCCTCAGAAAAAATCTCCCCTAATCTTTTAGCCTTATCTTCAAGGGAGAACCTTGGCTGATCAACCATCACCTTGTCATAGAGGACCACACAGTGGTCTTCAGTAGATGGGACACCATAAACTACCATGGCCTTCAGGGAATCCGGGGCCAACCCTACTTCACCGGTTTTGGACTCTAGTAGAGGGAGTCCAGCCAAATCCTTCACACAATCAGCACCAACCTCTTCACCAAGGGATATTGGCAGACCACCATGTCATCCATCCCTACTTCACCACTCTCAGTGGACAATGCCAAGG
The DNA here is from genome assembly GCA_963277665.1 of Viscum album. Classification (NCBI taxonomy): domain Eukaryota; kingdom Viridiplantae; phylum Streptophyta; class Magnoliopsida; order Santalales; family Viscaceae; genus Viscum; species Viscum album. The sequence goes on from OY728137.1 coordinate 551,020,016, forward strand.
GCTCATCTATGCTCCCACTAGGGCATCCCTCATCGAAATCGAGGGTATGCTCCCCTACCAAAAATCATCTCCTGCCCAACCATAATCATCTCCTTCCCAACCCCAACTATCACCTCCTACCCAGCCACCACCCCTTGCTCAGGATCTCCCCCCCTGCACAACATCATCACCAACTCTCTTATCCAAGGTCAAATCCTAAAACCTTTTAATCAGAGCAACATCATTTGTATCCGGAAAGTGGCTGCTGCTGGCTTTCCCACTACCCTTCCTCTAGGCCATAGCAACTCCTCCTAGGTTCTGCATTAGGGGGGCCTCCTGTTACCCTTTCCCAACCCCATATCCCTACTTAGCCACCTTCTCATGTTCCTTCCGCCTCCCTGACAGCTCACCACTTCCAACTTGCTCACTAATGTAATTCATAGTCCTCCCTTCATACGTGCGCACCACCTTGGCGTTAGAACCTCCCAGTCCACAAAAAATCCCACCAAATTCATACAAAGGATTCCTGAATCCACCACCACTACCTCCAAATCACTCCCAAACATCAAATCCATTTTGGGCCGATCAAAGACCACAGTGAACATTAGATGATTAGAAAAAGGCTTGATCACTCCGCTAGCCTCCTTCCCTTATACCAATTTCCATCTTCTCTCACCAGACCCTATCTGAGCCAAATTCATACCACTCCTATCATAGGCACCACAACCACTGGTCTGAACATTATGCCCAAAATTCCAACAAGAGGAACAAAAGTTAGTCCACAATTCAAAAACCACCGGTTTCTTCCAACAGAGCTTCTCCCCCACATCAATCCATACAAAATACACCATATCCTTTGAAGCATCAACCTCAACAAAATCCCTTGGGGCAACGGGATGGCCGAGGGCATGTGTCCGGCTATCCACACAGAGAAACCTCCCCACCAGATTCCCTAGCATTAAAATTGTAGAAATTTTTTGAAAAGGGATGGGAAGTTTGGGAAATATAACCCAAGTCACAACCATCAGGGTTTTATTCTTTAGATGAAAGTAAAAATTCCACTGGAAGGGGAGAAGTGTGCATCATTATAGCTTTTTGGTGCCATAGACCAAGCGAGAATAAGATCCTCCTTAGATGCAGAGTTAATCATGACGTGAGAACCATCAATAAGACCCACCTCTACATGGTCCTGAATATCCCAATGCTCGAGAACAAACCTGTCAAAGGTGTCCATTGGGGGGCACACTTCAGAAATATTTCAACCATATTTAGATGATAAAGTGTCGATGCTTCATTGAACTCTTAGATCGAAAGAGGGTGCTGCAGTCGACCTTCATAAATTTCTGGCATCGTCGGGCAAAGATCTGTTCACAGGAAAGATGTTAGAAAGTCATGGGACGAAAAAGGGGTAACTGATTGGTTTTAAGAGTGAGGACCCTCCCTCATAGAGGGGGGAATAGGTGCTTGATCTACCACCATCTTCAACCTGGGAGGGAAGGGAAGCAGACATCGCGAAGGATCAGGAGAGATGCTGATGCCGCCATCTCATAGGGTTTATAGGGATTTTCTATAAGTTTTTTAGGGTATTTTATGGGTTTTATGAGTTTTTTAAGGTTTTTAGCGTTTTTACATTTTCATGTGTTTTTTTTGGGTTTTTTTAGGTTTTTTATGGTTTTTAGGTTTTTAGTGATTTTTTGATTTTGTATATTTTTTTGGGGTTTTAAGGTTGTTTGGTTCATTTGTTTTTTTATTTTTTTCTATTTTTTAGGGTTTTTAGAGGGTTTTAAAGTCTTTAGGTGTTTTTATGGTTTTTAAAAATTTTAGTGTTTTTTTATGGTTTTTATGGTTTTTTAGGGTTTTTAAGATTGTTGGTATTTTTATTATTTTTAGGTGCTTTTCAGGGTCTTTAAGGTTTTTCAAATTTTCATAGATATTTGGGGTTTTTAGGATTTTTATGGTTTTTAGGGTTTCTTAAGGATTTTAGGAATTTTGTGGGGGGGTTTAGGGTTTTTAGGTTTTTTCAGAGTTTTCATTGTCTTTCAGGGTTTTTGGGGGTTTTTGTATTTTTTTTGGTTTTTAAGGGTTTTTAGAGTTTTTTTAACATTTTTACTGGGTTTATGTATTTTTGGGTGTTTTTAAGGTTATTGTGGGTTTTTAGGGGTTTTTACGGTTTTTAGCGGGTTTTATGGTTTTCAGGAGTTTTTTATGATTTTTAGGGTTTTTTATGTTTTCATGCATTTTTTGGGTTTTTGGGTTTTTTATTTTTTTAGAGTTTTTAGGGTTTTTAGGGTTTTAGGGGTTTGAGGGTTTTTTTTGAGTATTTATGGTTTTTAAGGTTTTAATAGTTTTTTAACATTTTAGGGGCTTAAAGGGATTTTAGAGTTTTTAGTGGTACTTTATAGTCTGTAGGGTTTTATGGTTTTTAGGGTTTTTAGTGATTTTGAGGGTTTTTATTGCTTTTTAACATATTTTGGGGTTTTAATTGATTTTAGAGTTTTTAGGAGTTTCTTAGTTTTTTATGGGATTTTAAGGTTTTTAAGGTTTTAGGGTTTTTATCGTTTTCATGGGATTTTCAGGGGTTTTGACATTTAAATATTTTTGGGAGTTTTTTTTTGATTTTTTTATTTTTAGGATTTTTAGGGTTTTAGGAGTTTTTAAAGTTTTAGGGGTTTTTAGGGATTTAGGTATTTTTAGTGTTTTCAAGGGTTTTTTGAGTTGTTTTTGGTTTTAAGGGTCATTTCGAAGTTTTAGACTTTTTTGAGTTTTTTAGGCCTTTTAAGGTTTTTAGAGTTTTTTGACGTTTTTAGTGGTTTTAAGGGTTTTTAGCGTTTTTAGTGGTTTTTTCGGTTTTTCATGGATTTTAAGTATTTTTAGTCGATTTTAGGGGGTTTTCTTCTTTTCTAGGTTTTTTGGGGCTTTTAGGGTTTTTTACATTTTCATCAATTTTTCTGGGTTTTTTATGATTTTTATGATTTTATAGTTTTTTAGTGGTTTTAGGGATTTCTAGGGCTTTTAGGGTTTTTAATGGGTTTAGGGTCTTTTGGGTTTTTAATGTTTTTTATTTTGTTATGGTGTTTTATATTTTCTTAACGTTATTAGGGGGTTCCAAGGGTTTTAGATTTTTTATGGGTTTTTGTGTTTTTAGGGTTTTTTTGGATGGTTTTTACGGGTTTTTAGGTTTTTACGTGTTTTTTAGATATTTTTGGGTTTTTAGGGTATTTTTTGAGTTTTTTTTTTGGGATTTTAAGGTTTTTTTAGAGTTTTTTAATGTTTATAGGGGTTTTAAGAATTTTTAGAGTTTTTGGTGGTTTTAGGGGTTTATTGGTTTTTAGGGGTTGTCATGGGTTTTAGGGGTTTTAATGGTTTCCAAGGGTTTTTTTAAAGGGGTTTTACATTTCAATGGATTTTAGGGGTTTTTAGGATTTTTATGGTTTTTAAGGTTTTTTGGGATTTTGAAGGGTTTTAATGTTTTTTAGGGGTTTATAGGTTTTTTAGGAATTTTCAGGGTTTTAGGGTCTTTTTGGGTTTTTAAATATTTTTTTGAGTTTTTTGTGGTTTTATGTTTTCTTAGAGATTTTAACATTTTTATGTGTTTTAAGGGTTTTTAGTGGTTTTTAGGGTTTTGATGAATTTTAAGGTTTTTAAAGGTTTTTAGGATTTTTTTTTTGTTTTCAGCGGGTTTTTAGGGATTTTAGATTTTGATGGATTTTTAGGGTTTTTAGGATTTTTATGGTCTTTAGGGGTTTTAGGGGTTTTACGTATTTTTTTGATTTTTTAGGGTTTTTAGAGTTTCTTTGAGATTTTTAATGTTTCTAGGGGTTTAAAGTGCTTTTGGATATTTTAGTGGGTTTTTAGGTTTTTTCTAGGTTTTAAGGTTTTTTATGGTTTTTAGGGGTTTTATGGGTTTCAAGGGGTTTTCAGGGTTTTTTATATTTTCATGGAATATTAGGGAATTTTTAGGGTTTTTAAGGGTTTTACGGGATTTTGAGGGATTTAGTGGTTTTTAAGGTTTTTCAGGTTTTTACGGTCTTTTTGGGTTTTTATGTTTTTCTAAATCTTTTCATGTTTTAAGGGTTTTAGGGTTTTTAATGTTTTTGGGGGTTTTAAGTGTTTTTAAATTTTTAAGTGGGTTTTTATGGTTTTATGAGTTTTTAGGGTTTTTAAGGCTTTTATGGGTTTTACGGGTTTTCAGGGTTTTCTTGGGGGTTTAGGGTTTTTAAATTTTCAATGGTTTTTTTGGGTTATTTTAGGATTTTTATGGTTTTTAGAGCTTTTTTCGGCTATAAGGGATTTCAAGAGTTTTTAGGGGTTTTCATGGTTTTTGGGGTCTTCTTTTGTTTTTAGTAATTTCTTTTTGAGTTGTAAGGGTTTTGTGATCTTTTAGAGGTTTTTAAAATTTTAAGGGGTTTTAAGGGTTTTTAGAGTTTTTAGTGGTTTTTTAGGGTTTCTATGAAATTTTAGTGTTTTTTATGGATTTAGGTGGTTTTATGGTTTTCAATGGTGTTTGAAGGTTTTTAGGGTTTTTTAGGTTTTTCATGGTTTTTAGGGTTTTTATGGTTTTTAGGACTTTTCAGAGTTTTTATCCTCTTTTTTGGTTTTATGGGTATTTTTTTGAGTTTTAGGGTTTTTAAGTTTTTTAGTGTTTTGGGGGTTTTAAAGGCTTTTAGAGTTTTTAGTGGTCTTTTAGGGTTTTTATGGGGTTTTATGGTTTTCAGATATTTTTCAAGGTTTTAAGGGAATTTTAGGATTTTCATGGTTTTCTAGGGTTTTAGGGATTTTGAGGGGTTTTAGGGTTTTTTTAGGTTTTTTAAAGGTTTTTCAAGGTTTTTAAGATTTTTTTAAGTTTCTTTGGGTTTGTAAAGTTTTTTTGAGTTTTTTTACATTTTTATCAATTTTAAGGATTTTTAGAGTTTTTAGTGGTTTTTATGGGTTTTTAGAGTTTTTACGTTTTCATTGATTTTTAGGGGATTTATAGGATTTTTATGGTTTTTTGGGTTTTTTATATTTTTTAGGGATTTTGGGGGTTTTAAAGGTTTTGGGGTTTTTTAGAGGTTTTAAGGTCATATGTGTTTTAGGGTTTTTATTAGCTTTTTATGGTTTTAATGTTTTTTAGGTTTTTAAAGGCTTTTTAGAGTTTTTATTGGGTTTTTAGCTGTTTTATAGGGTTTTAGGGGTTTTTAAAGTTAATAGGGGTTTTTATGGTTTTTAGGGTTTTTAGGGTTTTTATATTTTCATGGATTTTTAGAGGGTGTTTAGGTTTTTTATGAATTTTAGGGTTCTTTAAGGTTTTAAAGGATTTTTAGGTGTTTTAGGTGTTTTCAAGGGTATTTAGGAATTTTAGGGTTTTAGGGTCTTTTTGGGTTGTTATGGTCTTTTTTGAGTTTTTAGGTTTTTTGAGGTTGTTTAGAGATTTTTAAAATTTTAGTGGTTTCAAGTGTTTTTATAGTTTTTAGGTTTTTTTATGATTTTTATAGTTTTTAGGGTTTTTTCAGGGGTTTTATAAATTTTCAAGGTCTTTTGGGTCTTTTGGGTTTATAGGGTTTTATGAATTTTTTAGGGTTTCCAATATTTTTTAAAGTTTTTTACCATTTTTAGGGGTTTAAGGGTTTTTATATTTTTTACTAGTTTTTATGGTTTTTATGGTTTCATAAGGTTTTTTAAGTTTTTAGGGGTTTTCATGGTTTGCAGTGGTATTTTATGGTTTTTAGGTTATTTTTCACTTTTTCATTGATATTTAGGGGATTTAGGATTTTTAGGGTTTTTATGGGTTTTAGTGTTTTTAGAGATTTTGATAGTTTTGGGGGTTTTCAATGATTTTATGGGTTTTAGGATTTTTATGGTCTTTTTGGGTTTTTAGGGGGGATTTTTTTAGTTTTTAATGGTATTTTTTGTTTTAAAAGTTTTTTAATGTTTTCAGGAGTTTTATGGGTTTTAGTTTTTTTAGTGTGTTTTTATGTGTTTTAGTGTTTTCAAGTTTTTTAGCGGTTTTATGTTTTTCAGGGGGTTTAAAGGGTTTTTAGGGTTTTTTATGTTTTTGTTTATTTTTAGGGGTTATTTAGGTTTTTTATGGTTTTTAGGGTTTTTAAGGGTTTTCAATGTTTTTAGGGAATCTTGGGTTTTTTAGTTTTTATTGCTTTTTAGGTTTGTTGTGTTTTCTAAACTTTTTTGTGTTTTTTAGGGTTTTTAGGGTTTTTAGTGGGTTTTAGTTATTTTATAGGTTTTTTATGTTTTTAGGGGGTTTTATAGTTTTTTAGGTTTTTCAGTGTTTTAGGGTTTTTTACATTTTTATGGATTTTTATTGTTTTTTTAAGATTTGTATGGATTTTAAAAAATTTAGTATTTTTTGGATTTAAATGTTTTTTACGGGTTTTTTGGGTTTTAGGGTTTCAAGGGGTTTTAGGATTTTTTTTGGGTTTTTATGCTTTTTTTGAGTTTATTAGGGGTTTATGGTTTTTTATATTTTTTTAATGTTTTTAGGGGTTTAAAGTGTTTTATAATTTCTAGTGGTTTTTAGGGTTTTTGGGGTTTTATGGTTTTTGATGGTTTTTATGAGTTTTTCTAGGTTTTAGGTAGTTTTAGGGTTTTTGTGGTTTTTTATGTTTTCATGGATTTTTAGGGGGTTTGGGGGTTTTTTTGTGTTTTTAAAAGGTTTTTATATTTTTCAGGGTTTATAGGGTTTTTTGGGATTTTAGGATTTTTTTTGTGTTTTGTAGGGTTTTTAAGGTTTTTTAGAGTTTTTTAACATTTTTAGGGGTTTAAAGGGTTTTTAGAGTTTTTAGTGGTATTTAGGGTTTTTATGAGTTTTTAGGATTTTTTAGGTTTTTAGGTGTTTTTATTTTTTTATGGGGTTTTTAGGGATTTTAAATTTTCATGGAATTTTAGGGGGGTTTAGTATTTTTATGGTTTTAGGGGTTTTTAGTGTTTCTAGTGATTTTGAGGGTTTTTAGAGTTTTTTGTGTTTCTCAGGGATTTTACAGTCTTCATGGGTTTTTATGGTTGTTTTTAAATTTTTAGCATTTTAAAGGGTTTTTAGATTTTTATAACATTTTTATGGAGTTTGTGAGTTGATATATTTTTTATGGGTTTAGGGTTTTTATGGGTTTCTTTTAAGGTTTTTAGGGGGTTTTATGGTTTTTAGGGGGGTTTTGTGGTTTTAGGGTTGTTTATCTTTTCATAGATTTTTAGGGGTTTGTAGGATTTTTATTTTTTTAGTATTTTTATGATTTTTAGTGATTTTAATGGTTTTTATGGTTTTTAGGAGGTTTTAGGGGTTTTAAGGGTTTTTTGAGTTTTTTAGGGTTTTTAAGGGTTTTTAGAGTTTTTTATCGTTTTTAAGGGTTTAAAGGGTTTTTATCTTTTTTAGTAGTTTTCAGGGGTTTTAGTGTTTTATGGTTTTTAGTGGTTTTTATGGTTTTCAGGGGGGTTTTATGGGTTTTAGTGATTTTTATGTTTTCATGGATTTTTAGGGGTTTTTTATGATTTTTATGGTTTTTAGGGTTTTTCGGGGTTTTTAGGGATTTTGAGGGTCTTTATGGATTTTAGTGGTTTTTAGTGATTTTAGGTGTTTTCATGGCCTTTAGGGTCCTTTTAGGATTTTAGGATTTTTTTAGAGTTTTAGGGTTTTTAATGTTTTTTAGAGTTTTTAATGTTTTTAACGGTTTTAAGGGCTTTTAGAGTTTTTTGTGGTTTCTTAGGGTTTTTAAGTTTTTAGGGGGTTTTAAGTTTTGAGGGAGTTTTCAGGGTTTTTTGGGGTTTGTACATTTTCATTTATTTTTATGGGTTTTTTAGGATTTTTTTAGTTATTAGGGGTTTTTAGGGATTTTGTGGGTTTTTTGGGTTTCTTCAGGGGTTTTAGGGGGTTTTGGGTTTCTTAGGGTTTTTAGGGTATTTTTGGGGTTTTAGTAGTTTTTTATTTTTTGAGGGTTGTTATGGTTTTTAGTAGTTTTTAATTTTTTTAGGGTTTTAAAAGGTTTTTATAGATTTCAGTGGTTTTTATGGGTTTTTAGGGTTTTTATGGTTTTTTGGGTGTTATTGTTTCCATGGTTTTTAGGTTTTTTAGGTTTTTTTTGTTTTCCGTAATTTCTAGGAGTTTTTTAGGATTTTTATAGGTATTAGGGTTTTTAGAGTTTTTAAAAAATATTAAGTTCTTTCACGTATTTTTAGGGGGTTTTAGGGGTTTTCAGGGTCTTTTGGGTTTTAGGGTTTTTTGGGTTTTGTAGGGTTTCTAAGGCTTTTAGAGTTTTCTAACGTTTTTAGGGGATTAAGGGTTTTCAGAGTTTTATTAGTTTTAGGGGTTTTATGGGGTTTTAGGGTTTTTAAAGGTTTTTAGGGGGGTTTTATTCTTTCCAGATGTTTTTGGGGGTTTTAGGGTTTTTTTACATCTTATGAATTTTTAGGGGTTTTTAGTTTTTTTAAAGTTTTTAGGGTTTTTTGGGTTTTTTGGGATTTTCAGGATTTTTAAAGGGTTTTCAAGTGTTTTATGGTTTTAAGGGTATTTCAGGGTTTTTAATGTCTTTTGGGGTTTTTAGGTTTTTTTAGTTTTTTAGGACTTTTAAGGACTTTTTAGGTTTTTTAGAGTTTTTAATGTTTTTAGGGATTTTTAGTGTTTTTAGCGGTTTTATGGGTTTTAAAGGTTTTTAGTGGTTTAGAGTTTTTCAGGGTTTTTAGAGTTTTTTATGTTTTCATGTATTTTGGGGGGGTTTTTTAGGATTTTATTGCTGTTAGGGTTTTTAGGGTTTTGAAGGATTTGAGGGTTTTTTGGGTTTTTAATGGGGTTTATGGCTTTTTAGGGTTTTTGGGGTCTTTTGGATTTTTAGGTTTTTTTTTTCAGGGTTTTTGAACGTTTTAAGGGGTTTTAAGTATTTTTAGAGTTATTTTGTGGTTTTTATTGTTTCTACGTGTTTTTAGGGTTTGTAATGTTTTTAGGGGATTTATTGTTTTTAGGGGGGTTTCAGGGATTTTATGGTTTTTTACTTTTTCATGGATTTTAGGTGTTTTTTTCAGATTCTTATGGGTTTTTTTTCTTTTTAGGATTTTAGGGGGTTTTAGGTGTTTTAGGGTTTTTTTGAAAGGAGGGGGTTTTCAGGGTTTTTTTTGCGTCTTTTTGGATTTTTAGGGGTTTTTTGAGTGTTTAGTTTTTTTAAGGGTTTTCAGAGTTTTTTTTACAGTTTTTAGATTTTTAAATGTCTTTTAGAGTTTTAATGAGTTCATGGGTTTTTATGATTTTTTAGGTTTTTTGGAGCTTTTACAGTTTTCAGGGGTTTTTCAAGGGAATTAGTTTTTTATGTTTTAATGGATTTTTCATGTTTTTAGGTTTTTTTTGCTGTTTTGTGTTTTTAGAGTTTTTAGGGATTTTTAAGGTATTTATGGTTTTTAATGGTTTAGGGTCTTTTTGGGTTTTAGGGGGGTTTTGAGTTTATTGTGATTTTTGAGGTTTTTAGAGTTTTTAATGTTTTTAGTGGTTTCAAGGGTTTTTAGAGTTTTTAGTGGATTTTTAGGGGTTTTATGGTTTTTTAGGGTTTTTAAAGGTTTTTAAGGGTTTTTATGCTTTCAATGGTTTTTAGGGTTTTTTATGTTTTTTTGTATTTTAGGGTTTTTAGATATTTTAATAATTTTAAGGGGTCTTAGGGGTTTTTAGGGGTTTTTAGGGTTTTACGGTCCTTTTGGGGTTTTATCATTTTTTTGAGTTTTTTTAGGAGTTTAAAGGATTTTAGTATTTTTTATCATTTTTAGTGGGGTTTTAGGGTTTCTATGGATTTTTAGGGTTTTAATGGTTTTTACGGTTTTCGGGGGTTTTCAAGGTCTTTTGGGTTTTTAGGGATTTTTTGAGTTTTTTAGGGATTTAAAGGAGTTTTAGAGTTTTCTAACATTTTCAGGGGATTTAGGTTTTCATGATATTTTCAAAGTTTTAGTGCTTTTATGATTTCATGGATTTTTATGGGGTTTTTAGGATATTTATGTTTTTTTGGGTTTTTTGGGGTTTTTAGGGTTTTTCTCGGAATTTTTCGGTATTTTTGTGGTTTTTGTTGAATTTTTTAGGGTTTTTTTGGTTTTGAGAGATTTTTAATGTTTTTAGGGGTTTTAATGGATTTCAGAGTTTTTAGTGGGTTTTTAGGATTTTTATACATTTTTATGGGTTTTTATTTTTTTTATGGATTTTAATGATTTTTGGGGGTTTTCAAACTTTTTATGGTTTTTTATGTTTTCATGGATTTTTGGGCTTTTTAATATTTTTATGGATTTTAGTGTTTTGATGATTTTTTGGTATTTGGATGGTTTTTAGGGTTTTCATGTGGTTTAGGGTTTTTTCGGGGTTTTTAGGGTCTTTGGGGGGTTTTATAGATTTTAAGGGATTTTATAGTTTTTAGTAGGTTTATAGGATTTTGTAGGGTTTTAAGGTTTTTTTAGGGTTTTTATGGGTTTTATGGATTTAAGGTTTTTTAGGGGTTTTAGGGTTTTTTTGGAATTTTTTGATTTTTAGGGTTTTTATGGTTTTTAGGGATTTTGAGGGATTTTAGGGTATTTCTAGGAGTTTTAGGGTTTTAATGTTTTTCAGGGTTTTGGAGCCTTTTGGATTTTTATGGTTTTTTTGGATTTTTTAGTGATTTAAAGGTTTTTTAGAGTTTTTAACGTTTTAGGAGTTTTGTGGGTTTTTAGTGTTTTTGTGGTTTTTTGGGATTTTTATGGGTTTAGGGTTTTTTAAGGTTTTTAGGGGTTTTATGGTTTTTAGGTGGTTTGAGGTTTAGGTTTTCTTACATTTTTATGAATTTTATGGCCTTCTTTGGATTTTTATGGTTTTTTAAGTGTTTTATGGGTTTTAGGGATTTTGACGGTTTTGGGGCTTTTTAGGAGTTTTAGAGTTTTTAGGTTTTTTCAAGGTTTTTAGGGTCTTTTTTTGGTTTCTATGGTTTTTTGGGTTTTTTTAATATTTTTAAGGTTTTTAGATTTTTTAATGTTTTTAGGGGTTTTTTGAAATTTTTAGTGGGGTTTTAGGGGTTTTATGGGTTTCTGGGGGTGTTTAAAGTTTTAGGGTTTTTTACGGTTTTTAGGGGGGTTTCATGGTTTTTAGGGTTTTCTACATTTTCATGTCTTTTTAGGGCCATTTTTTAAGTTTTTTATATTTTTTAGTGCTTTTAGGGTTTTTTTGTGTTTTGTTGGGATTTTAAGGGTTTCTAGAGTTTTTAATGTTTTTAGGGGTTTGAAGGGTTTTTAGATTATTAAATGGTTTTTAGGGTATTTATGAGTTTTTAAGGTTTTAGAGGTTTTTAACGTTTTAGGGGTTTCTTAGTGTTTTTTTGATTTCTTACATTTTCATGGATTTTTAGGGTGTTTAGGGAATTTTAATGGTTTTTAGGATCTTTCAGGGGTTTTAGTGTTTTTAGTGATTTTCAGTGTTTTTAACGTCTTTTTACGGTATTCAGGTCTTTTTTATTTTTTGGGGGGTTTTAAGGTTTTTTAGATTTTTTAAAATATTTTTAGGTGTTTTAGGTGTTTTTAGAGTTTTTCATGATTTTTTAGGGTTTTATGGGTTTTTAAGGTTTGTAGGGGTTTTATGGTTTTCAGGGGTTTTTTAGGGTTTAAAAGGATTTACATGGTTTTTTGGGTTTTTATTTTTTTGGATAATTTTTAGAGGGTTTGAGGTTTTTAGGGTTTTTGTTGAGTTTTTTATGGTTATTAAGTTTTTTAGAGTTTTCTAATGTTTTTAGGGATTTTTAGGGTTTTTAGTGATTTTATGGGATTTTATGGGGTTTTAGGGTTTTTTCAAAGTCGTTATAGTTTCCAGTGATTTTCAGGGGTTTTAGGGTTTTTTTACATTTTGATGGATTTTATAGTTTTTAGGGTGTTTAGGGATTTTGATGGTTTCAGGGGATTTCAATGGATTTTAGGGTTTTTAGATTTTTTTTCAGGGTTTTTAGGGTCTTCTTGGGTTTTTAGGGTTTTTTGAGTTTTTTAGGGTTTATACTTTGTTTGAGTTTTTAACATTTCTATGGGTTTTAAGGGTTTTAGAGTTTTAGCGGTTTTTTAGGGTTTTATGGGGTTTTAGGTTTTTTAAAGCTTTTATGGGTTTTTATGGTTTTCCTTGGGTTTTCAGGGTTTTTAGGGTTGTTTATGTTTTCATGGATTTTAGTGGTTTTTTAATATTTTTATGGTTTTTTGGTTTTCTAGGGTTTTGAGGGTTTATGGGGGTTTACAGGTGTTTTAGGTTTTTTAGTGTTTTAGGGTTTTTAGAAAATTTTTGTCTTTTTAGGGTTTTTTTTGAGTTTTTTGAGCTTTTAGTGTTTTTAATGTTTTTAGGTGTTTAAAGAGGTTTTTAATTTTTTAGTGTTTTTTTATGGTTTTACGGGGTTTTAGAGTTTTTTTATGGTTTTTAGTGGTTTTTATGGTTTTCAGAGTTTTTATATGTTTTTTTGGACTTTTATGGGTTTTTTTGGGATTTTTATAGTTTTTGGGTTTTTAGGGTTATTAGGGATTTTGATTGTTTTAGGGGTTTTCAGGTGTTTTTATGGTTTTTAGGGTTTTTAGGTTTATAGGGTATTTTTTGGGTTTTACTGTTTCTTTTTTGTTTTTTAGGGTTTTTAAGGGTTTTGAGAGTTTTTTAACGTTTTAGGGGTTTAATGGGTTTTTATAGTTTTCAGTAGTTTTTAATATTTTTATTGGTTTTAGGGTTTTTATGGTGTTTAGGGGTTTTATGGTTTTCAGGGTTTTTCAAGGCTTTTAGGATTTTTTTATGTTTTCATGGATTTTTTGGGGTTTTTATTCTTATAAGGTTTTTAGGGTTTTAGATTTTTTAGATATTTTGAGGGTTCGTAGGGTTTTTATTGGTTTTTAGGGGATTACATGTTTTTAGGGTCTTTTTGGTTTTTAGGGTTTTTTTATTGTTTAGGGTTTTTAATGGATTTTAGAGTTTTTTTATATTTTTGTGGATTTTAACGGTTTTTAGATTTTTAGTGGGTTTATAGTGTTTTTATAGGTTTTTAGTGTTTTTAGGGTTTCTATGTGTTTTTATGGTTTTCAGGTTTTTAGGGTTTCTCACATTTTTATGTATTTTTAGGTGTTTTTTATGATTTTTATGGTATTTATGGTTTCTTAGGGTTTTTAGGGATTATGAGGGTGTTTATGGGTTTTAGGGTTTTTTTGGACTTTTTATGGGTTTTTAGTGTCTTTTTTGTTTTTTAACAGTTGTTTGAGTTTTTTAGAGTTTTAAGGTTTTTAACAGTTTTTTTACATTTTTATGGGTTTTAAAGGATTTTAGTAGGGTTTTAGGGTATATTTGGGGTTTTAGGGTTTTATGGGTTTTTTTGATATTTTAAGTGTTTTAAGGTTTTTTATAGTTTTTTTAACATTTTTTTGTGTTTAAAAGGTTTTTAGTGGGTTTTTTTGGTTTTTGAGTTTTTTAGGGCTTTAGGGGCTTTATGGTTTTTAGTGGTTTTTTAGGGTTTTTAGGCTTTTTTAGGTTTTCATTGATTTTTAGGGTTTTTTAAGGATTTTTATGTTTTTAGGGTTTTTAGGAATTTTGATTTTTTTAGGGGTTTTTAGGGTTTTTAATATTTTTGCTGTGTTTTTGGGTCTTTTGGATTTTTACTGTTTTTTAGGGTATTAAGATTTTTAATATTTTTTAGAGTTTTTTAACATTTTTAGAGGTTTAAATGGTATTAACAGTTTTTAGTGGGTTTTATGGTTTTCAGTCGTTTTTCAGGGTTTTAAGTTTTTTTGCATATTCATGGATTTTTAGGGGTTGTTTTAATATTTTTCTGTTTTTAGGGTTTTAGGGATTTTGAGGGGTTTAGGATCTTTTTGAGTTGTTAGGGTTTTTTTAGTTTTCTATGGTTTTTATGGTTTTTTAGAGTTTTTATCATTTTTTGGGATTTTAAGGAGTTTTAGAGTTTTTAGAGATTTTTAGAGTTTTTATGGGTTTTAGGGTTTCTAAGGTTTTTAGGGGGTTTTATTGTTTTTAGGGTTTTTCTAGGTTTTTTTACATTTTCATGGATTTTCATGTGTTTTTTATGTTTTTTTGGGTTTTAGGTTTTTTTAGGATTTTTAGGGATTTTGGGGGGTTTTGTGTTTTTTAGTTATTTTTATGGGTTTTTGGGATTTTGAGGGGTTTTAGGGTCTTTTTAGGTTTTTAAGGTTTTTATGAGTTGTTAGGTGTTTTAAGGGTTTTTAGAGGTTTTTGATGTCTTTAGTTGTTTAATGGGTTTTTAGAGTTTATAGTGGTTTTTTAGGGTGGTTATGGGTTTTCAAGATTTTTTTGGGTTTGAGTGGGTTTTTATGGTTTTTAAGCATTTTTTAGTGATTTTAGGGATTTCTACGTTTTCAGGGATTTTTAGGTGTTTTTTAGGAATTTTATGGTTTTTAGGGGTTTTAGGGTTTTAGGGATTTTGAGGGTTGTTGGTGGGTTTTAGGGGGTTTTATGGATTTTTATGGTACTTAGTTTCTTTTGTGTTTTTAGGGATTTTTTTGACTTTTTTTTAGGGTTTTTGAGGTTTTTTATAGTTTTTAACATTTTTAGGGGTTTCAAGGATTTTTATAGTTTTTGTAGTTTTTAGGTATTTTTTGGATTTTAGGGTTTTTTACAATTTTAGCGGTTTTTAAGGTCTGTAGGGGGTTTTCATGGTTTTTTATGTTTTCATCAAATTTTAGGGGGGTTTTAGGATTTTATGGTTTTTAGGTGTTTTCTTAGGATTTTTAGGGTTCTCTATGTTTTCATAGATTTTTTGGATTTTTATGGGTTTTCAGGTGTTTTAAGGTCTTAGGGATTTTTTTTGGGGGGGGGGGGTTAAGGGTTTTCTTGTGTTTTTTAGGGTTTTAATGGTTTTTATGTTTTTTTTGGTTTTTAGGGGTTTTTTTTGGATTTTTGTGGACTTTAGGTATTTTTAGGGATTTTGATGGTTTTTAGGATTTTTTAGGGGGTTTTAGGGTTTTTCATTGGTTTTAGGGTTTATTTGGGTTTTTAGTGTTTTTTTTGAGTTTTTAGACATTTTTGTGGGTTTTAGGGTTTTTAGGTTTTTAGTAGTTTTTATGGTTTTTAAGGGGGTTTAGTGTTTTTTTATGTTTTCATGGGTTTTAGGGATTTTTGGGATTTTTATGGTTTTTGGGGTTTTAGGGTTTTTTAGGGATTTTTGGGGTTTTTAGGGGTTTTCAAGGGTTTTAGGATCTTTGGGGGGGTTTTACGGTTTTTTTTCCAGTTTTTTAGGTTTTCTAAGGTTTTTTAGTGTTTTGAACATTTTTAGGGTCTTAAATGTTTTTAGATACTTTTGTGTGTTTTTGTGTTTTTATGGATTTTTATGATATTTATGCTTTTTAAGAGTTTTATGATTTTTAGGAGTTTTTTAGGGTTTTTAGGGTTTTTTACGTTTTCATGGATTTTTAAGGGTTTTTTAGGATTTTTATATTTTTTGGGATTTGGGGGATTTGGGGGATTTTGAAGGTTTCTTGGTGTTGTTAGGGAGTTTTAGTGTTTTGGTAATTTCAGTGGTTTTAGGATCTTTTTTGATTTTTATGGTTTCTTTCACGTTTTTTTTGGGTTTGTAAGGTGTTTTAGAGTTTCCTTAACATTTTTAGGGGTTTTAATGGTTTTAGAGTTGTTAGCGATTTTAGGGTTTTTATGGGTTTTACGGTTTTAGGGTTTTTTATGGTTTTCAAGGGTTTTTTTTGGGTTTTTTAGGTTTTTATGGATTCTTAGTGGTTTTTAGGAATTTTATGGTTTTAATGGTTTTTATGCTTTTTAGGGATTTTTTAGGGGTTTTTTGTTTTTTGGGGGTTTTAGGGGTTTTCAGGTTTTTTAAGTGTTTTTTGGGATTTTAGGGTATTTTTTAGTATTTTGGGTTTTTATGGTTTTTTGTATTTTTTAATGTTTTATGGATTTTAAGGGTTTTTATTGTTTTTGTTGGTTTTTAGGGTTTTTATGGGGTTTTAATGGTATTTAAGGGCTTTAGGGGTTTTTATGGTTTCATGGGGTTTTTAGGGTTTTAGGCATTTTTATGTTTTCATGAATTTTTAGGGGGTTTGTGGGGGTTTTGAGGGGTTTTAGGGGTTTTAGGGGTTTTTAGGTCTTTAGGGGTATTAAGGGTTTTATGGTCTTTTCAGTTTTTAGGGTTTTTTATTTTTTGGGGATTTTAATGTTTTTGACAGTTTTTAACATTTTTAGGGGTTGTAAGGGTATTTACAGTTTTTGTGGTTTCTAGGGGTTTTATGGTTTTTATAGTTTTTTAAGGTTTTAAAGGTAATTTATGTCTTTAAGGGGGTTTTTATAATATTTAGGGTTTTTTTACATTTTGATGGATTGTTAAAGGTTTTTAGATTTTTATGGTTTTCAGGGTTTTTTTTGGGGTTTTTAGAATTTTGGGGGCTTTTACTGTTATTCGTAGGTTTTTAAGGTTTTTTAGGGTTTTAGGGTCTTTTGGGGTTTTCATATTATTTTTTGTTTTTTAGGTTTTTGAAGTGTTTTTAGAGTTTTTAAAAGTTTTTAGTGGTTTTAAGGGTTATTACAATTTTTAGTTATTTTTAGGGTTATTATGGGGCTTTATGGGCTTTTTAGGTCAAAGAAAGGCTCGGGTCCAGGCTATTCCTGGCACCCCCATAATTTTTTAAAAGAAGAGACACAGAACTTTTGGGGCTTTTTAGGGTTTTAGGAGTTTTTAGATTTTCATGGATTTTATTAGTTTTTTAGGATTTTTATGATTTTTGGGGGGGTTTAGGTATTTTAGGGAATTTGAGTGTTTTGAGGGTTTTTTAGAGGTTTTTAGGTTGTTAGACATTTTTAGGGTATTTCGGGTTTTGGGGTTTTTAGGGGTTTTTTGAGTTTTTTAGGGTTTAAAGGTTTTTAGAGTTTTTAACCTTTTTAGGGGTAATAGGTGTTTTTTATTTGTTTAGTGGTTTTTTATAGTTTTTAGGGTTTAAAGGCTTTTAGAGGTCTTGATGGTTTTCATGGGGTTTTGGGGGGGGGGGGGTTTATGTTTTTATGGATTTTTAGGGTTTTAAAAAAAATATATAGTTTTTATGGTTTTTTAGGGATTTTGTTGGTTTTAAGGGGTTTTCAAGGGTTTTAGAGTTTTTAGGGTTTTTTGGGTTTAAGGGGTTTTAAGGGTTTTTATATATTTTAGTAATTTTTTGGGGTTTTATGAGTTTTAGGTTTTTTTAAAGGTGTTTAAGGGTTTTTATTGTTTTCATGGGGTTTTCTCGATTTTCAGAGTCTTTTATGTTTTCAGGTATTTTTTGGGGTTTATTAGGTTTTTTATGGTTTTAGGGTCTTTTAGGGTTTTTTGGGATTTGGGGGGAGGGGTTATGGGTTTTTAGTGTTTTTCAGGGTTTTTAGGGTCCTTTGGGGTTTTTAGGGTTTTTTTGAGTTGATTAGGGTTTTTAAAGTTTTTAGTGTTTTAAAACATTTTTATAGGTTTTAAGGTTTTTTAGAGATTTTAGTTGGTTTTAAGGTTTTTATGGATTTTTAGGATTTTTAATGGTTTTTAGGGGGTTATGGTTTTTAGGGGTTTGGGGTTTTTTACATTTTCATGCATTTTTAGGGGTTTTAGGATTTTTATGGTTTTTAGCAGTTTTAGGGATTTTGAGGGGTTTTAGGGGTTTTCAAGGGATTTTAGGGGGTTTTTAGGTTTTCAGGGTTTTTTTTTGGGGTTTTAGGGATTTTTTGAGTTGTTTATAATTTTTAATGTTTTTAGGAGATTTAAGTGTTTTTAGAGTTTTAAGTGGTTTAATGATTTTTATTGGATTATCATATTTTTATGGTTTTTAGCAGTTTTATGGTTTTCATTGGTTATTTAGTGTTTTTAGGGTTCTTTACATTTTTATGGATTTTTAAAGGTGTATTATGATTTTTACGGTTTTTATTGTTTTTACCGTTTTTTGGGTTTTTTGGGATTTCGTGGGTTTTAGGGGGTTTTTAGGGTTTTTAGGGTTTTTAAGTTTTTTTAGGGTCTTTTAGGTTTTTAGGGGGGGTTTTTTGAGCTTTTTAGGGTCTTTAAGGTTTCTTAGGGGTTTAAAGGTTTTTAGAGATTTTTAATGTTTTTACGAGTTTTAAGGGTTTTGAGTGTTTTTAGTGGTTTTGAGTTTTTATGCATTTTTGGGGTTTTAATGTTTTAGGGGGTTTTATGGGTTTTAGGTTTTTTAAGGGTTTTATGGTTTTTTTCTGTTTTCATGAATTTTAGGAGTTTTTTAGGATTTTTATGGTTTTTAAGGTTTTTGGGATTTAAGGTATTTTCAGGGGTGTCTAGTGTTTTTTGGGCTTTTGGGGGTTTTAAAGTATTTCTAGGTTTTTTGGATTTTTTTGATTTTTTTAAGGTTTTAAGGGTTTTTAGAGTTTTTTCTGGTTATAGGGTTTTATGGGTTTTTTGGAATTTTTAGGGTTTTTAGGGTCTTTTGGGTTTTAAGGTTTTTAGATTTTTTAGTGTTTTAATGTTCTTTAGAGTTCTTTAGTGATTTTAACATTTCTAAGGGTATTTACAGTTTTTCTTGGTGTTTTATTGTTTTTATGGGCTTTTTGGGGTTTTTAAAATTTTTAGGGTTTTTATGGTTTTTAGGGGGGTTTGATGGGTTTTTAGGGTTTTTTAAGTTTTCATTGATTTTGGGGGTTTATTATGTTTTTTATCGGTTTTTAGGGTTTCTAGGTATTTTTAGGTGGTTTAAGGTTTTTCATGGATTTTTAGGGCTTTCATGGTTTTCAGGGATTTTAGGGTCTTCTGGGGTTTTAGAGTATTTTTGAGTTTTTTTCTTCTGTTTTTAAGGTTTTTTATATTTTTTCAACGTAGTTAGGGGTTTTATTGGTTTTTAGAGTTTCTAATGGGTTTTGAAGGATTTTATGGGTTTTTGGGTTCTTTATGGTTTTGGGGGATTTTTTGGTTGTTAGGGGATTTTTTGGGTTATTAGGGTATTTTATGTTTTCAAGGATTTTTAGGGGTTTTTTAGGTTTTTTATGGTTTTAGGGGTTTTGCGGTTTTTAGGGATTTTGAGGGGTTTTAGGGGTTTTCAAGAGTTTTTAGATGTTTGGGGTTTTTAATGTATTATTTTCCCTTTGGAATTTTAGGAGTTTTTTAGTTTTTTTGGGGTTTTAAGGTTTTTTAGAGTTTTTATACTTTTTAGGGGTATTATGGGTTTTTAGTTTTTTAGTGGGTTTTTAAGGTTTTTATGGGTTTTTTTGGATTTTATGGTTTTTGGGGTTTTAAAGGTTTTTAGGGTTTTCACGTTTTTATGGGTTTTTAGGGGGTTTTAGTTTTTTTTAGTTATTTTAGGTTTTTAGGGTTATTAGGAATTTTTATGGTTTTTAGGGGTTTTTAGGGGGGTTTAGGGTTTTTAGTGTTTTAGTGGTTTTAGGGTCTTTTTGGGTTTTAGGGTTTTTTTAGTTTTTTGGGGTTTTAAGGTGTTTTAGAGTTTTTTTTATCATTTTTAGGGATTTTATTGGATTTTAGAATTTTTAGTGTCTTTTTATTGTTATTACGGGGTTTAGGTTTTTTTACAGTTTTTAGGGGTTTTGTGGTTTTCAGAGTTTTTCAGTATTTTTTAAGTTTTTTATGTTTTCATTGATTTTTAGAGGGGTTTTAGGATTTATATGGTTTTTAGGGGTTTTTTAGGATTTTTAGGGACTTAACGGTTTTTAGGTTTTTTCAGGAGTTCTTAGGCTTTTTGGGGGTTTTCAGGCTTTTTAGGGTCTTTTGATTATTATTTTTGCGTTTTAGGGTTTTTTTAGAGTTTTTAAACATTTTTAGGTATTTTAACGGTTTTTAGAGTTTTTAGTGGTTTTTAGAGTTTTTTTCTAGATTTTAGGGATTTTTAAGGTTTTAGGGGTCTTTATGGTCTTTGGGGGTATTTTAGGGTTCTTAGGGTTTTTACCTTTTTCTGGAATCAAAGGGGGGTTTTAGGATTTTTATTGTTTTTAGATATTTGGATATTTTTTTGTGTTCGAGTATTTTTAGGGTTTTTAGAGATTTTCAGGTTTTTGGGGTCTTTTTTATTGAAAATTACTTTTTTATTAAGATAGTATCCCTTTTAAGGGGGAAGGGGGAACCCAAACGACTTCAAAGACATAAACATTCAAGCCCCACAATCCAATATCTAAAGATAAAAAACAAACCAATTCAAATCAGCAAAGAAGGTACCCTCCCAGCAACAAAAACATCACGACGAGCTTCCAACTTCACATCATTGCTCGGATAGCAGTCTCATACACGAATTCACATGCATGGTACCGATGGAAAATATCATGCCCTCTCGATCAACCAATTCTGGATAGCCATGATCTGCAAAAGATCCCTTCTCTAAACCTCTTCTGAAGCGGTCCTTGAGTAGAACCAGATGCATTGACCCATAGATCGCGAACTGAAGTGCCACAAAACAGACATACCAGCAATTCCACAGATTCAAAAATTAAACTAAAAGAAAATCATACCAAGATTTTTCATAAACCATCCAACATGATGCAAATTCTCTATAGTAAAACCCTCACAACAATAAATGTTCTCCACCACTGAGATTCCCACACAGGTCTCCACACATCACCCCGAGCCATTGATCAGAATAGCACCAACTAAATAACAAAATCAATGCCAAAATACCCAAATAATCGAAGTCAGAATCACGTCAAAGGACTCCCTAAGAGATCTCTCCATGAGTCGACATCCTGTCACCGCCTTCAGATCCACACGCACATAGAGATCACAACAATCCATCCATCACACCCAAATCCGACGCTGAAAAAGGTGACATCCCTATATCCACTGATGAAAGGGGCACGACCTGGACACTACACCACTGCCAAAGAAATCCCTAGCTAGATCAACGGCTAGGGTGAGAAATAGGTCGGCAATGTGAATCGTTGAGGAATGCCCCACAAGTCGTCTCCACAAACATGGATCTAAACACCACGAACAAGCCCATAGTATCGATGAGAAAGGAGTTGTCGTCATCCCCGGATAGAGAAGAGAGATGGTGAAAGGGGGAGAGCCAAGAGAGGTGGATCCCCTTATGAGCACATATGAAATTCCTACTCTTGGGGGTCTTTTTGGATATTAGGGTTTTTTTTCAAAAAAAATTATCTTTTTATAGTTTTTAGCATTTTTAGGGGTTTTAAGGACTTTCATTGATTTTAGTGGGTTTTTAGTGTTTTTATGGGTATTTAGGTTTTTTAAGGTTTTTAGGGGGGTTTTCAAGGTTTTTACGTTTTCATGAATTTTAAGAGTTTTTTATGATTTTTATTGTTTTTAGGGTTTTCAAGGGGTTTAGTGTTTTTAGGGTTTTAGGGTCTTTTTTGGGTTTTAGGTGTTTGTTTTTCAGTTTTTAGGGGTTTATGGATTTTTAGAGTTTTTTTTAACATTTTAGGGGTTTTAAGGGATTTTAGAGTTTTTAGTGGGGTTTTAGGGATTTTATGGGTATTTAGGTTTATTTAAGGTTTTAGGTTTTTTTTAGTTTTCAGTATTTTTGTAGGGTTTTTTACGATGTCATGGATTTTTAGGGGTTTTCTTGGAATTTTATGGTTTTTATGGTTTTTTAGTGTTTTAGGGATTTCGAGGGATTTTAGTGTTTTTCGGGGTTTTCAGGGTTTTTAGGGGTTTTGAAGGTTTTAGGGTCCTTCTAGGGGCTTAGATTTTTTTTTGAGTTTTTAGTATTTTTAAAGTTTTTTAGAGTTTTTAACTTTTTTAGTTGTTTAAGGTTTTTTGGAGTTTTTAGTGGTTTTTAGGGGTTTTATGTGTTTTAGGGGTTTTAAAGTTTTTTATGTGTGTTTGTGGTTTTTAGGGTGTTTTCTAGGTTTTTAGTGTTTTTTATGTTTTCATGGATTTTTAGGGGTTTTTAGGAATTTTTTGGGCTTTTAGGGTTTTTTAGGGTTTTTAGAAATTTTGAGGGTTTTTAGGGTTTCTCATGGGTTTTTAGGGTTTTAAGGCTCTTTTTTGGTTTTTAGTGTTTTTTTGGGGTTTTAATGTTTTTAGAGTTTTTTAACAATTTTAATGGTTTTAATGGTTTTTAGAGATTTTAGTGGTTTTTGGGAGTTTTATGGGGGTTTAGGATTTTTAAAGGTTTTTATGCTTTTTAGCGGTTTACAGGGTTTTAATTTTTTCTTGTATTTTGAGGATTTATAGGGTTTTCCAACTGTTTTTGGGTTTTTTGGGGTCTTTTGGGTTTTAGGGCAAGGAAGATGCAAGGGTCCGGCTATCCCCCCCCCCCCAATTTATTAGCATTTTTAAGGTTTGTGGATTTTTTTAACGTTTTTCAGGGTTTTAAGTGTCTTTAGAGTTTTTGGTGGATTTTAGGGGTTTGGGGGGTTTTATGTTTGTTAGGGGTTTTTTGGTTTTTAGGGTATTTTTATTGTTTAGGGTTTTTTAGGATTTTTAGGGTCTTTTGGTTTTTTAGTGTTTTAAATGTTTTTATAGTTTTTATGGTTTTAAGGGGTTTTAGGGTTTTTAGAGTTTTAAGTGGTTTTTAGGGTTTTTAGGAGCTTTTAGGAGTTTTTTAGAGTTTTTAAGGCTTTTAGTTGGTTTTTAGGGTTTTTAGGGATTTTACATTTTCATGGATTTTAGGGGATTTTAGGATTTTCATTATTTTTAGGATGTTTTAATGTTTTTAGGGGTTTTCCATGTTTTTAGGATTTTTTAGGGTTTTAGGGTCTTTTGGGGTTTTAGGGTCTTTTAGTTTTTTAGGGTTTTTATGTTTTTTTAGAGTTTTTTCAACATTTTAGGGGTATTTTCGGATTTTAGAGTTTTTAGTGGTTTTTTAGGTTTTTATGGAATTTATAAATTTTATGTTTTTAGGGGTATTTATGGTTTTCATAGGTTTTTCAGGGTTTTTAGGGTTTTTTACATATTCGTGGATTTTTTTGGGGTTTTTTAGAGTTATTATATTTTTTAGGATTTTTAGGGTCTTTTGGGGTTTTAGGGTTGTTAGGGTTTTTAAGGGGCTTTATGGGTTTTAAGGTTTTTTAGGGTTTTTAGGGTCTTTTTTCACTTTTAAGGTTTTTTTTTGAGTTTTTAGTGTTTTTATGTTTTTTGATAGTTTTTAACATTTTAAGGGTTTTATAGTTTTTAATGGTTTTTAGGGTTTTTATGGTGTTTTAGGGTTTTTTAGGTTTTTTAGGGGTTTTATGGATTTCATGGGGTTTTTAGTGTTTTAGGGTTTTTTACGTTTGCTTGTATTTTTAGAGGTTTTTTTAATTTTTAGGTTTTTTAGGAACTTTAAAGTTTAATAGGGTTGTTTCATAGTTCCTTGAAATGTGTGTTCTAGATTTAAGAATCATTGTTTCTAGGCGGTTTCTACAGTTTTAGGGGATTTTAGGGATTTTATGTTTTTTGGGGGTTTATGGTTTTTAGGGTTTTGAAGGGATTTTACGTTTTCTTGGGTTTTCAGGGGGTTTTATGATTTTTCTGATTTTTTGGGTTTTTAATATTTCTAGGGATTTTGAGGATTTTCATGGGGTTTAGGGGTTTTCTAGGTCATTTAGGGATTTTTATTGTTTTTAGAGGTTTTTAGGTTTTTTTAGGGGTTTGAGGTTTTTATAGTCTTTTGGGGTTTTACGGTTTTATTGAGTTTGCAGGGTTTTTTAGGTTTTTTATGGTTTTTAATATTTTTATAGGTTTTTAGTTTTTTTTAAATTTTAATTGTTTTTATGGTTTTTATAGGTTTTTATGGTTTTTATAGGTTTTTATGTTTTTTACGTGTTTTTATTGTTTTCTATGGGTTTTCAGGGTTTTTTATGTTTTTATTGATTTTTATGGGTTTTTTAGGGTTTTTACTTCTTTTAGGGTTTTTAGCGGTTTTAGGGATTTTGAGGGGTTTATGGGTTTTTCCAATGGTTTAAGGGTTTTTAGTGGTTTTCAGGGGTTTTTAGGGTCTTTTGGGGTTTTAGTTCTTTTTTTTAGTTTTTAAGGTTTTTAAGGTTTTTTAGAGTTTTTTAAATTTTTACGGGTTTTAGGTTTTTTATAGTTACTGGTGTGGTTTTAGAGGTTTTAAGGTTAAGGGGTTTTAGGGGTTTTTTGTTTTCATGGATTTTTATGGGTTTTTTAGAATATTATGGTATTTAGGATGTTTTCGGGTTTTTGGTAATTTTGATGGTTTTTATGGTTTTTGAATTTTTTTAGGGATTTTAGGGTTTTTTTGGGGGATTTTAGGTTTTTTTCGGGGGGTTTTAGGGTTTCTAATGTTTTTAGAGTTTTTTTATCATTTTTATTGGTTTTAAGGATTTTTATTTTTTTTGGTTTTTAGGGGTTTTATGGGTTTTATGATTTTGTAAGGTTTTAGGGGTTTTTTATGGTTTTTATGGGGTTTTAGGGTTTTTTATGTTTTTTGGGAATTTTAGCGTTTTTAATATTTTTATGTTTTTTAGGTTTTAAAGGGGTTTGAGGGATTTTGGGGGGGTTTTAACGTTTTTCAATGGATTTTAGAGGTTTTAGTGGTGTTTAGGGTTTTTTTTGGGTCTTTTGGGGTTTTTAGGATTTTTTTAATTTTTTACTGTTCTTAAGTATTTTAGAGTTTTTTAATGTTCTTAGGGGTTTTATGGATTTTTATAGTTTTTAGTGGGTTTTTAGGGTTTTTTATGGGTTTTAAGTTTTTTATGGGTTTTAAGTGGTTTTATAGTTTTTAATAGTTTTTAGTGTTTTTTGGGTTATTTACATTTCTTGTATTTTTATGGGTTTTGATGATTTTTTATGGTTTTAAGGTATTTTTAGATTTTTTTCAATATTTTTGTGTTTTTTTGGGTATTTCTAGGGTTTTTAGGGGTTTTCAAGGGTTTTAAGGTATATTTGGGTTTTTAGGGTTTTTTTAGTTTTTTTTGGGGTTTTTAAGGTTTTTAGAGTTTTTTAATGTCTTTAGGGATTTTAAGGGGTTTTAGAGTCTTTATAAGTTTTTAGTTTTTTTTATGTAGTTTTAGGGTTTTGAGTTTTTATGGGATTTTATTTATTTAGGTTTTTTAGGATTTTTACGTTTTCAAGGATTTTTAGGTGTTTTTAAGGATTTTTATGGTTTTTAGGGATTTTAGTGATTTTAGGGTTTTTAGGTTTTTAGGGGGTTTTAGGGTTTTTAGGGATTTTAAGGACTTTTTTGGGATTTAGAGTTTTTTGTGTTTTTTAGGTTTGTAAAGGTTTTTATAGTTTTTTAATATTTTAGGGGTTTAAAGGGTTTTAGAGTTTTTTTGGGTTTTATGGGGTTTTACAGTTTTTAAGACTTCTATGGGTTTGTATAGTTTTTTGTTATTTTTCAGGGTTTTTATAGTTTTTTATGTTTACATGGATTTTTATGGGTTTTTTAGTATTTTTATGGTTTTTATGTTTTTTATGGGTTTTGGGGATTTTGAGGGGTTTAAGGGGGTTTTGGGCCTTTTATGGTTTTGGGGGGTTTTGGGGGTTTTAGAGTTTTTTGAGTTTCTTTAGTGTTTTTAAGGTTTTTTTGAGTTTTTTAACATTTTTAGGTGTTTTAAGGGTTTTTAGAGTTTTTAGTGGTTTTAGGGTTTTTATGGGGTTTTAGGGATTTTTAAGGGTTTTAGGGGTTTTTTTGTTTTCAAGGGTTTTTAAGGTTTTTTATGTTTTAATGAATTTTAGGGGTTTCTTAGGATTTTTATAGTTTTTAGGGTTTTCTAGGTTTTTATGGATTTTAAGGGGTTTTCGGGGTGTATGGTTTTTAGGATTTTTCAGGGGTTTAGGGTCTTTTGGATTTTTAGGGTATTTTTTTTTATTTTTTAGGGGTTTTAAGGTTTTTCGATATTTTAACATTTTTAGGGTTTTAAAGTGTTTTTAGAGTTTTTAGTGTTTTTTAATGTTTTTAGGGGTTTTAGGGTTTTTATGTTTTTTAGGGGGGGGGGTTTATAGATTTTAGGGGTTTTTTAGGGTTTTACGGTTTTTTACGTTTTCTTGGATGTTTAGGGAGTTTTTAGGATTTTTATGATTTTTAATGTTTTTTTGGGTTTTTAGTGATTTTGTGGATTTTTATGTTTTTAGGTGTTTTTAGGGGTTTTCAAGGTTTTTATGGTCTTTTGGCTTCTTAGGGTTTTTTTTAGTTTTTTAGGGTTTTGAAGATTTTTAGAGATTTTTAACATTTATAGAGATTTAAAGGGTTTTTAGAGTTTTTATGGGGTTTTAGGGTTTTTAAGATTTTAGAGTTTTTATTGTTTTCCTAGGTTTTTCAATTTTTTTGGGGTTTTTAGGGATTTTTAGGGGTTTCTTGGTTTTTAGGGGGTTTAAGGTTTTATGGTTATTCAGGTTTTTTGGGTCTTTTGGGGGTTTTGGAGTTTTTTAGCGTTTTATGGTTTTTTAGGAGTTCATTAATGTTTTTAAGGGTTTTAAGGGATTTAGAAATTTTGTGTTTTTAGGTTTTTTATGGGTTTCTAGGGTTTTTATGGTTTTTTGGGCCTTTAATGGGTTTTAGGGGTTTTAAGGGGTTTTAGGGTTTTTTACATTTTCATGTATTTTTAGTTTTTTTAGGTTTTTCATGGTTTTTAGGGATTTTAATGGGTTTTAGGGTTTTTCTGGGGGGGATTGGCTTTTAGTATCTTTTAGGGTTTTAGGGTCCTTTCGAGTTTTAAGAAATTTTGAGTTTTTGAGGGTTTTTAAGCATTTTTAAACTTTGTTAATATTTATAAGGGTTTTAAAGTTTTTTAGAGTTTTAATGGGTTTTTAGGGTTTTTATGGGTTTTTAGGTTTTTATAAGGTTCTTAGGGTTTTTATGGTTTTTAGGGGTTTTAGGGTGTTTTAAGTTTTCAATGATTTTTAGGGATATTTTAGGATTTTTATGGTTTTTTCGGGTTTGTAAGGTTTTTAGGGATTTTTAAGATTTTTAGGGGTTCTAATAGGTTTTTGTTTTTTAGGGTTTTTAGGTTTTTAAGTCTTTAAGAGTTTTTAATGTTTTTAGGGGTTTAAAGGGTATTAATAGTTTTTAGTGGTTTCTTATGTTTTTATGGTATTTTAGTATTATTTAATGTTTTTATGGTTTTTAGGGTTTTTTTATTGTTTTCAAGGATTTTTAGTGGTTTTTAGGATTTTTATTATTTTAAGGGTTTTTCTATGGGTTTCACGGTTTTGAGGGTTTTTCAAGGTTTTTTTGTTTTTTGGGTTTTAGAGTTTTTTAGTTTATTAGGGTTTTTATGGTTTTCTAGATTGATTTTATGTTTTTGCAGTTTTTAGGGGTTTTTAGTGGCTTTAGGGTTTTTATGGGTTAATTGGGTTTTTAAAGGTTTTTAGGGGTTTTTATGGTTTTTAGAGGTTTTTAGGGTTTTTAGGGTTTTTTATGTTTTTAGGGATTTTTAGGATTTTTATGGTTTCTAGAGTTTTTAGTGTTTTTAGGAATTCTGATAATTTTTACGGGTTTTCAGGGGTTTTAGGTTTTTTTGCAGGGTTTTAGGGAAAGGAAGATGCGAGGGTCAGGCTATTCCCGGCCCCCCCAAATTTATTAGAAAGAAAAAAAGAGACACAACAGACAAGGGAGGGGAGGGGTCAAAAGACCCACACCAAAAAAACTCCTTAAAACCCACACAAAAAAGGAAAATAAAAAAAGAAAAAAAGAAAAACAAACCCAAACAGAGAACACAAAACAGCAAGTAGCAACCATCATCATCACCAGCATCAACCAGCATCCAGCGGCTCCCCCCCCCCAAAATCAGAGAACGAAGTAGGTCCATAAGGGTCCCCATCCGCGCCATATCCAGAGGCTGCATTTGTGTCTGCCGATTCCCATTCTGAGGATTCATATTGTTTAAGAAAAGGCTCGTAGTAATCCCTTATCCTTTGCTTCTCCTCAGCATGCATCACCTATAGAGCCTTATTTGCAGGGTTTTAGCGGTTTTTTGAGTTTTTTTGGGATTTTAAAGTTTTTTTGAGTTTTTAACGTTTTAAGGGGATTTAAGTGTTTTAAAAGTTTTTTGTGGTTTTTAGTGTTTATATGGGTTTTAGGGTTATTTGAGGTTTTTAGATGGTTTTATGGTTTTTAGGGGGATTTTAGGAGTTTTAGGGGTTTTTATGTGTACTGGGATTTTTAGGGGTTTTTTAGGATTTTTATGGATTTATGGATTTTTTGGGTTTTTAGGGGTTTTGGGGTTTTTTTGGTTTTTCACTATTTTTAAGGACTTTTTGGGTTTTTATTTTTTTGATTTTTTAGGGTTTTTATAGTTTTTAGAGTTTTGTAATGTTTTTAGGGGGTTTAAAGATTTTTATAGTTTTTAGTGGGTTTTAGGGTTTTTAAAAATTTCATGGAGTTAAGGGGTTCTAAGGATTTTTTGGGTTTTTAGGGTTTTTAGAGATTTTATGTATTTGTTAGGGGTTTTAGGGGGTTTTATAGTTTTTATGGTTTTATGGGGTTTTTAGGTTTTTAGGGTCTTTTGGGTTTTGGGGTTTTTTTGGGGTTTTTCTTTGTTTTTAGGGTTTTTACATTTTTTAGAGCTTTTTAACGTTTTTATGGGTTTTTATTGATTTCAAGGGGTTTTTAGGGGTTTTTACGCTCTCATGGATCTTTAGGAGTTTTTAGGTTTTTTTGGTTTTTAGGTTTTTTAGGGTTTTTAGGCATTTTGGGGGGTTTTAGTGTTTTTCTATGGATTTTAGGATTTTTACAGTTTTTCAGGGTATTTAGGGCCTTTTTTGATTTTAAGGGTTTTTTTGTGTTTTTAGGGTTATTAAGGTTTTTAACGCTTTTAATTGTTTTAATATTTTTTAGAATTTTTAGTGGGGTTTTAGGGGTTTTATGTGTTGATATGGACATTTATGGTTTTTAGGGATCTCTATGGTCTTCAGGCTTTTCAAGGTTTTTAGGGATTTTATGATTTCATAGATTTTTAAGTTTTTTACGATTTTTATGGTTTATTGGGTTTTAAAGGTTTTTTTTGATTGTGAGGGTTTTTTGGTGTATTTTAGGGTTTTGATATTTTTTAGTGTTTTTATGGATTTTTTGCGTCTTTCTGGGTTTTTAGGGTTTTTTTTTAGTTTTTTAGGGTTTTTAAGGGTTTTATAGTTTTTAATATTTTTGGGGGGTTTAATGGTTTTTAGAGTTTTTAGTGTCTTTATGGTTTTTAGGGGGTTTTATAGTTTTTAGGGGTTTATCAAGGATTTCAGAGGGTTTTATGTTTTCATGAAATTTTTCGGGTTTTCTAAGTTTTTTATGGTTTTTAGGTTTTTAAGGGTTTTTAGGGATGTTGAGGGTTTTCGGGGTTTTCAGTTGTTTTAGAGTTTTGAGGATTTTTTTAGGGGGGGGTTTGGTTGTTTTGGGTTTTTAGGGTATTTTGAGTTATTTAGGGGTTTTAAAGTTTTTTATATTTTTTTAACGTTTTTTGGGGTTTTTAGAGTCTTCACTTATTTTTGGGGTTGTTGTGGATATTTAAGATTTTTTTAAGGATTTTAGTAGTTTTTATGGATTTTAGGATATTTTTTTGTGTTTTTTGGGAGTTCAACTTTTTCATGGTTTTTAGGGGATTTTACTAATTTTATGCTTTTTCAAGTTTTTTGGGGTTTTAGTGATTTTTATGGCTTTTAGGGGTTTTTAGGATTTCTTAGCATTTTTAGGGTTTTCTAGATTTTTAGGGTCTTTTGGGTTTTGAGATTTGTTTTTGATTTTTTAGGTTTTTAAGGTTATTTATAGTTTTTTAATGTATTTAGGGGTTTAGAGGGGTTTAGAGTTTTTAGTGGGGTTTTAGGTTTTTATGGATTTTTAATGTTTTTAGGGGTTTTATGGTTTTCATGGTTTTTATGGGTTTATATGTTTTCATGGATTTTAGGGGTTTTTAAAGATTTTTAGAGTTTTTAGGGATTTTGAGGATTTTTAGGGGGTTTAGGGGTTTTTAGGTATTTTAGGGTTTTTAGGGTCTTTTGGGGTTTTATATGTTTTTTTGAGATTTTTAGGGTTTTAAAGGGGTTTTAGTGTTTTTTAGCATTTTTAGGGGTTTTAAGGGTTTTTACAATTTTTGTGCCTTTTAGGGTTTTATGGGTTTTTAGGGTTTTTTTTTGTTTTCAGGGATTTTTAGGGGTTTTTTAGTATTTTTATGGTTTTTTGGGGTTTTTAGGTGTTTTAGGGATTTTGAGAGTTTTATGTTTTTTAGGGGTTTTATGGGGTTTTAGTGTTTTAGTAGGTTTTTTAGGTTTTAAAGAGGTTCTCAAGGTTTTGGGGGTTTTTTATGTTTTCATGGATTTTTAAGGGATTTTTATGATTTTTAAAATTTTTGGAGTTTTTTAGATTTTTCGGGATTTTGAGGGGGTTTAGGGTTTCTCAAAGGGTTTTTAGATTTTTTTGGGGGTTTTAGGATTTTTAGGGTCTTTTAGACATTTAGGGTATTTTAGATTTTTATTATTTTAATGGTTTTTATAGTTTTTTAACATTTTTAATGGTTTATGGGATTTTAGAGTTTTTTGTTGTTTTTTATGGTTTTTATGGGTTTTTATTGATTTTAAGGTTTTTAGGGTTTTTTTCCCTTTTTAGGGGTTTTTCAAGGTTTTGAGACTTTTTTACGTTTTCATTGATTTTTTGTGTTTTCTAAGAATTTTATGGTTTTTAGGGTCTTTAGGGATTTTAAGTATTTTCAGGATTTTTAGTGTTTTTCAGGATTTGTTTTTGGATTTTTAGGGTTTTTCATGGGGTTTTTGGTATTTTTGGGTTTTTAGGGTTTTCTTGAGTTTTTTAGGATTTTTATGGTTTTTTAGAGTTTTTTAACATTGTTAGGGCATTAAGGTTTTTTATAGTTTTTAGTGGTTTTTAGGGTTTCTATGGGTTTTGAGGTTTTTAGGGGCATGTTTGGTTTTCTATGGTTTTTTTGGGGTTTTAGGGTTTATTTCATTTTCATGGATTTTTAGGGATTTTCTAAGATTTTTATGGTTTTTAGGGGTTTTTATTGATTTGAGGATTGGGGGGGGGGGGATTTGAGGTTTTCCAGGGTTTTGAGGTCTTTTTTTGTTTTTAAGGAAATTTTGGAGTTTTTAGAGGTTTAAACGTTTTCTGGAGTTTTTTTAACATTTTTAGGGGTTTTAATGGTTTATTATATTTTTAGTGGGTTTTTAGGTTTTTATGGGAATTTAGAGTTTTTTTATGGTTTTTAGGGGTTTTCGGTGTTTTTAGGTTTTTTAGGGTTTTTGATGTTTTCATGTATTTTTTGGGGTTTTATAATTTTCATGGATTTTATGGTTTTTTAGGTTTTAAGGATTTTTAGGCTTTTTAGGGGTTTAGGGTTTTTAGGGGTTTTTTGGGGTTTTCAGGGCTTTTAATGTCTTTTTAGGTTTTAGTGTTTTTTGGGTTTTTAGGGCTTTAGAGTTTTTTAGAGTTTTCTATTGTATTTCAAGTTTTTAAGGGGTTTTAGAGTTTTAGTGGTTTTTGGGTCTTTCAAGGGGTTTTTTAAGGTTTTTAAGGTTCTTTATGGTTTTTAGGGGTTTTTACGGTTTTTACGGTTTTTTACGTTTCCATGGATTTTTATGGGTTTTTAGGGAAAGGAAGGCGCATGGTTTATGGGTTTTTGGGGATTTTTATTGTTTTAAGGGGTTTTAGGGATTTTTTAGGATTTTTAGAGATTTCTAGGGTTTTTTAGGTTTTTAGGGGTTTTCTAGGTTTTTAAGGTCTTTTGGGTTTTTAGGGTTATTTTGAGTTTTTTTGGGTTTTAAGGTTTTTTAGAGTATTTTAACGTTTTAGAGGTATTAAATATTTTTAGAGTTTTTATTGGTTTTTTATAGGTTTCATGGGGTTTTATGGTTTTTTAAGGTTTTATGGTTTTTTAGGGTTTTTTGGGTTTTTTGTGTTTTCATGGATATTTATGGGTTTTTAGGATTTTTATGGTTTTTAGGGTTTTTAGTGTTTTGGTATATTTTGAGGGGTTTTTTGAGTTTTTAGGGATTTTAGGGTTTTTTAGGGTTTTAGGGTCTTTTGGGTTTTTAGGTTTTTTTTTGAGTTTTTAGGGTTTTAATGTATTTATAGTTTTTAACATTTTTAGGGGTTTTAATGGTTTTTTGAGATTTTCTTGTGTTTTAAGAGTTTTTATGGTGTTTTATTTTTTTCTAAGGTTTTTAGTTTTTTATTTTTTTAGGGTTTTTTTAGTGTTTTAGGGTTTTTTGTGTTTTCATGGATTGTTAGAGGTTTTTAGGATTTTTATACTTTATAGGGTTTTTAGGTTTTTTAGGGATTTTTCAAGGTTTTTAGGGTTTTCGGGGGTATTTAGAGGTTTTTAGGGTTTAGGGTCCTTTTAGATTTTTATTATTTTTTGAGTATTTAGGGTTTTTAAGTTTTTTTAAGTCTTTTAATCTTTTTAGGGTTTTAAGGGTTTTAGAGTTTTTATTGGGTTTTAGGGTTTTAGTGGGTTTGTAGGGGTTTTATGGGGGTTTTATGATTTTTAGGTGTTTTTCAGGGTTTTTTAAGGTTTTTTACATTTTCATGGATTTTTTAGGGTTTAATAGGATTTTATGGTTGTTAGGGTTTTTATGGTATTTTGGGATTTTGGGGGGTTTTATGTTTTTTTTCAGGGGATTTTAGGTCTTTTAGGGTTATTTAAGGCTTTAGGGTCTTTTGGGTTTCTAGGTGTTTTTTGAGTTTTTATTGGTTTTTTAATATTTTTTAGAGATTTTTAACCTTATTAGGGTTTTAAAGTGTTTTTAGTGTTTTTAGTGGATTTTTGGGATTTTATGAGTTTTTAGGGTTTTTAGGTTTTTAGGGGTTTTATGGTTTTTAGGGGTTTTATGGTTTTTAGGGGTTTTTTGGGGTTTTTTTACGTTTTCATCATTATTAGGGTTTTTTTTTATTTTTATGGTTCTTAGTTTTTTATATATTTTGAGGGTTTTTAGGGGTTTTCAAGGGTTTTAGGGATTTTATGATTTTCTAGGGTTATAGGGTGTTTTGGGGTTTTTAGGGTATTTTTAGTTTTTTAGGGGTTTTAAATTTTTTTAGAGTTTTTAATGTTTTCAATGGTTTTAAAGGTTTTTTGAGTTTTTAGTGGGTTTTTAGGGTTTCTATTAGTTTTTAAGGGTCTCAAGATTTTTACGGGGTTTTATTGCTTTTAATGGTTTTTAACATTTTCATAGATTTTTAAGGGTTTTATAAGATTTTTATTATTTTGGGTTTTTAGGTTTTTTTTTTGAATTTTTGACGATTTTTAAGGTTTTTCAGAGAGTTTTACATTTTTAGGGTATTTTAGGGTATTTTGGGTTTTAGGGTTTTTTGATTTATTTAGTCTTTTTATGGGGTTTTAGAGTTTTTTTAGGCGTTTTGGGGGTTTAAAGGTTTTTATAGTTTTTAGTGGTTTTTTAGGGTTTGTATGGTTTTAGGGTTTTTAATATTTTTAGGGGTTTTTATGGTTATTTGGGGGATTTCAGTGTTTTTTTGGTTTTTTAGGTTTTCATGGATTTTTAGGAGTTTTTTTAGGTTTTTTATGGTTTTTAGGGTTTTTTAGGGTTTTTAGGTATTTTAAGGTTTTTAGGATTTCTGAGGGATTTTTTTGGGTTTTAGGGTCTTTCATGGGTTTTAGTGTCTTTTTGGGTTTTTTTATTTTTTTTGGGTTTTTAAGTTTTTTAGAGTTTATAACATTTTTAGGGGTTTAAATGGATTTTAGAGTTTTTAGTGTTTTTATAGGGTATTTATGGGTTTTTAGGGTTTTCAGGGTTATTAAGGTTTTCTATGTTTTCATGGATTTTTAGGGGATAATAGGAATTGTATGATTTTTAGTCTTTTTAGGGTTTTTAGGTATTTTTAACAATTTAGTGTTTTCAGGGGTTTTAAGGTTTTTAAGGTTTTTAGGGTTTTTATGGGTTTTGGGGTTTTTAGGGTTTTTGTTGAGTTTTTAAGGTTTTTATCATTTTTTAGAGTTTTCAACATTGTTTGGGGTTTTAATGGGTTTTAGATTTTTTAGTGGTTTTAGGGTTTTGATTTTTTTGGGTTTTTTAAGGTTTTTATGCGTTTTATGGGTTTCAGGGGTTTTTCAGGGTTTTTAATTTTTCATAAGGTTTTAGAGGTGTTTTTGGATTTTAATGGTTTTTAGGGGGTGTTTGGGTTTCTATGTATTTTGATTGTTTTTGGGGTTTTTTTCATTTTCATGGATTTTTAGGGGATTTTTAGGATTTTTTTTTGTTTTTAGAGTTTTTCTAGGTCTTAGGGATTTTAAGGTTTTTTAGTGGGGTTTAGGGATTTAGGATCTTTTTGGGTTTTTAGAGTATTTAGTGTATTTTAACATTTTTAGGGATTTTAGATTTTTAGTGGGTTTTAGGGTTTTTTTGGTTTTTAATGGTTTTTAGGGGTTTTTAGGTTTTTTATTTTTTTAGTATTTTTTAGGGTTTTTAGGGATTTTTATGGTTTTCGAGTTTTTCATGGGTTTTTTGGGTTTTAGTTTTTACAGGGTCTTTTTGGGATTTTGGGGTTTTTTCAGTTTTTTATGGTTTTTAATGTTTTTAGAGTTTTTTAACATGTTTATGGGTTTCAAGGGTTTTTATAGTTTTAGTGTTTTTTAGGATTTCTATTGTTTTTTGGGTTTTTATGGTTTTTAGGTGTTTTATTGTTTTCAGGGGTTTTGCAAGGTTTTTAGGGTTTTTTATCTTTTCAATGATTTTTAGGGATTTTTGGGAATTTTTATGGTTTTTAAGGATTATAGGGTATTTAGAGATTTTGATGGGTTTTTTGGCCTTTTTAGGGTATTTTAGGGGGTTTAGTGTCATTTTGGGTTTTTAAGGTCTTTTTGGGTTTTTCTGAGTTTCTAAGGGGGTTTTTGGGTTTTTTGATTATTTTATCTTTTTAAAGGGTTTTAAGGGGTTTTAGAGTTTTTAGGGGTTTTTAGGATTTTTATGTGTTTTTGGGTTTTTTAAGGGTTTTTGGGGTTTTATGATTTTTAGGGGTTTTTCAGGAGGGGTTTAAGGATTTTAACTATTTTAATGGTTTTTATGGGTTTTTAGGTTTTTAAGGATTTAAGGGGTTTTTATGGTTTTCGGGGGTTTTAGGGTTTTTCATGTTTTCATGTATTTTTAGGGGTTTTTTAGGTTTTTTATTGTTTTTACGGTTGTTTCATATTTTATGGGTTTTAGGGTTTTTTCCTGGGTTTTTAGGGTTTTTAGGGGTTTTAGGGTTTTTTTTGTATTTTTGGGTTTTTATATTTTTTGTTGAGTTCTTAGAGTTTTTAAAGTTTTTTTGAGTTTTTTAATATTTTTATGGATTTAAAGAATTTTTAGAGTTTTTATTGGGTTTTTAGTTTTTTTTTATGTTTTTAGGGGGTTTTATGGTTTTTAGGGGGTGTTGACACTTTCTTCCATCACATCTATAAAAAAGTGACAAAGGGAAATGCCTTAGAAAAAAGAGGAGAAAATACATGGAAAATCTAAAGATTTTCAAAGGGTCAAATTTGAAATCACCCTAGTTGAGCCAAGTACCATCGGTGCACATCCACTTGCGCGCCACAATATTGGCACGCAACCCACTTGCGCAACCAAAATCCATTCACCCAGGGTCCTATTTTTTCCTATAAATAGACCCTTAGGGTCTTTATTTGAACGAAAAAATTTCCCTAAATTCCAATTTTTTCTCCAGTCGCCCTAGTGCTTCGTCCAAGTCTTCTAAAACCGTCAAGGTAGTTCTTTAGCACCTAGGGAAGAGGAATTAAAGGTAGATCATAGGACTTAAGTACCTTCTATGTTTAAAATCTATAAGACTTGAGCGCTTGAAGCGTACAACCTCCCTAAATCAGAAACACTTGTGAAACACCCATTACTACCAAAGGAACTTGAGCACCCCACTTTTGGGAATACCTATGAATACTCTTGAAGGCTTTAGTCAACTATCACCCAAGTTTTAACTTCCAGGTTGTTCATCACTTAAGTAAACATCAGGTCGCCCAGGCCTACCTGTGTACCTATACCTACTTAGGCTCCCCTTTTTGATTCACCTTATCCCTTTAGTCTATACAAGCCTTCCTCAAAGTCATTCATGGAAAGACTTCCTCTTCATTGGATCCCTTATCTGAAAGGGATAATGTTGAAACCTCCACCAAAACCTCATGACTTATCAAACCTTTGGGGAGGGAACATCAGTGTGTCTTCTATTTGGGATTGCATATCTATAGTCAGATATTTACCACATTTGTGTTCTAAGGGATTCAAGATCCTTGGGATAATTATAGGTTTGTATAACTACAGTCACATGGATATTTACCCTAGAGATAGTGTTGGGAAGTTCCCGGTCTTGGATTTTGATGATGGGACTCTATCCTCACTTTTTCGTCTCTAAGACCTAGAGCCTCCAGTTCCCAATAAGGAGAGTAAGGGTCACACTTTCTTTTTCATTCAACAAAGGAAAAATCTCCCTCTTCTCATGGGATCCACTTAGGACAGTCCTCCTGGAGTAATCCCCTATCCTTTCGGGCTAGATACAATTACCTTCAATTTCATTTCACATTGAAGGGTTCATTTCTCTACGCCCTCGCCCACCTTCACCACAGCTTCTTTCACCGTAGGTCTGCCGCTTTCATCAGCAAAAGAGAGTGTGTGTGGTTTGTTGAATCTTTCACATCCTCTTATTTATCACACCGAGTATGAATCACATGGTCTTAGATATTTGTGATGATCGCAACCTCCGAAAAATCCACCAATCATGAACTACGAGAACTTTGATTCCCACCGTAATGGGGATATGTAGGAAGCCTTCATCAGGGACCGAGCTCACTAGATATCCTCTTCATGAATCCATCCCTAATTTCCTTAATCTAGGAATCCTCATTTGAAGTAAACCCTGACCTATTTCTCTCAAAAAGGTCATACACCCCTGAGAGACTCATCGAACTACATGGGATTTGATTTACATCCAAGTGGGATATGTAGGAAGCCTCCTTGAGGTTGAAAACCAATACTCTGAATCAACCCTGTTCTCCTTGAGCCATATTCCCAACATTGTCTAATCCAACTTGAAAACTCATATCCTTTCTAGGTTCCTTGGGCTGGTTAGACATAAGTCTCCCACCAATATTTGACTAAGCACCTTCCGCTTAGATGTCCTTACCATATGACAATAAACTATACGGTTAGGTCATTATCACACGACCTTAAAAGGTATTATGTGTCCCTTTAAGTAGAACCGAAATGTGAGGGTTCTAATTACTTTAACAAGGATACATAGGTAGACCATTTATGGGTACTATACCAACATCAAAACAAACTTTCATATCCTTGGACAACAATAAATTCCAGAGTGCCCCATTGAGTGGATTAAAAACCAGTATTATCGTAACAACGGCTAAAAGAATCTCTAAATGGTATATAAGAGGATACCATTGATATATAACCTATAATACATATTCATATCTCCATTAATGAAGAACCTTGAATACATATGGATGATTCTAAATTTCAAACATGTTAATAATTGATTGCAAATTCCAAGGGAAACATATGTTATACTTGGTAAATTAATAAGGATTTATGAAAATATCTCAAATCTATACGAGAGTCCTAGAGTAGGCAATAATTCCCCCCAAAAGGGTGCGATGAGTTCAACCTCCCATCCTCTCGACCAATGTATGTTATTAAGTATCATAGGTCCAAACCTAACAAATGACTCTCTTTGGAAAGCATGTCCCTTTGGATAAAGAACCGTTGGATGTTTTCTATTCCATAAATAAATCCAATGGAAACTGCCTAGAAGTAGTTATTCTTAACAAGAACACACGTTCTGGGGGAGACGAAACCAGAAATGGTGAAACCGACATGAATCCTTAACCAAGTTGATAGTATTACCCATATATTAGCCCCCTATCAATTGATAAAGGAATTCCAGACAAAGGAATCAATCACGCATGTGTCCATCTAAAATACACTACTTTAATGAAATTAATTTGTTTTTATTTGTCAAATTTTCACAAAATTCCCTTCACTCCAAATGGTTTCCTTCATGTTTACACCTATGAATGCCCCGACTACTGCTCAAGATGGATCCTTGTCTGCTGGAAGAACTTCATCACCAACTCAACATCTTCAACATTAGGTCTCAAATGTATTGTTTCTTGAATACCATCAAAACAATATTATCCCAACCCTGGAGGTTACTCAACAGGCTCTCCAAGTTAACAACAACCCCAGTCGTCTAGTCAACGATAACCGATGGTCAAGAAGTAGATGGTGCCAAACACCGTCTTCAAATGTTTCGGGTATTATCCCTAGAACACAATAACCAGTCCCTCCCATACTATAGGGTGGTGGATCAGGAGGTCACTCATGGCCTCAACTTGAAGACATAAGGGTCCTTCTTGAGGGCTCCCACCAACAATTTCCACCAACAGAATCATGCAGCAGTGAACCCCCAACATGATGGGGGTGTTTCCTTAGGTTGTTCAGCCTAGGTCCCTCAAAACTGAGCACACAAGACGAACCATAAGGGAAAACATCTAGCTAATAGGGAGAAGGTTCTTAACTGTTCCCCCTCTGGAGAAGTCCATCAACCTAACTTGGTGGAAAATAACAAACTCGCACATACACCCGTCCTCCATAATTTCGATCAGACTTGTCTAGTGGCTCCCAACCAATCCTATTGTTTAAATCCAGTTGAGTACCATGATAAGGCACATAAACCTGCTTATAAATTATCATCTAGTTAGCATACTCATCTGGCTGCATTCAAAGAAGCCTGCCAATCAAATATGGTGACAACTTGTAAGCAGGAACATACACCTCATGCACTCACCAATACTTCCATTAGTCTCATATATCAACATTGAAATAATTCCATCAAACATGCTTAGAAGAAAATAGCCAACAGGCACATACACCTGCTAGCATCCATCAAGCCTGCCAATAGTCTAATTTGGTAACACCCAGAGAAGTCAGTCCGAAAGCTCCAATGAAAAACTTGGGGCAGACTCAACTCTCTTCCCCCACACATGATTACTGTTAGTATTCATTGACAGTAAAGGGAGTATAAGAGCAAGTACATACAACAACTCTAGATACAGAATGGACATATATTCCCGCTCTGTTCGCTAAGGTCACCAAACACAATTTAGCAATGGTGAAAGGGCAGACACAAATCCCTACCCATATTCTGGAAGCCTGCCAGAATATCATAACAGAAACTTCAGTAGCACCAGGGGAACATGCACATAATTCTATTCCCACACCTAGGATGACTCATTGACATTCCATCCTAGAGCATATAAATTACCTTTGTTTCATTATAGGAGGGTTATGGGGCATACTCCCCCATATCATACGGAAAACCAGATCAAGAACATACACCCTTTCCAATTGAAGATAATAAGCCTATTCTAATGACCACTCCAAGGTAGGAACATACATCTACCCATGATAACCACTTCTCCTAGCAAGTGGCACCAACTATGTGTAAAATAGAATCTAATAAAAAGTCTCTCTAAGGACAGTTAGAAAATAAAGAGTCAATCTATGATATAGATTTTATTAATGTCGGAGTTCTTGAAGCCCCCGTACATTTATCTGTTGCAACTCAAGATCCTATCCTCCCATTACCAAATTATGGGAGTAGTAGTAATTATGAAGTTTTTCATCGAACACTTCATCATGAATGCTGGATTCATGAAAATTCGGTCAATATAGGGAACATATCCTTGGATGAGAACCACAGAAACCCTCCGTGTGGCAAGAAGACTAAAGAGAAAGAGTATTTGTCCCTTACTGTAATCCACCATGGTGGTCGTACCCATGATGGAATTCACTGCTAAAGTTCTCTCTGCAGTAGTGTTTCTCATTGTCAAGATAATTCTACAATTGCAAATTTAGTGATGATAAATCCCTCTTATCTTGAGGAACTTTCCAACATAAGTCCAGTCATGTATGATTCCTTCTAATTAACCGGTGAAATACTTTCTCAACCTGAAGATAGCCCAAGGTGATGGTCATTCTCTAAACCTCCCTTGGGTTATTTTCCTTCGAATATGGAAAAGGAAAAAACAAATGATCCTATTATTTATGATAGAACAATTGATAAGTGTCCCCTCTAGTCGGACCAAGTTGAGAGACCTCTAGAAAAAGATAAGGAGGATATGTTAAATATGAAAAAACAACTAGATAAGGGTGAAATAACAGTCATGTTCTGGCCTTTGGAAACCTCTCAATGAAACATTCCCAAATTGATGGGAGAATATAGCATTCATGATATCCACCTCAACATGTGGAAGACTCTTTGTCATCTGAAAGACCAAGTATTACCATATGATGAATATCAAAGTCATGTTAAGGTAATAGAAGGGTTATAGTACCAAATATATTGGACATCTCTCTAGCTTTCCCAACATACAAAGGTCAAGAAGCAATAAGTATCTCTTCAATTTTCATGCCTTAATGCATTAAATAAGTTGCAACAATTGATTATGGAAACCCCATATGGTGTTCATATTATAGAATGGGGTGCACACAGATCATTTCATTTCACTACACTCCAAAATCAGAAAATCCCACCGAAAGTGGTTTCATGCAATGTTATTTCCCCAAACTAGATACAATAAAGAAATTATATTCATAATTAAAGAAATTCTCAGCAAGAACATGCCTCTATTGTCTTTCACCAAAGTTTGGCCCAAAGAGAGAAAGCTGTTGAGATACTTTTTCATCAAACATTTGAGAACATTAAGTAGTCCTCTCTATTAGAGGATGTCAACTAGATTACACAAATATTTGAAATAGAATAATTGTCTTTTGAAACAGGTGATTTAAGTGGTTTTTGGATAATGCACCCAGCCAATATTCAGACTAGAATTCATAAAATCAAAAGAGTAGTTGCGCTAATATCAGCCACAATAGTTTAGAAGTCACCCCAGCCTGTAGGGCTGGGGGATTTTTTAACTCAACCTTCAAATTAAATAAACAAAGTTATAAGGTTTGAAGAAGAAGAAAAAGAATATCCCCAACCTGTATGGTTGAGGTATTTTTCACATCTACAATCCCCTCCTCAATGGAAGTCATTTTTCTCCCAATTAGTGAAGAAGCCACATAGTGAACGCACAATTAAACTATCCAAAGATTCCCTTCAAGTTACTATCCATCAAACAGTTCCTGATAAATCATCATATAAGAGAAAAAAGTCTCATGGAGGGAACAAAAAGAAACGATCTTATAGAGATATTAATAAAATGTCGTCAATGCATTATACGTAGGATGAAGTTCTTATTCATAATATGGTACACACTGAAGAAAATGAATGAGGTGTGCATACCTAAAATAATAGGCTTACCCAGAATCTAGTTATTCCCTCAAGTAACCAACTCCTACCTCTTAGAAAGACATCTAACAAGGGGAAAGGTAATGTTCAGATCATGTCTCACTTCTCCACTAGAGAAGGTCAATATTTTTCGCTTGAAGAAAGGTTTTCCCAACAAGAGGAGGAGATGAAGAAGTTGAAAAGACTAAATGTAGAGTTACTCCAAAAAAAATTCCTTCCAAACATGCTCCACAAGTAGATCTTAAACTTCCACATCCTATAGGAACTCCTCAGTAAATAGGGTTTATTAAAACTACAAATGTGGATAATGAATTCCCTCTTTTGGGTACACTGCCAGAACAGGATCAAACACATCCTAACTGGCATGTCCCCATGGGTTATCCTAGATAAATACAAGTAGAACCACCACCAGGGGTTTTTCTAGTAGTCGTGTCAGTTCAAGCTCCAGTTGTTGTACCTATAAAAGTCCCAACTCATCTAGATATTCCAAAAATTCTTATGAATACAATTGAGGCATTAACAACTCGATTGAAAGATATGGAATAATGGCATGCACCAGTACAACCAAAAAAATAAGGCTTACCTTGAATAGGTAGACATGATCCCTCCCCCACTAAACATTTTTAATCTTTAATGGTTTGGGAGATCCAGAGTAACACTTAACATATTTTTTTCTCATTGTGATCTCATGATGGGGACCCATCATCAACAATAAGTAGTAAAGCTCATATGCTTTGTGAAATCATTATAGGGGACAATATTTGTCTAGTATACCAGTTTGCAGTATTGATCAATTACTGGATGGGAAGACCTCCATCAAAAATTAATTCTCTAATTCAACTCAACACTGCCGAAGACAAAAAAAATTGATCTTAAAAATTGAAAAAAATGGAGAATGAAAGAGTTTAATATTTCATTGATCAATGGAAAGTATTAACATATTCCTTAAATCTACCACTCCCTCAAGAAGAGTTGCTTCCAATCTGTGTAGAAAATCTGCATGATGAGTTACACACACCACTAATCCCTGTGAAATACACAGGAGGGTTTTGAGACATTGCTTCAATCACCCAACAAGTGGATGATTCCATTGTGGAAACCAAAGATAAATCTCATGTAATCCCATCAAATCTGCTAAGGAGAACAGGAAATTCAGAGGTTGTTATAGTCACAATCAATCAAGCACCTGTACCTTCTTCTACTTCAATACCTTTATAATACCAAAGGGCTCTACCTTGCAAGCATTAACAGTAATGACCACCTCGTCAAGATGATTAAATAGATCAAATGAGGAGACAATTTTAGAAGTTAAATAACAAATTTTATTAATTTTTTAATGAACAGGTTCCCGATTACTTCATTTCTACTTTAGAAAACAATTTATTTCAATTGTCAAGGCTAAAGAAACCGAATAAAGAAGAAGATGAAGATTTCTCAAATTATTACCCCTTTCATCAAAGGTTGGGGTA
Organism: Viscum album; assembly: GCA_963277665.1. Classification (NCBI taxonomy): domain Eukaryota; kingdom Viridiplantae; phylum Streptophyta; class Magnoliopsida; order Santalales; family Viscaceae; genus Viscum; species Viscum album. The sequence goes on from OY728137.1 coordinate 551,062,552, forward strand.
TCCCATTTAGGATTGTTTTGTTTTCAAAGACCTCCTACAAAAAATGGTAAACTCTGGACAAATGAAACTAAAAAATTCATCAGCCCAAGTAGCATGTGTTACTGCTATCAATCCAGAGGAATAAGGTGGATGGAAAGAAGTCAAAAGAAAAAATGAAAAGAAGTATGATGATTGGATGGTCAAGAAAATGATCAACAAAACTCATGAAATTCTTGGAACATAGTTGAAACAATGAATTGTGATTCCTTCAACTTCTGTTATAGCAAATCTATCTTCATCAAAATATTATTCCTCCAAAGGTTAATTCTCAAAGAAGTGACTTGATTAGAAAGATAAGGAGTAGCCAAAAGAAGAGGAGATCATGTCAAGGTGAAAGTTGTCCTTGAATTTGGCATATTTCATTCCATCTATCTCTAAATCACGGGAACCACCCCACCAAATAGCACAACAAGAACTGACCTATCAAGTAGAATCTTCACCATATAGGAATTGATCTTCGATTTCGTTAACGTTATCCACTTAACATACCCCTATGAAAATGATGATTCTGGTTATGATAAACCTGAATTCATTGTACCTTATTGGGGAAATATAAGAATAATTCAAGGTCGAGGATTCAAGGGAATATGTAGATATGCTAAAAACAACTAATTTAACTATACCCCTTCTTGGACCGTTTATGGAGCAGAAACTTGTGGGAGAGCCCTTCGACGGGATCCGTAAGAATAAGGAAATTCTCCCACACATGACAGGATCATGCCTAAAATTATCATTTTGGAAGATCTATTACAGGTTACACCATCACTCTCTTGGAAGGTAGATAAAAACAGTTAGTCTAATCTATCAAGAGTAGAAGTATTTCTGTCTTCTACCCCGAAATATGATACAACTACATCTGGAGAATCAACTTCCAAGGAACCTACAAAACCACATTTCCATGTCGGAAAATGTTGTACTTTGGACCAAAATCATGATGTTTTGAAACAAATAGCCCATGTTCCATCCAAGTTATCAATCCTGGATGCTTTGAATCTATCAAAAGATCTTCAAGAAGCAATTATTGAGGCTTTGTTAATTCCTCAAGAGTTTGAAACTGAAGTTGCTATTGCTGAGATTTATCGTATAGAGAATGATTTAGAGAATGTCATGTAGTTATATATTTCATGGATCAAGATGAGTATGATGTTGTATATGGACACATCATGGCCTTGTATCTATCTGGAAAGGTTAATGATACATAAATCTGATGAGCCTTCATTGATAATGGATCAGGAGTCAACCTCATTCCCATCCGTACACTTCGTCGATTAGGTCTTACTGAATATGACTTATATCCTTCCACTCTGATGTTGTAAGGATATGAAAAAAATGAACAAGAACCTCTATGAGATATTATACTTAGAAATCTGTTTGGGGATCTTGTATCTAATTCATATTTCATGGTTGTCTGACAGGATGCAGCTTTGAACATTCTTCTTGGAAGGCCTTGGCTACATCAACATGTTTCCATTCCTTCGTCATATCACCAATGTATCAATTATTGTTTCAATGGAAAATTGGGACATTTCATAGTGATAATACCCCATTTAAAAAATGTGAATCTCAGTTTATTGAGGTAGAATTATATCACACAAAGGTAACAAGGTTTGTGGAAAAATATGTACCAAGAATCAATGCTCTGAATGGTCTAGAAAAGATCCTGGCTAACCCATTCAAACATCTAATTATAGATTACATGTTTCCTATCAATCAAATTGAAAGGATAAAACCAATTCCAAGCACTCATCTAATTACTTACATAATTTTAGTTGTGGCAATCGAGCCTGAAAACATGGGAGAAATTGTTAACAGTGAAAGCTTGAATGGATATGTTTTCATCTCATCCACCAAACTTAAGAAAGATTTTGCTTCATTATTCAGGCTAGAATAAGTTGTCACATTAATAAAGGATGAAAAAATGTTGATTTCCAACCCATAATTCTCTCTTCAATATACCAGGAATACCATTCATCATTAGTAGGGTCATAAAGGGTTTCCTATTCTTTAGGATTTCAAAATACTAACTCCTCCCCTAGATTTAAAAGTTTTGCTTCATCACCTAATATTCAAGAAGAAATAGAAGAAGTGACATGTGATGAATAAGAATAATAATATCTTAAGGATTCCCCTCCAACATTTGAGGAAGGAATCTCCACCACTGTGGATGATCTCAGAGAAATAAATATGGGTATAAAAGAAGATCCACGCCCAACTCTAATTGGTGCAGCCATGAGTTTTGAAGAGAAAGAGATGTATACTTCATTTCTAAAGAAACATCAAGATGTATTTTCTTGGAACTATATAAAAATTATAGGCCTTGACCTCAACATAGTTACCCATCATTTGGGTTTTCCAGAAGAGCATCAAGGATTTAAGCAGGCAGTAAGAAGAACTCACCCAACTCATGCCTCCAAAATTGAAGATGAAGTCGAAAAGCTTATCACAGATAACTTTGTCAGGGAGGTACAATATACCAAATGGACAGACAACATTTTCCCAATAAAAAATAATAATGGGAAAATCATATTTTTCATTTATTTCATAGATCTTAACTGGAATTTCCCCAAGGATAACTTTCCGGTTTTGATCATAGAACTTTTTATTGATGCAACAGCTGGCTACAAATCTCTCTCCTTCAGGGATGGATACTCTGGGTATAACCAAATTTTAATATCCCCATAAGATGAGGAATATATAGCTTTTATATCCCCTCAAGAAGTATTTTTCTATCAGGTAATTTCATTTGGCTTAAGGAATGCTGGTGCGACATATCAACATGCCATGCACCATATCTTTAAACCCTTCCTGGGAAAATTTGTCTAATGTTATGTGAATGATATAGTGGTTAAATATAGAAAACTTTTTGATCACCTGACTGATCTTGAGACCATATTAAGTAAACTTAGGCAACAAAATTTGAAGATGAATCCCTTAAAATGTGCTTTCGGGATAACCTTGGAAACATTTCTCAGTTTTATGTACACCATCGTGGCATCAAAGTTGATAATAAGAAGAAAAATGAAATCCTTTTCATGCTAACTCCTCTAAATTTTAAGGAATTAATAAGACTTCAAGGACACATGACCTATATTCGGCACTTTATCACCAATTTGACAGGCAAGTGTTTACCGTTCACCATATTAATGAATAATGGAGTTACTTATCAATGGACAGAAGACTACCAAGAGGAATTTGATACCCTCAAGAAATATCTCTTGATTCCACCAGTATTAATGCCACCCATTGAAGTAAATCCACTTATTCTCTATTTGACATCTTTAGAGCGATCACTAGGTGCCTTCCTTATACAAAAGAATGATGTTGGGAATGAAAATAGCATTTGTTATCTCATTCAAACCATGATTGACATGGAGACTCGATATTCAAGTATCGAGAAGTGCTTTCTGGAATTAATCTTTTCAGTTGAAGATCTAAGGCACTGCCAGCAACATCATGAGGTCCACTTGGTATCTCACAATAACCCGCTCAAATTTATACTCAGTCTTCCTATGCTTGTAGGATGTTTGGCATGGTGGGAAGTTATTTTTCAATAGTTCGATATCCAGTTTGTGTCTCAAAAATAAAAAAAGGCCAAGAATTGGCAGAATTCCTTCTTGAAAACCCATCTGCAAAAGATACATCTTTGAATACTGAACTTCCTGATGAATAAATCTTATGTAATCAAGATAATCACCAAACATGGGAAATGTACTTTTTTGGTGCCTCTAGAAGTCCAACGGGAAGTGAATGGAAACCCCTAAACTCAATAAATTCGGGTTAGGAATTGTACTTATATCCCTAAAAAAATCAGTGTTACCATATTCCTTCTTGTTATCATAAGGCGGTACCAACAATAAGGTAGAATATCAAGCTCTCATTTTAGGCCTGGAAATGGAACTCCAAGTACAAGGAAACCACCCGAAAGTGAAAGGTGATTCAGAATTAGTAATAAAACATATCAATGGGGATTATGTTATTAGAAAATAAGAGTTAATCCCTTTGTGTGATTATGTCAGAGGGTTAATGGTTGAATTTCCCTCAGATCCAACATTTTCATATGTCCCGTGATCACAAAATTCCCAAGGTGATGCATTGGCTAATATAGCCACAGCCTCAATAGATCCAAATCGGGATGAGACAATCATTAGTATTTTCCATCATTGTGTGGTTTCACCATTTGTTCAAACTATAATGGAGGACAATAATAAAATCATCCCTATTTATGAGCCATATGTTCATACTATAAGATGGATGATACCTATCATAGAATACCTTCAAAATGGAATACTTCCACCTGATAGAGCTAGGAAAGAGAAAATTCGATGATGAGTGGTCAATTTCACTCTTTATGATAGCCCATATCAATAGAATATTCTCTACAAACGAGGCTTTGATGGAGTCCTCTTCATGTGTATTGATGGAGAATAAACAACAACTCTCATAAAAGAAGTACATGCAGGAGCTTGTGGTGCTCACCAGTCCGGGCATATGATTTATGATCACATCTAAAGTCTTGGATACTTCTAGCCTTAAATGGCATAGGATTTCATAGATTTCACCAAGAAGTGTCACCCCTTCCAAGTGCATTCCAACTTCATTCATCAACACCTGGAGTTTCTACACAGTTAAATACTCCTGACCATTTTCTATATGAGGAATGGATGTAGTAGGACCTTATCTTGCAACTATGTCTAAGAAGTTTAAGTATATTCTTACTACTACTTATTTATTCTCCAAATTTACTAACGAAATACCTCTCAAATAAGTCAAAGCTAAATGCATTGTTAGTTTTGTCAAACCTAATATCATTACCATATTTGGTGTCCCTGATACCATACTGATGGAAAACGACACCAATTTCTATTCTATTGAGGTAAAGAAGTTATATCTGGAGCATAATATCAAATCCAACCATTCACCCCACTATCATGCAGCTGCCAATGGATAGATAGATCCTTTCAACAAGACCCTATCAAATATACTCTAGAAAATAGTGGATAAAGATAAGAAATATTGACCTGATAAACTTTTTCATACTATATGGGATTATTAAACTATTACCTGTACTACTACTTGGGGAACTCCATATTCATTGGTGTATGGAATAGAAGCATTTTTTCTATTAAAATCCAATTTCCTTCACTCTGATTTACAATCTGTGATCAGTTATCTACAGATGAATAGTCTCAGAAGCAATTTGATGATCTAGAATGATTAGATGAAAATATATTGCATATTTCACATCATTTGGAAGTCTATTAGAATATAATATCATGATATTTTTACAAGAAAGTTCACCTCCACTCATTTCTTCAAGGATAATTGGTTTTAGTTCTCAGGACTCTGATGATGCAAAGAAATAAGCCTCCAAATCTTGATCCAAAGTGGGAAGGACCTTACTCTATACAGAAGGTCTACTCTAATGAAGCTTATTCCCTAATCTCAATGGATGGAGAACTTATTAAAAATAAAACCAATGCAAGATTATTGAAGAAGTACTTTGTGTAATCACACAAAGTAATGTGCTCACTACATGACTTGAAACTTCACAGTATAATGTCCTAGTTTCAAGACATTAAACTACATAACAACTATATCTGTCCATATTGCACAACATTAAAATGTGTAGCATCTTTTTTCTTGTCACGCTATGTTAAACTGTATGAAATCATTTTTCCTCACTACACGAAATTAAACTGTACAGTTAAAGTCTTATTCATTTAACATTAATAAATCCCATAAGATACAACAAATTGGTATTCTGTGTGGTTATTTAAAACAAATATGAGTAGCTTCCATTCATAATCATTACTCACATCATTGCTACTCCTTAGTGAAACATGATTTCCATTTCTCCATATGTTTGAATAAAATCTTCATAGAGACCTCATTTCAATAACTATGTGTGGATTGATTCTCATTCAAATGGGATACGTATAGATTCCTAGATCTCCAATATTGGGCCCAGCCACAACCATAAATAATTTTTCCCTTTTTATTCCTGTATATGAACCAAATCTATATAGATTACTCTTCTAGGATATATGGTTTGATCTTAATACCATATTTTGTTTTATGTTTAACCATTATTCTGGAATGTGATTGAAGCCTCGTCTCTCACATCAAACTCAATTGGTGTGGGGAAGGGTTTTCTCAAGAACTACGTTTGGCTTGATTCTCATTTCAATGGGATGCATAGAGATTCCTAGATCTCTAATCATGGGCCCAACCACAGAAAAATCCCTCTTCCCCATGTCAAAAATGTGATTGAATTGGGAACATCCTCAAGAACTATGTATGGATTGATTCTTTCTTCAGCAAGATACGTAGTGACACCTGGGTTCAATTCTCTAGTCCATCTGAAATATTTCTTTTCACGTTAGAATCACATCATGTCCTCGCTGCATGAATCTAAGCTACACAACATAATGTCTTCACTGCATGACTCTAAACTGCACAACATAATGTCCTTGCTTCACGACATTAAATGGAAAAGTACCCAAAGAACTACATATGGATTTATTCTCATTCCATTAAGATACGTAGTGAAAACTAGTCCTTAGATCCTAGTCTCATCCACGGGATAATTTTTTACCTCTATTCCACATATAATTAAAAATCTACATGGGGGTCTTCATTTTGGGTCCTCTCCTTAGAGAGCCCACCAAGGAAGCAAAAAATGTCCCCATTTTACATATGAGTTAGATCTATGTAATGGAATCCCAAATCAGGGCCAATATCGATTAAAATATTTCTCTTATGTATAAAGAATCGCCCCTTTAACATTTCATACTCTTAATCTTGAATACTTTTAGATCTACATAATTTTCTTCGATTTCGGGTGGTAGAGTTTTTGATACATGATAACTCTTTTTCTTGACTATGTAGTATGTTCCCCTAATTAGCCTTGGATAAGTCACCTACATAATATGCCTGTTAGTCAAAAGATGCCAATGTTTGGCTATACATCATTTGCCCCAGTTGGACCTACATAATAAAACCCCCACAACAAGTTTTTTTTTAAATGGTGACTTCGTTCTTGGTAAAAGAATCTTATATTCCCTTCAAAATTTGATGACAATATACAAGAATCTGAATCTTAAAACGGTCATCTGTGTATATTTGTCCCATTACCTTTTTCTCGATTTGAAAGTTTCCAAGACTATGGTTTACACATTCCCCCACTCTATATGTTCAAAGCATCTTGAAATAACCTTGGATCATTTGACAACATATCATCCATTGTTTCCATAATATTTTAGTCCTAGTTATATGACCTAAAACTAAAGACACCATATATCCTATGTTTGGGTCAGACCTTCGTAGAAATACTATTCCTCTAATTCTTTGGAAATCATGATTGGAAATAGTATTTCTGTATTCATGTATTTTTATCCATAAAAAAACTCTATCCTTGGGAAAATCCAAATCTTCATAAACTTTCATTTACTGTTATCAATAAAATTTCGAATTCTTGAGAGCTCTTTTACTTGACTATGCAGTATGTTCCCTCAGCGGCCTTGTATAAAATTCTCCTATATAACGGTCATGTTAATCAATGAATACTACTTTTTGGATATGTAAAATATGCCACCAGTTGGCCTTTCATAATACCACCCCCATAATGAGTTTTTCAAATAGTGGTAACTTTGTTTTTTGGAAGAGACCTTTTTAAATTCTATTATCCCTTTTTTCCCATGTCATTCTTCAGATCTAGAAATTTCTAAACCACAGTTTACATTTCTCCCTTCCCATACCTGAATATGGTATCATGCTTCTAGAAAAATTATCAAGAAATTGGAGAATCATAAACCTTTGGTCAAAGATAAAGACCTTAAATTAAATCCCTCTAATGTTCTTTAATCATGACAGGAAACTGCATAGCATAATGTCCTTTTTTATGACTCTAAACTACTGATAACAATGTCAAAAATCCCATTTATGAACAATTTTTACAATTCTTTACACACCAAATTTGTTTAGGAGTGGTATCCACATTCATGAACTATGCCAACACAGATGGCCCTTTATTCTTATATCTATTTCCTTGAAAAAACAACCCACTATGGTCTTGATTCACCCAAATCTTAATTTCCCTTGTCTATCAATAATAAAATGTTAAATTTTTTAGATCTCTTTTGTTTGACTATGTAGTACATTCCCTTAGGTAGCCTTGCATAAAATTATCCTACATAACAGGCATGTTAGTCAAAGGATACCACTGTTTGTCTATAAATCAAATACCCATATTGACCCTATATAATACATCCCCCATAATGGGTTTGTCAAGAAATTGTAACTTCATTATTAGAAAAGACCTCCTCTATGTTTATACTTCATGTTTTAGATTTGGTGACCATAAAAATAATGACTCAAGATTCCCCTTAGAAGTATCTAAAGAACATTGGAGAAATTCCTAGCCACTAAGCTTTGTTTGGGAACTAATTTTAAAATTTATGGTCAAATATATTCGACCTTAAACACTAGAATTATTAGTCTAATATTAATAACTCTAAAATTCCCTTAAAAAATTCATGGTACTAACCAGATTGAAAACCCAAAAAGGGAAATCTTGACAAAAGTCAAAGCCTCAACTCGCTAGACCTACATTTTGAATGGTTTAAGCAATATTGAGCAATAAAAAGTCAAAAGATACAAAGTTTGTGGGTTTTTTTGGATAACCCTAGTAAAAAACAAACTATGCTCACTAGGCCCATTGGCTTAGGAAAAAAAGAGTGAATTTCATCCCTATCATTATAATTATGGTTATCCAATATGAAAATATCATATTATGGAAGTTAGCTTTAACATTACAATTCATACAAAGCAAGGATGAAGACATGGATGATTAGAGACAAAATTCTTTTCATTTGGGAGTAAAAATACACAGAGTAACATTCAAAAACTAAAGTCTCTCTGTCATAAATCACAAGAGGTTTTCTACATAACTTATTATTTGTTTAATGTCCTCTTGAGCTCCATCAGCTACCTATTGAAGCTTAATTATCCAACCAGTCTCATTCTATTCAAATTGATGAAGTGATTCCTTGGAATCCATAATGGTTTTTTCACCATCTTTCTGGACTTATTCTACTGAATCATGAAGTTTATCAAGATCCCCTGTAACAATATTCAATTCTTCTTAAAGACACAACTGTTGAAGATATTTTTCTTAAACTTTTTGATTGAGTCAAGTCAAATTTTCAATATTATTGGCCTCATCTTGGGATAATGCTACTTGGAATTCATTAATGTTGTCCAATAGTATTGCTTATACCAGATCTTGTCAAAGTTTCTACACTTGATCCCTTCTTTGGATGATTTCTGTCATTGCAGTATGGATTTTATAGTATTCAAAATTCCCAAATCCCAACATATTGAATAGAGATTCAATCCATTGAATTCATGAGGAAAGTTTCTCAAGGGGAATTTTAGATATTATTTTTCACATGTTCTGCCATGCCTTGTGACATGAATGGAAAAGAGCCTTCTGCAACTTTGGATTTGATTAAGAATCGTTGTCATAAGGGGGAATGTTTTAGGAGATTAATGCACTTAAAGAACTGACTTGTTCTACTCCTTCCTTGAAAGTGGTTTCTTTACTTCCTAATTCTATTTGAGTTGATGCAGAAGCTTCACCTCCAAACCTAGACATTGTAGTTGATAATCCTATATTTTTAATTAAAATTATATTTAGTTTCAAAAGAATAACAAGAGTGAGCACAATCACAATATTTTTAACCCTTACCTAACAATAGGTCGACATCTTGAGAAGACTCCTCCCTAATATTCCCAAATTCAAAAATTTTGGTTGACAACTTTTGGTGGGGAATGATTTGTTTAAACTACTGAGGATTCTCCAAATGACTCTCAGGAAGATTTTCTATGTCAAAGTTCACCTGATCTAATGTCTTCTTAATAGTGGGATTGACAGTGATAACGACACTTCCTTTAGGCAGCATCACTGTAATAGTTTCTGTAGATGGAACTGCATATTTCAAACCGATAATGGTTATAAAATTAATCATAATAAGATTGATAAAATGAACAATAAAAACTCATGTCCATTTTGTTCTATACAAGGACTTAAAACCTTATAAAGTATTTGGCATATTAATGTGTTCTAATACTACTTCAAAAGACATGCCAATATTCATCATATCATCCAATGATATCCCAAATCCCATGTTAGTCTCACCCATGGGAGCACATGGAGAAGTTATTTCACAACCTTAATCTGACAAATTTTAACCCTGAGCATCTTTCTCAGTAATAGTTGTGGGGTCAACATCACTTGTCACAAGATTTTACGGTGAATTCAATAAACCTAAAGTATCATAGAGTGGAAGTCAGCTATTGTTACACAAAGTTTCTTATAAAGCACTTCTTATTTTTTAGAGGTCTCCTCTCTCCTAGTAATAGGAACAGTTCTAGGAATAGATGTTGACTCCTCTGGCCTAAATTATCCTTTAGTCAAAGGATCCACTTGGTTGGTAGGAATTTGTGCTTGTTTGGAAGCACCCTCCACAATTCCTAGAGGATCTTCAATAATTTACCTAAGATAAAAAACAAAAGAGGTTCCTATAGTTCCAAGAAGTTTAAACACTTTCTATGAATAGATCTAAAATTCATGTTGTCAGGAATTCTTACCACTGCTGAGAAAACATTTAACCACATTTTTATTTCATCAATGTTTCTATTTCTTTTCTTTCTTGGGTGGAATTGCATCTTCATCTTCAAAAATATGTATTGGATACCACAATACCCCTACCATCTCATCCTCCATGGCCTATTATCCTGGAGATATCTCTCCCAACTCATGGGGTGATCCAATAGCTCCAAGTGCAGTACCACCATGGTTATACTATGGAAATGGAACTTTATTCGATTTTCCCTTAGTCAACTGAAAGTTAAAATAATATTTCCACTGATCAATAATTATTTTACTAAATTTAAATAGAAGAGTATAAAATAATGTGAGAAAAAGAAAACTTACATCTTCAAGATCAAAAAAATCATGTCATTCTTCATCAAATGAAATTTCAATCCCTTTAGCAGCATAATGATCTATCATCTCTTTCACTCATTTTGCGGTGGGAATTGATTCATCAGTAGAGTTTATGAGCATATCCATTCTCATATATAAGTTATTACTTTATTAGGGTTATTCTTAAAAAGAATGTCATAAGAGACTAATAGATCCCCTATTCCCAGAATATGCAACCCTTCACATAAATTTATCCATGTGGTTTCAGAATCACAATGCAAGATTTTTCATATTTTAATTGCCTCTGGTCGTACATATTTAGAATACATTCCAGCAGGTTGTGAAGATGATCCCATAGTTTTAGATTTGAGTTTCTTCCCAATTCATGTAGTCACAGATGGTGGATCAGAAAATAGGACCCACTACTCTAATGAACGATGGTGACTAGACCGCCTCAGTACAAATTCAGTTGGTACTAATGGTGCAGGTCTCTTGATTATGACAGGTGGATTGTATCTTGCATGAGGTCTCTTTGGTGAGCTTGGAGCCTCTTCACCCCACCCTATGACTCTAATGAATCGGGCTCTGATGATGAGGAATTACCTTCCAAATGAGAGGGTTCCATTCTATTTCCTCTGTTTACCCAGACCTGAGGGAAAACATGGTTTATCACCCCTTCAAGGTATGATGAAACCCAATTCTTAGCATACCAGATAGTCAATCGACTTGTTGCATCAGCGAAAAGTAAATTGAATATTGCCCTGGTTTTCTCTACAGTCGTCATCAACCATAATTGTTGGGCCACCATCAGATGTTTCTCCAAAATGACATACACTGGAGGAGAAATGATAATTTTTTAGACATTTTAATTGACATGTGAATCTATAAGGAATATAAGACTCGCATATGATTTTCCCATCAATCATAGTGAACAATTCTCCATCCCTTCAAGGTAACATATATGCTCTTAGCTCTAAGATGGTCATCCAGTCATCAAAAAATCACCTCGTAGGATGATTCCCATAAGAAAAAAGATGAAATTACTTTTACATACTTAACCTGGCCTTATTGTTGTAATCATTCAAAGACAGAGTTGAAATACCACAAAAAAGTTTTAATAGATGGTCGAAACGAACTTCCAAGGACTTGAACCCCACTCTACACAACATATGTTCTGAAATGAGTGGTGATCCACCCCCATAAAACTTGGAATGGTCATAATATTATTAAAGGATACTTCCCTCTATAGATATGAAACAAAATCCTATGGATCTTCACCAGAATAGGGGTATCCAACCCTACCATACTCTTCTCTACCAGCTTGGCCACTATAACAAAAGTTCCCAGCCTTACGCTTCCCTTAGAATCTCGGATGTACAATAGATATACACTGATCCACATGTCCAAGAAATCCTAAAGATATGTGTTCCCAATAATTTTGGATTTAACTTCATACCCCCTCTTTTCAAAATCTCCCTTCTATAACGTTGTCCAGAAAGTGTCGGGTGTACCACTCTTTTATGTCTTTGGACAACTTGTTGGAAGAGTCCAAGTGGGACCTTTCTTCTTCTTCTTCATCGGGAATATTTCCATCCAATCCTTTGGTTGAATATTTCTTCTTCTGTGGAAATTATTGTGTTTTTATTCTTGATTTTATAAAATATCTTCATTAACTCACAAACCAAGGATAGTGTCTTTTCAGAGTCATTCCATGTCTCCTTTGGAGGAATAAATTATTCACACACGTCTCTAAGTATTGGAGCTCCAGAGATCTTTTAGACATCCCAAAAACTTATGCCTACTTATCCATGTGTCAAATGGAAGTAATTAGTCTTTGGACTCCATCGGATCAACAACTCTGGCATGAAATCATCATTCCTATATACATAGGTTTTCCTGACCCATACAACTTCATAAATTCTGACACCTTTTATGTCATCCATAAACTTCGCACATGTATTTCGCAACCAATACGCCAACATCCATGTGGGATTAACACCCCCTCCTGGGAGAAAACTCCAACTTTTCTTCCATCCCTTTGATTGATCTATTTGAGAATCTCAAAAAATGGATGAATTGCAGCACAACTATAGATCGGGTGTATGTGATTTAAAATATGGAGCACATGGGATGTGATGTATGAAATGGGACTTATCTGCCATACCAACATTGATATATGTCCCCGAAATATAAATATTAGCATATGAGAAATTGGTTTGGTCTTGAAACTAAGAAAGTGAAACATAATTCTTCAGATCCAGTATGTTGGCATCCTGCAGATGGTCATAACCATATAGAAAAAAAATAAACACTCCTTGGAAAATAGTGGTTCTGTTTCTTCATATTCTTTTCCAAATCTATGAGAGTAGTGTCACAGATGTCAAAGTAATCATACCCGCAAGTATGTAGTCAGCGCATAATTATAAATTCGGTGTGCAAGTATAAATTCAGCACGCAAGTATGGAGCCTCATTTGTGGTGCACAAATAAAAAATGTATATAAGAAGAACGACCGATAGGAGCGTCTGAACGAAAACACTTGCGTACTGAGAGCTATATTTCTGGAGTCCTTTGTAATTTTCACTGAAGTGAATCCACTATATATAAGAAATAAAGACTACCCTGTACGCTATGAACTTTTGTTCCTGTACTCTGTACACTATCATTTTGCGCACCACATTAATCTCTTTGATTTTTTTCATAACTTTACCTTAGTATAAGACCCTCTCTTCATTTCAGATCTAATTCTGAGGGGGGCTTTTATTGAAACTTAATTCCATCACATCGATAAAAAAAGGGACAAGGAGAAAATATATGGAAAATTTCAAGATTTGAAAAGGGTCAAGTTTGAAATTGCCCTAATTTATCCAAGTCATCTTCGGCACGCATCCACTTGCGCGACACAATGTTGCCATGAAACCCACTTTTGTGACCAAGATTCTTCGCCTAGGGTCCTATTTTTTCCTATGAATAGACCCCTTAGGTATTCATTTGTACGGAAAAATTTCCCTAAAGTCTAATTTCTGCTCTGGTATCCCAAGTGCTTCGACCAAGTCTTCTGAAACCTTCAAGGTAGTTTCTTAACACCTAGGGAAGAGGAATTAAAGGAGGATCATAGGAATTAAGTCTCTTTAGAGTTTGAAATCTGTAACACGTGCATGCCTAAAGCGCCAAACCTCTCTAAATTAGAAACACTTGCGCGCCACACATTCCTCCCAAAGGAACTTGAGTGCCCCACTTCTGGGAATACCTGTGAATACTCTTGAAGGATTGAATCAAGTCTTTCCCAAGTTTTAACATCCATATTTTTCATCACTGAAGTAAAAATCAGGTCGCCCAAGCCTACCTACATGCCTATAACTGCATGCCAGATATCTACTTGGGAACCCCTATTTGATTCACCTTATCCCTTCAGCGTATACAAGACTTCTTCAAAGTCATAAATGGGAAGGCTTCCACTTCATTGGATCCCTTGTCTAAAATGGATTATATTGAAACCTACACCAAAACCACTTGACTTATCAAACCTTTGGGAAGGGCACATCAGCCTCTCTTCTATTTGGGTTTGTATATCTACAGTCAGAGGATTCCCACATTTGTCTTCTAAGGGAGTAAAGATCCTTAGGATGATTGTATGTTTTTATATCTACATTCACATGGATCCTTACCCTAGATATAGTGTTGGTATGTTCCTGGTCTTGGATTCTAGGGATGGGACTTTGTCCTCCCCTTTTCGACTCTAAGACCCAGAGCATCCAGTTCCTAATAATGAGAGTGAGGGCCACACTTAATTTTCCATTCAAAAAAGGAAAAGTGTCCATCCTCTCCTAGGATCCACTTAGGGAATTCCTCCTAGAGTATGCCCCTAGACTTTCAAGACAGATCCAATGACCTTCAATTTCATTTCAAATTGAAGGGTTCATTTCTCTGTGCCCTCTCTCACTGTCGCCTCGACTTCTTTCATTATAGTCCTTCTCGCCCTCTTCCATCAACAGAAGATAGAGTGTGGTTTTTTGAATCTTTCACATCCTATTGTTTCTCACCCTGAGAATGACTCACGTAGGTTTAGGTATTTGTGATGATCAAAACATCCGCACAATCCACCAATCTTGAACTATGAAAACTATGATTCCCTCCATTTTTGGGATAGGTAGGAAGCCTTCATCAAGGATTGAGATCACTGGATATCCTCTTTAGGAATCCAACCCTAATTATCTTAATCTAGGCATCCTTCTTTGGAGTAAGCCCCGACCTATTTCTCTCAAAAGGTTAATTCACCCCTGCGAGACTCATCGAAATTACATGGGCTTGATTCCTATACAAGTGGGATATGTAGGAAGCCTCCTTGAGGTTCAAACCCAATACTCCAAATCAACCTTGTTCTACCTAGTCCATATTCCCAATAGGGTCTAATCCAACTTGGAAACTCATATCCTTTCCAAGTTCCTTGGGCTGCTTAGATATAATCCTTACACTAAGATTTGACTAAACCCATTCCTCATAAATGTTTTAACCATATGACGATAAACTGTATGGTTAGGTCCTTATCACACCACCTTAAAAGGTATGATGTGTACCCCACTGAATGGCTTAAAAACCAGTATTATCATAACAATGGTTAAAAGAATCTCTAAATAGTATATAAGAGGATACCATTGATAGAGAACCTCAAATACATATGAATATCTCCATTAATGAAAAACTTGGAATACATATGGATGATTCTAAATTTCACACATGTTAATAATTGATTTCAAATTCCAAGGGAAACATATGTTATACTAGGTAAATTAAAAAGGATTCATGAAAATATCTCAAATATATAAGAGAGTCCCAGAGTAGGCAATAATCCCCCCCAAAAGGGTGTGATGAGTCCAACATCCCCTCCTCTAGACCAATGTATGTTCTTAAGTATCATAGGTCCAAACCTAACGAATGCCTACCTTTGAAAATTTGGTCCCTTTGGATAAAGAACCATTGGATGTTTCTGGTTCGATAAATAAATTCAATGGAAATTGTCTCAAATTAGTGATTCCTAACTAGAACATACACTCTAGGGGAGACAAAATAGGAGGGTTTATGGTTTTCAGGGTTTTTTTTATGGTTTTAGGTTTTTTTACCTATTTGTTGTTTTTTGGGTTTTTTTTTGTATTTTTATGATATCTAGGGTTTTTAGGGTTTTTAGGGATTTTTAAGGGTTTTAGTATTTTAAAGGAGTTTTTGGGATTTTCATGGTTTTTAGAGTCTTTTGGATTTTTAGGGTCTTTTTTGTTTTTTAGGGGTTTCTTGAGTTTTTAGGGGTTTAAAGGTTTTTTTGAGTATTTTAAATTTTTTAGGGGTTTTAAGGCTTTTTAGAGTTTTTAGTGGTTTTTAGGGTTTTTATGGGTTCTAGGGATTTTTTATGGTTTTTAGGGATTTTAGGGTTTTTAAGGGTTTTCAGGGTTTTTACATTTTCATGGATTTTAGGGGGTTTTAGTATTTTTATGGTTTTTAGGGTTTTCTAAGGTTTCTAGGGATTTGAGGGCTTTTCAAGGGCTTTTAGGGTCTTTTTTTGAGTTTTTAGGGTTTAAAAGGGTTTTTAATAGTTTTTAACATTTTTTATGGGTTTTATTGGGTTTTAGAGATTTTAGTGTTTTTCTAGGGTTTTTATGGGTTTTAAGGGTTTTTTAGGTTTTTTTTTGGTTTTTTAGTATTTTATACATTTTCATGGATTTTATGGGTTTTGTAGGATTTTTATCGTTTTTGGAGTTTTAGTGATTTTCAGGGTTTTTAGGGGTTTTCAAGGGTTTTTATGATTTTTCTAGGTTTTAAGGGATATTTTGGGTTTTTAGGGTTTTTTTGAGTTTTCAAGGTTTATAAAGGTTTTTTTTAAGTTTTTAACCTTTTTAGGGGCTTTAAGGGTTCTTAGAGTTTTTAGTGGATTTTAGGGTTTCTATGGGTTTTAGGGTTTTTACGGTTTTTGGAGGTTTTTTGCTTTTTGGGTTTTTTTATGTTTTCATGGATTTAAGGGGGGTTTTATGTTTTTATGTTTTTTGTGTTCTTTAGGGGTTTTCAGGATTTTGAGTATTTTTAGGGGTTTTTGTGTTTTAGGGGTTTTTTTTGAGTTTTTTTGGGGTTTTAATCTTTTTAGAGTTTTTAGTGGGTTTTAGGGGTTTTATGGGGTTTTAGGGGTTTTGAAGATTTTAAGGGGTTTTTATGGTTTTAATGAGTTATTTTAGGTTTTTTGGGATTTTTACTTTTTCATGGATTTTTAGAGGGGCTTTAGGATTTGTATGGTTTTAAGGGTTTTATAATTTTATGGATTTTGATGGGTTTTTGGGTTTTTAGGTGTTTTTAGGGTTTTCAATATTTTTAAAGTATTTTGGGTTTCTATTTCTTATTTTGAGTTTTTTAGGGTTTTTATGGTTTGTTAGAGTTTTTAACATTTTTAGGGGTTTAATGGTTTTTATAGTTTTTAGTGGGTTTTTAGTTTTTTTTTGTGTTTTTTAAGGTTTTAGGGGTTTTATGGTATTCAGGGTTTTTTCAAGGTTTTAAGGTCTTTTTACATTTTCATGGATTTTTAGGGTTTTTTTTTGGATTTTTATAGTTGTTAGGGGTTTTTATGGTTTTTAGAGATTTTGAGGTATTTTTAGGGATTTTTAGGGTTTTTATG
This sequence comes from Viscum album, assembly GCA_963277665.1. Taxonomy (NCBI): domain Eukaryota; kingdom Viridiplantae; phylum Streptophyta; class Magnoliopsida; order Santalales; family Viscaceae; genus Viscum; species Viscum album. The sequence continues at coordinate 551,080,229 of OY728137.1, forward strand.
ATTTTCAAGTTTTTTAGGGGTTTTTGGCTGTTTAGGGGTTTTTGAGTTTTTTAGCATGTTTATATTTTTTAATGTTTTTAGGGGATTTATGGGTTTTTAGAGATTTTAGTGGATTTTTAGTGTTTTTTTGGGTTTTTTGGGTTTTTAAGGTTTTAGGGGTTTTATGGTTTTTAGGGGTTTTCAAGATTTTTAGAGTTTTTTACATTTTTATGGATTTTTAGGGGTTCTTTTTTATTTTTATGGTTTTTAGGGATTTTATGGATTTTGATGGATTTCAAGGGTTTTTAGGGGTGTTAGGTTTTTCCAGGATTTTTAGGGTCTTTTGGCATTTTAATTTTTTTTTATAGTTTTTAACGTTTTTAGGGGTTTTAAGTGATTTAGAGTTTTTAGTGGTTTGTTAGGAATTTTATGGGTTTTTATGGTTTTTAATGTTTAAAATGATTTTATGGTTTCATGGGTTCTTAAGAGTTTATATTGTTTTTTACATTTTAAAAGATTTTTTTGGGGTTTTTTGGGATTTTTATGGTTTTTAGTGTTTTTTTTATTTTTTAGTGATTTTGAGGGGTTTTTGTGTTTTTTCAGGTGTTTTTAGGGTTTTAGGAATTTCTCAGTGTTTTAGGGTATTTTTTTGGTTTTTAGAGCCTTTTTCTTCGTTTTTTCCTTAGGTTTTTAAAGTTTTTTTTTGGGTTTTTAAGGTTTTTTAGAGTTTTTAGTGGGTTTTAAGTGTTTTTATGGGTTTTTAGGGTTTTTTTAAGGTTTCTTGGGGTTTATGGTTTTTAGGGGGTTTTTGGGATTTTTCATTTTCATGGATTTTTTAGGGTTTTTAGGATTTTTATGGATTTTAGGGTTTTTAGGGTTTTTATGGAATTTTAGGGTTTTTAAGGCATTTTAGTGTTTTTAGATTTTTTTTTCAGGGATTTTTTGGGTTTTTCATGTTTTTTGGGTCATTTTGGGGTTTTCATTTTTTTGAGTTTTTAGGGAATTTAAATTTTCTAGAGTTTTTTATAACATTTTTGGAGTTTAAATGTTTTTCACTGTTTTTAGTGGTTTTTAGGGTCTTTATGGGTTTTTAGAGTTTTGTAAGGTTTTTTGGGTTTTTATTCTTTTTTGGGGATTTTAGGGTTTTTCTTGTTGTTTATGTTTTCTTGGATTTTTAGGGGGATTTATAGTTGCTAGGTTTTTTGAAGGTTTTATGGAATTTTCAAGGGTTTTTAGGGTTTTTTAGTTTTTTTATGTTCTATTTTGGATTTTATGGTTTTTTTCATTTCTTAGAGTTTTTAATGTTTCTTAGTGTTTTTTAATGTCTTAGGGGTTTTAAGTATTTTTATAGTTTTTAGTTGGTTTTTTAGTTTTTATGGGTTTCCATGGTTTTTTAAGGTTTCTATGGGTTTTTATGGTTTTTAGAGGTTTTTTTGGTTTTTTGGGTTTTTTAACGTTTTCAAGGATTTTTAGAGGGTTTTTAGGATTTTTATGGTTTTTAGGGTTTTTATGGATTTTGGGGGGTTTTCAAGGGTTTTTTGTGGTTTTTATGGTTTTTATGTTTTTTTTGGGGTGTTAGGTTTTTTGTTCAGAGTTTTTTTAGGGATTTACGGTTTTTTAGAGTTTTTTAATGTTTTAGGGGTTTTAAGGCTCTTTAGAGTTTTTAGTTCTTTAGGGGTTTTATGTGTTTTTCAGGTTTTTTTATTATTTTAGGGGTTTTATGCTTTTCATGGGTTATTCAGGGTTTTTAGGGTTTTTTACATTTTCAGGGATTTTTAGGGGTTTTATGGATTTTTATGGTATTTAGGGATTTGAGGGTTTTGAGGGATTTGAGGGTTTTCAAGGATTTTGAGGGGTTTTTAGGGGTTTTAGGGTCTTCTGGGTTTTAGGGGTTTTTTTAAAAAAATCAGGGTTTTTATGGTTTTTTAGAGTTTTAACATTTTATAGGTTTTATTAGTTTTTACGAGTTTTTAATTGTTTTTATAGTTTCCAATGGTTTTTTAGGGTTTTGGGATTTTTATGTTTTCATGGATTTTTAGGGGTTTTTTATGTTTTTTATGATTTTTAGGGTTCTTTGGTTTTTTATGGATTTTGAGGATTTTCCTAGGATTTTAGGGTCATTTGGGTTTTTCTTAATTTTAAAGGGTTTTAAGGATTTTTAGAGTTTTTATAATTTTGGGGGGGTTTAAGGGTTTTTAGATATTTTTGTGGTTTTCTAGGGATTTTATGGTTTTTAGAGGGTTTTATGGTTTTAAGGGGTTTTTAGATTTTTTTACATTTTCATAGATTTTTAGGGGTTTTTTAGGATTTATGGGTTTTAGGGTTTTTAGGGTTTTTTAGGGGTTTTAGGGTTTTTTGATTTTTTTAAGGTTTTTAAGGTTTTTAGAGTTTTTTAGAATTTTTCAGACTTTTAAAGTATTTTATAGTTTTTAGTGGTTTTAGGGTTTTAATTGATTTTTTTGGGGTTTTAAGTGTTTTAGGGTTTTTTACTTCTTCATGGATTTTTAGGGTATTTTTAGGATTTCTATGGTTCTTAGGGTTTTCTAAGGTTTTTAGGGATTATGAGGGGTTTTAGGGTTTTCCACGTTTTTAGTGATTTTTTTCATTTTCATGGATTTTTAGGGGTTTTTAGGATTTTTATGGTTTTTAAGGTTTTTGAGGTTCTTAGGGATTTTAAGGGTTTTGAGGGTTTTTATGTTTTTTCAAGGTTTTAGGGTATTTTTTAGATTTTTATGGGGTTTATTGAAATTTTTATGGGTTTTAAGGGTTTTTTGGGGTTTTAATGATTTTGGGTGGTTTTAGGGTTTTAATGGTTTTTTGGGGATTTTATTATTTTTAGTGGTTTTCAATTTTTTTTGGGTTTTTTTGTTTTTAATGAATTATTAGGGTTTTTTGGATTTTTATTGTTTACGTGTTTTTATGGTTTTTATGAATTTTTAGGGTTTTTTGGGGTCTTTGGGGTTTTAGGTTTTTCCAAGGTTTTTAGGTTCTTTTTGTGTTTTTAGGGTTTTTTTGAGTTTTTTAGGGTTTTTAAGGTCTTTAAGAGATTTTAATGTTTTTATGGGTTTTAAGGATTTTAGAGTTTTAGTGGTTTTTAGGGTTTTTATGGATTTTTAGGGTTTTAAAGTTTTTTAGGAGTTTTTATGGTTTTCATGGGTTTTATGGTTTTTTACATTTTCATTTATTTTTAGGGAATTTTTAGATTTTTATGGTTTTTAGGGGTTTTAGTGTTTTAGGGGGGTTTAGGGGTTTTAAGGATGTTTGGACGTTTTTATGGGTTTTCAGGGTTTATAGAGTCTTTTTGGGGTTTCAGGGTCTTTTTAGGTTATTAGGTTTTTTTAGTTTTTTAGGATTTTTAAGGATTTTTAGAGTATTTTAACTTTTTGAAGGGTTTTAACGTTTTTTTACAGTTTTTACTTATTTTTAATATTTTTATGGGTTTTAGGGGTTTTTATGGTTTTTAGGGGGTTTTCAGGGTTTTTAGGGTTTCTTATATTTTCCTGGATTCTTAGGGGGGTTTTAGTATTTTGTGGTTTTAGGGATTTTTAAGTATTTTAGGGATTCTAAGTATTTTTAGGGGTTTTAGGTTTTTTTGGTTTTTAGGGTCTTTTTGGGTTTTTTTTATTTTTTTGAGTTTTTTAGGGTTTTAAGGTTTTTTAGAGTTTTTTAAAATTTTTAGAGGTTTAAGGGTTTTTAGAGTTTTTAGTGGGTTTTTATTGTTCTTATGGGTTTTTATAGTTTTCATGGTTTTTAGGGGTTTTAGGGTTTTTCATGTTTTCATGGATTTTTAGGGTTTTTTAGGAATTTTATGGTTATTATATTTTTAGAGATTTTTAGGATTTTGATGGGTTTTCATGTTTTTTCTGAGAGTTTTAGTGTTTGTAGGGGTTTTCAGAGATTTTAGGGTCTTTTGGGTTTTAGTTTTTAAGGTTTTTTAGGGGTTTTAAGGTTTTTAGGTGTTTTTATGGTTTTCAAGGGGTTTAGAGGGTTTTTAGAGTTTTTAATGTATTTTTAGGGTTTTCCTTGTTTTTTAAAAAATTTGAATGTTTTTTGGGTTTTTTATGGTATTCAGGGAGGTTTCCAGGGTTTTTATAGGTTTTATTGTTTTCATTGATATTTAGGGAATTTTTAGGAATTTTATGGTTTCTACATTTTGTTAGGGTTTTTAGGGATTTTTAGGGGTTTTAGGATTTTTAGGGGTTTTAAGGATTTTTCAGGGTTTTTAGAGTATTTTTGGGTTTTTAGGGTCTTTTTGGGATTTTATTGTTTCTTTGAGTTTTTTTTGTGGTTTTAAGGTGTTTTATAGTATTTTAAACTTTTTAGGTGTTATAAGGGTTTTTTAAGTTTTTGTGGGTTTTAAGGTTTTTAGGATTTTTTAAGGTTATTATGGGTTTTTATGGTTTTTAGGGTTTTTAGGCTTTTTACATTTTCATGGATTTTAGAGGGTTGTTAGGATTTTTATTGTTTTAGGGGTTTTAGGGTTTTAGGGTTTTTAGGAATTTTGAGGGTTTTTAGGGTATTTCACATGTTTTCATGATTTTTCATAGTTTTTAGTGTATTTTGAGTTTTTAGGTTTTTTTTAGTTTTTATCCTTTTTATGGGTTTTAAGAATTTTTAGATTTTATAGTGGTTTTTTAGGATTTTTATAGATTTTTTAAATATTTTTGTTGTTTTTATGGTTTTTAGGGGGGATTTCACAATTTTTAGGTCTTTTTACGTTTTCTTACATTTTATGCATTTTAAGGAGTTTTATGGTTTTTTGGGTTTTATAAGATATTTATGGATTTTGAGGGGTTTTCAATGGTTTTCTGGGTTTTTAGGGTATTTTTGGGTATTTAGGGATTTTTGTGTTTTTAGGGTTATAAAGGTTTTTAGATTTTTTAATGTTTTTAGGGGTTTTACAAATTTCTATTAGTTTTTAGGGTTTTTATGGGTTTCTATGGTTTTTAGGGGTTTTTATGATTTTCAGGGGGGTTTCAAGGTTTTTTGGTATTTTTAATTTTTCATGGATTTTCGGGGGTTTTTAGGTTTTTTATATTTTTTTGTGTTCTTTTGGGGTTTTCAGCATATTTTGGGTTTTTGGGGTTTTTAGCGTATTTTTGGATTTTTAGAGTCTTTAAGGTTTTTTATATTTTTTTAACGCTTTTTGGATTTTTAAGGGTTTTAGAGTTTTTAGTGGGTTTTTGGGGGGTTTTATGGGTTTTTACGGTTTTTATGATTTTTTATGGATTTTAGGATTTTTATCGTTTTAAGGGGTCTTTCATGGTTTTTAGGATTTTTTACGTTTTTGTGGATTTTTAGGGGTTTTTTAGGATTTTTATGGTTTTATGGTTTTTTAGGTTTTTAGTGGTTTTAGAGTTTTTACGGATTTTTTGGGGTTTTCAATATTTTAAGGGTCTTTTGGGTTTTTATCACTTTTTTTTGAGTTTTTAGGGTGTTTATGGTCTGCTCTAATTTTTTAACATTTTTAAGGGTTTTAATGTTTTTTAGAGTTTTTAGTGGTTTGTAGTGTTTTTAATTATTTTTAAGGTTTTAGGACAGAATTGTTGTGAGGCTAGGCTATTCCTGACTCCCTCCGAATTTATTATGAAAAAAGAAACAGCAGACAAGGGAGGGGAGGGGTCAATCAACCCACACCCAAAAACCCTTTACAACCTAAGACACAAAAGACCGCAAAAAAAGAAAAAACACACAAAGCCAAACACAACAGCAGCTTCGGCACCTTCTCATCCAACTCCAGCATTCTTTGGTTTTTAGGTGTTTTTTTAGTATTTTTAAGATTTTCGACGTTTTCCTAAATTTTTAGGGGGCATTTTTTGTATTTTTATTCTTTTTAGGTTTTTTTAGTATTTTTAGGTTTTTTGAAGCTTTTTAAGGATTTTAGTTGTTTTAGGGTTTTTAGGGGTTTTAGGGTCTTTTGGGATTTTACAGTTTTTTAGAGTTTTTAAGGTTTCTTAGTGTTTTTTAACATTTTTTGGTTTTAAGGGTTTTTAGATTTTTTAGTTTTTTTTAGGTTTTTATAAGTTTATAGGGTTTTTATGGTTTTTATGGGTTTTGTGGTTAAAAGGTGTTTTCTAGGTATTTAATGTTTTTTTTACATTTTCATGGTTTTTTGGGGGTTCTAGGATTTTTTTGATTTTTTGGTTTTTTAAGGGTTTTAGGTATTTTGAGGGGTTTTAGGGTTTTTAAGGGTTTTTAGTGTTTTTAAGGGGTTTGTGGTCTTTTGGGTTTTTAGTGTTTTTTATGAGTTTTTTAGGGTTTCAAGGCTTTTTATAGATTTTTTACATTTTTAGGGGTTTAAAGAGTTTTTAGAGGTTTTTATGGTTTGTATAAGTTTTTTTAGGGTTTTGGGGTTTTTTACATTTTCATGGATATTTAGGTGTTTTTTCTGTTTTTTATGATTTTTAGAATTCTTATAGATTTTAGGGATTTTGAAATTTTTTAGGTTTTTTCTAGTGTTTTTTGGGTTTTTATTTTTTTTTGGATTTTTAGTTTTTTTTTCTTATTTTGATAGGGTTTTTAGATTTATTTTACATTTTTTGGGGGTTTAGGGGTTTTTAGAGTTTTTAGTTGTTTTTAGGGATTTTATGGGTTTTAAGGTTTTTATTGGTTTTGATGGTTTTAAGGTGATTTTCAGTGTTTTAGGGTTTTTTCATTTTTATGGATTTTTAGGGGTTTGTTAGGAATTTTATGGTTTTTAGGGTTTTTTAGGGATTTGGAGGGTTTGTATGGTTTTTATGAAATTTTTGGGGTTTTAGAGAATTTTTTGTGTTTTTTTGGGTTTTAAAGGATTTTAGAGTTTTTTAACATTTTTTAGGGTTTAATGGTTTTTATAGGTTTTAGTTTTTTAGGATTTTTTACCCTTTTTAGGGGTTTTATGGTTTTTATGGGTTTTTAGGGTTTTTATGTTTTCAGGGATTTTTAGGAGTTTTTAGGATTTTTATGGTTTTTAGGGTTTTAACTATTTTTTGGATTTTTAGTGTTTTAAATGAAATTTTACGGGTTTTTAGGGCCTTTTTGAGTTTTAAGGTTTTTTTGAGTTTTTGGGGTTTTAAGGCTATTTAGAGTTTTTTTAAGTTTTTAGGAGTTTTAAGTGTTTTAGAGTTTTTAGTGGTTTTTTGGGGTTTTATGGGTTTTCGGGGTTTTTTGTAACGTATGGGTTTTTAGGGCTTTTATGGTTTTTAGGGATTTTTATGATTTTCAGGGGTTTTAAATTTTTTTGGGTTTTCATGGATTTTTAGGGAATTTTTTTGGATTATTGTATTTTTTTATGGGTTTTAGGGTGTTTATGTATTTTGAGGGTTTTTAGTGTTTTTCAAGGTTTTTAGGGTTTTTCTGGGTTATTAGGGTCTTTTGTGTTTTAAGGTTTTTTTGACATTTTTAGGGTATTGGGTTTTTTTAATTTTCTTACCATTTTTATGGGTTTAACGATTTTTTAGAGTTTGTAATGGTTTTTAGGGGTTTTTATGGTTTTTATGAGCTTTATGGATTTCTAGGGTTTCTAGGGTTTTTAGGATTTTTTACATTTTCTTGGATTTTTAGGGGTTTTAGGGTTTTGAGGGGTTCTCGGGATTTTTAGGGACTTTTTGGGTTTTTAGGGTTTGTTTGAGTTTTATATGGTTTTTAAGGTTTTTAGAGTTTTTAACTTTTTTAGGGATTTTAAGGGGTTTTAGAGATTTTAGTTGATTTTTTGGGTTTTTATTGGTTTTTAGGTATTTTAAGGTTTTTAAGGGTTTTTATGGTTTTCCTGGGTTTTTAAGGTTTTTAGGGAATTTTACATTTTCACGGATTTTAGGGTGATTTATTTTTTCACTATTTTTAGGGGGTTTAGGGTTTTGTAGGGTTTTAGCATCTTTTGAGTTTTTAGGGTTTTTTTGGGTTTCTTTGGGTTTTATGGTTTTTAGAGTTTCTAACATTTTTAGGGGTTTAAAGGGGTTTTTGAGTTTTTAGTGGGTTTTGGGGGGTTCTTAGGATTTTTTTAAGGTTTTTATGGGTTTATGGTTTTCAGGGGGTTTTTAGGGTTTTTTTCCTTTTCATGTTTTTTTATAGGGGTTTTTTGGATTTTTATGGTTTTTAGGGGTTTAAGGGTTTTTTGGATTTTTATGGTTTTTAGGGGTTTAAGGGTTTTTAGGTATTTTGAGGGTTTTTGTTTAGTTTTATGCATTTTTGAGTTTTTTAGGGTTGTTATGGTTTTTTAGAGTTTTTTAATGTTTTAGGAGTTTTAAGGGTTTTTTTGAATTTTTAGTAGTTTTTAGGGTTTTATGGGTTTTTAGGGTTTTTAAGGGTTTTGGGGTTTTTATGGTTTTTGGAGTGTTTTTAGGGTTTTTTATGTTTTCATGGATTTTTTTGGATTTTAAAAAAATTTTATGGGTTTTAAGCTTCTAAGGGTTTTTAGGGATTTTGATGGTTTTTAAGATTTTTCAAGGGTTTTTAGTATTTTTCAGGGTTTTTAGGGTCTTTTAGGTTTTAAGTTTTTTTGTTTTTTTACGGTTTTAAACGTTTTTTAGAGTTTTTTTTAATGTTTTTAGGGTTTTAAGGGTTTTTATAGTTTTTGTGGTTTTTAATGGTTTTTATGGATTTTCGTGTTTTTTAAGGTTTTGGGGGGTCTTATGGTTTTCATTGGTTATTCTGGTTTTTTAGGGTTTTTTACATTTCATGGATTTTGAGGGGGTTTTTAGGATTTTTTATGGATATTATGGTTGTTAGGGTTTTTAGGGATTTTGAGGGGTTTTAGGTTTTTTAGGGGTTTTCAAGGTTTTTATGGTCTTTTGGTGTTTTAGGTTTTTCTAGTTTTTAGGGTTTTTGAGGTTTTTTAATAATTTTTGGGGTTTAAAAGGTTTTTAGAGTTTTTAGTGGGTTTTTAAGGTTTTTAGGGTTTTTAGGGGTTTTATTGTTTTTAGGGTTTTTTCAGGGTTTTTATTGTTTTTAAGTTTTCATGGATTTTTAGTATTTTTTTAGAATTTAAGGGTTTTTAGGGTTTTTTTGTTTTTAGGGATTTAGAGCGTTTTTAGGGGGGTTTAGGGTTTTTAGGGCTTTTCAGGGTTTTTTTGGGTGTTTTGAATTTTTAGGGGTTTTTAGTTTTTTAGGTTTTTATGGTTTTTAGAGTTTTTAGTGTGTTTCAGGGATTTTAGGTTTCATTATGGTTTTAGAGGTTTTTATGGTTTTCATCAGGTTTTTGGGGTTTTGGGGGTTTTTACATTTTCATGGATTTTTAGGGGTTTTTTTGAGTTTTTAGTGTTTTGAGGTTTTTTAGATTTTTTTAACATTTTTGGGGTTTTTAAGAGTTTTTAGAGTTTTTGGTGGTTTTTAGGGGTTTTATGGGTTCTTAGGGTTTTTATGGTTTTTATAGGTTTTTGTTTTCAGGGGATTTTTTGGGTTTTTATATTTTTTTTATGTTTTCATGGATCTTTAGGGATTTTTTAGGGTTTTAGGTTTTTATGGATTTATAGGGTTTTTAGGGATTATGAGGGGTTTTAGGGGTTTTCAGAAGTTTTTATGGGTTTTTAGAAGTTTGTAGAGTCTTTTGAGTTTTAAGGTGGGGTTCAGTTTTTTACGATTTTTAAGGTATTTTAGATTTTGTTAATGTTTTATGGGTTTTAAGGGTTTTATAGTTTTTAGTGGGTTCTATGGTTTTTATGGGTTTTAGGAGTTTTTATGAATTTTTATGTTATTTTAGGGATTTTATAGTTTTTAATGTTTTCTTGGAATTTTAGTGATTTTTTTGGATTTTTATGTTATTTAAGGTTTGGGGGGTCGAGTTTTAATGAATTTTTATGGTTTATGGTTTTTAAGGTTTTAGGTATTTTGAGGGGTTTTAGGGGTTTAAGTGGTTTTAGGGTTTTTAGAGGTTTTTTTAGAGTTTTAAGGGTTTTATGGTATTTAGGATTTTTTTAATGTTTCTAGTGATTTTAAGGGATTTTAGAGTTTTTAGTGGGTTTTTGGGTTTTTTGGGGTTTTAGGTATTTTAGGGTTTTTATGGTTTTCATGGGGTTTTAGAGTTTTGGGGGTTTTTACATTTTCAAGGAATTTTAGATTTTTTTTGGATTTCTTTAGGATTTATAATTTTTTTTGGGGTTTTTATATTTTATTTAGGTTTTTAGTGTCTTTTGGGTTCTTAGAGTTTTTAAGGTTATTAGAGTTTTTTTTATCAATTTTAGTTGTTTTATAGGTTTTTAGAGTTTTTAGTGGTTTTAGAGTTTTTATGGGTTTTTAGGGTTTTTAAAGGTTTTTATTGGTTTTTTAGGGTTTTTAGTGTTTTTTATGTTTTCATTGATTTTTAGGGGTTTTTAGGATTTTTATGGTTTTTAGGGTTTTTATGGATTTTGAGGGTTTTTAGGGTTTTTAGGGGTTTCTAGGGATTTTATGGATTTTTAGGGGTTTAGGGTCTTTGTTGGGTTTTTAGGACTTTTTAAGTTTTTTAGGGTTTTAAGGCATTTTAGAGTTTTTTAACACTTTAGGGTTTTTAATGGTTTTTAGTGGTCTTAGTTATTTTTAAGCTCTTTATGGGGTTTTAAGGTTTTTAAGGTTTTTAGGGGCTTTATGGTTTTTAGGGGTGTCTAGGTTTTTTAGGGGTTTTAAGTTTTCATGGATTTTTAGGAATTTTTTTGGATTTTTATAGTTTTTAGTATTTTTAGGTTTTTATGGATTTTGTAGTGTTTTATGGTTTTGCAAGAGTTTTTATGTTTTTAGGGGTTTTCATGTTTTTAGAGTCTTTTTGCGTTGTTAGGTTTTTTTGAGTTTTTAGTGTTTTTAGCGTTTTTATCATTTTTAGGGGGTTTAAGGGGTTTTAGTGTATTTAGTGGTTTTAGGGTTTTGTGGGATTTTATGTTCTTTTATGGTTTTAGGGGCTTTTATGGTTTTCAAGTGTTTTTTAGGGTTTTTAGGGTTTTTATTTTTTCATGTATTTTTAGGGTATTAAGGATTTTAATGGTTTTAGGGTTTTTTTGTTTGTATTGATTTGGAGGGGTTTTATGGTTTTCTAGGGATTTTAGGGTTTTTTGTGTTTTAGGGTTTTTTTAAGTATTCGAGGGTTTTTATGTTTTTTATAGTTTTTTATCAATTTTATGGGTTTTAAGGGATTTTTGAGTTTTTAGTGGTTTTTAGGATTTTTATGGGTTTTTAGGGTTTTTAAATATTTTTATGGAATTTTACGATTTCATGTGGTTTTCTTGGTTTTTAGGGTTTTAGGGATTTTGACGGTTTTTAGGATATTCTTAGGGTTTTAGAGTTTTTGTGGTTTTCAGTGTTTTTATGGTCTTCTGTGTTTGTTGGATCTTTTTAGTTTTTTGTGTTTTAAAGGTTTTTAGTGTTTTTTAACAATTTTAGGTGTTTAAAGGGTTTTTAGAGTTTCATTAGTTTTTATGGTGTTTTTAGGGGGTTTTCATTATTTTTTACATTTTCATGGATTTTTAGGGTTTTTTTATTTTTATTCGTTTTAGGGTTTTTGAGGGTTTCTAGGGTTTTTAGGTGTTTAAGGGTCTTTAACGATTTTAGGGTATTTTTTAAGTTTTTTAGGTTTTTATGGATTTGTAGAGTTTTTTAACATTTTTAGGGGTTTTGAGGGTTTTTAGTGTTTTTAGTGGTTTTTTGGGTTTTTCTGAGTTTTTATGGTTTTTTATTATTTTTATGGTTTTCAATGGTTTTTAAGTGTTTATAATGTTTTTTAAATTATCATGGATTTATAGGGGTTTCTAGTATTTTTATGGTTTTTATGGTCTTTTTGGGTTTTTAGAAATTTTGATGGTTTTTAGGGGTTTTTGGGTTTTTGGGTTTTTTGGGTTTTAAGGGGTTTTAAGGAGTTTTAGAATATTTTATGTTTTTGGGGGTTTTAGGGTTTTTAGGGTTTTAGTGGTTTTTAGTGTCTTTATGTATTTTTAGGGATTTCAGGGGATTTTCAGGGGGGTTTAGGGTTTTTATGGTTTTTTATGTTTTCATGGATTTTTTGGTGTTTTAGGACTTTTATGGTTTTTAGGGATTTTAGGGTTTTTATGGAATTTTAGGGTTTTTAGGATTTTCAGAGAGTTTTTTTGTTGTTTTCAGGTTTTAATGGTTTTTTTTGGGTTTTATGGGTTTTTAGATTTTTTTTGGGGTTTTAAGGGTTTTTAGATTTTTTAGTGGTTCTTTAGGGGTTTTATTGGTTTTTAGGTTTGTTTATGGTTTTTAGAGGGTTTTATGGTTTTCAGGTGTTTTTACGAGTTTTTAAGGATTTTTACGTTTTCATTAATTTTAGTGGGGGTTAGGATTTTTATGTTTTTTATAATTTTTTTAGTTTTTTAGGGATGCTGAGGGGTTTTAGGGGTTTTTAGGGGTTTTTATGGTTTTTCGGGGTTTTCAGGGTTTTTAGGGGTTTTTTGTGTTTTGAGGTTTTTTTACAGTTTCTATGGTTTATATATTTTTTGAAAAAATTTAGGGGTTTTTAGAGTTCTTAGCTGTTTTCTAGGGTTTTTATTAGTTTTTAGGGTTTTTAAGCTTTAAGGGGTTTTAATGGTTTTAGGGGGTTTTCATGGTTTTTATGGTTTTTTAAATTTTCAAGGATTTTTAGGGGTTTTTTGGTTTTTAGGGTTTCTAGGGTTCTTAGGGTTTTTTGGTATTTTGAGGGTTTTTAGGTGTTTTCAGGTTTTTTTATGTTTTTATGGATTTTAGTGGTTTTTTATTATTTTTATGGGTTTTAAGGTTCTTAGGGTTTTTATAGATTTTTATAGTTTTGGGGGTCTTCAATTTTTTTTAATATTTTTTGGGGTTTTCAATGTTTTTAGGGTCTTTTGGGGTTTTTAAGGTTTGTTTTAGTTTTTTAGGATTTTTTTACGGTTTTTAAGGTTTTTTTTATAGTTTTTAACGTTTTTAGGGGTTTAAAAGGTTTTTATAGTTTTTAGTGGTTTTTAGGTTTTTAGGTTTTTTAGGTTTTTAAACATTTCTATGAGGTTTATGGTTTTCAAAGTTTTTTAGTGTTTTTAGGGGTTTTTACCATTTCATGGATAATTAGGGCTTTTTAGGTTTTTTATGTTTTTTAGGGTTTTTCAAAGTTTTTAGGGATTTTGAGAGTTTTTAGGGTTTTTAGGGGTTTTCCGGGTTTTAGGGGTTTTCAAGGTTTTTTAGGACTTTTGGGTTTTAAGATTTTAAGGATTTTTTAGAGTTTTTTTATGTTTTTTGGGGTTTTAGGTGTTTTTAGAGTTTTTCGTGGTTTTTAGGGTTTTCTGGTTTTTTATGGTTTTTAGTGGTTTTATGTTTTTTACAAGTTTTTTAGGGTTTTTATAGATTTGGAGGGTTTTGGGTTTTCATGAATTTTGAGGTTTTAAGGGGGTTTTATGAGTTTCATGGTATTTTTATGGGATTTAGGGTTTTTTTTTCATTTTGATGTATTTTTAGGGATTTTTTTTAGATTTTTATGGTTTTAGGGTTTTAGTGATTTTGAGGAGTTGTAGGGTTTTTCAGGTGTTTTTAGGGTCCCTTTTTTATGGTTTTTTTAGTTTTTTATGGTTTTTATGGTTTTTTAGAGTTTTTTACATCTTTGTGGGTTTTAAGGGTTTTAATAGGTTTAAGTGAATTTAGGTTTTTTTGGGGGTTTTAGGGATTTTTTAATGTTTTAAGGCGTTTTTCTGGTTTTCACATGGTTTTTACAGTTTTTTACTTTTTCATGTATTTTTAGGGGGTTTTAAGATTTTTATATATTTTAGGGTTTTTAGGGTGTAAGGGGTTTTGTGGGGTTTTAGGGGTTTTCAGGGGTTTTTAGGGTTTTAAGGTTTTTCGGGGGTTTTAGGGTCCTTTTGGATTTTTAGAGTTTTTTTTGAGTTTTTTTAGGGATTTTAATGTTTTTTAAAGATTTTTTTTATGTTTTTAGGGGGTTTAGGGATTTTTAGGGATTTTAGTGGTTATAGGGATTTTATGGGGATTTAAGGGTTTTAAATTTTTTTAGGGGTTTTAGGGTTTTTTACATTTTCATGGATTTTTGGGGTTTTTTAGGATTTGTATGGTTTTAAGTGTTTTTAGGGTTTTTAGGGATTTTTGAGGGTTTTTAAGGATTTTCAGTGATTTTTGGGTATTTTTGGGGATTTTAGGGTTTTTAGGGTTTTAAGGTTCCTTTAGGTTTTAGATTTATTTTAGTTTTTTATTATGGTTAAGCTTTTTTTTGATTTTTTAACGTTTTTAGAGATTTTATGTTTTTTTTTGAGTTTTTAGTGTTTTTAGAGTTTTTATGTGGTTTTAGGGATTTTTATGTTTTTTAAGGGTCTTATAGTTTTCAAGGGAATTTTGGTGTTTTTAGGGGGTTTTTAGCATTTTTATGGTTTTTAGGTTTTTTAGGGATTTTGAGGGGTTTTAGTGGTTTTAGGAGTTTTACAGTTTTTAGGTGGTTTCAGGGTTTTTAGGGACTTGTTGAGGTTTTAGGGTTTTTTGACCTTTTCAGAGTTTTTAATGATTTTAGAGTCTTTTAGTGTTTTTAGGGGTTTAAGAGTTTTTAGAGTTTTTAGTGGTTTTTATGGGGTTTTAGGGGTTTTCTATGCTTTTAGGGATTTTATGGTTTTTATTAGTTTTTTCACGGATTTTGGGGTTTTTATGCTTTCATGGATTTCTATGGGGTATTTAGGCTTTTTATGGTTTTTATGGTTTTATGTTTTTTTGGGTTATTATGGGTTTTCTATGTTTTTATGGTCTTTTAGGTTTTTAGTGGTTTTTTGAGTTATTTAGGGGTTTTAAGTATTTTTAGAGTTTTTAGAATTTTTAGTGGTTTTAAGGGTATTCATATATTTAGTGGGTTTTTAGGTTTTTATGGATTTTTTGGTTTTTTTAAGGTTTGTAAAAGTTTTTATGGTTTTCATGGGTTCTTTAGGTTTATGAGGGATTTTATGTTTTCTTATATTTTTAGATTTTTTTTTTTGGATTTTAGGGTTTTTAAGTTCTTAGGTTTGTAGGGAATTTTTAGGGGTTTTTTGGGTTTCAAGGGGTTTTAGGGTTTTAACGTTTTAGGGATTTTTAAGGTTTTTGTGGACTTTTTGGTTTCCTAATTTTTTTTTTGAGTTTTAGTGTTTTTAGATTTTTTTTAATATTTTAATGTGGTTTAAGAGTTTTTAGAGTTTTTAGGGTTTTATGGGTTTTTTAAGGTTTTATGGGTTTTTTAAGGTTTTAAGTGTTTTTTATATTTTTCAATGATTTTTTAGAATTTTTAGGGTTTTTTACATTTCGATGTTTTTTTAGGGATTTTTTAGGTTTTTTATGTTTTGATGGGTGTTTTAGGGTTTGAAGGGATTTGGGGGGGTTTTAGGGTTTTTAGAGGTTTTTTTGTGGTTTTTTGGTTTTTTAGTGTTTATAGGGTCTTCTAGATTTTTTGGGTTTTTTTGAATTTTTTAGAGGTTTTAATGGGTTTTAGAGTTTTTAACATTTTCAGAGGTTTTAATAGATTCTAGAGTTTATAGTGGTTTTATGGTTTTATGGGATTTAGGGTTTTTAAATGTTTTTAGGTTTTTTAAGTTTTTAGGGGGCTTTCTGGTTTTTTTGGGTTTTTTAGGTTTTCAGGGATTTTTAGGGTTTTTTAGGTTTTTAGGGGTTTTTTCGGTTTTTAGGTATTTTTAGGGTTTTTATGGTTTTTAGGGGGTTTTAGGGTTTTTTGGGTTAATTTTTTTTTATCTTTTTAGGGTTTTTATGATTTTTTGAGTTTTTTTAACATTTTTATGGGTTTTAAGGGGTTTTAGTGGTTTTCAAGGTTTTTATGGGTTTTTAGGGTTTTTAAAGGTTTTTATGGGTTTTCAGTTTTAAGGGGTTTTTAGGGTTTTTAGGGGTTTTCTGGGTTTTAGGGTTTTCAGGGTCAATTTGGGTTTTTATGGTTTTTTTGTGTTTTTTAGTATTTTTAAGGGTTTTTAGAGTTTTTTAAAAATTTTACAGGTTTTATGGTTTTTCAGAGTTTTGAGTTGTTTTTTAGATTTTTAAGTTTTTAAGGTTTTTAATCTTTTTATGGTTTTTATGCTTTTTTGGGGTTTTTAGGGTTTTTTGCGTCTTCATAGATTTTTAGGGGTTTTTAGGATTTTTATTATTTGTAGGGTCTTTTTAGGGTTTTCAGGGATTTTGAGATGTTTTTAGGTTTTTTATTATTTTTAGGGTCTTTTTAGGATTTTTAGGGATTTTGAGGGTTTTCAAGGTTTTTAAGGGTTTTTAGGATTTTTCAGTGTTTATAAGGTATTTTAGGGTTTTTAGGATCTTTTAGAGTTTTTTAAAAAAATTAGGGTTTTTATACATTTTTAGAGTTTTTAGTGATTTCTAGGGTTTTAGGGGGGTTTTTGGTTTTCAGTGATTTTTTAGTATTTTTATGGTTTTTTATATTTTCATGGATTTTTAGGGGTTATTCGGGTTTTTTATTGTTTTAACGGTTTTTAGGGATTTTGGTGGGTTTTTTTGGTTTTTTCAGGGGTTTTTAGGGTTATTAGGGATTTCAGGGTTTTTAGGATCTTTTTGGGATTTTGGGGGGGGGGGTTTGATTTTTTTAGTGTTTTTAAGGGTTTTTAGAGTTTCTCAAGGTTTTTTAGAGTTTTTTAAACATTTTTATGTCTTTTAAGGGGTTTTATCATTTTTAGTGATTTTTTAGGGTTTTTAGTGTTTCTAAAGGTTTTTAGGGGGGTTTTGGTTTTCAGGAATTTTTCAGGGTTTTAAGGGGTTTTTTCATGCATTTTTAGGGTTTTTAGGTATTTATGGATTTTAGGGTTTTTTATGGGATTTAGGTATTTTGAGGTTTTTTTGGGTCGTTTTAGTTTTTTAGGTTTTTTTGACTTTTTAGGGGTTTTAAGGTTTTTTAGAGTTTTTAAAATTTTAGGGATTTTAAGTGTTTATAGAGTTTTTAATGTTTTAGGGTTTTTATTGGTTTTTATCATTTTTAAGGTTTTTAAGAGTTTCTTTGGTTTTCAAGGTTTTTTCAGGGTTTTAGAGTTTTTTACGTTATCATTTTAGAGGTTTTTATGATTTTATGGTTTTAGGGTTTTCTAGGTTTTTAGGGATTTTGAGGGTTTTAGGGGTTTTCAAGGGTTTTCAGTGGTTTTTAGGGTTTTTGAGTATTTTGGGGTTTTTAGGGGTTGTTTTGATTTTTTTGGGGTTTTAAGGGTTTTTAATGTTTTTTTAACATTTTTAGGGATTTTAAAGGGGTTTTATAGTTTCAGTATTTTTTAGAGGTTTATGGGTTTTTTAAGGTTTTTAGTAGTTTTCATAGGTTTTTCGGATTTTTATGGGTTTCAGGGGTTTTTAGATATTTTGAGGTGTTTTAGGGGTTTTCAGGGGTTTTAGGGTTTTTAGGGGTTTTCAGGGTATTTAGGCACTTATTGGGGTTTTAGGGTTTTCTTTGAGTTTTTTTAGGGGTTTTAATGTTTTTTAGAGTTTTAAACATTTTTAGGGGTTTTAAAGGTTTTTATATATTTTAGTAGTTTTGAGGGTCTTTTTGGGTTTTAAAGGTTTTTATTATTTTCAGTGGTATTTCATGGTTGTTAAGATTTTTTATGTTTCATGGAATTTTAGTGTATTTAGGATTTTATGGTTTTTGGAGGTGTTTAGTGATTTTTTGATTTTTTGGGGTTTTTAGGTGGATTTAGGGGTTTTCAGGGTTTTTAGGGTCTTTTGGGGTTTTATGGTTTTTTTGAGTATTTAGGGGTTTAAATGTTTTTAAGAATATTTTAAAATATTTAGGGGTTTTAAGGGTTTTAGAGATTTTAGTGGTCTTTTGGATTTTTATTGATTTTTAGGTTTTTATGGTTTTTAGAAAAAAAAATTCATGGGGATTTTAGGGTTTTTAGAGTTTTTTACATTTTCATTGATTTTTAGGGGTTTTTAGGATTGTTATGGTTTTTAGGTTTTTTAGGGTTTTTATGGATTTTGAGGGGTTTTATAGGTTTTTTGGGGTTTTAGGGTTTTTAGGTGTTTTAGGGTTTTTAGGGTTTTCAAGGTTTTTAGTAACGATTTGGGGTTTCATGGTTTTTTTTTGAGTTTTTTTTGGGTTTTTATGAATTTTTAGAGTTTAAAAAGTTTTAGGGGTTTAAAGGGTTTTATAGTTTATGAATCTTTTTTAGGGTTTTATGGGTTTTTAGGATTTTTTTTATGGTTTTTGGTGTTTTTATGGTTTTTAGGGGCTTTTGGAGTTTTATGGTTTTTTACATTTTCATTGATTTTTAAATTTTCACTGATTTTTAGGGGTTTTTTAGGTTTTTTAGGGTTTTAGGTTTTTTAGGGTGTTTAGGATTTTGTGGTATTTAGGGTTTTTTATATTTTTTCAGGGTATTTAGGGTCTTTTTGGGTTTCAAAATTTTATTTTTAGTTTTTTAGGGTTTTAAATTTCCTTTGAGTTTTTTAACATTTTTAGGAGTTTAAAAGTTTTTTAGAATTTTTAGAGAGTTTTTTGGGTTTTTATGGGTTTTTAGGGGTTTCATGAATTTTAGGGATTTTTATGATTTTCAAGGAATTTTCAGGTTTTTTGGGACTTTTATATTTTCATGGAATTTTAGGGTTTTTTAGTATTTTTAGGTTTTTTTGGGTTTTTGGGGTCTTATTGGGTCTTTCGGGTTTTTTCAAGTTTTTTATGAGTTTAAATGTTTTTATATTTTTTATCATTTTTATGTGTTTAAGTGTTTCTTGAGTTTTTTGTGGGTTTTTTAGGTTTTTAGGGCTTTTAAGGATTTTAGGTTTTTATGGATTTCAGGTGATTTTCAGAGTTTTAGTGTTTTTTTACATTTTTATAGATTTTAGGGTTATTTTTGGATTTCTATGGTGTTTACGGGTTTTCTGGGTTTTTAGGGTTTATTACATTTTCATAAATTTTTAGGGATTTTTTAGGATTTTTATGGTTTTCTGGTTTTTTTGGGTTTTTAGGGATTTTTAGGGGTTTAGGGTTTTTAGGGGTTTTTAGGGTTAGGTTTTTCCGGGTTTTTAGGTTCATTTTGGGGTTTTAGGGTTTTTAGAGTTTTTTGCATTTTTTTGGGGTTTAAAGGTTTTTTAGGTTTTTAGTGGGCTTTTTTGGGTTTTTATGGTTTTAAATATTTTTAGGGGTTTTATGGTTTTCAAAGGTTTTTTTTTACTATTTCATGATTTTCTAGGGGTTTTAAGGATTTTTTTGGTTTTTAGGTTTTTTAGGGTTTTAGGGTTTTAGGGTCTTATTGGGGTTTTTATGGTATTTTTGAGTGTTTAGAGTTTTTAAGGTTTTGAGAATTTTTTTAACATTTTTTGATGTTTTGAGAGTTTTTAGAGATTATAGTGTTTTTAGGGTTTTCATGGGTATTTAGGGTATTTCAAAATTTTAGGGGTTTTATGGTTTTTCAGGGGATTTATTGTTTTTTACGTTTTCATGGATTTTTAGGGGGGTTTATGATTTTTTTGGGCTTTAGGGTTTTTTGGGTTTTTTGGGATTTTGGGGGTTTTTAAGTGTTTTTAAGGCAGTTTTGTGGTTTTAGGGGTATTTAGGGGGTTTAGGGTATTTTTCTATTTTTATGGTTTTTTTATATTTTTAGGTTTTTTAAGGTTTTTTAATGTTTTTTAGAATTCTTTAACATTTTTAGGAGTTTTAAGGGTTTTTCGAGTTTTAGGTGGTTTTTAGGGTTTTTTTGAGTTTTTGGTTTTTTTTAGATTATTAGAGGTTTTTATGGATTTTAGGGGTTTTTCCAGGTTTTTATGGTTTTTTACATTTTCATGGATTTATAGGGGGTTTTAAGATTTTTATGGATTTTTGGGTTTCTTAAGGTTTTAGGTATTTTGAGGGGTTTTATTGTTTTTTAGGGTTTTGAGGGCCTTTTTAGATTTTTAGAGGTTTATTTTGACTTTTTAGGAGTTTAAAGGGTTTTTAGAGTTTTTTAATGATTTTAGTGGTTTAAATGGTTTTTAGTGTTTTTAGTGGGTTTTACGGGTTTTACGGGTTTTTACTATTTTTAATTTTTCTAAGTGTTTTGTGTTTTCAAGGAGTTTTTAGGGTTTTTAGGGTATTTTAAGTTTTCAAGGTTTTTTAGGAGTTTTTAGGGTTTTTAGGGTATTTTAAGTTTTCTAGGTTTTTAGGGGTTTTATGGTTTTTAGGGTTTTTAGGGATTTTGAATGGTTTTAGGGTTTCTCTGTGGGTTTTCGGTGTTTTAGGGGTCTTTAGGTGTTTTAGAGTATTTTAGGGGTTTAGGGGTTTTTTGAGTTTTTTAGGGTTTGTTAATGTTTTTAAGAGTTTTTTAAAGTTTTTTGGGGTTTTAGAGTTTTTAGTGGTTTTTTAGGTTTTTAGGGTTTTTTCAGTTTTTTAGGATTTTAGGGGGTTTGTGGTTTTCAAGGGTTTTGGTGTTTTTTGATGGATATTTAGGGGGTTTTTAGGAATTTTATGGGTTTTTCTGTTTTTTCAGGTTTTTAGGGATTTTGAGGGTTTTAGTGTTTTCCAGGGTTAGTAGGGGTTAGGGTCTTTAAGGTTTTTATGGGTTTTTTTGAGTTTTTTAGGTTTTTCAAGATTTTTTGATTTTTTAACATTTTTAGGGGTTTTACATTTTTTAGTGGTTTTTAGGGGTTTTATGGGTTTTTATCTTTTATGCCTTTTAAGGGTTTTTTTTGGGTTTTTAGGTTTTTCTACATTTTCATTTATTTTTAGGAGTATTTTATGATTTTTATGGTTTTAGTGGTTTTATGGATTTTATGGATTTTATGGATTTTAAGGGTTTTTATGGTTTTTCAATGGTTTTTAGAGCGCTTTAGGGTTTTTTAGATCTATTGGGTTTTAGATATTATTAAGGTCTTTTCTGGGTTTTTTGGGTTTTTAGGGGGTTAGTGGTTTTTAGGGTTTTTTCAGGATTTTTGGGATTTTAGGTTTTCATTGATTTTTAAGAGTTTTTATAATTTTTTTTGTGTTTTTATGAATTTTGAGGGTTTTTAGTGGTCTCATTGGTTTTAGGCTTTTCGGGGTTTTAGGGTCTTTTAGGGTGTTTTGGAATTTTTTAGGGTTTTCAAGGTTTTTAAATTTTTTTAACATTTTTATGGTATTTAAGGGATTTTAGAGTTCTAAGTGGTTTTTTGAGTTTTTTTGGGTTTTCATAAGTTTTTTTTGGGGGGGTTATAGTTTTCAAGGGTTATTCAGTGTTTTCAAGGTTTTTTACATGTTCATGGATTTTTAGGGGGTTTTAGGATTTTTAAGGGTTTTTATGATTTTTATAGCTTTCTAGAATTTTTAGGGGTTTAGGGATTTTTATGGTTTTTACGAGTTTTCTAGGGGTGTTAGGGTTTTTTGGGGTTTTAGGGTCTTTTGGGTTTTAGGGGATTTTCAAATTTTTAGGGTTTTTAGAGGTTTTTATAGTTTTTTAACATTTTTAGGGTTTTGGAGTGTTTATTTGTTTTTAGGGTTTTTATGTGGTTTTAGGGTTTTTAAAGGTTTTTAGGGATTTTTATGGTTTTTGTTGGTTTTATGGTTTTTATGGGTTTTACATTTTAATGGATGTTTTTTTTGGGGGGGGGGGGGGTTAGGCTTTTTTGGGTTTCAGGGTTTTTATAGATTTTGAGTGTTTTGGGGGATTTCAAGGGTTTTTATGGTTTATTTTGTATTTTTTGAGTTTTTTTTGGGTTTTTAAGGTTTTTTTTTGAGTTTTTTAGGGTTTGTAAGGTTGGTTATAATTTTTTAACATTTTTAGGGGTTTTAATGGTTTTTAGATTTTTTAGTGGGTTTTTTGGGTTTTATGGGTTTCATGGTTTTTTAAGGTTTTTAGGGGGTTTTATGGTTTTTAGGGGGTTTAAGGGATTTTTGGATTTTTTAAATTTTCATTGTTTTTAACAATTTTTAGGCTTTTTATGGGTTTAGGGGGTTTTGGTTTTTGGGGATTTTGTGGGTTTTTAGGGTTTTTAGGGTTTTTAGTGTTTTTATAGTTTTTCAAGGTTTTGAGGATCTTTTGGGTTTTTATGGGGGGTTTTGTAGTTTTTAGGGGTTTTAAGATTTTTAAGGGGTTTTAGAGTTTTTGGTGGTTTCTTAGTGTTTTTATGGGTTTTTAGGGTTTTTAGTGTTTTTATGGGTTTTCACGTTTTCTTGGTTTTTTAGTTGTTTTTAAAAAAATTTAGGGTTTTAGGGTTTTTTTTTTGTTTTTTATGGTTTTTTAGGATTTTTAGGGGTTTTCAGGGGTTTTTAGGATTTTCAGAGGTTTTCAGGGTTTTTAGGGTCTTTTGAGTTTTATGGTTTTTTTAAAGATTTGGGGTTTTAGGGGTTTTTTAATTTTTGTAACCTTTTTAATGGTTTTAATGGATTTTAGAGTTTTTAGTGGGTTTTTATGGAGTTTTTTGTTTTTTATTTTTGGGGGGTTTTATGGTTTGAGGGTTTCAACTATTTTTAGGGGGTTTACATTTTTATGTATTTTTAGGGTTTTTAGGGGTTTTTGGGGTGTTTTTGTGTTTTATGGTTTTTTTTTGTGTTTTAAGGGTTTTTTTAGATTTTTTACGTTTTAGGGGTTTAAAGGGTTTTTAGAGTTTTTCGTGGGATTTTAGGGTTTTTATGATTTTTATGGATTTTATGTTTTTATGGGTTTTTATGGGTTTTTGGGATTTTTCATTGTATTGATGGTTATTTAATTTTCTAAATATTTTTAGCATTTTTCAAAATTTCTATGGTTTTTAGGGGTTTTTTGGGGGTTTAGGGATTTTGAGGGTTTTATGAGGTTTTAAGGTGTTTTTTTGGGGTTTTCATAGTTTTTAGGGTCTTTTGGGTTTTTTTGGATTTTTTTCGGGGTTTTAAGGTTTTTTAGAGTTTTTAATGTTTTTAGTGGTTTAAATTGTTTTTAGAGTTTTTCGTTGTTTTTAGGGTTTTTATGTGTTTTTAAGGTTTTTTAGGGCATTTATGGTTTTAAGGGGGTTTTCAAGGTTTTAAGGGGTTTTTTACATTTTCATGGATTTTTAGGGGTTTTGTAGGTTTTTTTATGATTTTTTGGGTTTCTAGGGATTTTGAGGGTTTTAAGGGGTTTTCAGTGGTTTTTATGGCTTTTAAGGTTTTTAGGGTCTTTTAGGGGGGTTTGGGTTTTTTTGTTTTTAGGGGTTTTAAAGTTTTTTGAGTTTTTTGACATT